>CM031243.1:575598388-576240888 GCA_018340775.1 Taxus wallichiana var. yunnanensis | reverse complement strand
TATGAGAAGCACAAAGTCTTCATCTCCCTCAGGGTATGTTGATATGGCACAAAGTCCATGTACTTTGATGATCAACACAAAGTCTGATTCACCTAGGCATCATTCATACTATGAAGGATCAACAACATTAATAATTCAATCACAAGTAGTTTAATGATTTTGTAATTGGAAATCATTAACACAACAATATAAAAGCATTATATTGATTTGTGTACACAAAGTTCAGACACATATGCAGATAGAAAATCCTCTCCCAGAACATGGAATGAAAGAGTCTGAGATAGAGAAATCCCCTTTTACGATTACAATGCAACCTTATATAGAAATTCATCTTCCGCGAAGCGCTTATGAAACTACTTTAATCTTAACCAAGCTCTAATTTATCTTAAACCTCAAGTTGACTCAACTTGGGTTGTACATTACATTACAATTTATAGATATATAATATTTAATTAATTTGGTAAAAAAATTAATTAAATACATTTCAATTTGGTGATCACTTGGATGAGGATTAAATTTTTGCTTCATGTCGTCCCATCACCTGCGATTGGAGAGAATGATGTCCATGCCTCTTAATTTCACTTTTAATCGCCATTAAACTGTCATTTTGATCTGTGATGTTAGGCCCCAAAATATTGGCTAAGTAAAGAAGGTGCGTGGGCACGCGGGACTTGTTTGAAGAATGGCACACGGGTTGAAGGCATGTATGGCGGGGGTTCTAGGCTGGGTTTTGCGAAACACACGGAGCGTGCACATAAGACAAGACGTGTTTTGGGACTTAACCATATTTGATGTTCCAGGTAGCACATGAGAAAAGTGTAACCC
The DNA here is from genome assembly GCA_018340775.1 of Taxus wallichiana var. yunnanensis. NCBI lineage: Eukaryota > Viridiplantae > Streptophyta > Pinopsida > Cupressales > Taxaceae > Taxus > Taxus wallichiana. The sequence continues at coordinate 576,240,063 of CM031243.1, read as the reverse complement.
GTCTAGCATGTGAAGTGGATAAGGTGCCAGCCTAGCAGCTTGATGGTCAAGGAAGGAATATTCCATGCATGTGATGGAAGGATCCAGAAAGACATCATTGCAAAGAGTGGAGATCTCGGATCAAAGGAAGCATGCTCCATGGGAGGACCACTTGACACTTAGCAACTGATCTGTTACCTCAAAAGGCATGGTGGTGAAGGCAAAAGCTATATATAGAGATGTTCGGGTAGTAGAAGGTGGTGGTGGAAGAGAGGCGAAGCTCTGCAAAAATATTATGGAGGATTCTATGGGTTGGGATTAGAGGAAATATAGGAGTGATGGCATATTTAGAGGGATGGGTCTATGTTTATCCTTGTAATATGAAGGACATAGTTTAGTTTTTGATGCATGACCTTGCTTTGCATTATTATATGGGTTTGTTATGGCCTTAAGTGAATGTAATGTGGTTATTGAACTCATTAATATGAATATAAGGTTTTGTTCTAAAGAATATATGTTGTTCATAAGCATAAAGCCTAGTGCATTTCCTTTGTGTTATGAATCAATTCTATATGTTGTTTGATACTTCTCTTTTTCTATCTAAATGGATGCATTGATATGATAACTCATCCTAGGATCTTAGAATGAACACACGGTTGTTTTCTTTCCTGCATCTAAATTTGTAGTTACGGATGTATTCTCACAAGACTCATATAAAGGAGTGGCTCGGTGCTGCGTGTGCCTCGGGTGAGCGACCAGCACCCATTGGGTGATAGGCCAGCGCACATGGGATTAGATTGTTGTTCTAAGGGTGTAAAAATGACTACATCTTGGTTCTATTGCCATACATATTTGTTCCTATGATGTGTAATAACCGAACGTCGACCTTGTAAAGTGTTGAAGCATGGTTCAAGAGCACGGAGGACGAGTTTTCTCAAAGATTAAACATTGGACCTAAGTTCGATGAACATAGATGGGTAGAAGAGAACTTGTACTATGAGTTGTATGAGACATTCTTCTATTGTTTTCTGGTAGAACTATATGGATGGCTTTTAGCATATGCATCCAGATCGAGCTAGTACTATAGATCACACGTATGGACCCAAGATGATTACCAGAGGCTACAAGATGCAGATCTGACTTGGACGTGTGTTTTTGATCACTGGTGGAAAGGAGTGCTGACAAGTCATACTCTAGAATATGCCATTTCTACATATTCTTTCCCAGAGATTGCTTGAGTTTGATTTTCTGAGGGAGCCCACAGGATCATTTTTATGTGTTATCCCTTTGGCTATGAAGATATTGATCATTACCTTAAGTTTAGAGGCATTTCCTATAGCCAGCTAAGCATCTCAGAGCATTGGGTGAGGAAGTTAGGGCAGAGGAAGATGGTAGACATTGTGGCTGAAAAGGAAAGGGAGGAGAGATGACTCAAGTATAGCGAAGCTCGTGAAAGGGAGATGACTAGACAACGCGAGGTTATAAGTGTGATGGATTTATGGAGGCATATGTTGCGGGAAGGAGTTGAGGTTCACGCAGAGGATGTGAAACCTAAGTAATCTATGCTACCCCATTTTGGCAAGCACAGAGAGAAGCCCTTCACTTTCGATGAGAGTTCGTCACACGGAGAAAGGAAAGCCGCTGAATGCATCCGAACCCACCCTGGCGACCAACCCCTAGCGCTTAGTTTTCTAGATCAAGGAGAAGTATTGTTAACCTAGTTGGTATTGGTGGGAGTAACCAATCTGTGCCCATAAGATATAATCTCTCATTCGAAACATCCATGAATGTGCAAACCATAGCCATATTTGGATGAATTTTTGGACAAGGTGGAAATACGCAAGGTTTGGGTATCGTGTCCAGAAGTGGCGCGAGACACACAACTGGAAGTGGGACAATATCACAAACCATCGGCGCACAATTCGGTGGGATATTGGGAACACTAGACGACCACTTCGTGCCATTTTTGGCTACAGGAGTTGGATCTCGGTGGTATAGGATCCGAAGGACTGGTGGACCTAGCGGATCTGGAGGATTTGGTGGGTCAGGAGGAACATGACCTAGTAAATCCAAAGTGATCTCGGTGGAGGACGAAACACCGGAGGGAATCAAGGCTCGGGGTCGGGAGGACAAGGGCCATAGACCACGGGATTCGGTTTAGCATCTCACTAAGGCATTTCGTCAAACAATTCATGAGCATTGTTCTAACCTCCACAACGACACACAAAATTCCCGATCACTTGAAATTTTCAAATAGAATAAGTTTCCCATTATGTTTTGATGATTTTCTAGGGCGCTCAAGGCTCCATATTGAACACGAGCTGGGAGAATGTTGGAAAAGTTTTATGGAGCTTGGAAACACATTTTTCACTTGCGTTTCCTTAGAAGTTTCTAAAGTCCCCCTTTTTTAATGCCTCCATACACTCCTATGAATTGTGGAGGTTAAAAACTCGATATAGATTACTTCTTTCCATACCCACCTATTTGTGGATCCCATTTCCTCTGAATTTACAACTTTCCCTACACATTTATTTCAATAAAAGGAATCCTTTTGACTGATTGTTCTCCTTATATATATGTGTGTGTGTATATATGTGTATATATATATGTATGTGTGTGTGTGTGTGTGTGTGTGTGTGTGTGTGTGTGTAAGATGTAGAAGACATAAGTTGCAGCATTTTGACGATCCACCTCAAAAGAAGAGTTGTTGAAATTTATTACAACCCCATATTATTATGTGCTCTACAGGGGTACCAACCAAACACGTCCACACAACCACCACATGTTTAATTGGTGTGTTGATGGTAAAGTTTAGAGTTTCCTCAAGATAGCTAGCACAAAAAGAACGTCGACCAAGCAGGCATAAAAATTCAGTTCTAGGTGGAATGTTATAACCAACGCTTATGCCATTGAAGTATTTACTGCCCTTTTCCACTAAACTTGCATGCTTGCAGAAAAAAAAATAATGAAGCTTACATGGTCAGGGCATGTTCCATTAGACCACATATCTTGATGTGTTTTGCTAAACAAAAGACTTTCCTTGTGTATGCATTTCCAATGTTGTGTACATGACTACCGTGCACTTGTAACTAGTACATGTACGTTGAGCTAGAAGATTAAACCCCGCTCCAAAGACCTCATTTTTTTACATAGGCTAGGAGAATGCGGCGGTGACAGGAGACTCTACACCTATGAGTGCATTAACATGAAAGTTTCAAAGAATGTAATGCCCGTTTGGCGGTAAACCCTTTTCGAAGGTTGATTGGGCTAGTAACTTTCCTTAAAGCCATTTCCATCCTACTCCTATTCGTTGTCGAGCCAAGGACTTTAACCCATCGACAAGGGTTGATGAGTTTGGACGTTTGGTTTATTATCGCTTGGGGTTCAGTTTTGTTATGAGTTGGGATAGAACCCACTGTTAGTTGCAGAGAATTAAAAGATGGGTTTTTCGACTTGCTTTAGCCCAATGAATAAACTTGTTACTGAGTTACTGTTGGAGATGTTCTGGTGACTCTGGTAAATTTGGATTATATACACTCTTTTTTTAAGTATCTGTTGTTGCGTACTTCATTTACATGGGATTATATTTTTTAAAAATAAAATACCCAGAAGACATGGGTGTAGAACGATATATGTATTTTTACACTAGTAAATCGAATCCTTAGATTCGAGTGTGTGGCTTCAGTTCGCATTATGCAACTTTTGTGTGGCATGCACCCAATCGGCATTGGTCTAAATGATAATCTGGGTGTACGAGTTAGTTGTTTGCGTGGTGGATGTTGACTCGCCCTTGTGAAATAGTTGTTTAATGGCCATGTGCTTGGTCCATGATGCATTAAGAAGCAAAATATAGGTGTGTGGCGCAGGTTGGAAGGGACGTGGTTTTAAAGTCAAAATTCCATCTGTTTGTGCCTAAGGACCTACTGTCCCTCACCCCCCTTCCTGCCTTCTAGACTTGGTACGTGGCCATCCCCCACTGGCCTTACCTCTGCCAGCCGCCCCACCTCCTTTAATTCCTTTGATTTGCAAATTTCTTGCGCCCTGTGCTACCTGCTCCCTTTGACCTATTCTGGCCGCGTGAACAAGGAGGAGTGTTTTTGTTGGGATTTGAGATGAATTGCTTCAGCGTGTTCTGGACAGTGGATTCATTGATGGTGAAATGAAGGTCTGTCACCCCATATTTATTGCGTGGGTGGGTGTGGATTCTCAAATTCGTGCTGTACAGGTAGTTTCAGTGGAGCGTAGAACTGAAATTTCTCCCAGGAAAGTGCCGTGAGGAAGTGGTTCGCTATATGCAGCAGCTACAGGGTAGAGAAGTAAACTTACCTCAGAAAATCAGTGGCCTCCAGGGAGAGCAAGTGTGACAGCTGCTGCAGGGTGATCCCAAGGAACCGTTGGTGCTGAACCTGATGTTCTGGTTGCACGCGACCACAGTCCGTGATCAGTGGTTGCAAAATCTTGCAGCTGTAGTAGAAGGACGAGATAAAGTTTTAGTTGAGTTGTCTTGCCTTTTCATTTTGGAAAGTCGCTTCTGTCCAGGTGGTGAATTTAACATGGAAGAAGCTCGATCAAATCTTGAAGGCAGTTTTAGGGTTTTGAGTAATCTTTCAAAGCTGTAACCGAAATTCTTGTGTTGTGATTCTTGCGAGGGGTTTTTCATTTTTTTCACTGTAAATCAGTTCATTGTGGATGGTAACTGCCCTTCATTTTAGATAGACTAAGGCTACTGGTTTTCCGTACCCAGTTTTCACGATCTTCCATCGACCACCTACATATATTCCCCTTACAATATATATTTCTTCAACAAATGTGTAAGCAAAATTGATATTGATGGACGGGAGCATCCAGGAGTTTTCGGAACCTGTGAAATGCCATGAGATCCTCAGCAAATATTCAGGCGGAGGCCACTTCATCTGTAGTTCTGGTGGTCTGTACACGGGTGAACATATTTCTCAGGTCCTCCATGAGGATGACTTGTTGCAGGTTGGGGAGCTCTATTTTCTTCTTCCCAACCAGAGATTGCAGTTCGTGCTAACGCATTTCGATATGGCTTCTATGCTTCTCAAAGCCAATGGTGCTATTGAAAAGAGGAGAAAATTTAAGGGAAAAGTTCAGCCACTGTTCAATATTCATTTGCAGGAAGAGGATTCAACTCCGTCTGTTTTTTGTATGTCAAAGACTGCATCAGGAGCAACTAAGAGTAGGAAACAGAGGAGACAATCTAAGTTGGAGACGATTTTGGAGGGTTCATAGTGCCTTACAGTACAAGTTATATTAACAGAGACAGAGGTCTGTATCAGTTATTCAAGAAACCAGGTAAAAGTTGAGTCTATAACAGCTTAAAGAAGATGCTAAAGCTCTGGAATCTTGCATAATGGCAACATTATCTTCATGAAGTTCGATTCACAGTCGGGTAGACACTAAAGGCAGGTATATCTCAATAATGGGAGGTAAATGTTGTTCACGCTTCTAAATTCAAACTTGGGTCAGTGTTAGAGAAGCTGATGAGTCTCTATTGAGCTCTAATTCCTCAAACATGCTCCTAGCTCGATGAAGAAGTGCAAAAGACAGTTCTTGTCTTTTGACATTCCTGTCTCTTGAACTTGCTAGGAAAGGTGAACTGACCTTCTTGAGTTTTCAAGATTGAAAGGTCAACTTAGGAAGTTGAAGGGGTGGCTCGAGGTTCTTTTGAAGAGTGAGTTAGTGTTGTGTGGAATCATGAATAAATAGATAAGAAAGGTGTTTGAGAATTGGACTGAGAAATATAGAAAATACAAGAATTGAGAGTGAATGAGTGCAGATAAAGAAAAAGTGAACTGATTCAAGTGAGGGTGTTACCAGCAGACCTGATGAAATTTATTTACAAAGATCCTACTTGTTTTACGATGTAACCCATGGAAGAGAACCTCATAGAGGCCGATCTGTTTCATATCAGAATATTCATGAAGCACGTTTTGCTTTGCAATTTTATGAGCTGCTTCAACGAGTCACTAAGTTGGCAGGCATAAAGTTTTCTGTTGGAATTATCACCTTACAAGCTACAGCTGAAATGTTTGCACCGAGAGTTTGATGTTGTCCTCAAACCTGATGGAGGAAAAGGTTATTTATCATTACGGTAGATGCCTTCCAGAGCCAGGAGCGTGAGGTAATCATTATGTCTTGTGTCCGAGCTTCAAATCATGGGGTTGGGTTGTAGCTGTTTTTCACCGCGTGAATGAGGCGCTAGCACGAGCTCGCAGAGCACTTTGGGTTAAGGGCAAGCAGCGGCATTGAAACAATCATATGCGTATGGAGATGGCGTTTTAAACCAGGCATGTTAAACCTGCCCTTGCAATCTTCTGCTACCCTTTTATTATGTCATGAATTGAATGTCCTTCTATTTTCTTTTATCTGTTATGGCATTTAGAATGGGCTTCTACTTTTTCCTTGCTCCTCAATTAATTGCTCTCTAGCTTCGAAAATGGTATTTTGTAGCATAAAATTATTTCACAATGGACAAAATGAATGAACTAGGTAAACAGTAAAACTTAACCTTTGTTTATGTTATTAGTTACTGCAATTGTCTGATCAATAATGGTAATTTATGAAAAGCTATCTCAAACCGATTACAATTCTAATTCCAGTTTTTTTTTTTTTTTTTAAATGGCTAGGTTGCTTTATGACTGCCTGATAATGCTTTTATTCTAAATGGATGTAATAGTGAAAGGCAGAAATTAAAATTGTAGAGTTTTCTCTTTCTTGGTAAAGTGTATGATGTTATAGACATTCTATGTAAATTATCTTCCTTGTGAATCGAACTCTGTAGTAGCAGATGTTTTCTTTGGAGCGACTATGAGGATAGGTCGAGTAGACTGTCATGAGATAGATGGGTATACCCAAGCTATTCATATGTTGTTTTAGAGACGGAAGAGAAGGCATAGTTCGTAGGAAGAGTATTTTGCTTTGTACTTTTCCCCTTCGCTGACTGTTAACCTTGTGATTGGTGACTCGAGTTGGGTCACGGTAGAGGATCTTGTGTCGATTCACTTATATTTTCAACAGACTATCCCTTGCTTGTTTAAATTCAAGTATCGAATGAAATGGGTTTCTATTAAATCCATTTTGTAGCTTAGCAAACCTTCAATAATTCAGGTAGGGACTTTCTGAGTAAGTGTTGACTGAGGCATGTGTGAAAATAGAATGGTTATCTTTCTTCGAATTGGGTTAGACTTGTATGAAAATGAAAAAAAGTATGAATCGACTCAGTTACATAGTTTAGTGAGCTAAGTCCTTAACTCTCACAATGATCATACGAGGGGTGGATTACGGGTTTATTGCTGATTATGTGATGTAAGATAATAACAACCTTTGGTGAAAAGACTTCTTCTTGATCCTTGCCTGTGTAATCCAACCATAGTTGTTGTATGTAATTTTAGTTGGATAGAATCTAATTTATTTAACTTCTTGATGAAAAGTAATTAGGTTCGGTGAGAATTGTTTGGTATATTGAACCTTCAGATTTAGTTATAGTGTTGTGACTATTATATGTATGTTGGTTTATTCAGCCGAGTGAAGTTAACTTTAATCTTTGACTGATTTGTGTTTATATATGGTTGGGGCCTATATTCTTCCTAAAACATGGATGTGCGTTAATGCAGTCTTGTTAACAAGTAATTTTGAATATGTTAAGTCATTTGACCGATCTTTATCTTTTGGTTAATACTAATAGAATGATGTTTGGGTGTTAGATTTCAATCACGTAATCCATAGGATTACTTGACTGAAATCTCAATACTCTCAGCCTTGTTGTCTTCACCAATAAGGTCTCACCTTGATTATCTTTGGAATATCTCTCCCACTTGAATATTGGGATTCCTCCTTGTGGGCTGGTATAAATCTCGTCATCTTGTGAAACATGTTGATTAGTGGTTTGTGATTTGATCCATTCTTGAGTTTAGAATTTTACTTTCATGATATTATAAAATGTTAGCTTACTGTTGCAATGGGTAGTCTTAACATGCTCAGTTCTCGCGAACTGATTCCAGCTAGTATTTGTGCAGATGGATTGTGCGAGTAGATTAAAGGAAAGAGTTGTAAAGGTTTCATCAGTGCAATTTATGAAATTCCTTGTAAAAATGTCCAATGTGAGGTAAATTTTGTAATAGTGATTGCAAAGGAATTTAGAAGACCTCTTGCCTTGGGTTGTTCAGAATTTGCGTGAAGATGTTATGTTGTCCTTCTGTAGGTAAACTGGTAACTTATCTTTGTGGGAAATGTTATTCAAACTTTCACTAGCATAAGCATTGTAAAACTTGGATCTTGAGAATTAAGTGTTAATTTAAATCTTTCTGAGACTCTGTATTGATGTGTTATATGTAAGTCGTAATGGGGTGGTTTTCCTTACAGAAGTTACCTAAAAGTTTTATTCAAAGAAATACGTTGTGGTTTAGATCCCCTTGAAAACAAACATTGCCTTAAGTAATCAAGAGTGAGACTATCCTTGCAAAGTGATTCTATATAGCGTGTTATCCCTAACTGAACTAGTAAAAAAAAAAAAAAAAAAATTTACTCTTTTTTTTGGTGAACGCTAAAGACAAGCTTAAAGGAAAACAATGGTTAGTTTATAATAAGATTTAACAAGTAAGAGAAGAAAATTTTGAAACCACTCAATTTATCTCTCAGCCTATTTAAAAGTAAGTGGCTTCCTCTGGATAAGCTCTTTCGGTGAAGCCTAAGTAAGAGCGCTAATAACTACGTATAAAACCACGAGCTTCTATTAAACCTCAGAATGAACTAATGTCGTCTTAAGGGTGAATTCATTTGACCTTCTTCCTTTAAATTTATCCAGGGTGTCTTATCAAAATAAATAACCTCCAATCATTTCTTACTGTGGCTTGCCCTAGCTGTGAGAGTATCAGTGGTTGGTCTTCTATGTTGTTCTGTAAAAAAAATATCCCCGCCTTTTACTTGTGTTGTTCGTGTTGTGATTATTTGGGTCGTTACGGGACAATGTTGGAAAAGTTTTATGGAGCTTGGAAACACATTTTTCATTTGCGTTTTCTTAGAAGTTTCTAAAGTCCCCCTTTTTTAATGCCTCCATACACTCCTATGAATTGTGGATGTTAAAAAAACTCTGATATAGATTACTTCTTTCCATACCCACCTATTTGTGGATCCCATTTCCTCTGAATTTACAACTTTCCCTACACATTTTTTTCGATAAAAGGAATCCTTTTGAGTAATCTGTTCTCCTTATATATATATATATGTAAGATGTAAGACATAAGTTGCGATTTTTGACGATCTAGTTAAAAAGAAAATTTGTTGAAATTTATTACAACCCCATATTATTATGTGCTTTACAAGGGTACCAACCAAACACGTCCACACAACCACCACATGTTTAATTTGTGTGTTGATGGTAAAGTTTAGAGTTTCCTCAAGATAGGTAGCACAAAAAAGAACATCGATCAAGCAGGCATAAAAATTCAGTTCTAGGTGGAATGTTATAACCAACGCTTATGCCATTGAAGTATTTACTTGCCATTTTCCACTAAACTTGCATGCTTGCAGAAAGCAAAAAGAATGAAGCTTACATGGTCAGGGCATGTTGCATTAGACCACATATCTTGATGTGTTTTGCTAAACAGAAGACTTTCCTTGTGTATGCACCTCCAATGTTGTGTACATGACTACCAAGCACTTGCAACTAGTACATGTACGTTGAGCTAGAAGATTAAACCCTGCTCCAGAGATCTCATTTTTTTACATAGGCTGGGAGAATGCAGCAGTGACAGGAGACTCTACACCTATGAGTGCATTAACATGAAAGTTTCAAAGCCTTTGTAACAAAGCCCAATCTTTGTGAATCTTGAACCAAGACAATCCACGTGGCCAACACAAATCTGGCGTTTCATCCTCCCCAAAACGTGAGCCAATTCATGCATTAATTAAAATAATAAGGATGAGCAGGTGGCCAACAACCCCACACACCCACTTGCCTAGCAATAAACAATAATAAACTAGGAATCCAATGTAAGGAGGACAAAACAAGTGCGACCAACATTAAGAATTAGTGGGTAAGGGTCGGTGGTTGGGATTAATGAATTGAATATTAAACTTAGTAGTCCCCACAAGGAATGGCGCCACTCAAGGACCCACCTCCACCTTCCCACCTACCACACGCATTCACATTTTTTATTATTATTTTAGTTTTATTCTAGTCGGCACTACATTACTCTAGCACAATTAACGAGGAAAATTATTATTTAATATAAAAAAATAAAAAGAGGAAAAATTAGAGATGAAACTTTAATTTTGTCTCTAAATTTCATCTCCAAATTTTGTAGTAGTGACACATTCAATTAACAGAGGAGAAAGAACCTTGTATGAAGACATATTTATAGCCCTAATCTATGGTCAGCCTACCACACTTATATAACACATTTATAGCCCCAATCTATGGTCAGCCTACCACGCTTATGTAACACATTTATAGCCCCTACTTGTCCCATTATGCTCAGTCTTGACATAAAAGGATAACCCGCCGATGGCGCTGCGGTTACTATATTCTTTTGACAACAAAAAAATCTTAGGAATAAGTAGAAAACACATGTCACAGAAAAAAAGGAAATAGTTAACTTATCCTGGTATGAAAAAATATCAGAAAAGAGTTAGATGATGAATAGAAAGGATCGTCTCTGTCAAGTTATAAATTGGACGGAATAAAATCACTTGTAAACTCCCACATAGGTAAAAATAACCAACAACATAAATAAGATTCCTGGGTAATGAAAACAAGTATCAGAAATATTGGAGCATAAAAAAGGAGTAAGGGAGTGAGTTATTTCACTGTTTTTCAATCTTTAAAAATTCTTATTATTATTACATTAATATCTTTTAAGTAATTAAAAGAAGTTACAAAGAAATAATTAGTGTTACATTCCATTTTGACGTGTACACAGTTCAAGAGTAGAATGTACTAGGATTTTAATTTTAAAATCAAAATAAATTAATGGTAATATACAACATGTCCATGCTGCAAATGTTTAAAAGTAATGAAAACAATGATGTATAGAAGAGTAGAAAATTTTAATTTTCCGTCGCAAGTTAAATTCATGCATAAGCATTCATCAAATACAAGAGAGAAGATTTCTGCATCCCCAAAAACTTCTAGACTGTTATAAGGTTATTAGGTTGTAAATAGTGTCATTGTACACACACACACGTATATATATATTATAAGAATAAAAAATTTAAATGATTAAAATTACTGATCGAATATTTATTGAAAAATCATTTTTTAATGTCAAACACAAGGTATTTATGGCATGATATCGATTCAATGACCTATGTGACCTACCTCTCTCTCTCTCTCTCTCTCTCTCTCTCTCTCTCTGTCTCTCCGTGTGTGTAAATGAATGTTTTAAATTTGTTTTTAATTCATAAAAGATTATATAGTAACAATAATATTAATAATAAAATAAGTAAACATGGGAAAAGTTGCACCCTGCCACATATTAGAAGGTGCCAACATGGAAAAGGATGTGCCCTTGGCACAGATTAGAAGGTGCCAACATGGAAAAATTTGTACCCCTAGCATAGATTAGAAGGTGCCAACATGGAAAAAGTTGTGCCCCTGGTGCAGATTAGAAGGCACCAACATGGAAAAATTTTCACCCCTGGCACAGATTAGAAGGCGCCAACATGGAAAAAGTTGCACCCTAGCGCAGATTAGAAGGTGTCGACACCACATTTTCAGTGCCTATGGTGCACTTAAAAGTATGTTGACGTGAGGATGGATGTGCCAAGGTGCACCTTCAGGAGGTGCAACATTTTGAGCGTTGACACCCGACAGGAAGTAAACCCTAACCCAGATATTCAAATGGCCATAACTTTTCACAGGGAGCTCATATTCACGTAAGGTTGGAATTTTCAGAAATCTTACAAGGTACTATGTCCAACTATGACTAGATATCTTTAATTGGTCAAGAACAAGTTCTTCAAAAATTCAAAATACAGTTCACCATTTTTTTGGGTATGCTAGGGTTCTCACCTACCACCATAATGGGATGAATTAAATACAATCTGAGGTGGTTGGGGTAGATTTGGAATTCTCTCTCTTCCAAGATCCACCCATTTTCCAAGATCCCGTTCCCGGAAGCCTTTGAGGGAGGGTAAAAAATATCTCTCTTTGAAAATTTTCAAGCACCACATGAATACTTCAGTCACCGAGCTGAACCTTATATACAGAGATTTAGTGACCTATGTATTTTTAAGAGAATGAGGCACATTTATAGAGATTTTAGGAGAAAAGAATCCATAGTGGTTTAAAAATCTTAATAGATTGCAAATTGACTTAACACATTTAGAATGAGATTCTTTTGTTGACATTGGGAAACATGAGTTGCCCCTTTGGAAATAATTTATTTCTTACTAATTTATATATTATTTTGTTTCTTTGTTGGTATGGTCCCAGGTCCACAATAACCTCATCCGAATATAATATAAGATAACCTTAGAGATTGACATATTCAGATAAGCTTACGTTGCATGGATGATTTTAGAATATTTGGCCAGCCATATAAGAACCCGAATGGATATAATTCTAGGGAATTTTCAACGTTAGTTCACACTGGAATAAATTCGGCAAAACTTTCAAATCTTTGACTTCCAATTAATTTCTCTCAAAAAATATGTTTCACGTTTGGATTCCTAGAAAGTCCTTTAAATTATCGATACTTGGGTGGGAAATCCTGTCAATACACCCTCCTCTTTCCATACAGTTTTTTTGTGGATTTACTTTTACAAGAGATCAAATTCAACTACAAAATGGTACATATATGCCAAGTAAACTTACACAATGGCTTGAAAGAAAAACAAAAAATAAAAAGAATATTATAGGTGCATCATCAAACATCTTGATCATTACATTTACAAGTTAATTTACCAAAATCAAGTCTATAAAGGAAATGGCTAGTCCATGGAAAGTGTAGCACGCCTTGATTTTATAGTCTCGCTTATTTGTTGACTTCTTTATTCATAGACATGATTTGACAGGATTTGATATATTTTAGACATTATGATATGATCTTCATGGACATGTATGGTGATTTGGGCGTGTAGCGCCAATTTAACTTGATTAGTATGTTGGCACATTTTATTAGATGTTGTGGATACTAACATATTGCTATGATATTTGGGACTAATTGATATATGTTGGATACTTAGCTTAGTCGCATGTCTTGATGATATAGAGTATTCGATTATTGATGAGGACACATGATGGCATGGATATATGGCATTTATATTTATTGCAATGGCTAACGCATGGTGAATTGTGTGAAATAGTGCATGTTTCTCATTTACGATTCCATGTTGATGTTGTGATATCATAGATTTGTATGTTTAGACTTGATCGTTTATTGAGTAGTTGATTTACACTTGTATTGGAAAAATGCATTTAATGTGAGCATTGAGTGTGCAGTGATAAGTCACATGAGAATGTGGGTTTCGGGTGGTTATGCAAATTGTGCACAAGCAGTTCCACGGGCTAAGTCCTAACCATGTTAGCTAGTATGAGGCCTTGTTTTATGCTTGTATTATTTGGGCACCATGAGTGACCCTTATTTGTACTGTTATATGTCATGTAAAATTAATTGTGTTTAGGTTGTATTATTTTGTTAAGTAAACTAAGTTTGGGGACTTAATGGTCTCCACTTGCATTAAGTTTTGTATTTGGGTAAGTGTGTGTTAATTAGGGAGGATTAAGGTCACATGTGCACACTTTAGTGGGCCCCACATCCTTTACACTTGTGCTCATATGTGTCAAACCTTAAATTGGGTGATTTATGGCATTTTAAGTGACCCCTTTTAGTTTTGAGAGTTCACCTAGCATGAAAATAAGCCCTTTGACCCTACCTATTGGGTAGGGGCTTAATTTCAAGGCATAGAGGGAGTTTTCCTCCCATTTAGCCTCTCTTTTGTCACCATCCATGTAAGATGGATTGGAATGTGTGTGTTGTAAAAAGTTGCACAAACTTGTTTTATTTTCTTTTTGGGAAATTTGGGAGAAGAGTGTTAAAAGTGAGTTTATCTTTTCTCCATTTTATTTTGGAATCTTTGACTTGGAGGGAAGAGAGGGGTGACACATGTCACCCCCTCATTGGTGAGGAAATTTCTTTTCTTTTCTTCAAATACTCCCGCATGTGGGAGAAAGATGACTTTTTTTTAGCTTTTGCTTGGTGCTTGGAGACTTTTGGAGCTAGAGTTTGCTTGGATAAGGAAGTGGGAAAATCTTAGAGTGTTGGAGAGATTTTGGAGGTAGGCTCTTTATTTATCACTATATGTTATTTTGCATGATAGATCTTAGAGTTGTTTATGGTTGTATATTGTGTTTTGTTGCTTGTATTGTATATTGCTTGAGATACAAGGATGGCCATAAAGGCATGGAATTTTCTTGCACGGAAACATTCACATCTTTCAAGGACAATTTACTTTTCTTTTAGACATGACAACATAGAAGTCCGACCACAAAACACACTTACAGTTAGGGCAAGTCACAGTAAGATATGATTGAAGGTTATTTATTTTGATAAAACACCCTTTATCTCATGACTTATGTTTTCAGAAAGATTCAATATATGATTCACACAATTTCAACTTATAAACTGAGTTAATTCCTTATACACTGCAGAGTAGTTCACTTAAAGTTTTCCCCTACTTGCTAAATCTTATTATCTTCCAAAAACTAACCATTGTTTTCCCTTAAGCTTGTTTAAGAGTTCACCCAAAAGGGGTAGTGTTCACTAGTTTAGCTAGGGATATCAATTTATAAAATTTTACTTTACAAGGATAGTTTCACCTTTGAGTACTTCAGGAAATCTTGTTCTCAAGTAAGTCATCTCTACATTAATTTATTTGAATATATATATTTTAGTTAACTTCTATAAGGGTTAACCACTCCATTTAATTTTACTTATATCACATCATTACAAGATGTCAGAGAGTTTTGACTTAACACTTTATTCTCAAAAAAAAAAGGTATTACAATATTTATGCCAAGGTAAGGATTGAATATCATTCCTCACCCAAGATAAGTTACTAGTCTAACAACAAAAGGGAAAGAACACTTCACTACGTAGTTTTCTGAACATACCAAGGCAAGAGATCTTCTAAACTCCTTGCAAGCAAAGTTACAAAATTTACAACGCATTGAACTTTCTACAAAGAACTTCATAATTTGAACTGATGAAACTTTTACACTCTTTTCCTTTAATCTACTCGCATAATCCATCTGCACAAATATTTACTAGAGTCGGTTATTAGAGAACCGAGCATGATAAGATATAAACCTCACCTAATAATTTATGCCATCTAGCATTTAAATAAATGAAAGTTTGCAATACTCCTTATCAAATAAATTTCTAACATACATTTAAAACTTAACTGCACATCTCATGATAATACATTTCCTACTCATTAATGTTCACTTCCTTAAGATCTGCTTACCTAAGACACAATTCCAAGTGACTAGATATACAATCTTAACCATGCAATCAATCATACTCAAATTACAGTAATAATAATGACGCTCACCTAATACCCTCGACCTACTTCGCATATTTAAGTACCCAACAATATTATCTTTCAATTAAATAAAAGCACCAACGACATTAAGCTTATATAATAAATACAAGTATCAATTTTATATTATTCATCGATATTACCCAAGTATCAAACCTTCATAGAAAATCAGTGATATGTAAGTATAATTTGGATATTTATCTCACAATTTTAAGGATATACTTATGTTAACAAAGATTCCACCAATCCACAAGTTCATATAATATTTAGGTATCCTTTTGGTTGCTTATTCCATGTCTTTATATGTTTCTTTTAGTACAAGGGTCCAACTCATTGGAATGAGCTACGATCAACAAAATTGTCATGTTTTGCTAATATGTCAAAGATACATTTGACTAACTAAGATAAGTAAGCGCAGTCCAAGCCACTATAAATACAAGTACCAACATTATCTCAACTCCCAATTGAGATGCAAGTATCAAATTTTAGCTAACATAATAATCATCGTAAATACCAGAAAATATTCCACTCGTTAACCAAGTATTGAAATAACATATTTATCCTTACTGGTTACCTGATAACATAATATATCCTGTTATATAATTCAACCTCCACTTGCATACACCAATTTATGGGTATTAATTATTGTTATATAAAAATGAAGTTAAATAATTTCAGGTGGACTTATATCCTTACTGGCATACATGGTATGCACAGTCCCATTATGGTAGCTGTTACCTTTACTTAAGGTTGTGCATGAATCCATTTTAGGGTAGTTATCTTAACTTCCCTATTCATCTGTTTTTCTACCAAACGTCTTTCGACAAGCTTCAAGGTCAAGTATAAGATAAATTTATAATTTCATATTTCAGGCATTGCATGAATTCATATGCATGAGGGCATCACATATCAATCAAACTTGAGGAATGTCGATGTATCCAATATTACTTTAACCGATTCAAGGATCCAAGTAGTGCCTCAAAAATTAAGCCAAATAATTATCCACAGAGGATAATGACTTGCGTGCATAACATATTCATAAAGGTCATAGAAAACCCATTAACGCATGCTTCAGGAGGGTTCCAATCTAATAATAAGCTCATAGTAATAGTAATAGTAGAGGTCCTGGTGAGGGGTTTTCAATAATCCCCAAGGTAAATGATAATCAAATGACTCAGATGGAGCTATCTAGAAGACCAATTAAACTAGTATGACTCTTCCCAAATGGAAGCCCCAATCCTAGTGGGAGTTTAAATTATTATAAAACCACAGTAAAATCCAAATACAGTCATATCGGAAATTCCCTTTTTCAAGCCATGTTCTACATAATATAAACAATACAAGAAAAATTATAAACCTCATTCACGCTCCATACTATTTTCTACAGAAACCATCATTCAAAGGAATAATCAAGGCAAAAGAGAAACCAACATTATAAAATCAGTAGGCAAGAATCGATGTAGAGATTTCTTCTACTTCAAACAGTAAATAAGATAAATTGTAAAGGGGGAGAGATCAGTTCATGCAATTATGATTAAAAGTCATTTGGAAAACTCGTCTCTTTTTGAGCATCTCTTTCAAGAAGGAGTCAATATGTGTAAATACATGTTATATGATATCCGAGTCCAAACGCTATCTATTTAGTAAAACAAAAACACATCCACATTCCAAAAGAAACCCACATCTACAAACATTCGAACAAAGTTACGATATTGATTTATCTAAATGCTAAAAGAAATAAATCATTAAGAGAGAGGGTTAGGGCTTATCATGCCTGTTTTAAACGCTATATCCCATGGCCATGCACGAGCGAGAAACCCCTTCTCCCAAAGAGTCCCAAAATTATTTCTCCACCAAACGCACGCTTCTCACCCACACGGTGTCCCAAATACCACGCAAAAGAAACAATAACCATTCCGGTTACCCATGAGTTCAGTACAAATGTCCCACCCAACCAAGTCAGACATTCAACTCTACACATGCGGGCCTACATGGTATTTCGACAGCCACTCCCTTGGAAACTCAACTGCAACCATACACGTGGGTAGACAATAATCATCAGCCCACCAAGGTGGCAAAGCGAACAATTAACGTGGCAAAGAAACCGTATCTCCAAAGAAGTTCAAATAATTGCAAGCAAATTGTGCTTCATGAATATTCTGATAAGAAACAGATCCACCTCTATGAGATTCTCTTCCATGAGTTACATCGTAAAACAAGTAAGATCTCAATAGAGAATCTTTGTAATACATTTCATCAGGTCTCTCTGGTAACACTCTCACTGTCACATAGCCGATTTTGATAAAAAATATCTTGAAGGAGAAACCCAAATCTGAGGATGCATTTGGTACTGAACAGATAACAACATAGTTGGACAACCTGCTTGTTGGAAGCACTCACAAAGGCTTCTACTATATCTCTTGCAACATGCTGCCGCCCGCCTTGGCTAACTCCCGAATAACATTTGAAGAGGTGGAATCAACAACTCCAAAAACATAGAGACATCCACAGCTATCATTACTTGGCTGCCATCTGATTGAAACTATGGGTATTTATTTATTTATTTTTTTGCCAGTGAAAAGTTGCAATTTGGATATTGACAAAGATTGAGGATCACATGATTCTAAACCTTTAGCATCAGAAATGGACTTCAGTTTTGACATTACTGCACACTCCATAGCCAGATGTCTTCATCAATAAAACCGATAGCTGCCCTACTCCCATTAGAGCATGCCCAACATGCAGATGATACTTCATTTTCTTTTTCATCATCTTTTCTTTTTAGGGGGGTCCAGGGATCGAACCTCTCCTTGATATGTCTCTGTAACACTTTTCTTTTGTTGAATCTCTCCATTGCCTCCTATTGCTATAACCATGTTTTTTTGATACCCCACAAAATAAGTAAACCATTTTTAAAGACAACAAGAACCCTACTAAATTCATAAGGTGGTTGGGGCAAGATCAAACGATGCGAACGATCCCAATCCCTTCAAAGAACAACCCCATGAGTGATGACACACGAGAATGAACACTGCATACACAATATCTTGTTTGATTCTTGATCAAACTCAAAAAAATAGACACATTCCCTTTCTCATCTCCAACATACCTCAATTGCATTCTGTGATGTTACGCTCAGTAGGATACCTTGGTTCTCAAGAAACTACAAAAACTTGCAAGAGGTTGGGTTGGGAGATTGCTATAACATTTGAGCTTCATCACCACCAAATAACTTGATTCTTCCATCTCCTGAAGCTATAGCAAGAATGCATTGGATTGAATCAAAAGCCATGTTGGTCGATTTTGTTGGGATCCCATAATGTCCTGCGGCAGCTGTTGCACTTAACTCTCTTTGGAGGCCACTGATTTTCTGAGATAAGTTTACTTCTCTACCCTGTAGCTGCTGCATATAGCCATTTACTTCCTCACGGCACTTTCCTAGAGAATTTCAGTTCTATGCTCCACTATACTAAAAACACACGATTTTGAGAACCCACACCCACCCTCCATCTTCCTCCAGGGAAGGAAATGAAGGCAACGCATCGCTTCGCTAGTTTGGAGCTTCATCTATAACCGCCATCTGAGACCCACGCGGCGGAGGAAACTAGGAAGAAGAACAAAAACGCCACACGCAGGCCAAGAAAAATGCGCGCGTAGGGAGCACATAATCACCACTCAAACACATTTTTCCTTGAATGATCATTCTTAGCAGTCACAGTTGAAGACTCCTCCTTCATGCTCTCCCATTTGATGCCAAGGAGACCAAGACCTTGAAATCAGAGTCTAGTCAGGAAAATGAAGCAGATTGATACATTCACCCCACTCCCATTCACATCGAGACAAAAAATTTTGGAGGAGAGAGCCCCGACCACGTTTTGAAACTTCAAGACATTTTACTCCATAACTCTCACGCAACCGCATACCACCTTCAAGCTGTCAATGCTTATCGTTTTCAGGGAGAAAGATCCACCACTTGCAAAAACATCACTTCTACAAAAAAATGGTAAACAAATACAGTTTTAACTGCATCTTGTCTTTTCAAAGCACTTACACCAACCAAGAATGCCCAGTCAAAACAACACAAAGCAAATTAAAAGCTCATAAGGAAAAGAAAGGAATTGTAGGCATCCCACTCCCCAAAGCATCTCCACACTTTTCCTTCCATCTTTCGAGAGACAAGGGATAATACTCTCGGTTAGGAAAATTTCACCTCAGCCAACAAGGGGGATAATTCCAAAATAATGGTAACTTTGATATCTCCACCAACTTAGTGACTCGCCATAAGCTTCATTGATTTGAAAGCATGCATCGAGCCAAGGTGGGGGAAAAATAAAAAGGTGGTTGAAAAGCTTGAACACGAAGACAAATGTTTTTCAAACCACGGTGGCCACGGACGGGAATCCTCTTCATGATCGATTAAAAAAGAAAACAACGACGACGTTTAGCTCCTTCACAATCTCACACAAAGGACAAGGACGTAAAAAGTCAATGATGAATGGGGCATTACATTCTCCTCCCCTTAAGAAAGCATCGTCCTCGATGCGACATAACACAGAGAAAAAGAAATGGTAAGCAAATCAAACAACATAAAGGGGAAGTACACTCTATGGTTTAAAATTTTAGACGATTAAAGCACGGTCATGGGGTAGCCTTAGGAACATTTGGTAGAAATTTTAACTTTCAATGTTCTGTGAAGATTGGCAGTTCTTTCTTGTTCATCATTTCATTAGTCTCTTTCCATTAGCATTATTCTTAGTTTAATTTCTTTTAAAATTTCATCATTGAAGAGTTTTGATTTATTCCTTATTGTGGGTGCCCAACATGAACTGCTAACACAACACCCTATCAGGTTCACAAGACCCTACAGATTCACAAGCACACAAGTATATACTTCATGATTGGATTACACCACAAAAAGGTTACTCAAATACGGAATAGAATAGGCATAGTCCACATAACATAGTACTTGTCACACATCAATGACTGACATACAAAATACTCAACCAAAAGAGTACTACAATCCACCAGACATTTCCTCAATTTGCATCAATGAAAACTCACATAACACCAAACCATGCTACAGGTACATAGTGTCCACTAGGGAATCAATGACATAACCACAACATCACAACACATATCCATCTGACATGAGTAACACATACATCAAAAGACCACTACCAAAACATCACAATAACTCAACATATATCCCGAACATCAACCATACAGAAAATATCATAAGCCTCCCTCAAACTCTTATGCCTCCCTCAAGTCTCTTATGCCTCCCTCAAACTCTTATGCCTCTCTTATGCCTCCCTCAAACTCTTATGCCTCCCTCAAGTCTCTTATGCCTCTTATGCCTCCCTCAAGGATGCCTCCCTTGTCTCTTGGCCTCCAAGACACATAGGCCGTTGAACCTCCTATGGTCCAAGTGAGTTCACACTCCTAACCCAAGTGACATAATAACGCGTGGTTCAACAACCCGCTAGTTATATGTACCCCTTGGGGCGTACCCCCATACAATGAAGCGGGTCCATAGGTCCAACCAATCCATGGTGCATCCCATGACCCTATTCCACACATCACGACATTAGAACCAGCACAACAATCCAATCAAAGTGCCAAGTGGCAAAGTACAAGCCTTGGGCAAGGCGGTAAAAATTCCAAATTTAAAAGAAGACCCCAAATCAAGCTAAAATAAATGGCCAAATAGCCAAAGTTAGTATCAAAATCCCCATGTTAGTGCCACAAACCAAGGAAATGCCCAAAATTGTAAAGCATTGCAATCAAGAAAAGATGTTGGTCCTTACAAAATAAAGTAAAAGCTCAATTTACGAATAAAATCAACTTATAATAATGTCACATTACGATAACTGTGTGGCCTTATCTAGCCACCAAAGGGGTACTCAACGAGTTGCTAGCACTTGGAACATCGAGCCTCAGCTCGTAAAATACATATCAATAATACAACTGTCATCACCTCCATCTGAATCATCCCGCCACCCTTCGACAAGGCTAAACATAGTCATAGATACACTAAGGTTGCATACATACAACCACATAGGGAGAGAGGAAAGAATCACATGTTATCTACTAAACCGAGTTTTAGCTCGAGTTATTGACCCATGGTACACCATTCCTCACTCTCAACATACACTTCTACCGATTTCCCTCAGGATCGGTTAGCGTAAGGTTCACAACATAACATACAACAACATCACTAACATAACGGTGGCACACACATAACTACCATAACGTCTCACGTATGGTATGCATACAGGGTAGATCACAATCATACATCCACAGGGCGTAATACATCACTTTACCACATTCTGCACCCAAAGCGCAATCACCATACGATAGGGTTCATACACTCACCGTATGACCCAAAATCACAACATGAAGCATTACCTATTTGCACAGTCATACATACGATGAACATAGTACATCACAACATAACATCCATTGCAACATAGCAAGGTGGTACACACATTTCTTTAGAACATGGTAAAAACATCATGATACAACTCGTTTCTTTTAACATCAACTAGTCATACAACACATTGATACACCCACATATCACAATATGCCACAATGCTCCAACACTACGTCATCCACATTAGAATTCTTTTCACACATCACAAACAATAATTCACACGTGAATTCTTCCTAGAATCCACAAGAAGGAGAGAGAATACTCCCATCCCCAACATATCAACATGATCACAAACACGCACAAGGTGACATACCCATAATGTGCGTTCACAATATCACAATTACGACAATAATCACATCACGTTTAAAGCACATTACTCTTCCAATATCTACCACCATCATGCAACATCATCATCATCATGCAGTATCATCATGTAACACCACCACCACCATGTAACATCACCATACAACACCAATCCGGCCCATAGGTTCGAGAGCATGAACCTATGCTCTGATACCAAATGTAACGACCCAAAAATCACACACACGAACAACACAAAAATACAGGATAACTTTTTTTTTGACTTGCTTGACACATAACATGACGCAACATGTCGTCACCAAGGGTACAACTAACACTGTGAACAACTTGATACAAGGATGGCCATAAAGGCAGCACGGAAACATTCACATCTTTCAAGGACAATTTACTTTTCTTTTAGACATGACAACATAGAAGTCCGACCACAAAACACACTTACAGTTAGGGCAAGTCACAGTAAGATATGATTGAAGGTTATTTATTTTGATAAAACACCCTTTATCTCATGACTTATGTTTTTAGAAAGATTCAATATATGATTCACACAATTTCAACTTATAAACTGAGTTAATTCCTTATACACTGCAGAGTAGTTCACTTAAAGTTTTCCCTACTTGCTAAATCTTATTATCTTCCAAAAACTAACCATTGTTTTCCCTTAAGCTTGTTTAAGAGTTCACCCAAAAGGGGTAGTGTTCACTAGTTTAGCTAGGGATATCAATTTATAAAATTTTACTTTACAAGGATAGTTTCACCTTTGAGTACTTCAGAAATCTTGTTCTCAGGTAAGTCATCTCTACATTAATTTATTTGAATATATATATTTTAGTTAACTTCTATAAGGGTTAACCACTCCATTTAATTTTACTTATATCACATCATTACAAGATGTCAGAGAGTTTTGACTTAACACTTTATTCTCAAAAAAAAAAAAAACAAGGTATTACAATATTTATGCCAAGGTAAGGATTGAATATCATTCCTCACCCAAGATAAGTTACTAGTCTAACAACAAAAGGAAAGAACACTTCACTACGTAGTTTTCTGAACATACCAAGGCAAGAGATCTTCTAAACTCCTTGCAAGCAAAGTTACAAAATTTACAACGCATTGAACTTTCTACAAAGAACTTCATAATTTGAACTGATGAAACTTTTACACTCTTTTCCTTTAATCTACTCGCATAATCCATCTGCACAAATATTTACTAGAGTCAGTTCGCTAGAACTGAGCATGATAAGATATAAACCTCACCTAATAATTTATGCCATCTAGCATTTAAATAAATGAAAGTTTGCAATACTCCTTATCAAATAAATTTCTAACATACATTTAAAACTTAACTGCACATCTCATGATAATACATTTCCTACTCATTAATGTTCACTTCCTTAAGATCTTCTTACCTAAGACACAATTCCAAGTGACTAGATATACAATCCTAATCATGCAATCAATCATACTCAAATTACAGTAATAATAATGACGCTCACCTAATACCCTCGACCTACTTCGCATATTTAAGTACCCAACAATAATTATCTTTCAATTAAATAAAAGCACCAACGACATTAAGCTTATATAATTAATACAAGTATCAATTTTATATTATTCATCGATATTACCCAAGTATCAAACCTTCATAGAAACTCGGATATGTAAGTATAATTTGGATATTTATCTCACAATTTTAAGGATATACTTATGTTAACAAAGATTCCACCAATCCACAAGTTCATATAATATTTAGGTATCCTTTTGGTTGCTTATTCCATGTCTCTATATGTTTCTTTTAGTACAAGGGTCCAATTCATTGGAATGAGCTACGATCAACAAAATTGTCATGTTCTACTAATATGTCAAAGATACATTTGACTAACTAAGATAAATAAGCGCAGTCCAAGCCACTATAAATACAAGTACCAACATTATCTCAACTCCCAATTGAGATGCAAGTATCAAATTTTAGCTAACATAATAATCATCGTAAATACCGAAAATATTCCACTCGTTAACCAAGTATTGAAATAACATATTTATCCTTACTTGGTTACTGATAACATAATATATCTGTTATAATTCAACCTCCACTTGCATACACCAATTTATGGGTATTAATTATTGTTATATAAAAATGAAGTTAAATAATTTCGGTGGACTTATATCCTTATTGGCATACATGGTATGCACAGTCCATTATGGTAGTCAAGTTTTTTACTTAAGGTATGCATGAATCCATTTTAGGGTAGTTATCTTAACTTCCCTATTCATCTGCTTTTTCTACCAAACGTCTTTCGACAAGCTTCAAGGTCAAGTATAAGATAAATTTATAATTTCATATTTCAGCATTGCCTGAATTCATATGCATGAGGGCATCACATATCAATCAAACTTGAGGAATGTCGATGTATCCAATATTACTTTAACCGATTCAAGGATCCAAGTAGTGTCTCAAAAATTAAGCCAAATAATTATCCACAGAGGATAATGACTTGCGTGCATAACATATTCGTAGAGGTCATAGAAAACCCATTAACGCATGCTTCAGGAGGGTTCCAATCTAATAATAAGCTCATAGTAATAGTAATAGTAGAGGTCCTGGTGAGGGGTTTTCAATAATCCCCAAGGTAAATGATAATCAAATGACTCAGATGGAGCTATCTAGAAGACCAATTAAACTAGTATGACTCTTCCCAAATGGAAGCCCCAATCCTAGTGGGAGTTTAAATTATTATAAAACCACAGTAAAATCCAAATACAGTCATATCGGAAATTCCCTTTTTCAAGTCATGTTCTACATAATATAAACATTACAAGAAAAATTAAAAACCTCATTCACGCTCCATACTATTTTCTACAGAAACCATCATTCAAAGGAGTAATCAAGGCAAAAGAGAAACCAACATTATAAAATCAGTAGGCAAGAATCGATGTAGAGATTTCTTCTACTTCAAACAGTAAATAAGATAAATTGTAAAGGGGGAGAGATCAGTTCATGCAATTATGATTAAAAGTCATTTGGAAAACTCGTCTCTTTTTGAGCATCTCTTTCAAGAAGGAGTCAATATGTGTAAATACATGTTATATGATATCCAGAGTCCAAACGCTATCTATTTAGTAAAACAAAAACACATCCACATTCCAAAAGAAACCCACATCTACAGCATTCGAACAAAGTTGCAGATATTGATTTATCTAAATGCTAAAAGAAATAAATCATTAAGAGAGAGGGTTAGGGCTTATCATGCCTGTTTTAAACGCTATATCCCATGGCCATGCACGAGCAGACCCCTTCTCCCAGCAGTCCCAAAATTATTTCTCCACCAAACGCACGCTTCTCACCCACACGGTGTCCCAAATACCACGCAAAAGAAACAATAACCATTCCGGTTACCCATGAGTTCAGTACAAATGTCCCACCCAACCAAGTCAGACATTCAACTCTACACATGCGGGCCTACATGGTATTTCGACAGCCACTCCCTTGGTAACTCAACTGCAACCATACACGTGGGTAGACAAAATCATCGGCCCACCAAGGTGGCAAAACGAACAATTAACGTGGCAGCAACCACGTATCTCCAGCAAGTTCAAATAATTGCAAGCAAATTGTGCTTCATGAATATTCTGATAAGAAACAGATCCACCTCTATGAGATTCTCTTCCATGAGTTACATCGTAAAACAAGTAAGATCTCAATAGAGAATCTTTGTAATACATTTCATCAGGTCTCCTGGTAACACTCTCACTGTCACATAGCTGATTTTGATAAAAATATCTTGAAGGAGAAACCCAAATCTGAGGATGCATTTGGTACTGAATAGATAACAACATAGTTGGACAACCTGCTTGTTGGAAGCGCTCACAAAGGCTTCTACTATACTGCAACATGCCTGCCGCCTGGCTAACTCCCGAATAACATTTGAAGAGGTGGAATCAACAACTCCAAAAACATAGAGACATCCACAGCTATCATTACTTGGCTGCCATCTGATTGAAACTATGGGTATTTATTTATTTATTTTGCCAGTGAAAAGTTGCAATTTGGATATTGACGAAGATTGAGGATCACATGATTCTAAACCTTTAGCATCAGAAATGGACTTCAGTTTTGACATTACTGGCACACTCCATAGCCAGATGTCTTCATCAATAAAACCGATAGCTACCCTACTCCCATTAGAGCATGCCCAACATGCAGATGATACTTCATTTTCTTTTTCATCATCTTTTCTTTTTAGGGGGGTCCAGGGATCGAACCTCTCCTTGATATGTCTCTGTAACACTTTTCTTTTGTTGAATCTCTCCATTGCCTCCTATTGCTATAACCATGTTTTTTTGAATACCCCACAAAATAAGTAAACCATTTTTAAAGACAACAAGAACCCTACTAAATTCATAAGGTGGTTGGGGCAAGATACAAATGATGTGACGATCCTGAATCCCTTCAAAGAACAACCCCATGAGTGACAGCACACACGGAACAAAACACTTTGCATACACAAATATCTTGTTTGATTCATGATCAATCTGTAAAACAGACACATTCCCTTTCTCATCTCCAACATACCTCAATTGCATTCTGTGATGTTACGCTCAGTAGGATACCTTGGTTCTCAAGAAACTACAAAAACTTGCAAGAGGTTGGGTTGGGAGATTGCTATAACATTTGAGCTTCATCGCCACCAAATAACTTGATTCTGCCATCTCCTGAAGCTATAGCAAGAATGCATTGGATTGAATCAAAAGCCATGTTGGTCGATTTTGTTGGGATCCCATAATGTCCTGCGGCAGCTGTTGCACTTAACTCTCTTTGGAGGCCACTGATTTTCTGAGATAAGTTTACTTCTCTACCCCCAGAGCTACTAGCTGCTAAATATAGCCATTACTTCCTCACGGCACTTTCCTAGGAGAATTTCAGTTCTACGCTCCACGATCTCTTGCTGTGCAAAGCACGATTTTGAGAACCCACACCCACCCTCGCAAAACACCAGGAAGGAAATGAAGGCAACACGTCTGCCCGCTAGTTTGGAGCTTCATCTATAACCGCCATACTGCTGACTCCACGAACGGCAGGGAGGAACTAGGAAGAAGAACAAAAAGCCACATGCAGCCAAGAAAAATGCGCGCGTAGGGGAGCACATAATCACCACTGCTTTTTTACCTTGAATGATCATTCTTAGGGACACGAGACAAGACTCCTTCATGCTCTGCTCAGATTTGATGCCAAGGAGACCAAGACCTTCCAAAATCCACATCACGAAGGACTAAATGAAGCTAGATTGATACATTCACCCAGCTATTCACATCGAGGACAAAAACGTAATTTTGGAGGAGAGAGCCACCGACCACGTTTTGAAACTTCAAGACAAAGGCACTCCATAACTCTCACGCAATATACCAACTTCAAGCTGTCCGCCGTCGGCCGGAGACAAGGCGCATCCACCACTTGCAAAAACATGACTTCTACAAAAAAAAAATGAATAAACAAATATATCTTAACTTAGGCGATACTTTTCAAAGCACTTACACCAACCAAGAATGCCTGTGGCAAAACAACACAAACGCAATTAAAAGCTCATAAGGAAAAGAAAGGAATTGTAGGCATCCCACTCCCAAAGCATCTCCACATCCACTTTCAAGAGACAAGGGATAATAGAAAATTAGGAAAATCTCATTAATGCTGCCATAAATAATGGTAGGTCGGTGGGTGAAATATCTCCACAAGTGTACCAATAAATTTCCATTGATTTCAAAGCATGCATCGAGCCAAGCTGGGGGAAAAAGGGAAAAGGTGGTTGAAGCTTGAACACGAACACAAGATTACGACCAAACCACGGGGCCAGAGAGGGAATAAATCTTCATTCATCGGGTGGAAAAAAAACAAACAACGACGTCCTTTCCAATAACAACACAACCGGACAAGGAGAAAAAAAAAGTCGATGAATGGGGCATTACATTCTCCTCCCCTTAAGAAAGCATCGTCCTCGATGCGACATAACACAGGGAAAAAGAAATGATAAGCAAATAGGAACATATGAGGGCGAAGGTACACTCTATGGTTAAGATTTCAGATGAAAAAGTACGGTCATGGGGTAGCCTTAGGAACATTTGGTAGAAATTTTAACTTTCAAGGTTCTGTGAAGATTGGCAGTTCTTTCTTGTTCATCATTTCATTAGTTTCTTTCCATTATCATTATTTCTAGTTTTAGTTTCTTTTAAAATATCATCATTGAAGAGTTTTGATTTATTCCTTATTGTGGGTGCCCAACATGAACTGCTAACACAACACCCTATCAGGTTCACAAGACCCTACAGATTCACAAGCACACAAGTATATACTTCATGATTGTATTACACCACAAAAAGGTTACTCAAATACGGAATAGAATAGGCACAGTCCACATAACATAGTACTTGTCACACATCAATGACTGACATACAAAATACTCA
Source organism: Taxus wallichiana var. yunnanensis (assembly GCA_018340775.1). Taxonomy (NCBI): domain Eukaryota; kingdom Viridiplantae; phylum Streptophyta; class Pinopsida; order Cupressales; family Taxaceae; genus Taxus; species Taxus wallichiana. Next base: position 576,211,313 of record CM031243.1, on the reverse strand, counting down.
ACCAAAAGAGTACTACAATCCACCAGACATTTCCTCAATTTGCATCAATGAAAACTCACATAACACCAAACCATGCTATAGGTACATAGTGTCCACTAGGGAATCAATGACATAACCACAACATCACAACACATATCCATCTGACATGAGTAACACATACATCAAAAGACCACTACCAAACATCACAATAACTCAACATATATCCCGAACATCAACCATACAGACAAATATCATAAGCCTCCCTCAAATCTTATGCCTCCTCTCATATGCCTCCCTCAAACTCTTATGCCTCCCTCAAGTCTCTTATGCCTCCCTCAAACTCTTATGCCTCCCTCAAACTCTTATGCCTCCCTCAAGGAGGCCGGTTGTCCCTATGGTCCAAGACACATAGAGTTCGAACACTCCTAACCCAAGTGACATAATAACGCGTGGTTCAACAACCCGCTAGTTATATGTACCCCTTGGGGCGTACCCCATCCATACAACGAAGCGGGTCCATAGGTCCAACCAATCCATGGTGCATCCCATGACCCTATTCCACACATCACGACATTAGAACCAAAGACAACAATCCAATCAAAGTGCCAAGTGGCAAAGTACAAGCCTTGGGCAAGGCGGTAAGAATTCCAAATTTAAAAGAAGACCCCAAATCAAGCTAAAATAAATGGCCAAATAGCCAAAGTTAGTATCAAAATCCCCATGTTAGTGCCACAAACCAAGGAAATGCCCAAAATTGTAAAGCATTGCAATCAAGAAAAGATGTTGGTCCTTACAAATAAAGTAAAAGCTCAATTTACGAATAAAATCAACTTATAATAATGTCACATTATGATAAGCGTGTGGCCTTATCTAGCCACCAAAGGGGTACTCAACGAGTTGCTAGCACTTCAACATCGAGCCTCACTCATAAAATACATATCAATAATACAACTGTCATCACCTCCATCTGAATCATCCCGCCACCACTTCGACAAGGCTAAACATAGTCATAGATACACTAAGGTTGCATACATACAACCACATAGGGAGAGAGGAAAGAATCACATGTTATCTACTAAACCAAGTTTTGACTCGAGTTATTGACCCATGGTACACCATTCCTCACTCTCAACATACACTTCTACCGATTTCCCTCAGGATCGGTTAGCGTAAGGTTCACAACATAACATACAACAACATCACTAACATAACGGTGGCACACACGTAACTACCATAACGTCTCACGTATGGTATGCATATACTGAGGTAGATCACAATCATACATCCACGGGTAAATACATCACTTTACCACATTCTTCGCACCCAAAGCGCAATCACCATACGATAGGGTTCATACACTCACCGTATGACCCAAAATCACAACATGAAGCATTACCTATTTGCACAGTCATACATACGATGAACATAGTACATCACAACATAACATCCATTGCTACATAACAAGGGTGGTACACACATTTCTTTAGAACATGGTAAAAACATCATGATACAACTCGTTTCTTTTAACATCAACTAGTCATACAACACATTGATACACCCACATATCACAATATGCCACAATGCTCCAACACTACGTCATCCACATTAGAATTCTTTTCACACATCACAAACAATAATTCACACGTGAATTCTTCCTAGAATCCACAAGAAGGAGAGAGAATACTCCCATCCCCAACATATCAACATGATCACAAACACGCACAAGGTGACATACCCATAATGTGCGTTCACAATATCACAATTACGACAATAATCACATCACGTTTAAAGCACATTACTCTTCCAATATCTACCACCATCATGCAACATCATCATCATCACGCAGTATCATCATGTAATACCACCACCACCATGTAACATCACCATACAACACCAATCCGGCCCATAGGTTCGAGAGCATGAACCTATGCTCTGATACCAAATGTAACGACCCAAAAGATTCACACACGAACAACACAGTGAAATACAGGATAAATTTTTTTTTACTTGCTTGACACATAACATGACGCAACATGTCGTCACCAAGGGTACAACTAACACTGTGAACAACTTGATACAAGGATGGCCATAAAGGCAGCACGGAAACATTCACATCTTTCAAGGACAATTTACTTTTCTTTTAGACATGACAACATAGAAGTCCGACCACAAAACACACTTACAGTTAGGGCAAGTCACAGTAAGATATGATTGAAGGTTATTTATTTTGATAAAACACCCTTTATCTCATGACTTATGTTTTCAGAAAGATTCAATATATGATTCACACAATTTCAACTTATAAACTGAGTTAATTCCTTATACACTGCAGAGTAGTTCACTTAAAGTTTTCCCTACTTGCTAAATCTTATTATCTTCCAAAACTAACCATTGTTTTCCCTTAAGCTTGTTTAAGAGTTCACCCAAAAGGGGTAGTGTTCACTAGTTTAGCTAGGGATATCAATTTATAAAATTTTACTTTACAAGGATAGTTTCACCTTTGAGTACTTCAGGAAATCTTGTTCTCAAGTAAGTCATCTCTATTAATTTATTTGAATATATATATTTTAGTTAACTTCTATAAGGGTTAACCACTCCATTTAATTTTACTTATATCACATCATTACAAGATGTCAGAGAGTTTTGACTTAACACTTTATTCTCAAAAAAAAAAAAAAAACAAGGTATTACAATATTTATGCCAAGGTAAGGATTGAATATCATTCCTCACCAAGGATAAGTTACTAGTCTAACAACAAAAGGGAAAGAACACTTCACTACGTAGTTTTCTGAACATACCAAGGCAAGAGATCTTCTAAACTCCTTGCAAGCAAAGTTACAAAATTTACAACGCATTGAACTTTCTACAAAGAACTTCATAATTTGAACTGATGAAACTTTTACACTCTTTTCCTTTAATCTACTCGCATAATCCATCTGCACAAATATTTACTAGAGTCAGTTCGCTAGAACTGAGCATGATAAGATATAAACCTCACCTAATAATTTATGCCATCTAGCATTTAAATAAATGAAAGTTTGCAATACTCCTTATCAAATAAATTTCTAACATACATTTAAAACTTAACTGCACATCTCATGATAATACATTTCCTACTCATTAATGTTCACTTCCTTAAGATCTGCTTACCTAAGACACAATTCCAAGTGACTAGATATACAATCCTAATCATGCAATCAATCATACTCAGATTACAGTAATAATAATGACGCTCACCTAATACCCTCAACCTACTTCGCATATTTAAGTACCCAACAATAATTATCTTTCAATTAAATAAAAGCACCAACGACACTAAGCTTATCTAATTAATACAAGTATCAATTTTATATTATTCATCGATATTACCCAAGTATCAAACCTTCATAGAAACTCGAAGATATGTAAGTATAATTTGGATATTTATCTCACAATTTTAAGGATATACTTATGTTAACAAAGATTCCACCAATCCACAAGTTCATATAATATTTAGGTATCCTTTTGGTTGCTTATTCCATGTCTCTATATGTTTCTTTTAGTACAAGGGTCCAATTCATTGGAATGAGCTACGATCAACAAAATTGTCATGTTCTACTAATATGTCAAAGATACATTTGACTAACTAAGATAAATAAGCGCAGTCCAAGCCACTATAAATACAAGTACCAACATTATCTCAACTCCCAATTGAGATGCAAGTATTAAATTTTAGCTAACATAATAATCATCGTAAATACCAGAAAATATTCCACTCGTTAACCAAGTATTGAAATAACATATTTATCCTTACTGGTTACCTGATAACATAATATATCCTGTTATAATTCAACCTCCACTTGCATACACCAATTTATGGGTATTAATTATTGTTATATAAAAATGAAGTTAAATAATTTCAGGTGGACTTATATCCTTACTGGCATACATGGTATGCACAGTCCCATTATGGTAGTTGTTACCTTTACTTAAGGCTGTGCATGAATCCATTTTAGGGTAGTTATCTTAACTTCCCTATTCATCTGTTTTTCTACCAAACGTCTTTTGACAAGCTTCAAGGTCAAGTATAAGATAAATTTATAATTTCATATTTCAGGCATTGCCTGAATTCATATGCATGAGGGCATCACATATCAATCAAACTTGAGGAATGTCGATGTATCCAATATTACTTTAACCGATTCAAGGATCCAAGTAGTGCCTCAAAAATTAAGCCAAATAATTATCCACAGAGGATAATGACTTGCGTGCATAACATATTCGTAGAGGTCATAGAAAACCCATTAACGCATGCTTCAGGAGGGTTCCAATCTAATAATAAGCTCATAGTAATAGTAATAGTAGAGGTCCTGGTGAGGGGTTTTCAATAATCCCCAAGGTAAATGATAATCAAATGACTCAGATGGAGCTATCTAGAAGACCAATTAAACTAGTATGACTCTTCCCAAATGGAAGCCCCAATCCTAGTGGGAGTTTAAATTATTATAAAACCACAGTAAAATCCAAATACAGTCATATCAGAAATTCCCTTTTTCAAGTCATGTTCTACATAATATAAACATTACAAGAAAAATTAAAAACCTCATTCACGCTCCATACTATTTTCTACAGAAACCATCATTCAAAGGAATAATCAAGGCAAAAGAGAAACCAACATTATAAAATCAGTAGGCAAGAATCGATGTAGAGATTTCTTCTACTTCAAACAATAAATAAGATAAATTGTAAAGGGGGAGAGATCAGTTCATGCAATTATGATTAAAAGTCATTTGGAAAACTCGTCTCTTTTTTGAGCATCTCTTTCAAGAAGGAGTCAATATGTGTAAATACATGTTATATGATATCCAGAGTCCAAACGCTATCTATTTAGTAAAACAAAAACACATCCACATTCCAAAAGAAACCCACATCTACAGCATTCGAACAAAGTTGCAGATATTGATTTATCTAAATGCTAAAAGAAATAAATCATTAAGAGAGAGGGTTAGGGCTTATCATGCCTGTTTTAAACGCTATATCCCATGGCCATGCACGAGAAAACCCCTTCTCCCAGCAGTCCCAAAATTATTTCTCCACCAAACGCACGCTTCTCACCCACACGGTGTCCCAAATACCACGCAAAAGAAACAATAACCATTCCGGTTACCCATGAGTTCAGTAAAAATGTCCCACCCAACCAAGTCAGACATTCAACTCTACACATGCGGGCCTACATGGTATTTCGATAGCCACTCCCTTGGTAACTCAACTACAACCATACACGTGGGTAGACAAAATCATCGGCCCACCAAGGTGGCAAAACGAACAATTAACGTGGCAGCAACCACGTATCTCCAACAAGTTCAAATAATTGCAAGCAAATTGTGCTTCATGAATATTCTGATAAGAAATAGATCCACCTCTATGAGATTCTCTTCCATGAGTTACATCGTAAAACAAGTAAGATCTCAATAGAGAATCTTTGTAATACATTTCATCAGGTCTCCTGGTAACACTCTCACTGTCACATAGCCGATTTTGATAAAAAAATATCTTGAAGGAGAAACCCAAATCGAGGATGCATTTGCATGCTTGAAATGATAACAACATAGTTGGACAACCCGCTTGTTGGAAGCGCTCACAAAGGCTTCTACTATACTGCAACATGCCTGCCACCTGGCTAACTCCCGAATAACATTTGAAGAGGTGGAATCAACAACTCCAAAAACATAGAGACATCCACAGCTATCATTACTTGGCTGCCATCTGATTGAAACTATGGGTATTTATTTATTTATTTTGCCAGTGAAAAGTTGCAATTTGGATATTGACGAAGATTGAGGATCACATGATTCTAAACCTTTAGCATCAGAAATGGACTTCAGTTTTGACATTACTGGCACACTCCATAGCCAGATGTCTTCATCAATAAAACCGATAGCTGCCCTACTCCCATTAGAGCATGCCCAACATGCAGATGATACTTCATTTTCTTTTTCATCATCTTTTCTTTTTAGGGGGGTCCAGGGATCGAACCTCTCCTTGATATGTCTCTGTAACACTTTTCTTTTGTTGAATCTCTCCATTGCCTCCTATTGCTATAACCATGTTTTTTTAATACCCCACAAAATAAGTAAACCATTTTTAAAGACAACAAGAACCCTACTAAATTCATAAGGTGGTTGGGGCAAGATACAAATGACAGAACGATCCTGAATCCCTTCAGCAACAACCCCATGAGTGACAGACACAGGAACAGAACACTGCATACACAATATCTTGTTTGATTCATGATCAAACGTAAAATAGACACATTCCCTTTCTCATCTCCAACATACCTCAATTGCATTCTGTGATGTTACGCTCAGTAGGATACCTTGGTTCTCAAGAAACTGCAAAAACTTGCAAGAGGTTGGGTTGGGAGATTGCTATAACATTTGAGCTTCATCGCCACCAAATAACTTGATTCTGCCATCTCCTGAAGCTATAGCAAGAATGCATTGGATTGAATCAAAAGCCATGTTGGTCGATTTTGTTGGGATCCCATAATGTCCTGCGGCAGCTGTTGCACTTAACTCTCTTTGGAGGCCACTGATTTTCTGAGATAAGTTTACTTCTCTACCCTGTAGCTGCTACATATAGCCAATTACTTCCTCACGGCACTTTCCTAGGAGAATTTCAGTTCTACGCTCCACTGATACTACCTGTGCAGCACGATTTTGAGAACCCACACCCACCCTCGCAACAGTCCAGGAAGGAAATGAAGGCAACACGTCTGCTTCGCTAGTTTGGAGCTTCATCTATAACCGCCATACAGACCCACGCGGCAGGGAGGAACTAGGAAGAAGAACAAAACACCACACGCAGGCCAAGAAAAACGCGCGCGTAGGGAGCACATAATCACCACTGTTTTACCTTGAACGATCATTCTTAGCTGTCACAGTTGAAGACTCCTTCATGCTCTGCTCAGATTTGATGCCAAGGAGACCAAGACCTTCAGCCAAAAGTTGTCACAGACTAAATGAAGCAGATTGATACATTCACCTCAGCTATTCACATCGAGGACAGGCGTAATTTTGGAGGAGAGAGCCCTGACCACGTTTTGAAACTTCAAGACAGCGCACTCCATAACTCTCACGCAACTGCATACCAACTTCAAGTTGTCCGCCGTCGGCCAGGGAGACAAGGCGCATCCACCACTTGCAAAAACATGACTTCTACAAAAAAAAATAAACAAATACGGTTAATCAGTGGCTACTTTTCAAAGCACTTACACCAACCAAGAATGCCCAGGTCAAAACAACACAACACAGAATTAAAAGCTCATAAGGAAAAGAAAGGAATTGTAGGCATCCCACTCCCCAAAGCATCTCCACGCATCCACTTTCAAGGAGACAAGGGATAATAGGAAATTAGGAAAATCTCACGCCAACCAAGGGGGATAATCTGCCATAAATAATGGCAGGTCGGTGGGTGAAATATCTCCACAAGTGTACCAATAAATTTCCATTGATTTCAAAGCATGCATCGAGCCAAGGTGGGGGAAAGAAGGAAAAAGGTGGTTGAAGCTTCGAACACGAACACAAGATTACGACCAAACCACGGGGCCACGACGGGGAATCCTCTTCATGATCGACAAAAAAAAAAAAGAAAACAACGACGTTTAGCAATTAACAACACAACCGTCGAAGGAGAAGAAAAAAACAATGATGAATGGGTCATTACAATTTAGCATGTCTTCCAACCTTTTGAAAGGCATGTAATGATGCCTATAGGTTGGGCGGTTTCTTTGAAAAATACTCAAAGTTGAGCTCTAGTTTGGAAAATGATTGGAGTCTCTTGACATCTTGGTTTCTCATGGTTTTCTCCAAATTTTGTGAACACTACTATATTTGTAATCTTATCGATCTAGATGTGTGAAGTTCTTTTTCTTGTAAAGTTTCATCTTTGTGATTGGGATCACTTGAAAACTAGTGTCACATTTGTTGTGTAACCTCTCTTCAACTGTGAATGAAGCCTCATAATGTTTCTTTTGTGTATCTTAAGTATGTTGGAAATATGGTGTATTTGTGAGCTTAAGATCCATGGGAATGTAAACTTTTCTTGTATGATAAATGTTGTAAGAGACTTAAACTTGTAATGCAATACAAGAAATTGGTTGAGAGTTCCCTTGTTAAGATCTTGTTTTAAGGTTGGATTTTTCCCTTGCAAAATAAAAGAATTGATAGCTTTATGAAGTTGTCAAAAAATATGTATACATATAATGGTGTTATTCTTATATTCTTGATGGTATGAAAAATGTTTAACAAGAAAATGTGATATTTCCTTGTTGGATATCCTTCTTGTTAAAAATATGAAACATTTATTTAGCATTGCATTTGAAAAGAAAGTTAGTCTAACATGGAGCTTTAGGATTAACATTGTATGAAAATATTATCTTTCTTGCAATGTATCTCTTTCTTGTAAATTTTAGTAGCATTATACAAAGAAATGAAATCAGTTTTTACTTCCTTTCCATGTGAAACTTAATAATTTATTGTATTAGGAAATCAAATTTGAATATGTATTCTTTCTTGCTAATTTTTAGACATATTCCAAGCCTCTCTTCTTATTTGAAATATTTTGCTACATTCTTTTTATCACATAAATAAGTAAATCATTTTAATCTAGATTTATTCAAAATAAAATATTAAGTTCTTACATCACCTAGGTAACAAAACATAATTTATTATTCACAACTTGAAGTAATTTTTAACATTTTATATAATATAAATATATTAAAAATATATTTAATATAGTTATATTATATAATATAACTATGTTACCTTCTTACAAAACTATATATTAATTTATAAATTAATATAGTTATATATTAAACTATATATATATATATAGAGAGAGAGAGAGAGAGAGAGAGAGAGTTTTGCCCTCCTTTTACAAAAGAAAATATATGGGTATTCAATATACCCAACCAAAGAATGCATCTGGTTAAAACCTACAAAAGAAAAATATTACAAATAAGTAGCTTGAGAAAATAAAAATCCGTGGCTACCATGGCTCATCAATCAACTCGCATATATAAGAAAGGAAAGGAAAAGAAACAAAATGAAAACAAATGAGAAGAGAAAGAAACCATAAAGATGGATTAGGGCAAGTTGTAAATCAAGGGCCTAGATTTGATTGATCCTAGGGCTCACATTAAACCCTACGCTTTAAGTCATGGGAATTTGATGGGAGTGGGAAATAAAATAAAAGGGGGTGAGTGGGGGATAATTAATTATAAAGTGGGTGTAAACTTCCCAATGCGACCTTAGCAAATGTACTCTGCATAGGTCAAAAAGGGTTGCTCTCATCCTATGTCAACCAAAGCTAGATGATTGTCGACCTTTTTCATAATGGTCTGACCAAACTTTCACATCAAAACTACTAAAGGTAAATATTATATGAAAAATGAATACATTCCATTATCCCACTCTCAGCAAAAACCTGGGCAAGTGGAAAAGGAACAAAATGCCCAAAAGCCAATTTTGCCCCTTCAACAAGAAATTTGGGCACACTTTGATCTGTTTTATGGGTTCCTAGTTCACTAAATTAATATGAAAATAATCCGTAATTAAAGGAAAAATTGGTCATTGTTTATCAAAATACACAAGCATAAACACCTACACCTCCTTTCTCGGTGTTGCAATACCAAGAGACAATAAGACTTGTTCTGCATTAAGTGTTATTATAGGTGTTATACCTGATTAAAAATTCAGTTACAAATTACAGAAAGAATTGACATAATTCAATTCTAGTTGACATACCTGGTTTCCAATCTGACATAAATGTCTCTCTTTTTTCCCCTTTGCATGAAGATAATGTAAGCGAATTTTCACTCTACTGATGTATAGGATACAATGGTTGGACAAATTTCTATGTACATTATGTTTGCAACATATAATGTGTTAAATTATAGTAATCTAAATTGCCCCGCTCAGTCTATTCTGTGTGACAAAGGTTGGGTGCCCATATGTGTGTTTAAGCGAGGAAAATAAATCCAGTTTTCCATTGTTAAACAACTGAACCATGGAGCAGAGGGCTATAGGCCTATTCCTCGATGATAGTAAGGATCAATTTCCTATAACTAATTTTTCTATTGAATCTCTAATTCTTAGAAAATATCTGCAACATCCAACCTTGGTTGTATGAACATGCCACGAATGGAGCATTTAGAGAACTGTGATGTAACAAAAGAGCAAACCAAGAATCCATCTCCAAGATGTTTTGTGATTGTGAGAGGAGAGCTCACACACCAACATCTGAGAATGAGAATCCTTGAAAAAATACAAGAAATCCCCACTGCAAGAAAACTTGTAATCAAAATCTATCATTCCTCCAAAAAAGTATTGAAAAATTCACTAGGCATTGACTCAATATCCCACCACCCTTCCTTGTGTTGCTCCCAAACATTCAAGCTTTTACAGTCCTTGGGAGAACCTACTCCTCCAACAAGTGTAAGATTATCCCTCCTCTAAACAAGGAAGGAACACAAGAGATGCTCTGGCCTAGGCACCATCACCTCACTCCAAACCCCATGTACAAAATAGAATGAGATAATACTATAAGGCCTAGAAGAGGTGAGGCAATACATGATCCCATTGCAATAAACTGCGTCATTGGGTGTCCATAAAGCCAACCTTATAGCATATTCACATGGAACCTCCCCAATCACATCCCATGAATCTGTGAATGAATCATACAATTCAATTGATGCTTCATACCCATTTCCATTGTGAGATCTCCCTCCTGCTATAATTACTTGAAACCCCTTGCAATTAGAATTAAATCCTCTTTCAATGACAGACATGACAGAGTTTGATATGGGCTTGTGCAATGGAGGAAGGCTTCTCCACTGCTTCGAGATTGGATTGTAGACTGCAAGATGATGAGACACAATTGAAGTTCCCTTGACAAGGAGGAAACCCCAATTGTTGCTACCGGAATACACAATGACCAAGGTAGGAAAACCAGAGAAAGGGAATACCATTTGTTCATAGCCGGATTGTATGAAGAGCAAAAATCCCTTCAATTGTATGGAGATAATGCAAATAACCAAGGCGGCCCCTAAAACCCACATGATTGTCTCCACGCTTCCATGAAAGCTTTGGAGCTGATGTACAACTCCCAATCCTTATAGACAGTACTTCTTATAGCATCATCGACATGAGTCCTCGAGAGAATATGACCCAATATATCATTTGGAAGATCTGTTAGGAGCAATTCATTCCGAGGATTACCCAATTCTTAATTTTTGCTATCATGGGGACACAAAAATATGCATTTGCAGCTCAAATGTTGTAGCACTATTTCAGACATTTTGGTTTTATCTTTGCAATTCTGAAATTCAGTAAGAGACACTGCATCTTCAAAAGATGAGGTAAAAGATGCTCAAGATAGAACCCACATATTTGAGTGGTACAAATGATGATGGTGATGGTGATGATGACCTCATATTCTCTCAATTGTTTTTCATATTTTGATATTTGTACAACATAAACAAGGGCTCATCTGTCCCCCTCAATTGGAAAATTATATGTTTTATCATATGTATCTGTCATTTGCAGAGATGTCAGAGAAGGTTCAATGGCTCTATGAAGAAGGAAAGGGCTGCAACTGCATCATAAGGAATAAGGAATCGACATTTAAATCGAATGTTTAAGAAGTTAAAATCCTTTTCAATCCCAATCATGTATTGTGCCAAAATTAAATCACAACACCATCCCAGTCTCATTCCAGTCAAATAGTGTTTTGTGAAATCACCTCACCAAGTCACACAAATAAATGCCCATCAGAAGTGTTGTTTGTATCCCTATAACATCTCTGTGCTTACCATCTGCATATTCATCCAAATACCTCCTATAATTATTACTAGGGGTCAGTTGGTTCGTTCGAGATACTAGGAACTTGTTTAGGAGCAGGCACTGACAACATGGACTTTAGAACTCTAACAACTTCATGCATGGTAGGTCGATCAGAGGGTCGTTTCTTGGTACAAAGCAAGGCCAACTAGAAGATTTTTCTTACAATCCCAAGATCCTTGAAGGTTGTTGCAAGTTCTATATCAACATTTTCCATGACTGTGTTGTTTGAGTTTGATAGAATCTTTGTTCACATGTCAATGTCAAATACAACTCCATCCACATTTGGTTGCTCCATGCTCCAGACAACAAACCTTAAAAATACTTAAATAATGTACAATGTAAGCTCCGAAAGGAAATTATAAAACAGAAATCTTACCAACTGAAGTAAATTTGAGTCATTGTTCACATCTTTCATTCACGTCAGCAACTCTAGAAAAACAATTATGTAATCAGATACATCAAATTTCTCATTAAGCCTTAATGTTCTTGCATATGCAGGGTCAATATAACCAATGGTACCATAACATAGGCAGAGATGTGGGTTTTAGACGAGGAAATGCACTTGGCAATGCCAAATTCTGACAAATGTACTTCAAAATTATCATCCAAAAGAATGTTAGAAGTCTTCACATCCCTGTGAACAATGTGTGGGTTACAATCATGATGAAGATATGTTAATCCTTCTACAACACCATGAGGAATCTTTAGCCGAGTGTCCCAGTCTAGCTTAATCTTCTTTGATGATCCTATACAAAAATAAAAATTAAAAAAACATTTGTTAGATTCTCCAACAATCCATTTCAATAAGAAGGTTAGAGATTGATTGGATTCTTTTATTTCAACATTGAAAAAAGCACATTAAGTTACATTTTCCCTTGAAATGAAAATACATAGCATATAGATCCAAAAACATAACCTTGTGAGTTAAATAATCAGATTTTCACTATAAATAACTTGCATATCCACTATATTCATATTTCCAAACTCTTATGGCAGAAACCCATTTAGTCTATTTCCACTCAAATTCCTTGAATTTATAATTTCAATTTCAGATGTTCTAAAGCCCCCATAGATCCCACCAACCAATAAAATGGGAAGCCCAACAAAACCACCTTTGCAAGCCCCATGCAAGCTTAAAACCTCAATCCAACTCCAGAGGAAAAGCAAAAACCAAGAAAACCAAATATTATCTTGCACGGAAAAAATCAGTTTTGACATCCAACCTAACAGAAGAAATGGTCCTGAAATCCTTGTAAGTTGAATAACTATGTGTTAAGGTAAGATTATGAAATCCTTGCAAGAGGAATGGGTTTAATACGCCACTAAATTTTTAGAGGGCATAGGATGCTACATGGAAGGGCCCTGAGATACTTTAACAGTCAACACTCCAATTTACAATTTTACCTGGGGGCAAAGCAATTCAAGCAGGTCAGATGGTCACGATGCCTAAAAGAGGCACTCACATGTTAAGCATAAGAATATTTATATAGTTGTGCAGGCATAATCAGTTCTTTACAAAATAGAGAACTCGCTTACCATAGAATCCAAAATTGGATTTTTCTACCATGTAGCACAAATCCTTGAAAGAATAGTGGAAAGAATAAAAATGGAATTATTCCCAGAAGATTAGCATATAGCAAAGACAAGAGGCTTTCTGCAAAAAGACACACACATATCAAGAAAACACGTAACATAAAATTAACCATAAAAAAGTAAAACGAAGCACTAGGAGAATGAATTGACAATAGCCATGGGTTAAAATAAATGGTAAGCGATAGAATTTAAACATGCAAGTTCGCTAAGGCTGCCGGAAACATGCAAGCGCCAATCAAAACAACTAAAAAACAGCTTAAAAACGAAAACGTCAAAACAACCGTCAAATTTAATAGTGCGAAAATGTCCACACGCCCACAAATTTTAGATATTGACGTGAATGACCGGAAAGGCCTTTCTCATAGGGGAACACCTTTGGCGTAATTATGAATAGGATGAAAAATGTGCTATGTGCAATGTGCGTTGGAGAATCTCAAGGGACTAAGTAAAGAGGGTGGGGAGCATGCATAGAGAGTGAAGCCAAAACAAAAACATAATAAAAAAAGGGGGAAATGGAGAGAGATCAAAATCCTAAATGTGAGGAAATATCTTACTTTAGATAATGACGTGATCAACCAAGCTGGAATCTTTGTTGTCAATGAAACAAGTGAGTTTTCTAGAATTAGAAGAGCAAGGTACTCGCCCACTTAGAAAATGTGCATCAAGTAGCATAAAATATTACAAAATACAACAAAGGGGCCACATATATGCTAATTTTGGCCTTCACTCATACATGAAATTCGGTCTTCACTAGCATTTGCGAGGTATAAAGTTTTATATAGATATTTCCAATTCATATCTTGTCATGTAGACTGCAATTTTTACCAAGTTTGTTCAGTTTCAACACATGAAGAAATTATTCAATTTGATCAGGGTATAATATATAATTGCAATGCTCCTTTGACTTCTATGAATGCCTTCTATCACATTCCTCAGACGTTCTTGTTGTTCTCATCCTCTCGAGTTCCACCTATATCATACCTAGTGACTGCAACTATTTTTCTTTCACTATTCAGTCAACCTCAACTACCAATCATCCGCATCCCTTTGTTGTCCATAGCTAGATTATACTCATTAGGGAGGGTTGTGGCCTATTTAGCTCTCTCCGGGTCATTGTCTCAACTCCTCTTACTAGTATTAATTGATAAACCTCAGTATGCCAAATGTTTAGTATGATATACATATAATCAATAAATTGTGATTTTACATACAAAATATAGATTCTATTCTCTTCTCTATAACATCAATCTATAAACCTCCTTACACAAGTTTTTCACACCATAGATATATGACAATTATAATATGATACAAATTGTAAATTTACTTCTTGCATATCTAAATTCTAATAATTTATGTCTGATGTAAAAACAGACCAATTGTATTAAAATTATATTTTAAAAAACAAAGACAATTCACAAACATATTAGCCTCCCGAAAGGGAAGTGACATTAGAAATCTGTAACCATAAATGAAACAAAATCCACATGAACATGTACACATAATCTGGCATATGTAATTCAATCCCAAATGACAGACCTGACATATGCACAACATATTACAATTACTCCAAATAAAAGGACAACACAATGACAAAGGTTGGCATAAAGAACTATCAAGAGATGCTCTCCCATTATCTCTAAGCATTGGATTGATTGTAAACCCTTCTATCACCTTGGATCGATTGTAAGCGCTTCTCCCACCTTTCCCTTTGGCCAAGCATCTATCTATTTCCTTTGAGCTTACCTCTCCTTTTACTTTTACGTATTCTCCACCTTCCTCTCCAGCTTATCATTCTAGACATGCACAAGTTTCCTAAAAACAGTTAAATGTCAGAACACCTCCAAGATATCATAAAGCGGGATTTTAACAAATGCCCCATCAATCTATATATATATATATATATATATATATATATAGCAGAGATGCATGTAGAATCGACAACATGATCTAGATCTCCAAACACTTAATAAAAAACATTTTTTAGAAACTAGAAATAAAACCTGGTCCCTTCTTTATCACTGCAGATCTGACACTTCACCTGGGTATAGTTACAGCATATGTTTACAGATCGCTTCGTATAGCATTACCAATAATCTCGACAAGAACAGTGTCCTTGTTTGAAATAATGGAACCGGTTTGCATCTCTCACAACAATTTGCCTTGCAACAATCTTGGAGATAAATTTGGTTGCAGTGTGGCAATCAACACATACTCGAAGGTTCTTGACAACTCTAATAGTTGTCCCAGAGGGTGTGTTTAATAATCCAAATGCAATTACCAACTTCTCACTATGGTGGGAGAGGAATAATTCTTTTTCCTCCCCCTCTACATCACACAGTACATGTTTTGAATCTGGAAAATACCCTGTTGCCTCCATCTCCCAAGATAATTTCTCCAACTTTCCATAGATCTCATGTGTCTGTGGGTGTGATCTGTCTCCTACACAAAAGCATGTACCATTTTATGGCCTTCAATCCAACTACAACCAGGTATCTTTTTTATTCCTCTATCTTTCATCAATTTCCTTACCATTTGAACCTCACCCCACCTGCCCACTTCTGCATAGATGTTTAACAGAAGAACATAAGTTGCAGCATTTTGAGGATCCAACTCAAAAGAAGAGTTACTCTAAATACACCTAACTCTATATTCTTATGTGCTCTAGAAGCACCAAGCAAACACATCCACACAACCACCGCAGGCTTAACTGGCTTTTTGATGATAAAGTTGAAGGCTTCCTCGAAACAGCCAGCACGACTAAGAAGGTCAATCATGCATACATAATGGTCAATTGTAGGCTTGATGCAATAAGAGTGAGTCATCTGATTGAAGTATTTACAACTATCATCTGCTAGACCTGCATGGCTGCATGCCAACAAAAACACTAGTGAAGCTTACATGGTCAGGGCATGTTCCAGAGTGTTTCATTACTTCAAAGAGTTGAGAGCATTCTTGTAAAAGCCATTTTGTGCATATCCTGCAATCATTGCAGTCCACGACAACATGTTTTTCTGAGGCATTTTCTCAAAAAGTGCACGTGCTTTGTGTATTTTTCCACATTTTGCATACATATCTACCAGGGCATTTGCAACTACAACATCTGATAAAAATCCATTTTCGATTATGCTTTGATGGATGTCCACACCCTGTTCTAAAGCTCCCATTTTGGCACAGGCTGGGAGGACGCAGGTAAAGGTTGTGGAGTCTAGGTTTAAACCCGACAATTGCATTTTCTTAAAAGATTCTACAGCCTTTTCAACAAACCCATTTTGTGCATATCCTGCAATCATTGCATTCCATGATACCACATTTCTTTGAGGCATTTTGTCAAATAGTTTATGTGCCTTGCATGTGCTTCCACATTTTGCATACATGTCTACCAGGGCATTCACAACTATGACATCCGACAAAAATCCGCATTCAATTATGCTTTGATGGATGTCCATACCTTGTTCTAAAGCTCCCATTTTGGCACAGGCTGGGAGGATGCTGGCAAAGGTTGTGGAATTTGGTTTTACACCTGCCAATTGCATTTGTTTAAAAGTTTCCAAGGCCTTTTCAACAAATCCATTTTGTGCATATCCTGCAATCATCGCAGTCCATGAGACCACATCTCTTTGAGGCATTTCTTCAAAAAACCTTAAAGCCTCGTCAAGAACACCATTTTGTGCATATCCTGCAATCATTGCAGTCCATGAGAACACATTTTTCTGAGGCATTGTGTCAAACAGTTCACGTGCCTTGTGTATGCTCCCACATTTTGCATACATATCTACCAGGGCACTGACAACTACCTCATCTGACAAAAACCCATTTCCATTACGCTTTGGTGGATGTCCAAACCCTGTTCCAAAGCTCCCATGTTGGCACAGGCTGGGAGTATGCTAGCAAATGTGAACTGATCGGGTTGGAAACCTGTTCGTTGCATTTGATGAAACAGTGTCAATGCCTCGTGAGGAAATCCATGACTTATGTTAGCTGCAATCATGATATTCCATGTAAAAAGATTCCGTTCAATCATTTGGTCAAACACATGGCGTGCATCAACTAAAGATCGACACTTGTCATACATGCGTATGAGGGTGTTTTGTAATAGTTTGTGTGTGGCAAACTGAAATCCCGTCTGATTGATGTGGGAGTGGATTTGCTTACCCTGTGAAAGGGTTTTCTTGGAAATGCAGGTCTGTATTAGAAGAAAGTAAGTAGAAAAGTGTTGATGGGGTTTCTGTGTAGTAAGTAGAATGTGCAAATTGAGATTGACATCGGCATTGGATAGCATTGGAATTTTCATTTTGCATCGTATGATTATGATTGAGATCGAAAGTGGATGGCACCGGCATTGTTGCTCTTCTAATGCCTAATGAATTGCAGAAATTTGATGTAAATCTCGAAGTCCTCAGAAATACGAGTTCTTGAGAAATATTGGAAGTATCATACTTTAATTTGGGGTATAAGTAGATGCATGCACGAGCATTTTGAAGAATTCACTTGCCGCGAGGAGTTACTGAGTTGCAGTGTCGCCGCCGTCAGTTCTGCGTGCAAAATCTTGTAGGGAAGTTCTGCACGTCAAGAGATCGTTGCCACTCGAGCAAATATTAAGAAAATATAATCATTGTTTTCTCTTCCACCTTATAGCGGGCACTCCAAATGTGGATCCTTCGGCGGACATTAAAAACTCAAGCCCACCCCCATGTCCCACTTAGAGAAAGTACTCCTCCACCACTCCAATTCATAGCTATGGTATAATAAAAGCGTTTACAATCCAAAGTTTAGGGCGCAAGGGTGTGGCTTGATGGTGGGGCATGAGTGCTCGTCGGCCTACCCACCCAGTTCTAATCCTTCAAGCCTCGGGGACAAGTTACCCTAGCATTTACACAAAGGTTGGGAGGACTCGCCTAAAATTGAGCTTTGTGTTTTTTTTTAAATTTGGAAATGTCACATTGTATTCTTTGTAAGGAGAGGATATAACTAGCAATCGCATGTGAGGTGTGCGATGTTAACGTCGAAAGAGAAATAATGGTGAGCAAGAAAGGAAATTGAAGTAGACAATAAAGCACTGTGTATCAATCAAAGTTGTTGATGACAAGTAAAGACAAACTAGGTGGACGTAACGATTTGTCGTGTAAACAATGTCGACGATTTATAAAGCTAGTAGTACCATTAACAAGACATGTTTCAACCCACAAATTTGCGCAAAGCATGACTTTGTGGTTGACACGAGAAGTTACCCTAGCATTTACACAAGCCGGTGGGAGGACTTGCCCTAAAATTGAGCTTTGTGTTTTTTTTTTAAATTTGGAAATGTCGCATTATATTACTTTGTAAGGAGAGGATATAACTAGCAATCCCATGTGAGGTGTGCGATGTTAATGTCGAAAGAGAAATAATGGTGAGTGGGAAAGGAAATTGAAGCCAGACATAAAGCACCGTGTATCGATCAAAGTTGTTGATGACAAGTAAAGACAAACCAGGTGGATGGAACGATTTTTCGTAAACAATGTCGACGATAGAGCTAGTAGTACCATTAACAAGAAATGTTTCAACCCACAAATTTGCGCAAAGCATGACTTTGTGGTTGACACGGAGAAAAATTTTGTGTTGCAGAAGATCCACCTCGAACATCTTCTTCTTCTTTACGCTTTCCACTATTGTGTGTGCTTAGGTTTGAGGTGAATTTGGGATGTTCACAAATCGAGCACCTGGAGCTCGCCATTAAACATGCCTTGGATGCGACGGTTCTCAAGTAATTTTCTTTGTTGCTCACTCTTGATTCTCTTTCCTTAAATTAATTTTTTTGCAGGTTCATCGCCCCTTTCGTCGTTTGGAAAAGCATGAGATTTCTAGGCATGGGGTCAAAGGGGAAGCTCAAGTTCATTCCCAAATTGGAATTGCCAGGACCTGTTCAAATGAATACACCTACTTAGAGGACCATTAACAAGACATGTTTCAATCCACAAATTTGTGCAAAGCATGACTTTTTGGTTGACGCAGAGAAAAATTTTGTGTTGCAAAAGATCCATAATCAACCTATTATGAGTCAGTTTGCCCAGTGTTCTAAGCAATTGATCTGGCAACAAGAGAGTAAAGGGGTTTCAACAATTGAAGATTGTGGTTGTCCAACTCGTCATCAATCGTTATCATTACTCATATGCAATACTTAGGAAAATACACGATTTCTTTATTTTTTGGTTTGTTTTTATTCTTTACATCACTCTGATGCTTCTACTCCTTTTTCTCGCCCTCTTTTCTACATCGAACACTATAGTTTAGGCCTCTATGGATGGAAAACTTGTTTTTCGCATCCTTTGCGAATAAAAAAATTGAGTACGTTCTAAAAATCACGTCTAACAACTACCAAAAAGGATTTTATTAGAAATCCATCTTCAACTTTCTTTAGGGCAATGACATCCTAAGCACAGATGGGCTAGAGGGGGAGCACGTCATAAAGAGCATGAGCTTCATTTTACATGTTCTTGCCTTTAAAACTCACATCATTCTCACCCACTATCGCTCCATTGACGACACACTGCTTCATTGCTCGTCGACGCCTCTCGATTCATTTTCGTCGCTCCACATTGAACATCTTCTTCTTCATTTATCTTTCCACAATTACGTGTGCTTTGGTTTTAGGTGGATGTGGGATGTTAAGAAACCATACGCTTAGATCTCGTCATTAAACATGCCTTAGATGTGACAGTGCTTAGGTAATTTTCTTTGTTGTTCACTCTTGATTCTCTTTCCTTAAATGAATTTTTTTCCAAGTTCATCACCCCTTTCGTCATCTAGAAAAGCATGAGATTTCTGGGCATGGGGTTGGAGGGGAAGCTTGATTTCATTCCCAAAGTGCAATCTCTTGGACCTATTCAAATGAATACACCCGCTCAGAGGAATGTGTTTGTGGACTTCATGTCACTGCAGCGATTCTTGTCGTTGTTACCACGCTTTAGTTGAATAGCAAGATAAGACGTAGATCCCATGGTTTCCTCCATTTCCTCCACTTCTACTTCAAATCCCCTAACCGATGAATTTAGAAAAAGTAATCTCTAGTAAGTACATGCGAAAAAATGATTTATTTCTTATTTTAGAAAATATTTAACTAGACGAACCAATGGCCTGCTAAAACATTCTCTAGTAGGTCATGCGAAAAAATGATTTATTTCTTATTTTGGAAAATATCTAATCTGTTGTCGAACCATTGGCTGCCACGTGAAGGGCATATGTGATTCTGTGTTTTGTCAACCGATTCATCTCTCACATCCATGAAAACACACTACTTTTATTGCTCACCGACCCCTCTCGATTCGTCTCGCCGCTCCACCTCGAACATCTTTTTCTTCATTTCTCTTAACACAATTTTGTGTGCTTGGGTTTTAGGTGGATGTGGGATGTTCATAAATCAAACGCTTGGAGTTCGCCATTAAACATGCCTTGGATGCGACAATGCTCAGGTAATTTTCTTTGTTGCTCACTCTTGATTCTCTTTCCTTAAATTAATATTTTTTTCAAGTTCATTGCCCCTTTCGTCATCTAGAAAAGCATGAGATTTCTGGGCATGGGGTCGGAGGAAGCTTCAGTTCATTCCCAAAGTGTAATCGTGCTGGACCTATTCAATTGAATACACCCGCTCAGAGGAATGTGTTTGTGGACTTCATGCCACCGCAAAATTTATTGTCGCGTCACCACAATTAGTTAAGAAGTAGTAAAACGTAGAGCCCATGGTTTCCTCCACTTCTACTTCAAAACCCTAACCGATGAATTTAGCAAAAATATTCTCTAGCAAGTACATGCGAAAAAATGATTTATTTCTTATTTCAGAAAATATTTAACTATCAAACCATTGGCCTGCTCCAAAATTCTCTAGCAGGTATATGCGAAAAAATGATTTATTTCTTATTTTGGAAAATATTTAACTGTCAAACCATTGGCTGCCACGTAAAGGGCATATGCGAGTTTGTGCTTTGTCGACCGATTCATCTCTCACATCCATGTCTTGTCAGTTGTTAGAAGGGGTGGAGCATTCCACGTGTGCAAATGCCTTTCGGCATAATGAAATTTTATGATTTCCAAGTTATATAGATATTTTAGATTTATCCTAATGTTGTACGCCATTATCAATATTTTCTTAACATAACAAGTTTGATGTACGAAAATTATAGGTTTGCTGATTTAGTACACATTTTAGATTTTTTTAGGGCATTCGATATAGATATTCCTTAGATTGAAAACATTACGGTTGAAAAGATATGATATCGATTGTAGGAGCTCGCCATTAAACATGCCTTGGATGTGATAGTGCTCGGTAATTTGCTTTGTTGCTCACTCTTGATTCTCTTTCCTTAAATTAATATTTTTTCCAGGTTCATTGCCCCTTTCGTCGTCCTGGAAAAGCATGATATTTTGGGCATGGGGTCGGAGGGGAAGCTCGAGTTCATTCCCAAAGTGCAATCACTAGGACCTATTCAAATGAATACACTGCTCAAAGGAATGTGTTTGTGGACTTCATGCCGCCACAAAAGTAACTCGTCATATCGCCACATTAGTTGAGGAGAAGTAAAACGTAGAGCCCATGGTTTCCTCCAATTCGATTCAAAACCCTAACCGATGAATTTAGCAAAAGTATTCTCTAATAGTTACAAGTGAAAAAATGATTTATTTCTTATTTTAGAAAATATTTAATCAAGTCGAAACCATTGGCTGCTCCCAAAATTCTCTAAGCAGGTACATGCAAAAAAAATGATTTATTTCTTATTTTGGAAAATATTTAACTCGTTGAACAATTGGTTGTCACGTGAAGGGAATATGTGAGTTTGTGCTTCGTTGACCGATTCATCTCTCGCATCCATGTCTCGTCAATTATTAGAAGGGGTGGAGCATTCCTCATGTGTAAACGCCTTTCGACATAATGAAATTTTGTGATTCCAAGATATATAGATATTTTAGATTTATCCTGATGTTGTACGCCATTATCAATATTTTCTTAATAGGACAAGTTTGATGTAGGAAAATTACGGGTTTGCGAGTTAGTACACATTTTAGATTTTTTTAGGGCATTCGATATAGATATTCCTCGGATTGATAACAATGCAGATTGAAAAGATATGATATCGATCGTAGGAGTTCACCACCAAACATGCCTTGGATGTGACAAGACTTTCGAGTAATTTTATTTTTGCTCACTCTTGATTCTCTTTCCTTAAATTAATATTTTTTTCCAAGTTCATCGCCCCTTTCGTCGTCTGGAAAAGCATGAGATTTCCAGGCATGGGGTCGGAGGGGAAACTTGAGTTCATTCGAATAGTGCAATCGCCTAGACCTATTCAAATGAATACACTCACTCAAAGGAATGTGTTTGTGGACTTCATGCCGCCGCAATAGTTATTGTCATCTTTGCCATAGTTAGTTGAGGGTAGTAAGATGTAGAGCCCATGGTTGCCTCCACTTCTGCTTCAAAACCCTTAACCGATGAATTTAGCAAAAATATTCTCGAAAGGTGCACATGCAAAAACATGATTTATTTCTTATTTCAAAAAATATTTAACTGTCAAACCATTGGCCTATTCCAAAATTCTCTAGCAGGTACATGTGAAAAAATGATTTGTTTCTTATTTCGAAAAAGATTTAACTGTTAAACCATTGGCTACCATGTGAAGGGCATATGTGAGTGCGTGCTTCGTCGACCAATTCATCTCTCATGCCCATGTCCCATCGGTTGTTAGAAGGGTTGGAGCATTCCGTGTGTAAACGCCTTTCGACATAATGAAATTTTACGATTTCCAAGTTATATAGATATTTTAGATTTATCCTAATGTTGTACGCCATTATCAATATTTTCTTAATATGACAAGTTTAATGTAGGAAAATTACGGGTTTGCAGAGTTAGTACACATTTTAGATTTTTTTAGGGCATTCGATATAGATATTCCTTAGATTGATAACATTGTGGTTGAAAAGATATGATATGAATCGTATGGCTTCAAAAGTATCGTATCTTTTATTTTTTTCTCCATGTATTTAACAACAAAATAAAAGTTGAATGGGAAAAATAGACCCATGTCAAACAAACCAACCACCCCGGTTAGGCGCTCTTCAAAACCCAAAGCAGAACATGGAGAGTGATGCATCCTAAGCAACCTTTTCAAACCTATCATTTTCCTTGCATAATAATAGAAGAAATTTATTTCAAATCATTAAATCGGGTCATCGGATCGGGCGCCACGTCATCCAAGGCGGGGACAAGTCATATCAAAATGACCACGAACCTCCATAATGATTTGGGCTCTCTTTGCGCACACCGCTAAATCTTGGGCTTGACAATGACAAAGATTACTATGCCAGATTTTTATGAGGAAATGTGTGCCACGTGTACGATGGAGGAGTGTTTGTACTTCGTCGGCCATTTGCTTATTATGATTTTCGATGGTTTGTCACTTGTCGAAGGGAGGGGGATTTCCCCAATGAATACGCCTTTTAGCATAATAAAAGGGTGGCCAAAAAAGTCTCATCCTAAAAAAAATGCCAAAAAATAGACCAACCGACTTTTGAAACATTACGTCACAAGTATCTAGGCACATGTGGCCATAACACTAGGCGGCAGAGGAGAATCGTCGTGAGGTGGAAGGACTTCAATGTCATCCTAATACTTTCTTGACTATACCTTAAATGTGAATTATAGAGTGCATGGACTAGTGTTAATTTCCATAACCTTCCTAACATTCTCCTAACCACAGAAAAATGCAAGCTTTAGAAAAATTTGTGAAGATACATCCACTAAATAATTGAAATCCCATTTGTGGTGAAAAATCTTTGAAATATATTAATTCAAACAATCAACATGCCTTGTGTATGCATGCAAATTCGAAGTGGTCTAATTGGGTGAAACAAATTCAAGGCCTTGTGAGGATACCTTCAGTTGACATGCCTATAATTTATATTTTCTGAACTTAATGGAAGAAATAAAAAAGAATACATCTAACCAAATCCATGGAAACTTATTTTTGAAAGTGAGAGGAATCTTTATGTCGAGAGGTGTTATATAATGACAACCAAGGTGGGGGTTTTGGTGGGTGTTAATTTTCGTTAGTGTGACCCGTTTACTATTAATTTCAACCTTAAATTTTCCATCCATTTGACAATCACTTAGAATTCCTTCTTTTATTTTTTTCTTGGAGGAGTCAATCTTTAAAATAATAGTTTAGCCATATGGTGGAGTTTGTTTCTCACTTCTTTTACGCAAAAATAGATTTTTCAAGCCTTACACATTAGTGTAGCTAGATTAACACCATCAAATGGGAAATTTTTAAAGAAAGTAATTAAGTTATTGATTATTGTGGCATTATAAATATCTAAGATATGGGCTTTGATATTGATATCTCTCAACGTTTCTTAGATAAATACATTTAAGATATATGTACTAGTCACTTGTCATTCTTAGAAGGCTCTTATTGTAATCAAGGTATGTGGATATTTGGCATCTCCTCACTAAACATTTGTTTATTGTTTTCAACTTATATCTCCACTTTAAAATTTCTTTATAGGAAATTTTTTTGTATCTAATAGTGAAAATGTTTATATAGAATCTAAATGTGGTTAATTAGAACGACATTGTTCACAACAAATCATCATGTATGTCGCATGCGTGTGGTGTTCAACTTCAAAAAAGTTATATGCATTCTAGAATTAGATATTTTTCACATAAATATAAGAGAAGATTTTGGGAAAAATTTGTAATAATCATGAAAGAATCCATATGCATAATCAAGTTTCTAAGTTATTTCATTGAGAGACTCTTTTCTCAAACTTCATAAAGAAGTTAAAGGTTGTTTGATCCATTAGTGAATTTGTTTAGCACACATAGAGCCCACCAAGGATCAATTCTTATTGATTGCAAAGACCCCCGGTGCCCCGAAAAGGAGATTCAAGGGGTTGAGTCCGTGTCGTGCCCTTGATGGTTTTGATGGTGTGGATGCCTCTTACCCATATTTACTTAGCTAAAGGTGATCACTAATTAAGATTTATGCATACACAACTTTGTAATTCACCATATGTTTCCTTTAAAACATGGGCAAAGATGTCGACGTTCCATGAAGTTAGTGCCCAATATAATTATTTGATATTGAATAAAAATCAAAAAGAAAAGAGCTACCATCTAGAACCCAAACATCCCATCTTCAACATGATGCATTTATAAGATAGGTTGCTATATCAAAGCACTCTCTTCTAGATTATCATGTCCCCACAATATCAAATTTGAGAAGAAGCTCAACATCATAATATTTTTTATCCAAATCAAAACTCCTAAATATGAGGCACCACAAACATAAAACCTAATATAACAAACATAAAAATAAAATCCTAAATACAATACTTCTTAGAGTGAGCTTTATCAAAACCTGGATAAGTTCTACTCATTTTTAAGGAATGAGACCTAGCTAAGAGCTATGTTTGAGTAAAACATTTTGTGCACTTAATAAGGAGAAATTTCCATTAACTAAATGTATCATGAAACATGTCATAATAATTCCCGTATGTGTGATTTATCATTTACTTTTACAACGAATAATTACAATTTTAACAAGAAAAAAGACCCACATAATTGAGAATTGTACCAATGTGACATCAAAAACCCTAGTAGAGTTCTTTCTTTCTAATCCACATCTTCACATCCCTCATTTATTCATCATAGTTGATACCACCCTCGAGTGGCTTAGGCCTTTTATAATTCTCCCTCCTAGGTTCTTGTAGTCATTTTTGCAAGTGAAACTGATAAAGTTATGGATTCAAATAACCTCAAGTGACCTATGAAATTTAATGTTTACATGTGATCCCTTGTGTTTTTTTCTAAAATCTAATGGGTGGTGTGTGATTTCCTTATGTCTATCGAAGAACACCATGAAGCTAATATGTAAATCGTTATTAATAAAGCTTCGAGGATAGATGGATTCTCCTAAAAATTCCACCAATATTTGTGGGACATTGTGGGGCCATACCTACATAAGGTCTACCTTGAATTTGTTTACACCAACTCTCTTGGGAAGATTCTCAATCAAGGAAATATTAAATTCATACCTAAATTGGGGACCCGATCTCATCACCAATTGAAGACTGATTGCAGTATGTGTTGGTCGTCAAATAGGACTTTTATGAAGAGCAACAGTCAGGGGACAAGAAGTCCCTCCTCTTTAATGGGAGAGGTTCCCTTATTCAGAAACGAACCTATCTACAAATGTACAAAACATGATTTTCTGGTTAAACTTGGATATCATGAAAGTGTTTTTTTGTAAGGATGTTCAAGTACAAAAGGACTGAGGAATGAAAAGACGAGAACGAGCAGAAAGGCAACATGCAGAATTATAGTGAATCAGAGTAATTCCTTATGTATGCGAAGTTACAGTGAATTGAAAACGGGATCATTTGCATCACATGAATAAGATGAAATTTAAAGACACAAAGTTCTGTAAATAACGTCTGTTAGAATGCAATGGTTCATTAATCAAGGACACAAAGTTCCTTCTTGGTTGTGCAAGATCACCATGTATTGCAAAGTTGAAGAGCATGCAATCAGTGAGACTAACAAACTAGAGACAAATGACCTTTACAAAAATTAAATGAGAGCTTAGAGATAACAGAGATTAGATAGACAAAGAATGGAAAGTCCTTCTGTATTGATTTCTTTGTGATCTATTTACACTTTCAGAAAATATGCCAAGTTCTTCCTCTTTAGAATGGCGTAAAGAAGGCCATTATATAGCTTACAAATCAGTTACTCTTCGTAACCATTTCTTTTAACTAAAGAATAGTTAAGGACCGCCAATCGCAGTACCTCAACTTATTACAAGGAAAACGGAAAAAGAAAGGGAAGAAGAGAAAAGAATGGGGAAGAAGACAGGTGGCCAGTCACTGAGAGGGACCCACTGACTTCAAAATCCACTGCCTGAATTTCTTTAACGCCTCAGCTATATCTCTGCCACGAGGGACTGACGTGTTAGTCGTAGACTGAGTCCAAAATCCCAGACACTTTTCCATCTCTTTATCAAACTCGACATGAGTATGATAATCTTTATTTGCTTCTTCAATGGCAGATTGAAGAGAGCAGATCTCTTTCATTTTTTCTTTAGAGATGGAGCTTTCCTTGAATAAATTATCTTTGACAAAAGCTCTGAATTGAGCTTTGATTTCTTGCAAGGAAAGGGAAGTACCAGAAGTCTCATCCTGAAGATGACAGTGTATGTCTTTGAAAGCAGAGACAACCAGTGTCTTGAAAGCTTCGCCCTTCTGCCAACTGTTCTTCAGTTCTCCCAAAGCCTCCTCCAGGACTCTGATCTTCCACTCCACGCTGTAGACCCAGGACTTCGACAGATTATCCTTTGCATCATCAAAGACTTTACTTGCCAATAAAATGTTCTCATCTGCCTGTCCCATGAGTCGGAGGTCTACTATGCAACTGCTCCAGAGTTTGAGCTCTTTATCCATGATATTGATAGTGGAGGAGAGCTTCAGTTGCACATTGCTCACCTTTTTGTGGAGTTTGAAAGCTTCATCGATGAAGTTTAATCCAGCAACAAGCATGTCATCCACCAGGGCTTCAATAGCTCTACCATAGACAGAATACTTGTGCATATCTTTAATACTCTGCACTTCATCTTGGCTTAGAATTACAGGAGGTGGGAGAGTAGTCAATGGGGTAGGGTCCAAAACTTTGTCCTTAGACAAAAGAGACTTGATGAAACCTGTGAGAACTTGGGCCTGTTCTTCCAACTGTTCAATAGTTTGTTGCCCTTTCTCTACCCTCCCAATGACTCTTGTGACTGTTTCCTGGAGGTTGTGAATTTCACCTTCAGGGGTAGACTCTCCCATTGGGATTCTCGAGAGCTCTAAGTCAGATACCTGCAAGTCCTGCTCTGATTTATCCGTTGTAGGCTTGGCAATCTCCAGGAATTGCTGACCTTGAGCATCAGACACTATTCTAGAGGTAACCTTGGCTTTCTTGGCACGAGAAGGAGTGGTGCCCAACAAGGCTGCAACAGCATCAAAATTTGGTCCTGAGCTTCGAGAGGAAAATTTCCTCTTCCTTTTGTCAACCAAAGGTTGCACCCACGCAAAAGAGGAAGAGGAATCAGCAGGAGGGGCAAGGGGACCAAGAGACAGAGAGCTCATGACGCTCAAGGTCTGCGCAGCTGTTGACTCGAGTTGAGAGGTGAGTGGGGCACTTGGGGCAATTGCGGCAGAAGAGTCAACATCACCTGAAAGCTCAGTGCTCTGGATTTCTTTATCTTTATCAGCTGGGTCTTCAGGAGCATTTGCAGGGGTTGGCATTTCACTTTCTTCACTTTCACTGAGAACAATGATGTTCTCTGGTCCCATAGGCAACTCTGCCTGCTTTCTTTGAGGGTCACTTTCTGCAGGCTCCTTCTTAACCTCCTTGAGTTTCTTCTGGTACACTTGAGTGGATGAAGAAGGAGTGGAAGCTGCAGGTCCTTGAGTTGATGAGGTAGGAGGGGTCTTCACTGGTGTTTCCGACCTTGGAATAGATGCTTCTCTTCTTGGTGTTGAAGCATCCTTAGAAGAGGATTCTCCTGAATGCCTCCTGAACTCTCGAACTTTCCTGTCAAACCAGACCTTAGTCCTGACTAAGACTGGAGCAAGGATCTCAGCCAGATCGTCCCTCTCTTTCCTGTTCCAATCCAGGTCCTCCAAAGGAGTGTGCTTAACCACATTTTCATACTCATACGAGTATAGATCAGAGTTGTCATCCTGGAGACCTTCAGGAACTTGATACAGACCGAGTTCTTGGATCGCATGGCGGGAGAACCTGCCATAATGTCTTCTCCTGGCCTCAAAATCATCTGCACAGTCAGCCCAGTAGTCTTCTGTATCTGCCCTATGATGGTAGATTATCTTGATGTTTTGTTCAATGAACTTCTTCAAGTCGAAGCAGGTCCTTGGCTTGAAGAAATGAACGGTGATAGGGACCAGGGTTCTCTCTATGTTCTGAGCATCCATGTTTTGCAAGTGTAGTTTCCCAGAGAGATGGGAAAATGCAAGCCAGAAATCTTCTTATCTCTGCAAGTTCTGTGCAACTTGTCTAGTTGCCTGCATATTTCTATCAAGGCCATTTTATCATTGCAGAACATGGGCAGTCTCAGAGGGGTGCCCTCATAGCCGGCGAGCCTGATATAAGAGAATTTCCTGAACTGGATGAAGTAAGCACCGTAGTGCGATATCAGAGTCATAGCTTCATCTGAAAATCTCCTGGCAGTGTCACCTTCGAGCAATCTGACCACGTACATGGTAAAAGTGTCATTGACCCTTCTGAAATTACGATTGCTGGTCTCCAAGGTGAACTGCGGGCAGTAGGCATATACTGGATCGTCTTTGTGTGCATCTATATAAGAAAAACCGAACCACTGCCTTGATGCTTTGCCGCCAGTGTACATCGTGCGAGAGTCATATAGAATTTCTTCATTTCTTTGCACGTTGGACAAATTGCTCTTCGCCAAATTCATGCTAATGATCTCCGCCCAGCTGATATTCTGTGTTCCCTCGCACACCATGCTGATGAGCGGGCACATCCAGAAGTGAAATTCGTTGGTAGTGGGCAAACCCATAACCCGAGCCAACAGAATTATGAAATCAGACAACTCTTCATTGAAATCTACCCGTAAAAGGGTTTTGGACAGACGAGAAGCTCCCTTCTTAGGGTTCTTCAACCAAGACTTCGCCACTCGTGCCTTATATTTGTCACTGTCTTGATCGAACAGGGCCTGTGCTTGATCCCGGGAGACGACTATGGCATTATCCATCTCTGGGATCCTTAGAGCAGCGCTAATGGCGGCAGCATCTAGCTTAGCGATGAGTTCCCCGTGTATATTGGTTAATTCACTTGAAGCAGGGTCAAAGTGAGCTCCGCACGAAAGCACGGTATCAGCGCACTGTACCGAGATCGGGAAACCTCCGGCAAAAGCCAAACCGCTATCATGAATCATTTGTGCCATTGGTGTAGGGTTTGCGTCTGCCATCCTCGCCCAAAAATCACCGAAGTCGAGATGTCGAGCTTCACTGTCCCCAATATTGGGAACGGCAGACTCTAGTGATGAAATTTGTTCCTGTCCCTGGAATTTGATCTTCATATTGGTATTATCAGAGAGAGAGAATTGCAATCTAGACTTGGGAAGGAATTGCAGTAGGGAACGGGTATGTGCGCAGGAAATTAGATTGTGGGGGTTCGGGCAAAAGATAGCAAGGAAGCAGTGTGAAAAATGCAAAAGGGGTCTGCCCGTTATATAGCCGTTTTGGAGAGAGAAAGGAAATCAATGCGCATTAAATTCATATCTACCAATTTGAAAAGCAACATATTCGGGTAGAGCGGGAAAAACTAAGTATGAATGGCACTTGGTTCGCTTGGGACATGTGAGACGCGAATGCGTGAAACACGTGGCTCGGCCGATTCAGGCGAAGCAGGGAGAAGACGCACAAATGCATTTTGGGACATTTGGGACGAAAACGCGCGAAGTACGCGGTTCGGGTGTTTCGGCCGAAAATGGAACAACTTGCACAATTAACTTTGGGACATTTGGGACAAAAAGTTCCGGAGTACGCGACTCGGCCGGTTCGGCGAAAAATGTTACAATAGGTCCGGAGAACTTGGGACATTTGGGACAAAAAGTTCCGAGTACGCGACTCGGCCGGTTCGGGTGAAAAATGTTACAATAGGTCCGGAGAACTTGGGACATTTGAGACGAAAACGCGCGAAGTACGCGGTTCGGGTGTTTCGGCCGAAATTGGAACAAACTGCAAAATTAACTTTGGGACATTTGGAACGAAAAGTTCCGATGGGCCCGAAAATGGAACAACTTCGGGGATATCGGCCGATCGGGGAACAAAGCGCACTTTTGAACTTGGGACATGCGGGACAAAAATGTCCGACAGGCCCGAGAAACATACAAAATGACCCAAAATTGCAGATTTTCTCGATTTCACGACTTTTAACATTTGCAAAACAACAGAAGAAACACTCAAACTCAAAATTTTTTGAAAATGACTTCTTAAGAACGGGGGAATTTTGAGTGGACAACGGTATGCAATGTATCTTATAATATCATTTCCAAAGCCCTTGTCATGAGGGTTATATACCTTCTTCCCTCATCATTCACACTAAGTAAAGTAGTTTCATTCACAATAGATTCGTTCTAGAAAAAATCATCACCATTTGGGAAGGGATGTAATGGGCCAAGATATCAAACCAATGATTTTTGTAAAAAAATCAACTTTGAACAATTCTATGATAGGATTGAATGGCATTTTATTTCTAAGGTGTTGTTTTAATCTCTTGGATTTTGTCCCATATTTTTCAAAGCACCATAAGAATGATTTTCCAATATGTTGGGGTGTGTATCACCATTAATGGTGTCCGTAAAGAGACCATTATAAATTAATTGAATTAGTTTTTCTAAATTGTTTCAACTTTCATTTATATGGAGTATCTCTTTCTCTCTTTTTAAAAATATATTTATGATGTTTGGAGTGTCCTTAATTCTTTCCTAATGAAAATGTGGGGAAGAAAATAAAGGTCATGAGTATAATAGAGTGAGGGTCAATCATTGTTTTTTTTTTTTTTTTTTTATCAATATCTTTGATATATATTGTTATTTCATAGTCATCTATCCATAACACTCATGCCATTTTAAAGGATATTTGTATACAATTCCCTTCTATAATATAATAGAAGGAATACTCAATTTTTGTGATGGTTAATATTCCATGGAGTCAATGTATTTTTTTGCTTTTGATAACCATTTCTGGTGGCAAATCAGAGGCTTTGAACCATTGTTGTAAGTAATGGAAACATTTTCTCCAACCATTATATTAATTAACATTGTTTCCACACAAAAATTAGATGTCAACATAAATTATTTTCTTTATATAATAATATTGAACACATAAATAATATAAGAATCTAGAATTTAAACCCTTAAATCTCAAATAATATAGATTTTTTGTAACAAATTAGGAGTTCGTAAGCATACACAATGCATGTGGATCACTGTAAAATATCTCAAAATTTCAAAGAGGAATCATCACATTGAATTATTTTTACTTGTTAGGAGGCCAATATAGCTTGGACTAACAAATGAAGGGGCTAGCAGGACAACAAGGAAAAATAATGGAATTTTTTAAATGGTATACTATGACCTCTTGATCGAAAAAGCATCAAAATTTGGTGACTCACTAATAGATATAGATATTCCATATGACATAATAGAAAAAAACCAATGAGTTCCTATAAAAAGTATTAATGTAATAAAGTTTTGTATAAGAATCGTTTACCTATAATGTAGAATTTTTATGATGGCAAATAACATCTAAAGGTGCACTATAAAAGAGGATAACACTCTTTCATCCACAAGATCACTTTAGCAAATAACGATCATAGTGAAATCTCAAAGTCAGGTACACACACCAATAAAAATTTAAGTTTCTATTAGTATATTCATTTGATGTAAAATATAATAGGGAGTACAAGTATAAATAATTTGGAGAGTTTGTTTTACAACAAAAAAATTATTATTAAAATGAACTAAATTTGCACTCACATTACGTAAGTCTAATTTGTAGTTTTCTTAGTCATTTAGGGTTTTATGGTATAAATGCATCCACACTACCAATCTTGCAACAATCCAGAAGGCGTGGATTTCTTTTGAAAACTTAGTGTGCATTTAGTATGCTAAGTAAACCATTCATTCTTCCCTTTAGGTAGAATTTGGCCAACCCATTTATTTAAGTCCGCCTCCATGGAAAATGCATCATTTGATGTACAAAACGCTAGTAGAGATCTAGAAAAAATGGCACCCAAATGTCACTGCAAGGTTATTCCAAAAATTTCATGAGGTAATAGTTCTCACTCGATACCCCTCTTCTAAATGTAGTATTATATTTATTTGAATTTGAAAGCATATCACTATTTTGAAATTTTCACTCTAGTTGGTTATTTTTTTGGCCAAGTCCCCTAAGAAGTTATGCTCAAACAAAGGATTCAAAATCACCGACAACCCCATGATGTTAAGGTTTAAGGGGTATAAAACATGAAAAAATGTTTCTTCCTATATTTATTTATTGTCCTAAAACATCAGTAAATCCATTGTTAACAATGGCATGTGGTTCATTCAAAACACCACTGTTATGTTTTCCCATTGGACTAATGAATTATAGGTTACGGAGCGGGATAAAGTCAAAATACCCATTTGGGTGGATTTTTAGGGCTTCCAATTCTCCTTTAGGTTTTTACTAAAAACTTATCCAACCCCTAAGGCACTTTATTTTCTACGAGAAACCGAGGTTTTATTCACCATGCTCCCAAAATAGGATTTGTGTAGAAATCAGCTTAGCTAAAGAGGTAAATCAAACCATTGATATTCATATCAATGACACCCGCTTTATCATTAGGTTCTCTATATCAGCCTTCTAAATACATGTTTTTGATGTCAATACTCCATTCATATAATTCAAGAATCCCCTTTTATGGTAAACACATAGTTATGGTTGTAAGAAATTGTTTCTACAAATAGCAAATACTAACTCTTCTCGGTAATGATTGGACAACACTTTCCAACAAGAAAAATTCAATGTCTTGTTAAGGAACCACCAAGCCACCCACAATTGTGTATAGACCCGAGTTGGGTTTAGAATACCTTCTCTAATAGACTCAAACAATTCCTCTACCAAACCCCCACCTCCATCTATCCATTGTCCCCACAAACCAATTCTACCCTTTATCCTTCCAAAACCATGACACCGCACTCACAAGCATAGGAGCCTCATTCTATGTCAACCCTTGGGATTGTTTTTATAAATCAGTTTCCTTTGAACAAAATACCATCCTTTTCTTGTCTCACGACCCCTCACCCTCTAGATAAGAGGAATATGTTTAAGTAAAATGTCACCTTGTGTAGCTCGCCTAGTTTACTAAGCACAATAGTTCCTTTGTTAATAATTTTATAGCCCTCTATGACATGGATAAGGGATTCAATATGAACCTCAATAGTATGTAATGATTGTACATTCTTATAATGTTTTAGGCCTTACTAAACTGAAACACAATTATATGGTCAAGGAAATTTGTTAGTATTTCATAACATGCATATTCTTTTCTTGTGAGGCGTTAAAATCATGGTTTTTCTCCTCCATTCAATGGCCCACGCTATTTGATTGGGTGTCATATGTCATATATCCAGTCATGACTTTGGTAGAGAAGGTGATATCACATTTTTACATCAAATATTTATCATAATATTATTTCTTGGGGATCTAACCCTACCCATCACTTATGTGGACCCCATTTAGTTTGACGATCGCATTTTAGGCTCGCCAATTTTAAGACTCCAAAAATGTTGTGGAAAAATCCTTAGATATATAGATGAATACAAGGCCATGATATGGCAAACCCCGCCCAAGAAGTAGTTTTCTGTTGAGGAGGAGGATTTTGTTATGAACAAAGGATAAGCTAAGAGTCATAGTCAAATTTGAAACAAACAAACTCAAAACAATTACATTTGAAATAATATGATATTACTTGTGCGGGATTTTGGGTGACATTTGTATCCTAGTACAAATGCCGTCGTTGTTATTCAAGATTTTGGAGGCTTGCTAGAAACTATCCACCTGAATACCATCTTCGAAGACAATGTTTTTTTGTCATTTTAAAAACATTGAATATATTAATGGTATGAAATATTTTGTTTATAAAGTTGACTCCTTGTGCGTATTAAATATTAGTTTGATTTGATACTAACGAAGAATTAATCCTTATGTTTCATATTGTTAGTACGGGTCGCTTGTTAAAAAAGGAAAAAATATATCCAGAAAAGTTTTAATGCACAAAGGAGTTTTGAGTAATTCCACATCAATTAATTCGTATAGATTACAATGATAGAATGTGTGAAATAGATAACAATAAAAATAAATTGAAGGGGATGGCAACAAAGTTATCACAAAGACAATACTTTTTTTTAATCTTTAACTTAGTAGACGTGAACCAAATTTTCTATTAACCAGGCTTAGCAAGTAGGTATATTGTATTTTGAGATATTAGATTAAGCCAAATAGTCTTCCAGAGTGCCCTGAAGGAACAATATTTTTAAAATTAACAATAGTGAACAATCCAAAGATAATTTAGAAGATTCTTATCAAATTCTCCAGCCACCCTAACAAATGCAACTTGATGTCAAAATCCAAGTTGTTCAATGGTCATGTACATGTGGGAGTCGATCAATGACTCAAAAATTGGAAATAAGTTTATACTACGAGTGTAACTCCACAAAAATATCAAGCATTTTTAATATTTCACATGTCAAATGGATAATATCAATGTTGAAAGATATCTCATTAGATGTAGAGAAAAAATTGTTCTAGTATTTAGTATTACTTATGAAGATAAATATCACCTTTTATTTACAATAGTAAATATCAAACTTCACACACAACAATATAACATTGTAACGAATAAAGTTTTCGTATCACTAATTAGCAAGACATGAAGAGTTGAAAAATTATTAATTAATATTCCATATCCCTGTCTATTGAGAAAAAGCAGGGTTTCCAAAATATTAGATTCATAGTGCCACTTTAACAAATACATATTCTGGAAATGGAGCAACAGGTGATTTCAAAGCCAAAGGTTATAAATCTCATTCACAATGCAATAGGGTGACAAAAAACATGATGTGGTGGTGATTGCAATATTTTCCATTGTTTTCAACATTCCCTATTTTTTTCTATAATTCCTTAGATAGGAAAATATGTAACAATTTTGTAAACAGAGTTATGAATTGCCAATGGCAGATTTCGTCAAACAATGTTCTTGCATTCACAAATCCTTTGTCACTAGTATTTTGTCTAACATTGGGAAAAACCATCTATAGAAATGTTTTGTGGGTTATATACTAGTTAAGAGGGATATATCCTTTCCAACGATTTCCTATTTTCAGTTTTCTTGGTTGTATATATACAATGAAAATAGTGAATACACGAAATATACTCGCACACTTAACGCCGAAGGTGAGTATAACTGTATCTGAAATCTTACTCACAGAAAGTAGTTTATGAATCTTTGGAATAGAATGGGAAAAGAAGTTAAACTATTTTAATATTATTTTTTTCAGTAGATAAATGGGGGTTTACAACAGAGCCCTCAACCTACCGACACAAAACCACCACTCTGTTACAACATGAAAAATCTGTAAACACCCATAACAATTTATTTTAATTTTTTCTAAAAATGACAATGCATTATTAGCAGTATTTTCTAAATAAACAGTTTCAAGTAATGGTTTCCATTAGTTTTTACCTGCTAAGCAAAAGAAATGCCAATGATAAAAATATTCCTAAAAAAGACAAAAACACCTTCAATACGAAACAACACAACTTACGTTTTTATTATATAAAGATCATGCTTGCACAATATACTGTTTGTCAAATTTTGTGACAAAACTTGGCCCCGTTCTTCATCAAGAGGAAAACTATTTAATTGCCTCCTCCCATAGGTGAAGTGCTTTACTGTGTTGCTCAGTGTTTTCCAGGGTTGGACACCACACAAGGGAAGGCTGTTGAAGCTTGAGGTTTACCTGAACACTACCGACAAACTATATTTTGGTAATTCTATCAGGTTTTTTTGTTCTAACCTGATAGAATTACCTAATAGAATTACATGCAATATTTTTCTTTTCTCATTAGTTCATTTTGTTGTAGTTTGGAGAAAATGGGAGCTCTTGTGTGGAATAAAGTGGTCAAGCAGCACCAAGGATGGCGCCTTATAACATGCATTTGGCTACATGCTGGAGTAGTTCATCTGCTTGCCAACATGTTGAGTCTCTTGTTTATAGGGGTTCGCCTTGAGCAAGAGTTTGGTTTTGGTGAGTTCTATAAGATAATATGTGCTTTGAGACTATACTCTAGCAGTCCTATTTATCTAGAATCTTATGTAGATATTTAGTTATATCTTTTTCTTGTTATGTTTAGTTGGTTGAAATTGTCTATTGTGTTGTTTCTGCTCCCTTATACATCTATTTAATTATACATGTATTTGTTTTAAGGAGCATAATCATTTGGTAGTGGCTGGTTGTCCATGTGTTGAAGTTCTCAATAGGCTTTGCATTTATGAATTAGCCACTGTGGAGACAATAAACTATCAAATGTATATCTTTAAAGAGATAAGCAAGTTTGTTTGTTGTCTATTATCTGGAAATAGTGGAAACTTGTGCAGGACCAGAGAGCTATACTGGGCATGCTAGCAAGATAACATGCCCTTTTATAGAGAGCCCGATACTGGGCATGTCTAAGAATAGATTGTTTGTTTGTTCTTGGGCGATTCTGATCTATGATGTCAGATTTCTAAAAGAAGATGCCTGATTGATTTTGTTAGTGATTCTTGCATTCCTAAAGTTGCCCCTTCCAAGCATGTGTGCACAAGTTTGGTACAAGTCAAAACTAATGAAGAATTCAAAAATTCAAAATGTGAATCCCACACACACATACACATACTTTTCAGATTCAATTTAGGTGAAGCAATCATTTGATGCTATACTTAATCTTTAAATTATGATACCTCGTAACCACACACACACAAACACATTTTTCAGAGGGTTCTATGTTACTTGTGGTATTGTGCAGGGTTAGAACGAACATTTTCAGAACATTTGAGCCAGCATAAAACACATCAAAAGGAAACTATAGGAAAATATGTACAGATAGGATAAAATGTAAAGCATTATAACTGATCAAAGCTTGAGTGGATTTGATTTAGATTGTGGTTTGTGCATAGTTGTTATCCAGATAAAGGGTGCTGTGCATGACAACAAAATATGTTTTTAAGGTTCAACACATGTATAACTGCTTAAAAATGTGGGAAGCATACAAGTTTGTAAAAGGTAGATAGAAGTATAATAATATAGCTTACAAAAATTAGAATTATTTAAAGACAGACAATTATTGATCAATTGCATATAAAATTGAGTATTGCAGAAACTGAGTAAGGCTTTGAACGGGTTTTTGTTTTATCATCCTTAAGAGTTGTGATTTCGATGTTTTGAACACTTACAAAACCTATTTTTAAAACATGTATAACAGTCACAAAGTATGGTGACAATATCCCTTTTCATGGTTGGATAAGATTTTATACGGATAGCATTACAATTATATCAAATAGAGTTTCCTTTTCCTTATGCAAAGTGGAAACACAAGGGAAATAGTTCCTGAATTGTTTGTGTCTGGGGAATCTATTCTCGATGCTTCCTGTAGAATGGTGGGGAAAACATTTAATTCATTTTCTTTCCATTTAAAGTGGGCCATTTGTTCTGGGGACCCAATCGTAGTCCACCAATGATGTTTCAGAAAAAAACCCCACTTAATGAGATTTAAAAAATACTTCTAAAGCAGACATTTAAATAAAAATTTGGAGTGTACTTAAAATCAAAACTCAGGTCTGTACAAAAGGCTTTTAACTCTTCCTGGCATTCTATAAATCAGCCTATAAAGTTAAAAGAAAAACTGGTATTTTTTATCTGCTTATGTTGTAACTCTAATTTATAAATTGGACACATGCACGTGTAGACACATTTACTGTTTCTCTGTTTCCAGAATTTTGGGGTTTGGGAAACTTGTGCCATACTTCCATTCCTCGGGTAACTCAGAGATAGCTTATGTTTCAAAATTTCAGTCTGGCTAGGTTGTTGAATTGATTAAGATTAACATACAATTGCTAATTGTTGTCCCCTTATGAATCACTTTCATTGTTTAGCACTTCTCTTCACACTCCTTAATTACTATGTCAATGCTGATCCTATGCACATTAGACAAGAAGACAACATAGATGTGTGTGAGATGCTTGCACACACACATGAAAATTCTCATCATGAAAATTATAAGTTTTTGACTTGGTGTTAATGCTAGATGGCATAAAAATGATGTTTACTGCATGCCAATCAAAAGAAAATACACTTTATATTTTCAATAGTTGTTTTTCCTTAGGCATGATGACTTTATCTATATACCATCTTGGCAAGCAAACATATTCTGTCTGGTTTAGCTGTATATTTCCAACGAGCACGTATGTGGAATCATAGATTGAAATACTTTATACTTATCTAAATTTATTGTTGGTGCAAATGCTAGCTTGACTGCTTGCTTTAGTTATAGACTTATAGTGCAGTGCCAATTTTATTCTATTCATATGTTTAGTCATATAATTGATTACATGCCTTGTTGACTTTGTTGAATGGAAAATATCCAAATACGAGCTGGTATCTATAATTTGAGTTTTCATGAACAATATATGGAAAATATCAAAGTCTTCTGATTACATCCAAAGTGAAGTGTTCTTCCACCACTTCAACTACAAGATCTGGGATGGCAGACTTTTTGATGAATATCCATTGTTGTTCAATCTTTTCATCACAGGTAACATGCTTTAAAGTTTTCAGGCCTTGAATAGATTTGGGCACCTTCCTCAAACGAGAGCACTCTCTCATGTCTATCTCCTTCAAACTCCTTAGTTTCCCTATTCCTTCCGGAAGTTCTACCAAACATTCTCAGAGAGAAATATCGAGATATTCCAGTTGCTTAAGATTGCAGATAGATGCTCGGAGCTCTTTCAAACCTGGACATGCAGATAACCTTAACATTCTTAAAGAGCTGAGCTTCCCAAAATCATCTAGCAACTTGTGGACAAGATGGCAGTTAGTGATTGACCAGTTCTGAATAGTACCCATGTTGCAGATACCAATGGGTAGCTCCTCTAAATCACTGCAATGATCCACGTTAACATCTAGCATTATAGAAAGATTTAAGTTGAGCTTGATATTGAGCTTCATTAAATTTCCTAGCCCTTCACATAAGCTCAAAGATAGCTTCTCCAAATTTGGTAAGACTTTACTGAGCTCCTGAAGTGGGGGCAAAATCAACCTCTCCAAGCGTATACTCTTGAGCTTAAAAAGTGAGGATAAGGCAACCATTTTAAAACCATAATTGAATAGAAGAGTTTCAATTTTTGCATGGTACCCATAAAACTGGGAAGAAAGTATTCGCTTGCAGCAAAGACTAAAACCAAAGCTTCTGCTTGAGCAAAATCCATCTTGCCCCACTGGATTTCATCCATACAACCTGTATACATAAACCCCAAGTGATAAAATCAGTCAAAAAATTAAATGTTTTAGTATGTTTATAGAGATTAATATGCATCATCATCTGGAACAACTTACAGGTAGCTTCCAAAGTGTTGAGAATGGTCTCTTGTCACAATATACAAGTCCTAAGTTTTCACAAGCTGGCTCCAAAGTATTGGAGAAACGCAGGATGTGCATGATCAGATATGTTTCTGAAATGAATTACCTGTATTAATGGATACAATTTGCGCCTGAAATGTTTCATTGTTTAGCTCTTCCCATGATCGAGATAGATTGTTCTCCTTTTTTGGAATAAGCAACCTCTTGCGATGAACTACACTGTCTTGGCAAGCCAAATACAGGGCCAAATCTCACATTACATCATGCTGAGAAAAGTATAGCTCCGAAGCACTTCCATAAGAGATGGCTTGACTCCTAGGACAAATCACCCATGTCAGCTCAGAATAGGAAAAAAGTGAGGAGAAAATCAAAGATCTTAAGCACAACAAATTCAAATACAGGTTACTACCCGAGATGGCTTGTTAAATTCAGGAGGTTTCTACTAGCAAGTTCCAATAAAATGACAAATACATCCTGCCAATCCAGCTTTCTCACACAAACCCAAATGTCCAACAATGCATCTGCACAGATTTTTCTGTCCTCAGGAAATGCCCCCAAGTCTACGAAACATTCCCTTGCTTCCTCATCCAAGAACTCAACACTGGTTTCCAAGCGTTTGAGAAGCCCCTCTTTATGAAAATCGGATATTAATTCTGCTTTTGAGAGCTTGTTCTTTGCACTCTCCCATGTTGGGTGGAGTTCACCATGCAAGGAACTCCCAATGACCTTCAAAGCAAGTGGCAGGCCTCTACACTAAGCTTGCACCAAAATTTACAGGAAAGTAATGAAAATATTAAATCTACCTTTTGGTCAAGCCAAACAATAGACAGGAAAATTCTCGAGCCCCACAACAGCCACTGAACCTGTCATATCATTAAATGCAAGTGAGGGCTTTGTCTCTTCCTCGAAAATAGCCACAAATAAAGGGAAAATTTG
Source organism: Taxus wallichiana var. yunnanensis (assembly GCA_018340775.1). Taxonomy (NCBI): domain Eukaryota; kingdom Viridiplantae; phylum Streptophyta; class Pinopsida; order Cupressales; family Taxaceae; genus Taxus; species Taxus wallichiana. The sequence goes on along the minus strand of CM031243.1, from coordinate 576,169,653 downwards.
ACCAGCCAATGAGATGCTAAATAAATGATGTTTTAAAATTTAAAAAAATATTATTTTTGGCCAAAAAAAAAAGGTTAATATGCCAAGTATAATCCATACTAAAAATAATTACCATTTGGTTATTTGTGGATATTTCAATATAGTTGAATCATGCGAGGATAAAGTAGGTCACCTTCAATGTGTTGGTGTGCCGGTGAAAGGGAATCCTAGTTTTATATGCGTAATAAATTCATTTTTAAATCATAACATATTATATATTTTTAATCAAAATCAGCTTTTAAAAACTATAATTGCTTTAAAACTATAGTTTTAAAAAGAAATTTTGTAAAAACTAAATTTAAAACATAAAAATTGAACAATATTATTTTAAAACTATAGTTTTAAAAAAACATATTACAAAACAGTCAAATTGGAAGCAAAATGTATGGGTGGCGTTGTGGTGGCAAGTTGGCGGTTAGGAGGGGTTCACGCGATGCGCTAACATCCTTTACAAAACCCCTTTATGTGGTGCCTATGTGACAGATTTTGGCGCCAAATCCATTTGGAGGATGATTGTAAGCCAAAATCTACCACTTAGGTGCCACGTAATTAGGGTTAACGAATTAGTAAAATTACAAAAATTTAACACAAAATTCATATTTTTATTAACTTTTTAAAAATATAATTTTCATTTTTTTAAACTTGGTTTACTATTTATTTTTTATTTTTTGCTAACATATGGTATTTTAGGACAATCAATAATACACAATCAGCCCAATTTGAAAAATAGCAAATAATATCAAAAAAATTAAAAATAAACTTACTACTTGTTGAAGTATTCTTCGTAGCTATGAATAAAAAAACAATTTCGGTATAGATTTTAAAAGTTATTAGCATAAATATATGTACGCCATTTATTTGAAAATATCTTCACTAAATTTTATATATATATATATATATATATATATATATATATATATATATATATATATATATATATATATAGATACAAAAATTTAACAGACCTCTATATTTGAATCTTGAACATATATCTAAAATTTCATGGTGAAAAAATAAGTTTTCATTTAAAAACACCACCAGGACACATCGTTCCTCTTTTATAACATAAGAAACAACATATGAATAAAATTAAGAAAAAGACCATATTTTTTCTAAAAACAATTTAAAAATATACATGTATTCTACACTCTAAACACAACATTTCATTACTTTGTAGAATTTCATAAATGTGTACAATTTTGTGGCTATTACCTTTTAAAAAACAATGAAACTGAAAATTCATGTTTATAAAAATACTAAACATACGAAAAGTGAGACATTTTATTGTGCTTTAACCCTAACATGTCCCAATCCCCATCCTTTACATATTCTTAAAGAGTGGAAAGAGGTGAAACATGACACCATTTCTAAGTGCCTAACAATCCCATTTGGTATATTGGAGCAAACATGGTACATAAAGAAAGTTAAATGCATTATTATCTTGGACCAAGTTAAATGCATTATTATCTTGACCAACCAGTTCTTGTCTATGGCTTGTCACTTAAATGTGGTAAATAAAATTCTCTTGGTGATCCATATTTATGTCTCCTCTTTGCATCTTAATCATAAAGCCTTTCATAATAAATAATGTAGATCATTTGAAATTACCTATGGGAAAATAAGACAATAAAAATGAATGTCAACCATATCTTTGTTTCATTGCATCCTTCTAGAGGATAAATGTTTTCTAGGTATCATTGATCCTTATATCAAGAGGGTTTGTCTTTCGATAAGTGTATTATGAGGGATTTAGAGGGCAGAGCTCCTGAAATATCTCGATCTATTTCCATATATTAAATGTTATTGTGAGTAACTCATGGAACACAATACATTGAATGACAAAATTTAATTGAATCCCTTTTTCAAGACTTGCATCTTAATTTAAAATATTCATATTACATTTAGGCTTTCATTATATCATAATTTGTTTATTTTATTAGTTTGAATGTATTTTAATTTTATAACATTCATTGAGATCATTTTGTTTGAGTACTGAATTTTTACTTTTATTTAAGATACCAATCAAATAGTAATTCACTTATTTTAAAAACAATTTTTCATTAAAAATATATTTAATTTTTATGAGGTGAATACTACTTTTTTCGCCATATGAAATTAGTTTAAAATATTCATATTAAATTTCATCTTAGAAAGGTTGGTTCAATGTTTGCCCTTCACAATTAAATTCAAATCAACCCTTCAAATTTGATCCCTAGATGAGATCTAGTTACCTTACGTTAAATAAAGTGAACAAGCATGTCGGAAGTTTCATAACCTAACATATTGTGTGAGGTACTAATGCTCACACCCTACAAGAGCAAACCGTGCTTTATTAGTAGTTTGTAAATGGCTGAAAATAATCTTTATTTGTAGGGAAATTCCTTTGTATATATCTACTTTTGAAACAAATTATTGGACTACATTTTATCGATAGTTTGTACTTTTTGCCTTAAAAATGCAAGCATATGGCATAAATAAACTTTGAGCGGAGCCGCCTAACCACATTATCCACAATATTAATGACCATGCACAAGAATTATCAAACAAACTTGGAATTTCAATTTAATTGCCCATTAAAATAAAATTGTCTACGGCTAACTCTTCTAATTTTAACTGTAAAAATAATTCACATAACTATTAACCATATATATAAAAATATAAAAATATTTTTTTTATTAGATTAGGTAAAAATAGATTTTGAAGGGATCGGGAACCCTATACAACCGAAAGATAAAGCTTTCAAATCCCAAGAGAGAAACAACAACAAACAAGAGCCCACAGGCCGAAAAAGAAACAAAACGACAAGCCAAACCCTAGGAACAGGGAAACACCAAAAGGAGGGAACACAAGGTATGATGGTCAAAGCAACTTGGCCAACAGACCACGGAACTCAACTTCCATAATCTTTCCCTTTATGAGATCTAAGGCTCATCTTGAGAGGCACATTTCCATCTTTTCCCCTCTTTTTTTGTTCACCATCTTCCATCCCTCCCCCAATTAGGATCCACATTCTCATCCGGGTTAATAGGAAGGCTAATTTCAAGAGACACAATGTTTAGATCTGGAGCACACAAGGATACAGGGGGTGACAAAGGTGCAACCCCCTTATCTGCTACATGTGGTTCATTAACAGGTAAAGTGGGAAGAGTGACAATCGCACTCAGATTCTTCACATTCATTTCTTCCATTACCTTATCCTTCTCCTTTCCCAGATTGCCAATGTGACTATCTAAAACATTCGAAACATCATTGTCCTCCTCAGCCTCAATGTCAAATTTTCTGGATTAAAATCCTTCCACCACGATACCCACCCTTTAATCTACTTCTTCACAATGTGACAGTCAACAACAAGATGTCCAAGGAAAAACATGTTCTACATCTGAAGGGGAGACCTTCATAATCAATATTTTGAGTCCATATAAAATCCCTAACTTTGAGCTCCATTGTGGCCGGAAATCAGCTGTCATGTCCATATCCACCAGAATACGAGCATAAGTAGTATGATCAAAAGATTTTGTCCTAGTATCAACATCGAGGAATTTACCCAAAGCATCCCCATAGATCTGAAACACTCCTCACTCCAAAAGTGCAAGGGTAAATAGGGCATCCTTATCCACATAGGTCTGATAGTAAAGGCTTCAAAAATTGGGTTAAAGTTTGGAAACCAGGGCTTCATAAGAAGATGGTGCGACTGAAAATCCCATATTTTTCCAAAAATATTGTCCTTGTCAGAGGAAACCTCAAAGACAACAATGAATATTCCACATGCAGAGGGATAGATATTAACTTTACCTTCCATAAAGGGCCTCCATCATTCAGATATCCATTTGTGAAGGGCCGGAAGGCCAGGACAACAACTACTGAATCTATAGATCATGCCCCATTTTTGGTAAAAATCCATAGTTTCTGATACATCCTCACCAAAGGAGACCACTGGAGTTGATTTGGCATAAGCCATGGGTTTAACTGGCTCCTTAACACCGGATTTGGCCTCCAGGAAAGAGGGCTTTCCCCTGCTTTGGTACTACTTCCTGAGATGACCTTGCCCTGTACTTTTCTCCCTAAAACCCCCATCACGCTGAAGGAAGGAAACTCACAGAGCCTCCAAACACCGAAGAACTCACAAGCGGGAAAACATCACAAGGGGGCACCAAACCCACATCCGCCCTCACCATAGACTTGACCGATGAGGTCCAAGCCATCTCCCCGACATTATCTTTTAAGGGATTTGTATGATCCTTGATACCACCACCGTCATGGGTCGGGGAAGTTCCACCACTACCACTAGCGAGAACAGAGGAGGCACCCCCACAACCATCGACTTGACTATACCCGAGCCCAATTAAAGGACCCACCCAGAGATCGACACTCCAACAGAGCAGGGGTAACAAACCCGAGCTAGGGAAAACCATACACCCACCGCCCCTAACAAAGCACCTTTGCCATCTTTCGAGCATTTTCGTTTAGATCTCGTGGAGATTAGGGTTCTAGTCTCCAACTCGACCATTTTTGTTTAGTTAAGGACGAGTTCTTATTTTAATTCAAAGTCATCTATTAATTCAAAGTCAAATATAAAAATATATGTCAACTATTAATTTTTATGTATAGTTTGTCTATAGCCTTCACAAATTTTTATTCGTATATAATCAAAATCTTTCCATACATGTAAATATATATTAAGAAATATAAAAATATATATATGATGTATTAATTTTTATGTGTAGTTATCTCTACACAACACAATTTTTTTAAATCGTCATATATAATTAAAATCGTAGAAATGTTATCTATAAATAGTCGATTTCCAAAGTTCAATATTGAAAATTTAATAACACTAAACAAGTGATTGCGATCTATTACATAGTACATTTTTTTGTAAATTTTGTACAAGTTTTTTCTCAACGTTTCAAATCACTTGTGATAGATCACATATTGTAACTAAAAAATCAAATAAATAAAATATAATTTAATTTTAAAAATTGTAATGAAAGTTAGACAATGATTTTTTAAATAAAAAAATTAAGTGTCAAAGGGCCTCGAAGCGGTTGAGGTCGGGATCGTGTTTAGGATGATTTTGACAGCATGTTGATGTCCCTTTCTCATAGTTGCTTGAGTTGAAGATGATCACTAGTTTAGTTGTATATTTACTCATAATCATAAATCCACTATATACTTCCTCCGAAGTATAAGCGAAATGCCAACAATCTATGTAATCTAGTGCCCAATTAAACACACTTCTCAATTAAAGTAATAATAATTATAATAAGTTAATAAAAAGAATTTAAAAACTCCTAAATTCCCATTAAAATCATAATTAACATGATATCTAAATATATGATAAATGTCAAAACATTATATATTGGTTTTGAAAATTAATAATAGTTAAATATTAGGAGAGTGAGGATAGCAGCTTTGTGCATATAAAATACACCTTTTAATAGTTAAAGGATAAAAATTAAACAAATATAGTATTTGTGTCCTTAAGTATTATATGTGTTGTTTAGATCATATATGTTTATAAATTGAATTGTTAATCACCCAATGAAAAACACTATTTAAAAATGGTAAATAGTCTATGGGTCAACAATTTAACTAGTGCATATTGAAAAAAAAAAAATACTACCACAAAATTTCTAATTTCAATATCAAAATCTATTTTTATTATTTCACATCAAATTATTTATAAATACTTTTACAATTTTTGTTTTAATTATGTTCTCATTTCATACACTAAAAATTCAACAACATATTAAAATTCTATAAAAAATTGTGTGAATTCCAAATTAAAAATACTAATGTACCACCATCCTACAATCGATTGTTTACATCTCTAACCATTTTATATTGGTTAGAGGCTATAATTTGCAACATAAACAATTAAAATTCCCTCGAAACAAATTTTTTTATTTTTTATTAAAAATTCCAATCAATATATCTTGCCATGACATATCTTGGGATTTCTAACATATATCCCTTTTAAATTATTTTCAATTATTGTATTATACAGGGGTGAATTTGATAATTAAGGTTCAAGAAAGAACTAAAAACTCATGAAATTGATTCCTAATTAAAAATAATATAGTACATGGAAATCAAAGGGTCCTTGGTCTTTTGTTGAAGTTGATTGATTTGGAATGAGCCCACTAGGATCAAGCCTTGTTGAGTGTAAGGCCCTAGATGCCCGACATGGAGAGTCAAAAGTGGATAAAACCAAGATCGTTCCTTAGGTGACTTTGACGGATTGGGACCGCTTTAACAAAGGGGATTAAGCCTTAGGCAAACTAGGTAGTTGCCTAGGGCGCCAGCAGTCAGGGGGCGCCTGAATCTAAAAATTTCCTTTTTGTCGATTAATTTTAGAACTTAACTTTAAAATAATTTATCTGAAGAATTAATATTGATCAACCCATTTATAGATTTTATTGTATAGTAACATAAATTTCACGCATACACATAAAAACATTTTGTAATATTTTTGCAAGTAAAAGAAAATATCACATATTTATAAGCACATGATTTTTTTGTATTGTTACCCATTCTCTGATGTAGCTCTAGATTATGTAGGTGTGTAATTTGTTCTAGAAAAAGGTTAATGTATGTTTTATAATGTTGTTGGTGTATCTAGTAGAGGTGAGTATAATTAAAGGAAAAAAGTATTTAATTTTCTATTCTTAATTTTTGGGGAAAATTTTATTATTTTGTTATGGAGGAATTCGTAGGCCTAGTCCAAATACAACTCTTCACAAAACCATGGGAGCTACATAAACGTTTTTGTTTCTTTGCAAAAAAATGGTGCTTTATTTTAGGATAGAGTTCTTGTCACCTACTTGATATGGCTAAATCAGACTTGTAAGAAGCCTTGTATAAAATATTGTATTTTTGCATTCTGAACATCTCCTACGATTAAATTTTTCCATCCACAGAATATTTTTCATCCTTCCGTGATAATTTAATAATATATTTTTATTATTATTTTATTATGACCATGATGTAAATTTAAAAATACAAAAATATAGACAAATTTTATTTATTTACTTTATGGAAAAAAATATTAAATAATTTTTTGAGGAGGGCGCCCACTCAAACTATTGCCTAGGGCGCTCCCAACCTTTAATTCGCCCCACCGCTTAGCTAGCTATATACGCTAAAGGAATGATGGGTTGGATGTCCCCTAATCTTGACCTTATTTAATACTAAAAAAGTTTCGCTAAATATACACTTACTCAACGAGTGTAAATCAAGTGTATTTTATTATTTAATTTCTAAATTTTATTAATGAGAAGCTCACGCATATCAAGAAAATAGGGTTGAAGTTGAATAATGCTCATAGTGGAATAATAACTCCTTAAGTCCTAACACATGCAAAAGCCATGAAAGTGAAAAAAATGAAAATACAGGAAGGACACGTAAGTGTCATGATAGATAATATTGGGTACGGTATAAGCTCACTATAAATACACAAAGAAACCGAGGTTGTATTTAAATATGAAAGCACTCTTTGTTAATCGTGAAACCATAGGATAATGTGAATACATAATATTCAAATATGTAAATGTCGAACAAACAAAACAAAAAAATTAGTTGACTTTTTATATGTTTGTGATTTTCAATGATATAAATTTGTTCGAAGGGCAAGAAATCATTTTTTTAAATCAATTTTTTTAAAAACAAATTCGTATATTAGAATATCAAGAGGAGGTATAGGTGGTATCGGAAAATATTTAAATAGTTTTAGGTTTTTATATATTGTGTCAATCGTAGCAAATTAGCACAAATTTAACACATAAATTTAGTTGTGCAATTAATTTAGTCTTTATTATAGTAATTAACTTGATATTATTAATAATTTATATAATTGTAAAACTGACAAAAAATAAATAAATATATTTATATGTTTTGTTAATGTAATGGAGCACTAATTTGATATTATTAAGAGTTTGTAGAATGGTTAATATAGCAAAAATTAAATAAATAAATAAAATGTATTGATGTATTGTTTTTAATGTTTTATACATCCACATTTACTCCAAAGCAAACTACCAACATCATGTTCTTTGTTTCCACTTATGGAAAGTAACTTTCCCTCAAAATATACCTTGAATTTCTACAATATACATAAAAGAAAAATATCAAATCTTCAAAATATGGTCTAACACCCCTTGGTGTAGGTTCCATGACATGTTAATGGAGGCTTAATACCTCAATATCTAGTCCCGAACATGTTATGCATAACATAATAACTATGGTTTTTAAATATATGTTTTAACATATTTAAAAACATACATGTGGCTTACTCTCACTTTTGTGTTATTTAAAGAATGTTTGAAGGAGAACCCACGATTTGATTGTGCTACATTTGGTTCCATTCAATTCTATTGAAGCTTTATCCCATATCAACATTTCTGATTTTTTTATAGGTTTTTATTTTAAAAATTTATAAATATTAGCAAATTAAGACATTGAATGTTAAATAGTAATGTTCATATGAGTGGTTATTACTTTATTGAATACAATAATTTCAAGATTTTAATCAATTATATATTACTATTTGTATATCTCTTCATAATTTTAAAATGTAAGATAGATAAAAAAAAACAATCTTTGTAGGAGTATTACTATGAAATATTCAGTTTGAACTTAATGATATAAAAACACAAACAAACTAATTTATCATAATATAATAATTGATTATATACGTAATAACAATTAATTATTATTAAATACATCATCACATCAACCATTTTTTTCTAGATTAGTAATATTCTTATCATATATTAAAATGTTACAATATAAAAACATAAATTAAATAATACTATAATAATTAATTGGTCCTATATCCTTCAAAAAATACTTGTTTAGGTTTGGTTGCCACACCATCCGTTTCAGTTTTGGATTGAAGCGATGCTTCAGAGCTAGGTAACTCATTGGGGAATCCTCCCACAGAGTCATCTTCACACACCAATTTTGCTCGAATCCTCATTAGTATTGACATTTTTACAGACCTTCCTTCTATGAAAGTTACGGATTGGTCTTGGGTTTGAAATCTCAAATGTGAGGGCTTATCATTATATTTATTTGTCCGAACACAAGAGGGAAGATGTTGGTGGATGATTCAGTTTTTATTGTCCTTGTAAGAAATGAACACTCTAAAGCTACATCTGAAACCTCCGGGGACGATGCCCAAGATTCAAATTTATATCATCGAGGACTGGAACAAAAGTCCTCCAAATGTAGGGCATCAGAGCCATCCTCTCCACATCATTAAGGTTTAAAGGCTCAAGTTAACGAATCATAACAAGTCCTTTCCCATCATGGAATTGGAAATAGTTATTCCACTATCTCTAGAATCGAAGGCCCTTAATGATGGAAAGAATTGGATTGTGGTAGGTAAAAGGAAAAAGGACACACAAAAGGATACCTAAACCATTTAAGATGAATCTTTGAGCTCTTGAAAATGATGTCTTTAGGTGGTGATTGATGTGTAAGGATGGTGAAGGGTATGTTGATTGTTTGTAGATTGATCTATGGTCTTGCAATTTCATGTGTGAATTCTATTTTGAATAGGAGATGATGATTGGTAGTTGTATATAAGCCTATTGTAATTAGGTTGTTGGATGTTAGTATGAGTTGACATTAAGGTTTCATCTATTATGGTGTTGTAAAAGGTTATTGGGACTTTTCAAAACCCTTGCCCATATACCATTATATAAAAAAGCCCATATCCATAAGTAATTGTTACACAAATACATTAATACCTTTGCATTAAATGAAATATTCAACTATTTTTAATGAGTATTTATACACAATGTTGTTAGCGTTAGAATTTTGAAACATAAACAAAATGCCTTTTATCCAAACAACACACTAAGAAATGGTTCCATAGGAGGGGGCTCTTAATTTTTTTAGCTAGTGTAGATAGTAATGTTAAGAATATTTGTAATAAAAGAGGTCCCATGGCATACTAGTGTTTTGAAAGTGCATTGCATTTTTAGGGGAGATATTTAAAAATGTTATATTTTAATTTGCAATAAAATTTTAAAATAAATTTATTCATTTATAAATTGACATTTGACATAATATGTTCCTATAAAATAGAAGTGTGGGAGAAACTTCTAGCCCTCATTTTATCAACCACTTAGGGAGGGGTCCCATAGAATAGGATGTCGCTCCTCATTTAAGTATTTAGTGGATCTCGTAAATGCTTCCAAAATATGTTGCATGAGATAAAACAAAATCTCCTCCATGTTAAACAGAGCCCCGAATGTCTTGGAAAGGTAATTTATGCGGGAAGTGAAGGGGATCTACAACATTCATGCACCCCATCAAAGATTTTTTTACTGATGGCGGTTGTGAGGGCACCCAAAAATCGGGGACTAAATGTTTTGTGTAAAAAATTGCAACAAATACATTGTCAAGATATTATTTTAATCAAATATATATAATTTTATGTTTGTCCATGCGACTATGCAATGCATATAGGATCTAAAATATCTCAACAAATAGTTTATAATTGTTAAATATCTTTTCACATAATAGATGTTACAAAACCCAAAAATCCAAAAAGGAGGCCAACACAGGGGGCCCGTGCACCCACGTTGCCCAAAGACAAGCGCTCCTCGAGTGCATATGCGCACCCAGCATTGCGCATGCCATAAATTTTGCTCCCAACCTCGAAACAACTCCCTTTTTTTGTGTTGGAAAGGTATTGAAGCAAGCTACACAATGATAACATTAATTTTGGCTTTAGATTTACCAAAAATTTATGGTTTTTAATTTTTAAATGGCTTGCACACAGTTGAATCCTGTATCACTTGCATTATCCTCAACATCGAAATTAGTCCTACAAAACCATCTTTCTAGATGTTCTTGCTTGTTCTTGTCTCAAACGACATGTGGATCATCATAATCTACCTCCATTAACAAAGTTGGAGTCAATCCGCTTCTTATGTCGGTACTCTATGCAATGCTGAGTTGTCAGTCATGTGTCATAATGCACAAATGCTTTCCTTGAGACTACTTGTGTCCTCTGTTTTTCCCTCGCATGTGTTATTGCTTGGGGCATCATTTTTAATCCTTTTCGTTACAACACGAACATTCGAGAATTGCTATAACTTGATAACAAAAACATTGGTACAACTATCTTGAACGGTGTTTGTTTGAGTATATGTGATTGTACTTATTTCTTTGTTAGGTTAGTTGGTTCACTTTCTCGTATTGCATTGCATTCTAGTATGTTGCATGAAGTTAAGCATCATTTTACTTTCTTATATTGCATTGTATAATGTATGTTGCATGGAGTTACATATTTTTAGCGGTAAACAATTGTTAGTAATTTATCTTTTCATGTTATCTTACACTTTTTTTAATTTTAAATAAAGGTCGATGATGTAGACCTAGGGGAAAAATGATATAAATTGGTTGCTTATGGAAAGGCTGATGCAAAGGTTGGACTTGTCCTATATTTCTCCATTAATCATTTCTTCTCCATTATCATTTATTATCATTACTAATTTTTCTCCTCAAGACTCACTCGGGGCAATAAATAACCTTGTTTACCCCATCCTTATTCATTCTCAATACCTAAGGGTTTTGTGCTCGTTCTAACCTATTTACTTCTACCCATTTCAATCATATTTTCGATCATCGATTGACTTCTATCACCCACTCGACACTCGAGGGGGCATCCTTCATCTTGCTAATTTTTCTTCAAAAATTTACCTGTTTTATGCTTGTCTACTATGTTTGAAGTGAAGTCACTAACTTCACCTCAAACAGGGGCAAATGTAGACACCTAAATTCTTTTTGCAATCTTATTGCCAAAATGCATGCAAATCACTCTTATTCTTCCCAATTCCATTATAATTAGTGCTCTTTACTAATTAACTAATGTTTCTTACCACTTTGGTCGGTTAACAAGCACTTTGTTGATCACCAAACCTCTTTCACATTCAAGATGCCACTTTACGACAAATCGTAAGTCAAAATCCTCTTCAAAACAGATAATTAACATTTATACTTGATAATTAAGCCTATTTTCCACTTGTTTTGGTCAATATACCATAATATTGGCTTAAACCCTCTTCCAACCAATCAAAATCACCCCATTCACTTCCACAACGTCTCAGCAAACTTCGAAATCTTATCCTAGCCTCCTAGTTGACCCTAAGCGGTCAATTAAGGCTCCACACCTCTTAATCACTTGGTAATTCACTAATTGTGATTAGCAAGGCCTAATCATGATTAGCAATTCTAATCTAATTTGGGGCTTTTAGTCCCACATGCACCAAAATACAAGTTTTCCCAAAAGGAAAACTATAAAAAGGGTGCACCTCATTCCTTTATACTTTACACCATGCTTTGATTTGCATCTCATATAATAAATATGATATATAGCCAAGTTCAATCCTTGCTTAAAGCCTTCAATGGGGTTAGTAGATGGATATCCAAAATGACCAAGTAGTCATTTGGAAAAGACATTTCACCTTGTTTGGAGTAGCAACCATAACCATTTGATTGCCCTCTTAGGTCTATTTAGGCCCATGTTAGGTAATTCAAAGCATATTAGTAGGCATGTTTAATTAGATTTTGTATTGTTTTCATACTAGTTGAGCATTCTTTTAATCTAATATCTTAATGTTACATTCCTAGACTTAGAACCTTGGCTAGATGGATGGCAATTGTGTTAGCTTTTCTTGTTTAGTCATGCAATTTGCTTTGTAAAGTTTAGGTGTCATCAAAAGGTAGTAGCATGAAGACCTCTATCTCTAAGTAACCATCAAGTGGCTAAATATTCCAATTATGTTTCATCTGCAACCTTAAAAATTTGGATCACTTAATTCTTGAAACAATAAAGGTATATGTCTCACTCCCCAATATCACTTCTTATACTCTAATTGTTAGGTTGTGGAGTCTGTTTTCATGTGTGAAAGTGTTGAAGATTATACACTAAGAGTAATGTACACTTTCCACGTTGTCTTGTCGGGGTTTGGGGGTGGGTCGGGCCCCTAGCGGGGTCCGAGGGCGCAGCCCCGATGCGAGGGGTTTGGGGGCACAACCCCTGAGAAAAAAAAAATTGGCCTTAAAACATACCCGATATACCAGGAAACATGTTTTTCTCATATGGTCGGGATTTTGACCCATATATTTATGGGACAATTTTTTCCCATGGTTTTGATACCCACGATTTTGTAAAACTACTTAAGCAGATTATCTATTTATATGGTTTTATGCATATGGTAGATATAATGTAACATTGCAGATGTGTTTTGAATTGGGTGTGAATTCTATAGAGTTTGTTGAGCATAGCTCCAAACAGATCTAGGTATTGTATTGAGAGAGCGGTGGCTTGTAATAAAATTTGAGCAAGTGATTCTTGGTGGACGTAGCCCAAATTGGGTGAACCATGTTAAATATTGTCTCTTTGTGTTGTGTTATTTTATTCTACACTTTTATTTGAGATCTGTAATAATTTATGCATATTAATTTATACTGTTGCGATTCTGTGAGGGATTATTCTGCATATTTTATCCCTTATTTCCTAACAATTGGTATCAGAGCTTGGTTTGGTTTGTTGAAGTGTTGAAGCACGGGAAAATTTTATCTTGAGTGGGAGCTATGGCAGATGATGGAAGATCTAGGGTTGATAAATTCAATGGGCAAAATTTCAGTCTTTGGAAGATGCGAAGATTACCTTTATCAGAAGGATCTTTATACTCTGCTATCTAAGAAGGTGAACAAACCCTCGAGCATGACAAATGCGGAATGGGATTTGTTGGATAGGAAGGCACTTAGGACAATCCGGCTGTGTCTTGCATCTTCAGTATTATTTAATGTTTCAAAGGAAAAGACTACAAAAGAACTAATGGATGCATTATGGAAGTTGTATGAAAAACCATTTGCCTCTAATAAGATATTTTTAATGAAAAATTTGTTTAATATGAAGATGTCTGAAAATGGTTCAGTAGCGGATCATCTAAATGATTTTAATACGGTTGTAAATATGCTAGCTTCGGTTACAATAGAATTTGATGAAGAAGTTAGGGCTTTATTAGTTCTGTGCTATTTACCTGAGAGTTGGAATAGCACAGTAATGGCGAAAGAAACTCGGTTCTAGCTAACTCAAAGTTAAAGTTTGAGGATGTGGTAGGGGTGATTCTAAGCGAGGAAATGCAAAGAAAGAGCTCTAGTGAATCTTCTACTTCATGGAATGCTTTGACAGTGGAAACTAGAGAGAGACAGAAGAATAGAGGAAGCCGTGGAAAATCAAAGGATCGGGCAAGGTCAAAATCTAAAAGCAATATAGTATGTTGGCACTATGGAAAGTCTGGGCATGCAAAGAAGGACTGTTGGGAGCTTCGGGACAAGAAGAAACAACATGAAGAAAACAAAGAAGAAAATGTGGTAACGGGTAATGTATGTTAGGATGATTTGATTCTTTCTTTGTACAATATTACTTGAATATTGGGTTTTAGATTCGGGGCTTCTTTCCATGCTTCTCCACGTAGGCATTATTTTGTTGATTATGTTCAAGGATATTTTGGGAATGTTTTTCTTGGTGATGATGTGTTAGGAAATTAATTATTAATGTTTACTTTATAAATATTAGGTTTGAAAGAATATATTGTTTCAACAATATATTATTCATGGAGTTTTGTTGCACTAAATTTATAAACGGGTAAGTTGTTTGATACACTTCCTATTTTATAGGAAGAGGTTTGTCTATTATATTGGCTATATATTAGCCTAATGTATTGCACAGGATAAGGGACAGAAAACATAATATACAGTGAGTATTATTACTTTGTGTTTGCCATCGGTTGTCCAAATCTCAAGACTTGGTATCAGAGCAGGTGAATCTGCTGACAGAAATTAGAGAGGATTGCTTCATGGAATGTTAAAGATATTGAAGGGCTTCTCCAATTTTTTTGGTTTCCCTGATAATGAGAGATCACGTTTGAGTGAAGAATAAAGTTTTGTAGTTCTGAAATAATAGATACAGACTACCATTTGAATCGGACGTCTCCAGTTGTACATCGTGTTCTGTATTCAAATTGCAGATCATTAATGTGTGCAAAACTATTGTAGTCTTCCAAGTGCATGTGCATATGAGAGTTCGAAGGCGTCGATAACATTTTCCTTTGGTCTACACGGCTTCAATTATTGCCAATTCTTTCTTATTTTAACAAAGTATTGATCTCTGTCGAGAGACCTGGTTGTATCAGCGAAGGAGTTAGTGTATGCGGGCTGAGATTTTATATCCTAATGCATATACGTCTTCTGATCACATTGATTGGTCAATAGACACCCAACAAAAGTGAAATCTTCCAGAATTAACATTCTTAAGTGGAGCAGAAGATTTTTGGCCACGTTTAATCCTACAGTTGTCGGAATCGGATTGGATAGAATGTTTGGTGGTATTCTGCAGATTCGTTATTGATCAATGCGTTGGTTACGGTCATCTGGTTTGCATTGGGTTAGATTCATCACTGAATCTCTATATATTTGCATGCACAGTCAACGAATTGGATCCTCAACACTGGCAGAACTGTACACTTGTTATCAGGTCACATAGATACATGTGCCCAACACGTCTGATGGAAACGGAAAGAACAGTCCATTCGGCTACAAATCAGATTATGATACTCACGGCTTATCACCTGTCACCATGAAATCACACCAAGGGCTCGGAGTCAACATTCAGTATTTGCATTCATCAACGTTTTTGGGATATAGGTATTTTATATTGTAAATATTGGTTTTATTCCTATATTTGTGTCGTATATGTCTTGTTCTTTATTTAGTTGGGTTTAATGTTTTAGTCCGATTGGGTATCAGTCATCAAATCATTTGTTAATATAAAGTTAATAGTTTTGGGCTTATGTCATATAAGGTTTATTAATGGGAGAGTATTGTAAAAAGTTTGTAAGAAGTCATCTCTATTTAAGTAAAGGTGTCATTGTAAAAATAAAATAGGTGATTTTAGGTTTGTGTTATTGTGGTGTCGAGAGTCGATTTTTTTAGTCGTCAAAAGTTTATTGTGGGTCAATACTATTGTAAAAAGTGTCGTCTTCCAAAGTTCGAAAAATAAAAAAATTTACCTCACGGACGCATTATCGCTGGAACGCGACGTCTGAAATAAATTAATGAGCCTCAAAAGCAAAATCCGTTGATCTAGCAACTTGTCAAATGGAGGAAGGAGGCATCGGAGGCTGGAGGTCAGACAGCGACCTCTCGTCGACCCCAACGACGGGCCGCCTGCAGATGATTTGGTTGCACACAGTGTGCAAAGTGTGAGTGCTTGTTTTTGAGTATTGCAATGTTCAGGTTTCAGAGCTTGGTGTGATTCTTTTTTAGAGTTCCTGTTTTGTTTGGTATTTGATGGATGTTGGAAAGAAAGTTGTGTTGGAGCGCAGATGACCGCCGCGGTGATCCTCCTGATGACTTGGTCCTCATCAGCATGCTTTCGTTGGAAGATGGTCACTAGAGAATACGTTCACTAGCATTAGTGACCATGTGCAAGCAAGACCTAACTAGCAAGATCCATTCAGAGTATGTTCTTCGATGCGGTTTGCTTCTCAGTATCTATATGAGTGGAATTTCACATTGTGGGGGGGAATACATACCAATGTTCCATTCCCATTCTGCACCCAAAACGACTTAGTCAAGGAAAGCTTCCAAATGTGGTAGTGGCGCTTTTCTTCTGTTGTTCGAGATCAGATCGAGTGGCAATGATCAATGATAGAGACTACTTTATTAAGAACATTACGATTCTTATAGGAAGTAATGTGAAATTTTTTCAGTATATCTTCTATTGTGCAGTTTTGTGATATGCATGTTGTGTTTCCTACATAATTCCCGATGTATAAGCATAGTGGTGAGCAGTAGGACCGAGTAAGTCGGTTCATGGATCTTGAAAGGGTTTGTGGGAGGATCCGAGAAAACCACACGAGGTCGGCAGCTTGATGAGGTTCCCCGTCACTTCAAGGTTTGTGGTAAGCTTTGTTTAAAACCATGGAAGGAGAGAGCCTTTCTTTTGGATCAAGGTCATGAGTCACAGAGTTGGACATGCCACAGGGGTGAGCATACTGCAGTTGAGAGTGTGGATGTTTTTCTACCATGTAAACATTAAGGGGGGGAATGTTAGGAAATTAATTATTAATGTTTACATTATAAATATTAGGTTTGAAAGAATATATTGTTTCAACAATATATTATTCATGGAGTTTTGTTGTACCCGTAAATTTATAAACGGGTAAGTTGTTTGATACACTTCCTATTTTATAGGAAGAGGTTTGTCTATTATATTGGCTATATATTAGCCTAATGTATTGCACAGGATAAGGGACAGAAAACATAATATACAGTGAGTATTATTACTTTGTGTTTGCCATCGGTGTCCAAATCTCAAGATGATGAGCCTTGCAGCATAGTTGGAAAAGGTTCTTCGTTTGAGATGCGAGAATGTGAATACTTGGCTATTGAAGGATGTCGAGACATTTGCCTACATTAAGATGAAGTTTGATATCGGTAGGATAGTTGGGAAGTGAAGGTTGTCTTTGTAATATTTACAAGAATCTTGGAAGGTTATCAAGGGTGATCTTGTGGTGGCAAGAGGTAAGAAGGTTGGAACCTTGTATTTAACCACTTATAGCACTAATGTTTGTAATCTTGTGGCTTGATAGATACAACATTGTGGCACTATAGGCTCGATCATATGAGCCATAAGGCATGGAGATCATAAAGAAGGATTTTCCTGGATATACAAAAATAGGTTTGGAGTTACTGTGAGGAATGCATATATGGGAAACAAAAGTGAGAAATGTTTCTCAAGTTTGGACCTACAAAAAGAAAGTAAGTTAGATCAGTGCATTCGATGTGTGGGGCCACTGTACCATCTCTTGGGGTTCAAGTTATTATGTTACTTTTATTGATGATGCAATAAGGAAAGTTTAGGTTTATTTTATTAGAAACAAATTTGATGTATTTGACACTTTTGTTAAATGGAAAGCCTTGGTAGACAACGAAACGGGCCTTAAGCTAAAATGCCTCGGAGTCGAGATAATGGAGGGGAGTATTGCAGCAATGAATTTGATGATTATTGTTCTAAGAATGGAATCAGAGGCAAAAGACGGTTCCAGGAACTCCGTAGTAGAATGGGGTGTCAGAAAGGATGAACAAAACAATAATGGAACGTGCTAGGAGCATGAGGTTACATGCAGGACTACCTCT
The DNA here is from genome assembly GCA_018340775.1 of Taxus wallichiana var. yunnanensis. Lineage (NCBI taxonomy): Eukaryota > Viridiplantae > Streptophyta > Pinopsida > Cupressales > Taxaceae > Taxus > Taxus wallichiana. Next base: position 576,151,389 of record CM031243.1, on the reverse strand, counting down.
TTCTTTTTGGGCATAAACGTAAGCACAATTTGTGTATTTGATAAACATAGGACCCTCAAGTGCCTTGGATGGAGGAATACTTGAGGAGGCTTGGTATGGTAAGAAATTTGATTATTCATTTCTTAGAGTCTTTGGATGTGAGGTGTTTGTCCATATAGACAAGGATGATAGGACCAAGCTAGAGGCTAAATCAGAAAAATGTACTTTCATTGGTTATGGTGGTGATGACTTTGGATATAAATGTTGGAGTATTAAGGACAAAAAAATCATTCGATCTAGGGATGTGGTCTTTAATGAGAAAGTCATGTATAAGCAGCAATTGCAGGAAAACAAGGAAGAATCCAAGAAAGAATATGTAGTGGTAGAGGATCTTCCAGATGGGAAAGTGACACATGAATCAGTTCAGGAACCCCCTCAACAGAACCCCAAACTCCTATATTGAGGAGGTCTTCTAGGGTAAGAAGAGAACCTGAATGTTTTTCTCCTTCTCTTTATTATTTATTACTCACTGACAGTGGAGAGCTAAAGAGCTTTGATGAAGTAATGCAGGTAGATGAAGAAGTGGGAGCAAGCCATGGATGAGGAGCATCAAGCTCTCATGGAGAACTAGACATGGGATTTGGTGAAGCTACCCGAAGGCAAAAGAGTATTACAGAACAAGTGGGTGTTTAGAGTCAAAGAGGAAGAAGAAGGCAAGAAAAGATACAAGGCCCGGTTGGTGGTCAAGGGGTTTGCACAGAAAAAAGGTATAGATTTTGATGAGATTTTTTCTCCTGTAGTAAAAATGACTTGTATTAGAATTGTTCTATGAATAGTTACAGCAGAAGACTTGCACTTAAAATAGCTTGATGTAAAGACTGCATTTCTCTATGGTGATTTGGAGGAGGAACTATTTATGCAAAGCAACTGAGAGGGCTATGAGGTCAAAGGTAAAGAGGAGATGGTGTGCAAACTGAAAAAGAGCTTGTATGGCTTGAAACAAGCTCCACGTCAATGGTATAAGAAATTTGATAGCTTCATGATGGAGCAAGGTTATATTAAATGTCATTCTGACCATTGCGTGTATACAAAGAAATTTGAGGATGGCAGTTATATTATCCTGTGTCTATATGTGGATGACATGTTGGTTGCAGGTAAAAACATGCAGAAATAAAAGTACTCAAGAAGCAACTAAGTGAATCCTTTGCTATGAAGGATTTGGGGGCAGCCAAACAAATCCTTGGTATGAGGATATCTCGAGATAGGAAGGAACGGAAGTTGACTTTATCTCAAGAAGAGTACATTAAGAAATTCTTGGAGAGGTTTAATATGTAGGATGCTAAACCGGTTGGGACTCCTTTGGCAGGCCATTTCAAGTTATCAAAGGAGCAGTGTCCCAAGACAGAGCAGGAGAGAAACCAGATGTCCAAGGTACCTTACTCATCGGTTGGTAGTTTGATGTATGCCATGGTGTGTGCACTGTGGGCACGATATTACCCATGCAGTGGGAGCGGTGAGTAGATTTATGAGTGATCTAGGTAGAGATCACTGACAGGCAATAAAGTGGATCCTTCGATATTTGAGAGGGACCATGGGGACAGTTTTGTGCTATAGTGGATCAGACACCACTTTATGTGGTTATGTAGATTTAGATATGGCTGAAGATGTAGACCGCAGGAGGAGCACAATAGGTTATGTTTACATTGTAGGTGGGATAGCAGTGAGCTGGATTTCACGACTACAGAAGCTGGTGGCTTTGTCAACCACAGGAGGCCGAGTATGTTCTTGCCGAGAGACAAGAAAAGAAATGATTTGGTTACAGAAATTGCTTGAGGAGTTGGGGCATAAGAATGAGGAAGGAAAGTTGCATAGTGATAGTCAGAGTGCTATACACCTAGCTAAGAACTCTACTTTCCACTCTATGACGAAGCATATACAATTAAGGTACCATTTCATCATGACAGCTTTGGAGGAAGAGAAGTTGAAGCTAGAGAAGATTCATACCAATCAGAATCCTGCATTAGACATGATGACCAAGGTGGTCACAAGGGAAAACTGAAGTTGTGTTCAACTTTGGTTGGTCTTCACGAAAACTAGTGAAGGGTTGAGAAGCTTGCTCAGAGGAAAACTAGTCTCCAAGTGGGATATTGTTAGGTTGTGGAGCTGTTTTCATGTGTGAAAGTGTTGAAGACTGTACACTAAGAGTACTGCACACTTTCCACGTTGTCTTGCCGTGGGTTGGGGCAGTAGCCCCGTGAGGGGGTTCGGTGGCGTAGCCCCTAAGAAAAAATGTTTTGGCCTTAAAACATGCCCGATATACCGGGAAACACATTTTTCTCATATGGGCGGGATTTTGACCCATATATTTATGGGACGGTTTTTTCCCATGGTTTTGATACCCACGGTTTTGTAAAACTACTTAAGCAGTTATCTATTTATATGGTTTTATGAATATGGTAGATATAATGTAACATTGCATATGTGTTTTGAATTCGGGTGTGAATTTCAGAGAGAGTTTGTTGAGCATAGCTCAAACAGTTTGGGTATTGTATTGAGAGAGCGGTGGCTTATAATTAAATTTGAGCAATTGATTCTTGGTGGACGTAGCCCAAATTGGGTGAACCACATTAAATAATGTCTCTTTGTGTTGTGTTATTTTATTCTGCACTTTTATTTGAGATATGTAATAATTTCTACATATTAATTTCTACTTTATTGCGATTACGTGAGGGATTATTCCGCATATTTTATCCCTTATTTCCTAACACTAATTATCCTTTGAAAGAAGAGTTAAAGTTTGTGATGTGGCACTAATTGATGTTTGTAATGTAATCCTTGGGCATCCATACATGCATAGTTACTAGTGTGTACACCATCTCCAACCTTACACCGTAGTTGTACAAGTGAGCGAAGAGATATCGTCATTCCTAAAGTGATTCCATGCTCAATACATGTTGTGCAAACTACCTAGAATATTTCGCCTTATGACTATGCATATTCAAAACTTCACCTCCTCCTGGGTGCACGCCCTCTGTCAAGAATGATAGATCCACATAAATGTTATATTCCCATGTACAGATTCGTCAAAGCCCATCATGTCCCACAACAAGCTAAATGACTCACTAGGTGTTAGCTAGAAGACAAGGTTCCACACCTACTTCATGGACTCAATGCAATCAAGACAATTTCTTTACAAGGAGTGGCAACTAATTCGGATGGATCTACTAAGAACGATTCCCACACTACCACCAAGACCGTCTTAATAACTTGTGGTTCATGTGGTTCCACTTCATGGACTACGGTACTCCAAAACCTTGCCCATAAGTTCGCAACACCTCCAAACCATCCATCCATCTCCAAAATGGCACAAAGTATCCATTTGTCTCTAGTTGATGTCACACACTCGCATGCAATGGAAAAATGCGGTTTGTGCAGATCGGCCATGTCGTTACTCGAGTGTGCGTCAAACCTTCTATGGTACCCATCATCGACTTCGACAAGGTCTAACACACCTCTCTTCCAAACCAAAAATGACAACTCACGGTGCATGCTACCATGAGGTGTTGACAAATTGATGCCTCTATCCCAAGTAGGCACAGAGCACATGTTATTGAAAGTCTTAGCCAATGCGGGATTGAGGCAAGCACTCCTTTGGCTTATGCCAAATTTCGGGAACCTTAGTGACACTATTCGGTGTATGCCCACGCCATGCTTGAGCCATGTGGCACTCCCAAGGCTTCCGTTATGCTAGAGTATCTTGTTGTGTACCAAACACCTCTCAATATAGTGACATAATGCTCAAAAGATGAAGAGTCATATGTAGAGTACCATAGCAGTTCAACTCCTATAATGGCTCTTTCTACCTTTGACATCTATAGCTTTCAATAGCAATTAGAGTATAAGATAGACAAAGATACAATCTTTCTGACGATATGGTGTGGGCAAGATGCACAAATAAATAACATCTCTCTCTCAATTCCCCTGCATATTTTTGAATAGCTTCTACATGTGCATATAACACATCTAAATCCATATTTCGGTATTGTCCACTGTGTCACCTCCTAGAACCCCGGATCAACAACACATGATCAAAAAAATGTCTCATGTCCCGTATATTCACATGTGAAACTAGGTCATGCGAAGGAAAATTCAATCATAGGGAGAGTTGAGAAGATAATCCTTTTGGAGGAGTGTTGATGATGCAAGATACACTCATGTTTTTGTACCCTCTTGTCGCAAAATGTTGACATGGATCGTAGAATGGCCTCCTATTGTTATGAAAAGACAAAAGTGGAGATGGTATTCCCATGTTTGAAAAATGGGATAACACATCAATGTGTCATTATTAATTTTGCGCCATAATGTGACATAAGTCCTAGTTCTTTAGAAAAATGGGATAACATATATAAATGTGGTATTATTGACTTTACACCAGAAATATGGCACATGTCCTAGTTCTTTAGGTTTAGTGAAGTTTGATTACCATTATTATATGTTAAACCAAAGACTTTGCAAGATATCAAAACCTTGAGATGAAGAGTTTAAGTAATATAGAGAAATTTCAATTAATTGAAGAATTAGGGTTTTTGTTTGACTTTCTATTTTGGCGTTCTTTTATGATAAGCATAGTTTGAAGTAAAAGTAGTTGCCACACTATGCTAGAGATGGTTTGAAGTAATATCAGTTGCACACTATCGTGCTTGATGATGGTCTTAGTTGATTTTAATTAGGCATATACAAATTAAAGAGACAGTAAACCAAATTATTATTTGGTAATGCCTTTAGAATGAATAAGCTGCAAATTACTTTATGTTTTCCTTCGAAGGTTTTGGCTAAGGTTATAGCCCTTCTTTGAATTTTACAAACGGAATATGCTCAAGCATACACATGATTTTTACACTTTAACCTCACCACGTCTGCAAAACTTTTGGACGGCCTTATTTTGGTGAGAGGATTTGAAACTTTGTCACAGGCTTACGAGTGCCCCAAATTCTATTACATCACACCCTCTTGATAGTTTAAGTTGCTTTATTCAATTTAGGAGCAATTTGTGCATATGGATAAAATTATTAATATATAAAATTCAATTAGCCATCTTGGTTTCTAGTCACCTTGGGCCATCGTTTAGTTTTAAGTTCAAACAATTTTCATGATGATGCCTTCGTTTTAAAGTCTTTTGGGCATGTTTTTCTTGTCAATGTGACTCTTGACAAAAAAAGGATTTTTCCTCGAGTCTTAGTGGTGGGATTGTTATTGATATAAATCCAAAATAAATTTGAAAAAATTAAAGTGAATTTGATTTCAAGGGCATGATCTTCGTTATAGCACAACTTTTCAAGAAAAAAAGGAATTTGCCTCATGTCTTAGTACTGGGATGACTGTTGATTTAAATCCAAATTAAAGTGAATTTTTCGTTGTATTTCTAGTACTATATCAATTTTGTTTTGGAATATTGCCTAGAGCTATGTGGCCCAAGCCAAGTCTTTTTTTGTTTACCATGTTGCAGAGATGGCAGACAGTGTTAAATTCCAGTCAAGACCGAAAATCAAAAGATTAAGGGAAATTTTGAAACATAAATCTTGAAATCTAAGAAAGATTGAATGGATAAAGTAGTAATGCAAAGTGCACACAGAACAGATAAGGTGTGTTAAAACCTTCATACATTCATCCAACAAAATGGTCCAAGTCCAACTAGGACGGTTGACGAAATGTTTACTAGCTGGTGAAGATTTGTGTACATTAAATGAGCTACCAAAATTAATGCCAAATGACAGTAACATGTGCTTTACAGGAGCATAATATCCAACTGATTTGGGGACTGTAAATTTGAGAATGAATCTACAATGTCCCTATAACTATTGGGAATAAATCTACACCATCCCTACAGTTGTTTTAATGACTCTACATGATTCATACACAAGTTTTGAACCAGTTTATCGAAGTTAACCATCAACTACTTGCCTAAATTCCCAAGGTATATACACATGAATGGATCAAATGAATACAAAGATCGGAGTGCTAAAATGTCTCCAAAAACTAAAAATGGGAAATGTAAGACTAAAATTATGATTAGATATTATAAGTAAAAGAACCAAAGAAGAGAATAGCAACACAGATGGGTAACCCTCCATGAATCAATATTTATAAAACCATATAATACAAGATAATCCTATGAAAGGAAAGTTCCATGACAAGATATAATTGTTGATAAATTCAAGGAAAGAGAGTCGAAGAGAACAAGGCTCTAGAATAATGAACTAGGACGACCAAATAAATATAGAGGCAGCAGAACAATCTAAGATATGAGGTTCCTTAACATTTATGTTTAAGAAAGACTGAAGTCCTCAAGCTCATTTTATGTATATCTAAAATGGATTCGACTAGAGAGGGAGACCGATTGACTCCAAAGGTACTTCATACAAAGTTATAGGAAGAAAAAAGAGTGATGTGAGGCATAAGATCCTCAACATGTGTGTACCATGTAGCAAAGACTGAAGTTTTGAATCTCATCTATGTAGATCCCACGTGGAGTTGCAAGAGAGGGCTATGTGGTTTGACTCCAATCATATTGTGTACTTCTAAAGAGGTTCAATGAGTTGTTTCATTACCAATGTACTACATTCTTGAAGGACCCCACAATGGTATTAATAAAAAGATTTGAAATACTCACATTGTGAAGCCTCTAAAACATTAAGTTCTTAGGCATAAATTCAAAGATCCTTCTAAAGTCCACAAAGCATTTCAAGACTTTATAAGACTATTGACACTTTTAAATGTTAGTTCAAAGAGTAAAAATGTTGCTAATAGTTTAAAAACCTCCTTGGGAGCTTTCCTGCCTCCTTGCTCTCAAGCTACAACATTCCAATTGCTAGAAACTTAGTGCATCAAGAACTGTGACATAAAATTTGTCAATTGTTTCATAATCACTATAGTCTTGCAGGTATTTATGTCAAAGTGATTGCCTAATTTATGAACAGGGGTGAATAATGTGCAATGTGTATTGGAGAATCTTAAGGGTTGGAGTGATAAGGGTCAGTAACATACAAAGAGAGCGAAGCCGAAAAAGCATAATTGAAAAGGGGGATCGGTGACAGATGAAAATCCTATATGTGAGGAATCATCTTACTATTGAAAAGGACATAATAAACCACATTGGGATCTTTTTCTAGAATTAGGAAGGCAAGGGGCTCGCCCAATTAGAGAATGTGCCTCATGTAATATAATATTATAAAGTATTGCAAAATAAATTAAATGAGATTAAACATTCTTTATTCTAGCCTCTTTAACCTTAAACTCAAAAGTTGGACTTTCGCATTTTTGGGACAACTAATTGCCCCGCATATATGCCAATTTTGATCTTCATTCATACATGGATTTTCGTCTTCACTTGCATTTGTTAGGTGTTAGAAGATGTGAACAGAGAGAATGAAGAGAAATTGGAATGCACACTTCAATGAATGTGTCTCTGTCATTTTATTATGTTGGGAGTAGTTACAATGTAGTTGAAACAATTGAGATCAGTTAGAGAACTACCAACTACCATGTATATATAAATATATTCAATACCCCCCCTTAATGACTAAACCAGAAACAACTCCAAGTTTGTCCTAAAATTTTACAAACAAGATAGGACCAAGAGGTTTAGTCATTAGATCTGTAGGCTGCTCCTTAGAAGGATAGAAGTGAAGAGAGATATCACTAGAATCAACCAACTATCGAATATAGTGATGATGAATCTCAATGTGCTTGGTGTGGGCATGATATACTTGGATTCTTTACCATCTTCAATACACCTTGATTGTCACAAAAAATAGAAAGTGGAGTAGGTGTAGCTTGGAAAATTTGACGATCAATCAAAATCTGACATAGCCAAACTACTTCACAACTGGCAGTGATGATTGTTTTGTATTTTGTTTCAATGGAATATACAGTTGCAGTGTGTTGAAGCTTACTTTGCCATGAAACAACTCTTGAACCAAAAGAAAAGATGTACCTAATGGTAGAGCTTTGAGTATCCACTAATCATTTCAATCAAAGTATGTATAGTCAATCAATTTGAAATCAGCAACTCATTGATATAGAATGCCAAAGTCAAGAGTTCCTTTGACATATCTCAAAACTTGTTCCACTGCTGCCTAGTGAACGAGCTTCACTTTAGACAAAAACCAAGAAAGGTAGCTAACTTCAAACACAAGTTTGGTCATGTGAATAAAAGGTATATTAGGTTGCCCACCAACAATCTATAGAGTGATTCCTCAACCGGTGATGAATCATCATGAGCTAATAACTTCGGCCCGACCTCCATAGGTGTAGAAGAAGAATTATACTCAACCATCTATAACTTTGGCAATAGATTCGTAGCATCCTTGACACAGGCTATGAAAATCAAATGGTCGTGTTACTGAGAATTCTACACCAAGGCAATAGTGTAGGAGGCCTAAATAAATCATGTTGAAAGAAGCGCATAAATTTGATTTTACTCTTTGAATACAAGAAGCCCCACTTCCTTTGTTTGGCAAGAATATCAGCATCAATGAGAATCACAATGTCATCACCATGACTTTTGACATATAGATTTGGATCGAAAAGGATCCTTATAAGCCAAAATCATGCGAGATGTTGACCTATTTTGATATACCGAGCTCGGAGAGCTTGTGTAAATTTGTACAAGGACTTAATCTGACCGCATGCTAGATGTTCACAACTACATGCCCAAAAACCTTTAGGTTGTTCCAAATAGACTTCTTCCTCCCAATCTCCATTCAGAAGGCGCTCTTTACATCTATCCTAAAAACATTCCATACAAACTAATCTACAATCGAAAGAAGAAACCGAAAAGTGGCCATCTTTGCAATAGGAGCAAAAGTCTCCTCATAATCTATTCCCTCCTATTGCAAGAATCCTTTCACAACAAGATGAGCTTTGTACTTATCCAAAGTACCATCAGCTTTGCACTTGACTTTGTACATCCATTTGCAACCAATGGGTTTTTCCCTAGAGGTAACTCCGCCAATATCCAAGTATTGTTCTTCATCAAGGCATCATACTCTGTTTGAATGGAAGTTTCCCACTCAAGCATGTCTTTTGCGTCAAAGTAGCTACGTGGCTCGGTATGTTGAAAAGATCAAAAGAAAGGGCAAAATGAACATGCCCCGAATCAAGAACCTTCTTACCAGGTCCTCCGAGGTCGCACATATGATTGAGGCATTTCATACACACACACATCCTATAAAATGGAGTAAAACCACTTAGGCCTTTGTTGGACTAATGTATTTAATTTCGGTTAACGCTTTGTCGGATATTATCATTTAATATTATACGATATCCCCTATCCCTTCTACTACATGAGATCTTCCATCCCCTAATGAAATTGAATCGAAGAATTGAAATTTGCATGAAAGTTTACATACCAATCATTTTGACACGTTGAGTTTCTTGATGCTCCAAAATAAAAGAACCAACACCTAGTAGGGTTGTCATCTAAACATGATGCCATGAGGGCATACTCTTCTTCAAAGTCTTATTCAACTACTTGCCACATTTGCTTGTCCCTTTTACTTTTGTTATTAGCAAGGGCATATTGTCTCTTTCAACAATCCTTCTTCACATGGCCAAGTTTATGTAAGTAGTAACACTTGATATTTAGGAGATGATCCTTCAAGTTGACATTTCCACTTTCCTTTGCTTTGTAGTGGCAAAAGCACTATCAATTGTTCCAAAAATGGACTCAAATGTCTAGTCTTGTCTCCGTTCTTTTTGTAACAAATAGAAACCAACTTTATCAAAAGTCAAAGTCTAACTTTCAGCAATCAAATGGAGGGCTTCCACAAATGACTCATACGAGGATGGCAAGTTGTTCAACACCAAGGCCACCAAATAATCGTCATCCACTTTTTTTTGTTAATGGAGGCGAGCTGGTCTCAAAGATCTTTCATCCAAAGTAGGTGTTTGGACAACAACCCACTCTCTTACGTCCTTGCTGAAAACAATAAATTTTTCAGGTATAACACCGGGCTCTTCTCTGAAGTCATGTATTTGTCCTTCAGACTAGTCCATAGATCACCCACCACAATCACATTTTGGACCTTTGGTATCAAATCATTAGATACTGACAACTTCAGCAATAACAAGGCCTCCTTATGACACTTGTCATAATCTGCAAAATTTGCAATTCGCCTTCCTTTGGTGCCAAGTATTATGTTATTAGAATCTCAATATTCTGTAATAGTCAAAATCTTATGACTCCAAACATTATAGTTTTAACCCGTCAATTTTTGCACCTCCAACGGAAAAGGTTTTGGATGTTTGTCATTTTTCATACCAATTTTAAATTCTGACCCACAAATTACTGCAGCAAAATAATGGTAACAGTCTATAAATCTGACTTTCTACCTTGTGGCACGGAAATAAATGCAATAGAGAAAAAGAAAATACAGTTTCGTATTCTGATTTTTATACAGACAGTAAAACAAGGATTTTGAAGGTTCTTTTGCTTTGAACAGAAAAAATTCTGAAGAATCTAACCTCACATCGGGCAATTCCTGATGTTCTGGACTGCATTTACGTGCCCAGAAAAAAATGTGTCTTTTCACCTCCTCTTGCAGCGACTGTTCTCTTTCAATAAACCAAAGTTGTTTTGGAATGAAACTGATCTCAAAATACCTTCAGGTACCCTCCCGCAACGCCTATATTCTTGTTCTGAATTTGTGAAGGTAGACTGTATTTCCTATCATGTCTACAATATTTCTCATCACATCCACAGTATTCCTGATTATTTTCCTTTGTTCAGAGTCAGGAATGTCCTCTTTCATGCCTACAACTATATCTCCACTACAAAATCTCTTTTGTGCTTTGATTCACGATTTCTGAGGCGACGTTTTACCCTTTCACGAAATTTGTGACTCGAATCTCGCATTTTTGACATCTTCAACTTCTTGCATGCCGTTGAAACTCGACTGTATTTTTACATACAGGATGCCAAACTTGCATTAGCAGGAATACACAGATTGTATTCACAATTTTCATAGTTTTGATGTGCCCTAAATGTCCTCTTCACCTTTAATTCATGCCCTAATGCAAGGCCTCCTCAAACTCGCAAATCTTCTTGCGTTGAAATTTGTGCTCCTTCCACGAGCTTTCTCAGATGTCAAGCCCCTTTGAGCGCCAATGGCTCTAAAACCAATGTTAGAAGATGTGAATAGAGAAAGAATAAAGAGAAACTGGAATGCACACTTCAATGAATGTGTGTCTCCATCATTTTAGTATGTTGGGAGTAGTTACAATGCATTGAAACAGTTGAGATGAGTTACAGAACTACAAACTGCTGTGTATATAAATAAATTCAATATAAGGTATGCGATTAGATAGAAATATCTCCAATTCCTATCTTGTAACAGGGAATGAAGTTTTTAGAAGTGTTTGTTCGGTTTGCAGCACATGAAGAAATTATTCGATTTTATCAAGGTATGAATGTTCCTCTGAACTCCTACAAACGTCTTCCATCATGTTCCTTTGAAGTTCTTGCAGTTCACACCGTAACAAGTTCCTCCCATTTCAGACGTATAGCAACTGCAAATACTTTCCTTTCGCTATTCAGTCAACCTTGGCAACAAATCATGTGCGTCCCTTTGTTTTCCTTAGCCAGATTAGGCTCATTACGGAGGGCCATGGCCTATTTAGCTTTCTATAGATCACTTTCTGACCTCCTCTCACTAGTATCAATTGATAAACCTCATTATGCCAAATATTTAATATCATATACATGCAATTACAATATAAAAATTGTGATTTACATTAAAAATATAGATTCTATTCTCTTCTCTCTAACATCAATCTGTAAATTTTGTTATGCAAGTTTTTCAAGCACAATAAATAAATGCAACTTACAGTATATTAAATTGTAATTTTACTTCTGCATATATAAATTCTAATAATTTATTTCTAAATTAAAAACATACATATTAAAATCAAATGATAAAAAAAAAAGAAATAACCATGTTCACAAACATATTAGCTCTCCTAAAAAGGGATGTGAAGCAACATTAGGCATCTCTAACCATAAATGAGACAAAATCTAGAGGAACATATATAAATTTGCACGCATCATTTGGCATGTGTAATTCAATCCCAAATGATAGACCTGAAATAGGCACAATATATTACAATGACTCCAGACAAAAGGACTATACAAAATGACAATGGTTGGTGTAAAGAACTACCAAGAATGCCCTCCCAATCATCTCCAAGCATTGGAATGATTGTAAGCCCTTCTCTCACCTTTCCTTTTGAACCAGCATCTTTTCATTTCCTTTGAGTATGCCTCTCCTTTCTCTTTTTCCTAATCTCCACCTCCTCCAGCTTATCATCCCAGACATGTGCAAGTTTCCTAAAAACAGTTAATTCTCATTACGCCTCCATGATATCATAAAACAGGGGTTCAACAAATACCCCATCAATATATATAGGCAGAGATGCACAAGAAGTCAACAGCATGGTCTAAATATCCATGTACTTAGAAGAAGACAACACTTTTTAGAAACTGGAAATAAAACCCGGTTGCTTCTTTATCACTGCAGGTCTGACACTGCAACTTGTAATAGTGCCAGCCTATGTTTACTGATGACTTCATATATCATTACCAATAATCTCCGCAAGAACACTGCCCTTGGTTGAAATGATGGAACCGGTTTGCATCTCTCACAATAATTTGTCTTGCAACAATCTTGGAGATAAGCTTGGTTGCAGTGTGGCATTCAACACATACTCGAAGGTTCTTGACGACTCTGATAGTTGTCCCAGAGGGTGTGTTTAGTAATCCAAATGCAATAGCCAACTTCTCACTATGGTAGCAGAGGAATAATTCTTTTTCCTCCCCCTCCACATCACTCAGTACATGTTTTGAATCTGGAAAATACCCTGCTGCATTCATCTCCTGAGTCAAGCTCTCCAACTTTGCATAGATCTCCTGTGTTTGTGGGTGTGATCGGTCTCCTACACAAAAAGCATGAACCATTTTATTGCCTTCAATCCAACTGCAGCCAGGTACCTTTTTAATTCCTCTATCTTTCATTAACCCCCTTACCATTTGAACATCGCACCACCTGCCCACTTCTGCATAGATGTTTGACAGAAGAACATAAGTTGCAGTATTTTGAGGATCCAGCTCAAAAAGAAGAGTTGCTGTAAATACTCCTAATCCTATATTCTTATGTGCTCTACAGGCACCAAGCAAACACGTCCACACAACCACCACAGGTTTAATTGGCATTTTGATGATAAAATTTAAAGTTTCTTCAAGATAGCCAGCACGGCCAAGAAGGTCAACCATGCACACATAATGATCAATTGTAGGTGTAATGCAATAAGAGTCACTCATGTCATTGAAATATTTACAGCCCTCATCCACTAAACCTACATGGCTGCATGCTAATAAAACACAAGCAAAGCTTACATGGTCAGGGTATGTTCCAGAGTGCTTCATTAGTTCAAAGAGTTTGAGAGCATCCTTGCAAAAGCCATTTTGTGCGTATCCTGCAATCATTGCAGTCCATGAAAGCACATTTTTCTTAGGCATTTTTTCAAACAGTTCCCGTGCCTTGTGTAAAATTCCACATTTCGCATACATATCTACCAGGGCATTTGTAACCACAACATCTGATAAAAATCCACTATCAATTATGCTTTGATGGATGTCCACACCCTGTTCTAAGGCTCCCATTTTGGCACAGGCAGGGAGTATGCTGGCAAAGGTTGTGGAGTCTGGCTTTACACCTGACAAGCTCATTTTCTTAAAAACTTCCACAGCCTTTTCAACAAATCCATTTTGTGCATATCCTGTGACCATTGTTGTCCACGAGAACACATTTTTCTGAGGCATTTTGTCAAACAGTTCATGTGCCTTTTGTATGCTTCCACATTTTGCATACATGTCTACCAGGGCACTTGCAAGTACATCATCCGACAAAAATCCACATTCGATTATGTTTTGATGGATGCTCATACCCTGTTCTAAAGCTCCCATTTTGGCACAGGCAGGGAGAACATTGGCAAAGGTTGTGGAATCTGGTTTTACACATGACAATTGCATTTGTTTAAAGGCTTCTATAGCCTTTTCAACAAACCCATTTTGTGCATATCCTGCAATCATTGTATTCCATGAAACCACATCTCTTCGAGCCATTTTGTCAAACAGTTCACATGCCTTGTGTGTGCTTCCACATTTTGCATACATATCTATCAAGGCATTCACAACTACATCATCTGACAAAAATCCACATTCAATTATTTTTTGATGGATGTTCATACCTTGTTCTACAGCTCCCATTTTGGCACAGGCTGGGAGGATGCTAGCAAAGGTTGTGGAATTTGGCTTGACACCTGTCAATTGCATTTGTTTAAAAGTTTCCAAGGCTTTTTCAGCAAACCCATTTTGTGCATATCCTGTAATCATTGCAGTCCATGAGATCACATTTCTTTGAGGCATTTCTTCGAAAAGCCTTAAAGCCTCGTCAAGAACACCATTTTGTGCATATCCTGCAATCATTCCATTCCATGAAACCACATCTTTTTATCCATTTTGTCAAACAGTTCACGTGCCTTTTGTATGCTTCCACATTTTACATACATGTCTACCAGGGCACTTGCAACTACAACATCTGGCAAAAAACCGCTTTCAATTATGCTTTGATGGATATCTATGCCCTGTTCCAAAGCTCTTATTTTGGCACAGGCTGGGAGTATACTGGCAAAGATGAAACCATCGGGTTGGATACCTGTTCGTTGCATTTGTTGAAACAGTGACAATGCCTCGTGAGGACACCCATGTCTTGTGTAAGCTGCGATTACGATATTCCATGAGAAGAGATCTCGCTCAGTCATTTGGTCGAACAGTTGTCGGGCAACCACTAAACATCCGCACTTGTCATACATGCGCATAAGGGTGTTTTGTAATAGTATGTGTGTGGAAAACTGAGGTCCCCTCTGATTGATCTGAGAATGGATTTCTTTACCCTGTGAAAGAGCTTTCTTGGAAATGCAGGTTTGCAATAGTTGAAAGTATGTGTAGGAGTCTACAGGGAGAATGTGTGTAGTAAGAAGAATGTGTAGCGCCTCTTTCAACCGGCCTTGTGTACATAATGAAGAAAGCCCTGAAGGAACTCTCATTTTACTTCATACTGAGAAAACCCTGGCTCAACTTGACGCCTTCGTTGGCGAGAGAATTAGCCAGCTGATTGAGTTCCAAACATGAAAAGGTGATTGTCAGCTTTACCCTGAGCCCAATGAGCCCAATTGCTTAGATTTTCAGCAGCGGGTATAGCGATATGGGGAAGCATCCACACGAACACATTCATTTTGGGAATTGAATTATCACTCCAGAGTCCAGAGCCTCCCCTATATACTATCAAATGTAAACTATTACTAGTAGTATGTTCTCGATAATAGCATATACATATCCCATTTTGAATACTTGAAAGAGATGGCCTCTCAGCTCCCCGGGTGACTATCGCTCTTGAAAAAACCAGTAACTTCACACACGCCTTGGTTTCTGAAATAATCACGAATTTGAAATCTCCATCATTCCTCCCAAATTAGATTCAATTAAACACATGCTAGATAGAGTAAAACACGAGAAGAGATCGACTACCTTTTCTATTTGTGTAAACTAATCTACATCTAGAGTGTGGTTGAATATCATGATGGGCGACACTTAGAGCATCGTCCCATGGAGGGGGGCTCCCTAAATTTCTCAGCGGGTGCTCCTCATAAAATCTAGAAGTATTTTAGTAGTTTTAAGGTCCTGTGTTTTTTTATTAGTTTCCCCAACAATACATGTTGAGATATTATAGGATCCTATCGGTTTTTATGGTTATTTGTAGGTAAATAAAATCATATTTCCCTCTAAAATCACCAAAAAAAATGGCGGGAATGCATATTATATTCCACATGGACAAAAACAACCTAAACTGTAGGGGGAAACTCCCAACCCCCTCTCCAGCCACCTCTTAAGTTTAGGGGGAAAAAAGTGGAGCTCTTATTTTTTAGCCCTGGATTCTATTATTTCATGTAGTGGCTTTTAAAATAAACATGGGAACTTCTGCACGCAAGAAAATAGGAGCCTGCAGCAGCGCCTCTGTGGGACCATGCTCTTAATTGTTTAAGTCATGGATATCCCTCATTTCATCAAGGATATCCATCATACGATTAAGGAAATACTTAGACTTGTATATGATTTACCTCGATCCGTTGAGAACATTCACCATTAGTAAAGGATATCCCTCATGAACAATAGATGAAAGATGGTGCAGACGTTACGATTATTCGATCATAATTCATCTCATCGTGGTTGATCTGGACCGTTCATAAGAGAATTGGGTATATTTTGGTAGTGAGGTGTGTAGGTGGAAAATATACTAAATTACTATAGGATTTTTGTATGTTTCATGTGTGTGAGATTATTTGTATTTTGTATTGGATTATTTTTCACAATGGATGGTGGTGTCATTTATATTTTTACCATATGCATGGTATCCTTGAATGATGAAATATAAACTCATTGCATGATGTACTCTTAGTGGTGCATTATGCTTGTGAATATATACATGGATCTATATTGTTTCACTTTGTGAGGGTTAGAGTGGTGCTCTAGGTTCGAACACTTTATTACATATATGGAAATATGAAAATATAGTTGTGGCTTGTCCTATTGGTTTTCCATTGGTAGCATGGTCCCTCCAAAATATATGTAAAGAGTTGGCTAAGTGGTCTTCAAATTTCAAATCATAAATTATGGAGTTTTGGGTTTTATTTGACAATATATAATATTATTTGAGGCCATATCGATTATATGTGATGTCTTGGTGATATAATATAGTTGTGATGGATTTTCATGAGTTGTTGGTTCCATGATCTTTTATGGTACTTGCAGGAAATTTTAGTATGATTGCACCATGAGATAGTTTGGGGTTTTTTGGCATGTGTCCCTACCTCTTATTGTGTTGACGTGCATCAAGGGATAGAAAACATACAAAGTATTTAGGTCATCCTATAATGACAATGTAATAATCGATACTAGAAATAGACTTTGATCCCCAAATAAGCATTGCTACTAGTGAGGATGTGAGGTTCGGTGTTGAGTATATGTAGTGATGGATTCGATCATGTTGGCCTATATTGTTTCTCATTATAGTTGATTAGGTGGATTTAGTAGTGGGTGAAAACCCTAATATTAATATGGATGTGGGAGGGTATCTCCAAGGTGCAAAACCTAGATAAGGTGACCTTATAGGTCCTAAGTAGATATTTGATGAGTAAGGGAAGACAACAAGTTGTGCTCCTCGCAAATCATGGTATGCATATGTATTGTGCAAGATTTATTAATATGTATAATATTATATATTTGTTTATAGTTTTTACATTTTACAAATGTTGTGTAATGTAGACACAAAATCATGCATTTTAGACATTATTTAGTCCCTGTCTCATACTACTATTCATATGGTTTTTGAGTGAAGAAATTACTAATTAACCCTCATCTTTTAGCCATTTTACTTTGCTTTCTATCGTCATTGCCGACCTTCAACACATACTTTCCCGCTTTTCTTCGTCATTTCTCATTATTTTAGCCTTGATTGGGGTGCCCACGCTAGATGCAAGGCGTCGACGGCACCACCGGTCCTAATCGAGGTGCCCTATTCCTTTTCCCTCTTTCTTGCCACTTTTTGGGCACTTTCTAGTCGTTTGAACATTTCATATTTCTTGTGGCGGCTTTTTCGAGGTTAATTACAAAATTAGATCAAGAAAACCATATAAATATAAAGTTATGAGACCATAATGAGGGACCAAACACTAGTCACTACTATCATCCACCTAGAGTTGCATCCATCTAAGGCATCTAGAGCTCATTTACATCCATCTAGCTCCATCACAAGGCACAAGGTTGGTTCATCTACATCACACAAGCATAGGAAGGAAGTTTATTTTATTCCATCCACCATTCTATTACATTTTCCACATAGTTATTTCTCACTAATTTCACAAAGTGCAACTATCACAAGAGCACATAGAGCATGATTGCACACACTTGCACATAAAACTACATCAGGTCTACGATGTAGTGCAACACTCATTTAGTAAGTCCACCATTGTGGCAGATGAGGACAATCCGACCCCTTTATTTTCATTTTTCTTTATTAGGGTTTGATGTTTGATTTGGGGTCTTGCAAGTCTATCTTTCATCACTGATAATTGGCGACATCCAAAGATAGAGAAGAGAATTACATGCAACAGATATAGCAAGGGTTTCACATCATCATCCAGCCCTATAAATCTAGTTTCTAGACCTTCCACACAAACTAGGGTGCCTATAACTCAGACTAGGATGCCCACATGCATCCTGGTCCTCTCCCATGTGCCTTGGTCCAGCGAAACAGTTCAGATTTTTCCTTTTTGGACATATATATGATCGTTCCTAATTCCAAAATATTCAGTTTATTTTACGACATAGTCCCGATCAGCCTACGAATCAACTAAGCTCCTGCCAACTCTCCTTTGCATATTAGGGTTTTTTATTTTCATTAGACTAGTTGTTTGGGTCACTTTCTATATCTATTTACTATTTTTATTCATTGTTATTCCTTGTTAGATTAACTACAATTATTCCACATTTTAGTTAATCATGTACTACACCAAATATGATTATCGACACTTATGAATGAGGGATCATTTCTCACATTCACCTAGTTAATATCCAATAAGATCATTGAAAGTGAGCTCTTTGAGAGAGCATATTATATTATTAGTGATCATGCTTCCTATTAAATCTTGCAGCTCACAAAACCGTTACTTATTTGGTTACAACAGTGAGCAAGATGATCTTAACAAGGAGGGAATTCAATTGAGATCTCAATGTGTTTATTTTCATATTCCACCACCTACTTAAGGTGGGGTGGGGTGAGATCTAAGGAATAAATTTTTCTTTGAGTTTATTTGATTATAGGACAAATACACCTTGTTATTGGGTGAGCACACCAAGGCGCTGCAATATCATCTTTATTTTATTATAAACAGAGATAGATTAGGCCTTGTTTGAGGCCCCATCATAATGATAATGGGGCCTCTTCTTCCAAATGACCCATATTTGGAGATAAGGATTTGAAGATTGATGTTAATGCCATTGTTGAGGGTTCATTCAAGCACATACCCATTATTGAACGATTTTGTATTTTTTATGTTCTTTATATTTATGATGTAGTGATAATGGAAACCACTAGGTGATTTAGATATCTAATTTCATGTTTAGTTTATTGTATGGACATTATATTGGTAACTTGGCATTATATAATGTTAACATGTGTGACTAGCTCAATATACTTGATTAATACTTAATTCCATGGTGAATCTCGGCGTGTCAATATTGTTTTTTTCTTCTCTTATGTGTTTGTATTTATAATCTTAATGTAAATATATTTTAGTAGCTTAAAACTATAAATAAATATTGGTGTAACTTTCATTGAACATGTTATAATCATATTTGAATGATATAACATTGAAGTATGATGTATGTATCAAGTTAGACTATCCAATGAATTTATGGCATTCAATAACATCGAATGAGATGAATTTCTTTAGAAAAATGTGTGCACCAAATAGTGATTTAAATATGTCCTCTTCACTTGTTGTATTATGTTGAATTATTTGATCTATCTCATGAGTATGTGAATCAATTAAATATATATTTGGTGTCAAATTTGTAGGAACGCTAATAATTGTAAATTTTATGGGTGAACTTAGATCAATGTCTTAGATAATCTTTAGATAGTTTTTGTATTAGTTCTTGATCCTTAATGGGAACTTATGGTTCTTGTTTCTTATTTATATATGGAATAATTCATATTTTCTCGTGCTCCTCATTTTCTTGTGGATTTATGTGTTCACATTATTGAGATGTAGCTTTACCCATAGTATGATGTTTTGAATTGTTTTATATGCATGCCTTGAACTTATTTAATTATAATTAAATCTCCTAAGAAATCAAATGAAATGGTCTTATTTATGTTATCCAATGGTGTTTCCATTATCTAACCATGAATTTTCAAATATAACATTGAATTGCATGATGGTAGGAACTATGAAAAATAATGTCCCCACTATTTTAGGACCAAATAAATTGGAAGCTTGTTATGCCTAGTGAAATAAAGTAAATATTGTATGTATTGTGTTATGTCTTATCATAAAAAACAATTCCTTTCCCATATCATTGTTTATGAAATTCCAAATGACTATTGGTTCTTTTTAGGTTTATCTTTCTATGGTTGCATGATAGGTGAAGACAGAGGAGCTAATTCCAATGTTTTCTTATTAGATTGATCAAATGGAACTACACAATTTTTAATGATTTCCTCAAGTTTTTGTTGTAAAGAGAAATAAATCATATTTATTTCCATTCATTTGATGTTATTTGTAAAATGACCCTCCCCATTAAGACAATGTTTAATATATAAGGTAATGTGATTATTTTATAATGAATTATCATCCATAAGTCAACACTTAGTTTTCCATAATCCTTTGAAACATTGTAGGATTAATAGTATAAGTGGTACAGATTGTAATTTAGGTTTTTCTTTATTATTTTCCCTAGATGTAGGTGATTTAACAAAAATGAGATTTTTGTAAAACCTTAGATACTCTGCAGAGTCAAATATGATAAATAGGTAATAAAGTATAGATTTGACACAAACAAGCTAACAAATTTAAAACCCTAGGTGCAAGGGAAAAGATGTAATACTTAGTTAATTTCGTAATTAATCCCAAGGTGTGCCGATCGAAAGAATGATGAAAATGAGGAGGAAATTATCACAACCGAGCTCAAAAAATTGTGCAACTTTCGAAAAAAGTTTGACTAGGGCGCTGGATCAGTCGGGGTGCATGGGGCATTGCAATTGCTTTAGGCACTCAGGATCGCAAAAAATCAAACTGATTTTTGTTGTGTCACATTGATGTCAATAACCTTCATTGTTTGTCACATGTTTTTCGTGCTATGCCCACGCAATTCTCTTGTAACCCGCAAAGAGAAAGAGCACCCGCAAAACCCCAAAACACGTCAAAACCTAAAAATAAAAAGATACAAATGGGGAGTCATACTCGACCTGACGGTCACCCGACTAACTCGAATTTATGACCGAGCATTGCACTACATTTTAGACTCCATGTAGTTCTCATGTGTGTGTGCAAGAATTGTGCCCTAGGTGGCTCTTGTGCAAGATGCACTTGATAGTGAGCAATAACTAGATGTAGCAATGTAGATAGATGTGTGGATGGCAAAATGAACTTTCCCTCCTATGCATGTATACAAAAAATCCATTCCATTGTCGCTTGAATGAAGCTAGATGGATGCTTTGATGCTCTTGAAATACCTTTGGATGCAACCTTAGGTGATAATAGTAGATACTTAGATCTTGGTATTTTATTATGATCACATAAATTTATATTTATATGATTCCCTTGGTTGAATTTCACAATTAACAACTAAAAGGTCGACCCATAAGAAAAAATATGCCCAAAAGATAAAATAGGACCAAAAAAGGCGAGTAAGATACAAAGAGGTCGAGGCGCCTGTATGGAGGACGGGGGCACCCGAGCAATGGTGTCCGAGTGATAAAAGATAAAATAGTAAAGCATCGACCAGGAAGTACGATGTAAGAGGTCGAAGAAGACATGAAACAAGGACAAAATGGCCAAAGACAGTTATTAATTGCTAGTTTTGTCACTTATGAATCATATGAATAGTAATATGTGATTAGGACCTAGAAATGTACCCAAAGTGTGTGATTTAGTGTCTATAGTAGGCTCACACTTAGATGGAGAATCACCTTAACATCTTGAGGTTGTAAACCTTCAAGATTTTTTAGTGTAATAAAAAAATGTGAATGGAAAAGTTTAGTTTCACACTCAATCATGTCATAACAGAGGTGATCAAAATACTTGTAAGCATGATAGCGTGTTTTTCTCTAAGTATGGGAAAAAATTTCTTCTTCAAGATGATTTTTTTCTAATTCAGTTGGTTGATATTGATTTAGCTCTAAATTATAATAGTTTTGAAATCCTAACTTATGGTTGAAATATAGAAAATATTTGTATTTAGATTGTTAAATTGAACATTCAAGTACATATATAATATGATAGTAAATAACAATATATTTTATTAGTTAGGGAATATATAAACACAATAAAATCGTAAGAATATGGTGAATTTATCTTGATAGTTTTATCATAATTGATTTATGTATATAAAACTATTTGTAACCATGTATCTTGTACTTGTACCTCTATTAAATGTATTCTATAACCTATATTCCATATTTCTTTTGGAATGTGATCTTGTGTTTCTTTAAAATTCCCGTTAAATGCCCCCTCTTTTGAGTCGAGGTACATATGTTGTAGATCACTTGGACTATCAAAAGAAAGATGAATTGTACCATGACATGTATACCCTATAACATTATCTCAAACATGTGGAGAGCATCCATAGGTTATCAAGTTTATCTAAATATGTAATTATATATTCAAAGGGAGTGCGTGATATATATCATGGAATCAAGTTTAACGAGCACAATAATATCATAATCTTACCATGCAAATTCATGCACATAACCACACAAAAGGCCAAGAGGCATCATATAAGGGACAAAATATTGTTACAATAATAATCAATGGACAAGGGCCATGCCAAAAGGATATTGAGGTTATAAACAAGGGGCACTAGTGTGTCTCCCACACAAAATAATTCCAATGACCATACATTAGAGATAAGAAATAAAGAATCCATTGTGCGAAAAATAAAACATAAATGAGAGGTGCATAGAATAAGAGACACTAGTCTATACAATCTATATGTGATAGTATCAAATCCTAGTAGAAGTGTATCAAAATGTAATCCATGAAAATTAGTAATACATATGTTAGAAATTGCATGTCTTAAATTTTTCGTTGTCGCCCCCGCAACATGGTTAAAAAAAAAAACCCTAAATCGCAACCCTGGTCATGATTCTACCAGAAACCCTAACACGGGAAGCGACGATGGGGAAAAATACCTCTCATGGATCAATCTTGCATTTGGAGAAGACATTTCTATGCCGGGAGGAGTAAACAAAAATCCATTGGAAGGCGGCGTAGTCTACACAGCTAAGGACACGCATTCTGTGTAAAAAGGATAGATTAGAGGCTTCTGGTAACACCAAGCCGAATGGAAACACTGAAAGCAGGGCCCCTTCCTCTCATGCCATGAATTCAAAGGCCCGAGGGTTTGTAAAAACCAGATCTAGCTCACGGCATGGAACCCCTATTGCTCCCCTCAACGGAGAAAATGAGATTTGGAAGAGCGGCAGATCTAGTTTGATACCTACGCTTTTTCTTGAACTGTTGATCCAGGGCGGTGGAAGTGATACAGAGATCGAGAGATCCAATGGTCCCTCTTTCACTGATATAGTATCTAAACAATCAGTGACTAGTGCAAAGACTACTATGAAGCCTACTGAGAAAAACCCATGCATAACCTTTGGAGATGAAGTCCTCGAATCAGAATCTTTCTATCAAGACCATGCCTTAATTTGCAGATTCGCTAGACTTTGGCCTAGTCTACCTGTCCTACATGAATGGATCTCCAAGCATTGGATCCCGCTTCTAGCAGGAAGGTTAGATCTCTACCCATGTGCTAAAGGAATCTTCATTGTTGCTTTTGAATCCATAGCTGATAAGGATATCATTGTTAATCGCTTTGGATCTGCCGAAAAAATATCTTATATTAAAACCCTGGTTCCCATCATTCAACCCTCTCACGGAATCTTTCTCCCACAAACCGATCTAGATCAGATTACCCCATCTACCTCTGCAATTTTGGGATCAAAAGTGTCTGATAGCCATAGCAATACATTGGGCAACACCATTAACATTGACCCCCAAACCTCTGAATTCACACATACAACCTATGCAAGAATTCTTGTTGAGGTTGATACCTCAAAGGATCTTCCAGCTCATATTGAGCTAAAGGTGCAAAATCAAACTTGGACTCAACCTCTAGACTATGAGGGTATGCCTTTTAGATGCAGGAATTTCTTCTCTCTGGGACATTCTGTTGTTAATTGTGAGATGATAAAACACAAAAAAGAGAATGCTAACTGGTGGAAAAATGCCCTCCTGGAACATCTGAGATTCAAACCTCAAAATATCCCTACTTCTGATGTTGAGAAGGAAGACACACTGGAAACGGTCCCAGAAACCCCTTTGAACAAGCTCACAAACCATGCAAATAAAGAGTCATCTGGGGAGACTCAGAGTATCGGAAACATTGAAACAAAAAAATCTATAGCGGATAAGGAGAATATTCCTCGATCTCCTTGCTCAAAGCCAATTAAGGATTTTGATCCTTTACAAAAATCTGCGAATGAATGGATTACGGTTCGTAACAAGAAGAAAAATGTTCAAATTGAGAACAGTAGTTGTTAAAGTTGTTGTTTTGTTGCTTTTCAGCTGTTGGTTTGTTGGTTGTTGGCCTTTTTCATGGCAGGTTGTTTGTTGTCGTTGGGATTTTTGTTCACATCCGTATTTTGACCCCTTTCTGATTCGATCATATAATTTTATCTGGCTTTTGAGTCTTATTGTACAAGGGTATAGTCCCTTTCAAAAAACTATTTACCAATAATTAAAAAAATACATATGTTAGAAATATAAATAATTTTGAAATAATATAGAAATGTATGACTTTATATAGTGTGATTTGTATAGAAATATGCCCCCACTAAGGTCTTGCCATTTGGAAAGGGGAAAATACATAATATTAAATCCATATGTGATTGCATATGTCCTTTATCATACTCACATACTATGTGAGACACAACTTTTTATAGAAAAATAGAGTATGGTATCTACCAAATCATGTTATAAATAACATATGTAATGTAGAAAACTAGTAACTCAAATCATGCTCAAATCTTGGTTTTTTATTTTATTGAACATTTTGATTTTTTAGAATTTTTTGGTGTATTTTGTATGTTTTCATATTTTGATTTCTTTCTTTCATAATTTTATGTATAGTAATTCCATAAATGCATTATATTCCTAGGGCTCTTCATGTCCTTTCCTTTGAAAGTATAAATAGGTGATAAAATCTTGTACCCATTTGTTTTAGAAACCAAAAATAGACCTAAACATTGAATTTAAACTTTCATTTAAGTTATACAGTTACATTGGTGTTATTTTGGTTCTCTTTTAATACACATTCTCCAAATTGAAATTTTTGATTCTGATTTTTTATTATATATACTCTTTTGAACCGTTTTTGTTAAAATCTTAAATGTTCAATAACATATATTTGTTTACCTTTGCACATTTATAATTCATGTTGTTTCATTTCACAATAATCATTATCTTTGAGTATGTCCTTAAAGAGACCCATAAAGATGGAATTTACGACTCGAAAGGTAGCAATTATTGTTCCATATAAAATTTAGTATCGGGTCACACTTTTTTGGTGTGTCAACACTTGTACAATATGACCAAATTGATTATATAATCTAGTTATGTCGGTTTTCCCCATGCTTTGTGACTAAATTGCTTAAAGTTTTTGATTGTCTCATTATTTGGTTTGACTTGCCTATTGCTTTGAGGGTAATAAGGAGTAGAGAATGTATATTTTATCTTCAATTTGGCACAAATTTTCTTGACCTTCTTATTTTTAAAGAGGAATTTTTGTTTGTAACAATCGCATATGGTAGCCCAAATCATGAGATGATATTAATCATCAATAAATATAATTTATTACATGGTAGTAGAGTGTAAGGATATATTATCAACCCATTTAGAAAAGTATTTAGTAGCAGTGATGATAAATTTGTGAGCTTACATGTATTCTAGATTAATCTTTCAAATGAGATTAAAGCCCCATTAGGAAAAGGCCAAGGTACAAGAATGGGTTGCAAAACTTGAGATGGGACATGATTTAGGTTTCTATTTTTCACATTGTTGGCATTTTTACATAACCATGAAATTCTTATTCCATTATTGGCTAGTAATATATTTTCCATAATAATTTGTAATACATTGTTTTACCACTAAAATGACCTCCACAATCACTATTATGTACCTCAAATAGATGCATTTTTTCTTCCCAATGGCTTAAACACGGAGAAATTTCCTATTGAAATAAATTTTACATAGAGATTCATTACTTGGCACATATCTTGTTTTTACTCATCATAATCTACACTCATCTTTTTGTGAAGAATTTTCTATAAAGAATTTCTTTTATATAATTTTTTAGTTATTAGTGTACCATTATGAATTATCCGCACTACAAGTACCTACCAAATATTCCAAAACATAAATGGTGTTTGCAGAATAAACATATGTCATATATGATATACAATAAAAATAGTGTGTTCATCATTGATATCAATAGGGATTAACGATGTGACATTATCCATGGCATTTGCATGGTTGTTATCTTTCTAAGGTATGTTATAGATCGAGAAGGATTCAAGGTAGAGAGTAATTACTTGACCATTTAATTATATGGTGTTAATTGTTTTCCATAGTATGATAAATTTTCAATAATTGGTTGATGACCAACTAAGAATTTCCATAAAATTTCAAATTATTGATATGTAATGCACATGGAGTACATAATCCCAATATCAATAGATCATATGCTACAACATTGTTTGTACATGGAAATAACATTGTTCACCAAATGATTTACCTATAACTATTGTTTGTACATGAAAATAGCAATGGTTCACCAAATGGTTTACGTATTGTTAAAATATGTTTGAAACCCTAATTTGTGGCTCAAATCTAGAAAGGGCAAATATTCATATTGTTAAATTAAACATCCAATTAAAGATCTTATATATGATTAAATAAAAAGATATTTGATTAGTTAAGGCACATGTTAAATGTAGAAAAATCACAAGAACATAGTATGCTTATATTTTTCTAACTTTGATGACTGATTTGGGATTGAAATTGGGAGAAATAGAAAATAATATATCATTAGTTTGCCTCTAGAACTAGATGTATGTCTTCCCTATGATAAAATCGGAAAGTAGGGACATAATCAACATTTGATTGTTTCCAGAATATAATGGTTGCATGTTCTACTCTTAAAAAGAGATATATGATTATATTATCTCTTATGACTATTAAATGTGTGGCTTTGTGTGTGATCTTGGATCCAGTTATGTGCACAACTTTTTGAATTGTTCTTCTCTTCTTAAATCCATGGCTTCTCGAAAGGCCTAGAAATAGGAGTTAGCAATTTCGGTTGAAGCACCCTAGTTCTTCCTACATATAAATACCTCAAGAGGTCGTCAACCCCCATGTAGCTCCCATACCTATTAGAATTACAATTGTGTTATTTTCAACTATATGTACATAGATATAATTCATCGCTTTAGCATATGATATTTATTATTTTGACTTGGCTTTAAGTTTTTTCAGGTTTGATGATGCTTACTCTTAACCTAGTTTTTAAGTACTTCAAGCCTCCACATGGATTTCTCCTAGAGTAGGGTAGATTTTTGATGTTTGATAGATGTTTTCTAGATGATATCTTGATAAGTGCTAGGCAAAATCCAATTTCAATCCAAATGTTTGCAAAGTGCGATCCAAGTAAGTAAATGAGTGGGCTTAATGTGTATTTATACTTTGCTCCAAGAGAAACGCTTACATTGATTACGACCTAAAGAGGAAAGGTAGACTCACAAAAATTTGAAAACTTGATCGTCAAAGTGCTAATTATAGAATCATCCAATAATCCAAAGATGGTTAAAACCCACGTAGCTATCCCTCCTATGTGAATGTGTGTCAAATCATGTGAATACAATTATATATGCGGTTTTGTAAAGTTATCCTTTGGAAAAAGAAAGTAAATGCTATATGAAATCATATTATTTCCCTTACAAAACTTCAAAAGTGTCTTCAAGTAGTCATAAATATTATAAATTAGCTAGGAGCCTATTATTGTTAAGTTAATGATTTTTTAAAATGCTTTTGGGGATTTATATATATAGTTTTCTTGAATTTGAATTAAGAACCTATTGGTGTGAAAATCATGACTCAAAAATACATATAAAAATTAATAATGCCAAAACAATGGTTCCCAACCCATGAAAGAGAATAAGAATTACTTGGACAAAACTAGAAACCAAAACTATGCTAGATTTGTGGCATTCTCCTAGGTGTAAAAGTGGATAGGAAAAGCCATGGATCTTGTGATGTACTTGATAGATCAAGAGAGAGATATATAGAAGAAGAAATAAAATATTTGTTATCTAACTTGAGAAAAAGAGAGTAAATAATCAAGGCTAAATGCAACAATAAGTGGTTATTTCGAATGAGAATATATATGTAAAGTCATGCAAAAATCATTGACAAACAAGGCTCGAATAAAATATGGGTATGTATAGGTAGTTGTGATAAGTGGACACATAATAGAGAAAATGTGTTAAAATAATTATACATTCATCCCAAAAATTGTCTAAGATCAACCGACATGGATGATGGAATATCTAATAGCTAGTGAAGATTTTTTATATTAAATGATTTATCACATTTAATACAAAATTATAATAGCATGCATTTTACAATATCATAGTATCCAACTATTAAATTTTTTTGAATTATTCTATAAGGGAGACTTAAATGTCATCATGATAAATCTTCCTAACCATAGCACCAAATCTAAAAAGACATCATGGTGTTTACACCCTAATTAAATTATGTTATGGAAAGCACACAATATAATAAAATATGTAAATGTTTGTTACAAGATAATATTATAATATAATTAGTTCACAATTAACCATGCATAATTAGAATAACACATGAATAATTTCAATAATGATAAACAATGAAATGATAGCTCAAATACACAAGAAAAGATGAATACTTAGTTGTACAAAATGGAATATAGGATATTTGAATGTGCGAAAGGACGAACAGGTGGGAACAATTTGAAAATGCTTTACTATTGGTAGTAGAACTAGAAAATGAGTGATGCAGGACCATACCAATCTGACATGAACAATTTCATAACCTCAAGCATTTTGTATGGTTTTAGATACTTTCAAAGTGAGCTTATGTAAATTTATGTACCCTTCACTTGTATGAAAATGTACCTCATTGTATATTTCTCTTACTCAAAAAACCTATACTAAGTTGTAGAAAGTGGAAACCGTATATGCCTATAATATCCTTTATCAAATCCTTACATAACAAAATCATAAATCAAGTGTAGTGAGGTTTGAATACCCTGCGATCAAACCTTTCGAACCAATCCAAGTGTTGCACTACATGCCCTTGTGTAGGACCAAGCCTCATGTAATTATCCAGGTGCATGTGCAAGTGTGATCTAATCCAACCCCTATTAATGCCCTTGTGTCTATTGACAAAATGATAATGTGATAATTATAGAGTATAAAATGTACCCCACATGGTAGAAATGTGATGTTGTGTGCCTTAGTTGCATGCCTAAACCATTTTTTCCTTAAGGACATTTGACAATGCTCAAAATGAAATTTCCTTGCTAATGAATGGCTCTGCACCTTTGCATGCTTGGAAATGGAGGAAGATAGAATATTTGACTTAGTTGAGTGCTTCAAACCTATAGTAGTGGCTACTCTAAATGGTGTACAATTGATTTAGGAATATATGTGAGATCCTTAAGTGTTTTGGAGTGATAATTGCAATAGTAACTTGTAATAATGATATGTGAGTAATAAACTGATATGAATTACTTATATAGCCTTTCATATGTGAAATATTATGAAAATTACGACCATGTGAAGATGAAATGAAGTAATTAAGATATTCAAATTGAAATCAAATTCGGGAGATAAGAAGGGGAAAGATAGTACAAGCATAGCCTAACCAAACTATACATTTTCGGACATGAAGCTTATGAAGCGAAACCAAAAATTATAGATTAATACACAAAGATGATTTAATACTTTTCTTAATTGATAATTATTGATTTAATGATAGATCATAGTATAGAGATGAGCAGGTCAAGAAAGATCTAGAGATATGTACTGATTTGACTTAGAATGGGAATTATTTTTCTTAGCAAGGGAATATATCCAAACTTTTCATTGCTAAAGGATAAATTACCAAATTTGAGAATCTACATTTCCCCCCTCTAAGTTTGTAGTTAAAAATTTCATGCTTATAGGAACATACCTGAGTATGTACGCACGTTTTGTATTCACTTGAGATTTTTCATACGTTGTATTGGTGTTGGCACATTCCATTATGAAACTTGCAACATAGAGTGTAGTCAATGTTTATGATAGAAAATGAATTATAACTCAAGATTTAAATAACACTCATAAATTTTGTAAAATTGAACTTACACAAATTAATGGATATGTAATACATGGAAGGAATACTCTTGTTCGTTCTATAGAAGGAGGCGTTATTGTTATTTTTGTACTTTGGATATTTGGAGTTTTTGCTTAAATGTCAAAAGATCGGGGGTGATCAGTACCCAATTATGATGAAGGATAAGTTTGAGTGTTGAGTTCATGCAACCCAACACCAAATAAAGAGAGATGAAATGAATTACCCCATTAAGAGAGAAGACCGTGCATCATAATCTTTAGTAACCTTGATATCTTCCCCTTCAAATTTTTAAGAGGAGAGAAAGGACTACTTATGAAGAACTTAGCTACTTCAATACCTTCCATAACCCCACAAACAACACCACTTCAAATAGTCCTAGGTACATTTTTGTAACTAAACCACTCATAAAAAAGGAATGTATATACCATGCCCCCACTACGTGTTATGCCACTAAGACTTAGTTTATAAATTTTGGAATAATGCAAAGGAGAAGAGGGCACATGCGCCCAAACCTTGTTCTTGTAGTTGTGTTTAATTAGTGTAAAGGAGAATGAATGAAGTACTCATGCCACCATGTTAAATGTTATGAAATGATTAGTACGTGTCTTAGCTTGAATAATAAGTCTGTAAATAACTAAGAAAAATTGAGAATGTTAGAATTTCTTGAGTATCTAATCCATGTCTATGAACATCCAATAGGGTTGTGAATGTATTATGGTCCTATCCAAAGTATATGGTATTTATTGGAATTGATTTCTACCACTTTTTAGTATGTATGAATATTTTTAACCTATAAACACTTATTCTTATGTCTTGTAGTATATTTTTGTAATTGTATGTGCAGAGTATATCCTGATGAAATCCCCCTCTTTTGAGGTGCATGTGATAAAGAATTTGAGCACACCGATAAAAATAGAATGTGTGTACCCATGTTGGATAATTTTATAGTCTATACCAAATCACATAGAACGCTGAAATAGTGACCAGTGTCAGAAACGTGTACTGAAAAATGGTTTGTACATGGTGGATACCATGACACACATGAGAAGAAATATGTAACATGCAACAAGAAAGATTAGCAACATGAGAAGAAACATGTAGCATGCAACAAGAAATATTAGCAATAGTATATGTGTAATATAAGTAGAAAAACTAGTAAATAAGAAGGAAAACATGCTTTACATGCTATCTTCAGCAATAATATAGTTTCTAAACATAGTCACATGGAAGCATAGATCTACAAACTTGGGAAACCCGTGATGTCACAAGGCAATCACAATCAAAAACACTTTAGGTTGTATATAAGGAAGACAATGTATACATGCAATATAGGCATGAATCCATAACCATGGGGCACCCAATATGTCACAATACAATCAAGGCACTCAGTCATATAGAAAAACAAATCATGTAATCAATAAATTGAGTAGTCATACAAACAAGTAGGAAAGAAATCAAGAAAGAAAGTAGTGAAATAAGCAAGTGTTCCACATAAGAAAGTAACAAGCACAATGTGATGAGTAAGTATAGGAAATAATGATAGTAAAAACATAGACAAAAAAATAGGTTAGTGTTGTTTAATACAAATGTGTTACTAATGTTAGCTCAAAAGATAACATGTACACAATATATGTAATCAAGCTAAATAAGGAAGTGTAAAGTAATTTTGTTGAAATAATAACACATATAAATGTAGTAGGTGCCCTCAAAGAGTAGTATTAGTGGGAAGGGACTAAGCTACCACCTATCATCGTATATAAACATGTGTGTGTGTTACATCAAGATTAATATATCACATGAATGTATGTGAAAAGAGTATATAAATGTATGATATCCATCAAACTGATATGAAAAACATGTGTAAATTAACAAGCTATCCAATCAATTCATACATAGGTCCTTTTTTTTTCAAATATGTGAATTTTTTGTATTATTTGATTATTTGAATGTTTTATCCCTTTATAAATAGTTATGTATAAGAAAGGGGATAGCACACGAGCTACTCAATAAGAGCCTCATCAAAATATGGGATAGAACCATAAGGTGAAGGAGGATTGAAACTTATATATGTCATTGTAGTATAAGGATAATCATGTATACCCAGTGTAGGAGTCATAAGTATCTACTATAAAGCGACCTATGATGAAAGGAACCACTAGGAATATACTATGTAATACAAGAATTATTCAAAGGCTACGGAGGGGTAGAACCAATAAAAGTAGTATGTGTATCAAAGGTTTGGTTGGGAATTGTGATGAAACTCGTTATGATTAAATTATTTTGATATGACTATTGAATTGTGCATAGTATGTGATAAGTAAGGATAACATCAGATATAAAAAAATTTATAAGCATCACCCTCATAGTATTATGTGGGAGAATGTATAGTGAGAAGAAACCTATTCTTAAAAAGAAGGAAGGGTGATCCTCATATGCCCTTATTCGATAAGGGATTCTTGATGAAGGAGCATTGTTGTAGATAGACAATTTTGTGTGTGTTTTAGTTTTCTAGGTGTGTGTGGAGTTTATTTGCAGGTTTTGTAATGTAATTAGTCCATTTGGACTCATTTTGTGTGTAATAAGAGGTTTCCCTCCAAAACCTCAAGTGCGGATTTTCAAATTCTCTAGCTTGTAGTTCTTAAGTCTAGGTGTTAGTTTAGGATTAATAAAAGGTGTAATAAGGTTTTATTATACTTATTCTTCCCTATACTTGACCTACTTAACCTACCTAGACCTTGACTCAACATGGTTAGTCTTCCCAAGGGTTAGTGAGGAGAGTTAGAACTCTAACTCATCTTCTACATATCTTGTATGGAGGCATTCAAATAAGGAGGTGAAAGCGCCATAAACTTTACAAAGCAAATTATATGAATAAATAAGGAAGGATAACACCATTGCCACCTCTAGTCAAGGTTCTAAGTCTAAGAATGTAACATTAAGAGAGAAGCTAAAAGGAATGCTTAAATAATATGAAAACAATGCAAAATCTAACTAAACATGCCTACTAATATGCTTGAATTACCTAACATGGGCCTAAATAGACCTAAGAGGGCAATCAAATTGGTATGGTTCCTACTCCAAACAAGGTGAAATGGCCTCTCCAAATGACTACTTGGTCATTTTGGATATCCATCTACTAACCCCATTGAAGGCTTTAGGCAAGGATTGAGCTTGGCTATAAATCATATTTATTATATGAGATGCAAATCAAAACATGGTGTAAAGTTGGAAGGTAGTACTTAGTCTTATTTATAGTTTTTCCTTTGAGGAAAACTTGCATCTTGGTGCATGTGGGACTAAAAGTACAAAGAAGATTTAGAATTTCTAATCATGATTAAGCTTTGTTAATCATAATTAGTGAATTACCAAGTGATTAAGAGGTATGAAGCCTTAATCAACCACTTAGGGTCAACTAGGAGGCTAGGATAAGCTTTTGAAGCTTGTTGAGACATTGTGGAGGAAAGTGGGGTGATTTTGAGTGGTCATAAGAGGGGTTTGAGCCAATATTAGGGCATATTGACCAAATCAAGGGCAAAATAGGCTTAATTAGCTAATAATGCTAATTGTTGCACTGGAAGAGGATAACAACTTACAATTTGATGTCGATTGGCATCCTGAATGTGGAAAAGGGTGGATAATCAACAAAACATCATTAATTAACCAAAATAGAGGGAAAGTGTTAGTTAATTAGCGGAAATCACTAATTATAATGGAATTGGCAAGAATGAGAGTGATTTGTGTGTGTTTTGGCAATAAGATTGCAAAAATGAAATTTAGGTGTCTACATTTGCCCCTATTTGAGGTGAAGTTAGTGAATTCACTTAAAATATAGTAGACAAGCATAAACAGGTAATTTTTTAGATAAAAATTAGTGGAATGAAGGGTGCCCCCGAGTGTCGATGGGGTGATAGAAGAAGTCCATCGATGATCGAAAATATGATTGAAATGGATAGAAGAAATAGGATAGAATGGGCATGAAACCCTTGGTTATTTTTAGAAGAGAAAATGATAGGGATAAACATGGTTTTTTACTGCCCCAGGTGATTTGGAAGAAAATTTAGTAGTGATAAGATAGGAAAGTGGAGAATAGGAACATGATCATCTTTGTATTCAGTCTTCAATACACATCCTTATTTCATCATGTTGTCCCTATGATCTACATCATCAACCTTTATTTAAAATAAACAAAAGTGTAAGATAAAATGAAAAGCTAAATCACTATCAATTTTTTACCGCTAAAAATATGTAACTCCATCCAACATACATTATGCAATGCAATACGAGAAAGTAAAATGGTGTTTAACTCCATGCAACATACGAAATGCAATACTGCAATACGAGAAATAACTAGCTAAGCTAATAGAAAACCAGATACAATCACATGCACTCAAACAAACAATGTTTAAGACCATTTTACCAATGTTTTTGTTATCAAGTTGCGGTTCCCGAATGTTCGTGTTGTAATGACAAGGGTTAAAAATGGTGCCCCAAGCAAGGATACATGCAAGGGGAATAACAAAGGACACAAGTAGTCCCATGAAAATCTTTTGTGCACTATGACACGGTCTCTAGAAACTCACTATTACACGAGAGTACCGACATAACATGCAACCTAGATTTTTTTAATGGAGGTAGATCACGATGATCTATAATTCATTTGAGACCAAAACAAGCAAGAAATTTAGAAAGATGTTTTTTCAGACAAATTTTGATGTTTGAGGATAATGTAATTGACACATGATTTAGCTGTATGCACGTTGTTTACTAATTTTACCAATTTGTTTGGGTTTTTCTTAAACATATTTGAATCTTTTTTATTTTTGAAACATATTTGAATGTTTTTATGATTTTGATAGTTTTCTAAATCTATGTATAGGAAATGAAGAAACGTGGATGCCCCAACGACATATGGGATGTACAAGGGCAAAATGCCATGCATATGCGCAAGAAAGTGAAGATGTAAAATTTCCCCCAATGTTAGATGGGAATATTCAAAGGCAAACTCTTCACATGTAGAAGTTGGATCAGGGCCAATATAGATAGGTTCAATCATGATGATGAATGTAACCCAATGATGTGCTAGGAAGGAGAAAGGATGCCCCCAACGTAAGTTGGCCAAGAAGCACATGATAGAAAGAAGTGGAAGATTGTTTTGAGAAAGGGGACAAAGGTGCCCACAAACATGGAAAAAAGGAAATATTATACACATGGATGTTCTGAACGAAGTATAAGAATAACATGAATGTTGTGAATGTAGCTTAGAAGCCTCGCAATGAAGAAGTGATTAGCCAAAGGCACGAATCGTGAGACAAGATACAAACTAGAGTAAGAGTCTGAACAAGGTCCAAAAAAAACACTTGGTAACATACTAATCATGTTTTCTCATAGAGATCCAGTGTGTGCACGTGGAAATTTATTACCTCTTGGAGGGAAGATTTGATAGACAACAAGTGAAGACACCCTAGCCAATGTGTAGGAATGATTTATTTTTCAAAGTTGATTTTTATGAATGGATTGCGGAAGGAGAGCCGTACATTGCTCCACTACCAGCCAGGTGTCCATAGCCCCGATGGAGATGCATTTGATTCTAATCACAACATTTCTCTACTTTCAAACAGGTATCCATATCTTCGGTAGAGTTATATATCAATTTTCTTTTGCTTTTAGCATTATCTTTCAGCTTTGTGCTTTTTGATTTGATTGATGTTTTTCTTTTCGAAAACTTATTTCAGCTCTCTTATTTAAAAATGGTTTAATATTCATTGATGGCTTGATGGAAGGAGGTAGAAGTGATTGTGATGACGACATTGGCTAGTGTCAACAAATATATCCAAAATTTCTTCGCAATAATTTTTTTAGATGTTGATTGTGATAGGATCTCTAAGAGGTCAGTCATTCTTTAATTTACCAAGGTGATAAAAGACCAAGGCCAAATGGATACCATAGAGATAAATGTCACAAAATGCGTGCAAATAGGCTAACCAAAATATCACCGAAGGGATGAAAATGGTAGGAAGACTTGCAGAAGAAAAGCAAGGAAGGGAAGAAAGAACATCCATGTGTATGTGATACCTAATTGCAATGTGTGTTCGTTTACCTTTGATTTTTGAAATGTTTTCTCATTTTTTTGTATTTTGTCTTTTTTGAAAGGTGGGACCGACAAGGTCACTTGACATGATAAGATCCAACAACAATGTTAGAAATTTCCTTGATAAGGAATACTAGGTGTGTTTTCTTATCAAGATTCATATTATCCCCGATCTCGATGATCATGGTGAGTTCATACTCAATAGATGACTGCGTTATATTATGAAACGTGGATTTTTTAAGTGGCGATTGAGTTCCCTATCCAATGGTTTATGCACTTTGCACCATACTTGATGGTTTTGAATCGTGTTTGATTTTGAACTTTAAGATCATTTGAATTGTTGGGAGCTTTGGAGCTCTTAGAATTTTTTATCTTAGTCTGATGAAGAAATTGTTTGGGTTTCTTATAATATATTATGTGACTTGTCTGATCCTAAAAAGTGGGAGAAGAAAGTGGACAAATAGAATTGATGTGAGAAATGACGGTGGGTTTTCCACAATCATTGATAGAAGGACAATGTGATGAACGCGAAGGACACGATCCATGAATGAAGAGGATGGGCTACCAGGATGTGTCCCATAGACTGAAGATAAAAGACTACAAGGATGTGGCACTAAGATTGAAGATGAAGGAATTCCTGGTGGCATCCCATAGATAGAAGATGATGGGCTACTAGGAAGCAGCCCAAGAATCAAAGATGAGGGACTTTTAGGGCATGCCCCCAGTATAGACAAAGATGGGATACCAGGAGGTGAGCCACATATAGATGATGTGGGACTACTTGGAGGTGTCCCACATATAGAAGAAGATGATGGGCTACCAGGTGGTGACCCAAGGTAAGATTGCGATGGAGGAATCTTGATAGATAAAGAATGATTAGGTAATGAGAAGATAGGTCATGGATCAATGCTAGACCTAGGCATTTCATCGCCCAATGAAGAATGTGAAGATGGAAGAATAAGAGGAGGATCATGTTCGATGATCTTAGGGTCTTCCTCTATTTTTTGACAAAAGGCATCAATCTCTTCCTCCTAATATGTGAACATATCGAGGTATAAAGAGGTTTCTTGCTCATAAACTTCTAGAGGAATGTCTTCATGTACCCTCATAAATTCTCTAATGGATTCTTCATTCTGAAATGAATCAATCGGTGTGGGTATTTGTTCTACCACAAGAGGTTGATTGGATGAATGCGACATGGGAGTTGACTTGGATGATTGATTAGAAGGACTTTGAGTCGGAGAGCTCTTCGACGGAAGAAGGGGTCGTTGAGGTGACTAAGAAATGGGGTCCTACAAAGACAAGGAGGACTATGACTTAGGAGTTGTATTAGAGGAATAATTCGGATTGGAATCTTTAAAAGAATTATAAGACTTAGAATCATTGGGATTGGAATCTTCAAAAGAATCAGAAGACTTAGAATCATACCACTTACCATGAGTTGAAGATGGGGGAAGAGGTAAGTGAACAGGTTCTTTAGCACAAAGAATCAAATGAGGTCTAGTTGTGATAGGCATCCTTTGATGGGAATGTTGAAACCTAGGTTCCTTACTATCATAAGTATGTGGAACTGCATGATAATCAGTTTTTTACACCTTCCTAGACATAGATAGTCTAGGGGTTATTATGTTGACATGTTCAATAGGTGTATCTACACAACCAATGAGAGCATCAAAATGATTCTCCTCATTAGACACATAATTAGCATTCTTGTCCTGATTATGTTTAGGAAAAGTCTTCATATTGGGGGATTTGTTAGGAGTGGATGAATCCATCTCCACATCGCCACTTTTGATTAAGTCCTGGATGTAGTGCTGTAACTTCAAACACTTATCTGTTTTGTGACCTTTAACACGGTGGAATTGGAAATATTCATTATCTCTAAACCATGATGGTTTAGGCACATTATCCTCATAAGGCATAGTTTCAAGATATCTAACCATATTAATGGCTCTATTTGTTTTAGTATTGATGACATTGAGTCAGATAGAGGAGTGAAAGTACGACGCTTATACTCCATAGGTGGAGCTCCCTTTGCAAGATTCAAAGGAGTGTTATTTTGAATGGATTGTACTCATTTAGAGTCTACTATCCCATCACCAATGACATTTTTTTCTTATTATGAACAAACTTTGGTTTATCGTTAGACTTGGAATCGTTTTGATTGTGGGAGAAAGGTTTTAGAGTCCCCCTAGCTAGCAATTCTTTTCAATTTGACTCCCTTTTCGATTACCTCTTCGAATGTGTTGCCACAATGCATTTGTAGGTGGAACGTAATGTCTAGATGGAGGTTGGGAACAAATATGCCTATCAACTATTTTTGGGTATGGAGCAAGGAAAGCGGCTAGCTAATCCTCTCCATCGTTGTAAAAATGCAACGAAGTTTTCATTGTTTCTTTGTTTGGCATTGCAGAGATCCAACATGGTGACATCATTTTCTATATTAAAAGAGAAACATCGTCTAAATTTTTTTATAGTTCTATACATGTTGATATAGATCCCTTAGGGATGTGTACAAACCATTCTAACATCATTTCTCCTAAGCTTCGTGGAAAGAGGCACATAAGATAATTATCGCTGAATGTCACCTCTTGACATGCCATATAAAAATATTTAATATGGTCATAAGGGTCACCTTTTCCCTTATATTTGTCAAATTTTGGAAAATCAAAGTGTCTTGGGAAAGGTACATGTAGCATGGCTTTGTCGAATGGGTAGGGACATAACTCATCGAACCGGTACTTCTTGTTATTGCTACCAGTTTGGCCCTCTTGTAATGCTTGAAGGGTGTTCTTCATAGTAGACCATTCTTGGTGGAAGATTTGGTCTTGCATGGGTGGTGGCGTAGGTCTATACAAAGGGTTAAGCCTAGGTGTATGCCCACCCCGATTCTTGGCAAAAAATTCCTCATAAGGATCCTTTCGTGTCTCCCGTGGATCCCATTAGGCATGCCAAATGAAATCACCCTAAACTTTACAAAGAAAATTGCATGACTAACTAAGGAAGGATAACACCATTGCCACCTCTAGTCAAGGTTCTAAGTCTAGGAATGTAACATTAAGATAGAAGCTTAAAGGAATGCTTAACTAGTATGAAAACAATACAAAATCTAACTAAACATGCCTACTAATATGCTTCAATTACCTAACATGGGCCTAAATAGATCTAAGAGGGCAATCAAATTGGTATGGTTTTTACCCCAAACAAATTTAAATGGCCTCTTCAAATGACTACTTGGTCATTTTGGATATCCATCTTCTAACCCCATTGAAGGCTTTAGGCAAGGATTGAGCTTAGTTATAAATCATAATTATTATATGAGATGCAAATCAAAGCATGGTGTAAAATTGGAAGGTAATACTTAGTCTTATTTATAGTTTTTCCTTTGAGGAAAACTTGCATCTTGGTGCATGTGGGACTAAAAGTACAAAGAAGATTTAGAATTACTAATCATGATTAGGCTTTGCTAATCATAATTAGTGAATTACCAAGTGATTAAGAGGTATGAAGCCTTAATCAACCACTTAGGGTTAACTAGGAGGCTAAGATAAGATTTTGAAGCTTGCTGAGACGTTGTGGAGGAAAGTGGGGTGATTTTGAGTGGTTAGAAGAGGGGTTTGAGCCAATATTAGGGTATATTGACCAAATCAAGGGCAAAATAGGCTTAATTAGCTAATAACGCTAATTGTTGCCCGGAAGAGGATAACAACTTACGATTTGACATCGATTGGCATCCTGAATGTGTAAAAGAGTGGATACTCAACAAAGCATCATAATCAACCAAAATAGAGGGAAAGTGTTAGTTAATTAGTGGAAATCACTAATTATAACGGAATTGGAAAGAATGAGAGTGAATTGTGTGCGTTTGGCAATAAGATTGCAAAATCAGAATTTATGTATTTACATGAGGTTAGGGAGTAAGAGATCGGGAGAAAATTATCTATTTGTTGAAGCCTTGAAGACCCTTGGAGCTTGTATTGTCATGGACAATCTAATGAAGCTTCTTTACATCTGACAAAACTATGTATGATCATGTATTTTTCTACTTTGATTGAATTTTTATGAAATATATAACGAATCTTTATTGTGAATGTTATAAGAATGAATTTTCAGGTGTAGGATGAAGGCACAAATCATTAGAAGGAAAGAAGGTGGTATGAGGAGATAATAACAACATTCTACATAGTCGTAAGTTAAAGGAGACATGAAACTCTATGAGAGGTAAGTTAACTATGAAATGAATGAAAGTTAGGAGAGTTTGAGAGTAACTAGTGCATGAAACCCCTGAAGTTAATCAATTTATGAAGTCCAAGCTTATGCTATGTCATTATGGTTTATGGATAACAATTGTGTATGTGGATGAGAAGTGTTAGCTTATTCAAGTTAATGCCGTGACAATCTTCCTAGTTATTATAAGAATCCAATCTAAATTCCTTTCTTGAACTTAGGAGGAAGGAGTTTAATAAGACCAGTGAAATTTTTATGAAGGAGTTTGAATTACCATGAAAACTGGCAAGAAGCTTGTTAAAAACACTAAGTCTACAAACCCCATTATATTTTTAATACCTTGTTCTAGGGTATAAAAGGAGAAGGTTGACATAAGATGTTAAATAGAATCTTTAAAAACAAAAGGCCAAGACCACTCAAGTATTGAGGTGATTTTATTGTATTCGGGAGATTAGGAAAGCCGAGACCTTGTGGTTTAAGTCTTAGATGAAAATTTGGAAAAACTTAGACTTGACAGTGAATGTAAATAGTTTAAAGAACCTAAGAAGCTTGATCTCATTTTTGAAGGGCCTTTAGAATCTTGGAAAACAATAATAAGTGTTGAAGGAAGTTTGTAAAGTGAAGGAGAAGGGAAATGAGTAAATCTAAAAAATTTAAGAGGGGTGGATGAATCTTTTATAGACCCAAAAACTGGAAAATTTTAGTCTTGAACGTATATGCACATGTTTAAGAAGTCTTAAAGGAGAATTCAAATATAACTGAAAAATTTAAACCTTATGGTCCTTGACAGAGGTCTCGGATATAAGAAAATACTTTGTCTCGATTAAAGGAAGGGTTACATAGTCAAGTGAGGGTTTAAAGGAGAAATAAGTGTTATGAGAAGTTTTATGTGCAAAGTAAGACAAGGATTGAGAGTCACCTGTAATTATCATTAGTGATAT
The DNA here is from genome assembly GCA_018340775.1 of Taxus wallichiana var. yunnanensis. NCBI lineage: Eukaryota > Viridiplantae > Streptophyta > Pinopsida > Cupressales > Taxaceae > Taxus > Taxus wallichiana. The sequence goes on along the minus strand of CM031243.1, from coordinate 576,109,764 downwards.
GGTGATAGTTTTTGGATGTAGGTAAGGGAAAAAGAGAAGTATAAAAGGTCAAAAATGTTGCTCGCTCGGTTAAGGAAAGTGTGTACCCAAAATTAGAGGGGATTTTGAAGGAAATTAGTTTATGAGGGAAACTTAAACTCTTGTTCTTAATGCCCGTGAGGGGTTAGATAGTAGGGATCCATCGTAAGTTGATACTTAACTAGAAGATTTAAAATATTAGGAGGTTTTAAAGCATAAGGGAAGTAAATGCACAGCTTAGGCTATGCACTCTTTGAAAGTCACGTTGTGAGGAAAAAATAACAATCTTAGCCACCTTGCATCTGTTTAAAGGGGAGTCAAACTGTTATAAGGTGATTAATATGGCTTGGGAAAGCTCTCGAGGAAGGAGTTTATAATTTAAGGAATCAAGAAACTTCAAGATATTTGATTGTTCTGCACAGAGACAATTTGAAGATTCTAGAATACCTAAAAGTGGGTAAGTGGCAAGAACTCAATTGCAAGGAAAAAGGATATGTGGAAAGGTATTAACCAAGTTAAACAAATGTGGGTGAAGGATTTTGAATGGTGAAAATAATTAGAAAAGACAAAACCCTAAGAAATGGTAATGAAACCTTGAGAGACCTATTTGAAACCCTAGAAGGAGAGAAACGTAAGTTAGGAGTGATAGATTTTGAGTTAGGGAAAGAAAATTTGCACAAAGCTACAACTAGGTAAAGGGCATCTAAATCTAAGATTGCTTTTACCTTGAAATTGGTATATTTTTCCAGGACATTAAGGTTTTGGTGTATTGAGGACTACTTGAGAGAAATATGTCAAAATAGTAGAGAGGGAATAAAATAAAATTGGTAAATAATTTATCTATGAAACTTAGTAAACACTTGAAAGGGGGAAATGGGTCCTAAAAGAACTTACCAATGAGACCTAATTCCCAAAATGTGCATTTTACCTCATTAAAGGCGCTTTTGGAGGGCAAGTATCAAGAATGAAGGTCTCGAGAGAGTTTGAGTGAAGAGGAAGTGTTGAAACATTTTCAAGCATGTAAACATTTTTGTTAGGTGAAATTGAACATGTGTAAAGTGATTTCAAGCTTTGAACCAGTTGTATATAGCTTTTGATGATGAAATGCAAGTTTTGGCAATAGAGACAAAGTGAAAATTTGTATGGTTTTTAAATGTTGTTTCAAGTACTTGTTCTAACTTGTTGGATGTTTGTTTAATGTCATTATCCTTTGCAAAATGGAGACAAAATGGAATAAATAGAGAAACTGATGAAAAAGATGAGAGAGGAAAAAGAGAGAAAGAGAAAAGAAGAAAAAAAAAGAGAGTTAGCAAGAAAACAAGAGTTATGGGTTGAACAAGAGCTCAAAGAGCTTAGGAAAGATATGGGGAAGATAAGAGAACTGAAGAAATATATAAGCATGATGATAAATAAAAATATAGTGGTTTTTATGATGAAAAGAGGTGTTAAGTGGCCTATAGAGCTACTTGTGAGGAAGAGACAAAGAGAGTAGCTGAGAGAAGTGATAAGAAAGGAAGAAAGGGAGTTGAAGAAGATAGAGAAGAGGATGAGAAAACAAGAGGAAGAAGTGGTCAAGAAAGTTGTACATGAAGAAATTCAGGAATTGGATAAATAAGTTGTAATTGGAAGCTTCTTAGCTTGCATTATGGGAGAACAAGAAAATGATGAAGTGGAGCAGCGAGAGTAAAGAAGGAAAAGAGCTCATTGATGGAGCTTCTCAAGGGGATAAAAGGCCTCCAAGTTTTAAATCTAATATTTTATTTGTATGTATTAATGTAGGTATAAAAATTTAAGAAAAGGCAAGAAATGATGCCTTGAATGAAGAGATAGAGAACAAAAGTGAAGAAAAGCTAGAGAAAGAAGTTTGTGAGAAAGTTCAAGCTCAATATGGATCAGTCAAAGGTGATAATGCAGTAGTGAGTGTGATGAAAGGATCATGGAGATATCTTACAAGAATGTGGAGCTGGTTAAGTGGAGAAGATGAGGTTAAAGCTAAGGAAAAATCTAGAGAAACAAATGCAAGTGAAGCATGTAAAGAAGATGAAAGTGTGATGAAGATTCAAGAGGAAAAAACAATTCAATAACCTTATTATTTACAACACAATACAATGCTCTTACGAAGGAAGATCAGAAAAAAAGATGAAGAATTCAATATGGGGAAAAGAGAAGACAAGAAAGGGACTAGTCGTTCACTATTTTTACAATCTAAGGTGGCTTTTAGCTTTGTTTGTGCAGGTATAGACCAAGATGTGAATGAGAAAAGTTAAGAGAAACAATAAATTGATGAGTAAAATCAAGTGAACCATGAAGGAGTAGAAGACCAAGATGAACAAAGAGAAATAATGAATCAAGAAGGTAATAAAGCAAGCAAGAAAGGAATCAAGCATATAAGGAGAAGGTAAAATAAAATCAGAGAACATGAAGATGAGCTCAAGAGCAGCAAAAGAGGAAGAAATTCAAAGAAGAAAAAGAATTGGAAAAAGAGGAAGAAAGAAATACAAATTTGAGCTCAAATCTCTCCTCTTGGGGAGTATGATGCAGGAGCATCATTGTAGATAGAAAATTTTGGGTGTGTTTTAGTTTTCTAGGTGTGTGTGGAGTTCATTTGGACTCATTTTGTGTGTAATAAGAGGTTTCCCTCCAAAACCTCAAGTTTGAATTTTCAAATTCTCTAGCTTGTAGTTCTTAAGTCTAGATGTTAGTTTAGGATTAATAAATGGTGTAATAAGGTTTTATTAGACTTATTCTTCCCTAGACTTGACCTACTTAACCTACCTAGACCTTAACTCAACATGGTTAGTCTTCTCAAGGGTTAGTGAGGAGAGTTAGAACCCTAACTAACTCATCTTCTACATATCTTGTATGGAGGCATTTGAATAAGGAGGTTATGGAGTAAGAAAGAGGGAGAATATTCTCTATTTTTGGAAGCCTTGAAGGCTATTGGAGCTTGTATTATCATAGACAATCTAATAAAGCTTCTTTACATCTGACAAAACTATACATGATCTTCTATTTTTCTACTTTGATTGAAGTTTTATGAAATGACTAACAAATATTTATTGTGAATGTTGTAAGAATTACTTTTCAAGTGTAGGATGAAGGCACAAATCATTAGAAGGTAGGAAGGTGGTATGAGGAGATAATAACAAAATTCTACACAATCTTAAGTCAAAGGAGATAAGAAACTATATGAGAGGTAAGTTAATTATGAAATGAGTGAAAGTTAGGAGATTTTGAGAGCAACTAATGAATGAAACCCTTGAAGTTAATCAATTTATGAAGTCCAAGCTTATGTTATGTCATTGATGGTTTATGGATAACAATTGTGTATGTGGATGAGAAGTGTTAACAACTCTTAATGGTGTGACAGTCTTCTTAGTTATTCTAATAATACAATCTAAATTCCTTTAATGAACTCAAGAGGAAGGAGTTTAATAAGACCAGTGAAAGGTTTATGAAGGAGTTTGAATTACCATGTAAACACAGGAAGAAGCTTATTAAAAATAATTAGTCTACAAATCCTGTCATAGTTTTAATACCATGTTCTAGGGTATAAAAAGGAGAAGGTTGACATAAGATGTTAAATAGAATCTTTAAAAACAAAATGTCAAGCCCACTTAGTATTGAGATGATTTTTATTATGTTACGGGAGATTTGGAAAGGTGAGACTTTGTGGTTTAAGTCTTAGATGCAAATTTAGAAAAAATCGACTTGGCATTGAATGTAAACAATTTAAAGAACCTAAGAAGCTTGATCTCATTTTTGAAGGGCCTTTAGAATCTTGGAAAACAAGAATAAGTGTTGAAGGAATTTTGTAAAGTGAATGAGAGGGGAAATGAGTAAATCTAAAAACTTTAAGACGGGTGGATGAATCTTTGATAGACCCAAAAACTGGAAAATTGCAGTCTTGAACGTGCATGCATAGGTTTAAGAAGTCTTAAAGGAGAATTCAAATATAACTAACATTTTGAAACCTGATGGTCCTTGAGAGGTATCGAGATACAAGAAAATACTATGTCTCGATTAAAGGAAGGGTTACATAGTCAAGTGAGGGTTTAAAGGAGAAAGAAGTGTTATGAGAAGTTTTAGATGCAAAGTAATACAATGATTGAGAGTCACTGTACAAATCATTAGTGATATGGTTATAGTTTTTGGATGTGGGTAAGGGCATAAGAGAAGTATAAAAGGTCAAGAAAAGATGCTTGCTCGAGTTAAGGAAAGTGTGTACCCATAATTAGAGGGATTTTGAAGGAAATTAGTTTACGAGGAAACTTAAACTCTTGTTCTTGAGACCTGTGAGGGGTATATAGTAGGGATCCATCAGTAAGTCGATACTTAACTAGAAGGTTTAAAATATTAGGAGGTTAGAAAGTATACGGAAGTAAATGCACAAACTCATCTATGCACTGCACTCTATGACAACATGTGGTGAGGAAAAAATAATAATCTTAGCCACCTTGCATCTAGTTAAAGGCGAGTCAAAAGGTTAGAAGTTGATTAATAGGGCTTGGGAAAGCTCGAGGAAGGATTTTATAGTTTAAGGAATAAAAACTTCAAGATATTTGACCGTTGCTCAGAGACAATTTGAAGAGTCTAGAATACCAAAAAGTAGGTAATTGGCTAGAACTCAATCGCAAGGAGAAATGACATGTGGAAAGGCCTTAAACAAGTTTTAAAAAGGTGGGTGAAGGATTTTGAACGGTGAAAACAATTGGAAAAGACAAAACCCTAAGAAATGGTAATGAAACCCTAATAGACCTATTTAAAACCCTAGAAGGAGAGAAAAGTAAGTTGGGAGTGATAGAGTTAGAGTTAGGGTAAGAAAATTTACACAAAGATACAAATAGGTAAATGATATTTTGAATCTAAGATTACTTCTACCTTGAAATTTGTATATATTTCCAGACACATTAAGCTTTTGGTGTATTGAGGGACTACCCGAGAGAAATAGGTCAAAATGGTAGAGAGGGAATAAAAGAAAATGGGTAAAGAATTTATGGATGAAACTTTGTAGACACTTGAAAGGGGGAAATGGGTCCTAGAAAAACTTACCAGTGAGACCTAATTCCCAAAATGTGCATTTTACCTCATAAAAGGAAGTTTTGGAGGGCTAGTAGCAAGAATGAAGGTCTCGAGAGAGTTTGAGTGAAGAGGAAGTGTTGAAACATTTTCAAGCATGTAAACATTGTTGTTAGGTAAAATTGAACAGTTGTAAAGTTATTTCAAGTTTAAACTAGTTGTATATAGCTTTTGATGATGAAATGCAAGTTTTGGCAATAGAGAAAAATTGAAAAATTGTATGATTTTTAAATGTTGTTTCAAGTACTTGTTCTAACTTTTTGGATGGTTGTTAAGTGTCATTATCCTCTACATCAATTCCAAAGTTATGAAATAACAACAATGCAAAGGAAAAATCATGAAAAACTTGAATGAAGGATCTCAAGATTCAAGCTAACCATATAAAGGATGCATAGGCATGCTAGACCTTGAAGATGCACTGCTTTTTTAACAACTTGTGATGTATTAATTGTGTGTATGTGAATTTTGTAATAACATTGATGTATATTTTCTTGATTATCTTGTATTACATATTTCTACTCTTCGTGATCCATTTCAATTTATCCTTTTTTCTGTATGAGATTTGTAGCCAATACATTATCATGAGCTAGTGGTAGGAAATGTAATGGGCTCGTGAATACCTTTCACATGTATATCAATTCCTTTATTGATGAATCCCATATTTTACAAATACTTATATGTAATTCCATATTAGTGGAAGGAAGTATGTGTAGGATTAGGTATTTATATTCAAATGGGAGAAACAAACTTTGGTACCAATATTCAAGTGTGAGCAATTGAATTTGGTATGGATATTTGACAAGGAGTGATAGAATTTGACTATATGAAAGGAATATATGTGTTTGTGTTACATATTGCAATGTAATACTTGACATGTTCATGATCAAAATGGCTAGTATATACTCCTTAGTACTTTTGAATTTGGCACACACATGGAGAGTGGATGGAACAATGTTCATGGAACATATCTAAGGATTCCCTAGAATGATGTTGTAATTAAGATTGTTAGGCATTACTTGAAAAAAGTATCAAGGGTATGCATTCCCATTGTAATTGGTAATGTTATTTTCCCAAGAACCTAGCACAATGTATTATAAAAAACCACATATACTCACACTAGAATGGGTAAGATCCCTAACATATATACCTAACCTATTAAGGAATAATATGTTGTAAATATTGAGGCCATATCTATTTTTTCTAAGTACACACTTAGCGAATTTGTGACACATTGCCACCTAAATATATAATAGGATACCATTTTCTATGACATGCTAGGGAGGAAGATCCTTTGAACCAAAGGATATATGTTACTCAGTGAAACTCGGAGAATTGATAATAAAGGTCGCAGGGTCGATAGTTATATTATGATGGATTCGTGCAGACCAAAAGGCCTTACAAGCAATATCCTTACACTTGGGATTAAAGAAAAGGAACTCATCAAAACACAAGGTGGGATCATTAGAAGTAACCACGATAGCTCAAAACTAAGATCAAAACCTACAATTAGAGAATAATTTAATCACTAAGTTGAAAATGGAAGCCCAACAATCAATGAAGACCCTATAAAGGATAAGGATCAAAAGTGGTTTTTAACAAAGAATGATCATCATCGTATTACTAAAACAATTATTTTTAGAATAGAAGATGAATATTACAAAACCAAAAGAGATAAATTTAGGATGTAAATATTGTGAACAAAAATCTATAGGGAATTTTCAAATAAGTTTATTTTAAAAACAATTCCCTTATTAATAAAATTGGAAATTTTAAATTTTTGAAATAGGTGCTAAAACTTATGCCAAACAAGAAGTTTTCGTACCTCCAAGGAATTTGAAAAGAGAGTCGTTATTATCTAGCTATGTCTCAACAAAAATGAGGCCCAATAATGATGTTTAGCGAAAAGAAATCGTAGTTAAATTACTAAAATGACCATTTATAGAAATAAAAAGTGATTTTAACAAAACCAAAAGAGGTGTTTCATAATTTGAATATATGGAATAAAAACATCCAAGTAATTTGCAAAAACATGTACATTTTATGATTATGCCCTTATTACTAAAAATAGTAACCATGAATTTATTAAAAATGCACTAAATATTATGCCAAATAAAAAGAGATTTTGTGTTTATTGTACCAAAATAAATAAAAATTTCTAAGGAGAAACCCTACAATAAATAGGGTCGATAGATTCAATTCAAAAGTCATGCTCAACAAATATTTACACCCTAGTTAAATTATGTCAAGGAAAACACACAACTATATATATTATGTAAGGGTTTGTTAAATGAGATTATTCTGATATAATTAATCCACAATTAACAATGCATAATCAAAACAACATATTAATACTTGGAACAATGATAAATGATGAAAATATAGCTCAAACAAACAATAAAATATGAAGACTTAGCTGTATAGAATGGAACAAAGGAGATATGGATGTTTAAATAAAAGGAACGAGGTGGTAATAGTCTTTAAATGCTTCGTTATTTATACTAGAATTGGAAACTAAGTTAGTGTAGGACTATATTGCTCTACAGAACAATTATACGGACTTGACACTTTTGCATAGTGTTGGACTCTTACACAATGAGATTTTGTAACTATTTGTTCCCTTCACTTGTCTTGAAATTTACCTTATTATATGCCGTTATTTCTTGCACAACCTTAACACAACCTATAATGACCTACAACAAAGTGGAAACCATCCATTCCTTTAATACCCTTCATCAAAGTATTAGATAAAAAAGGAAAAATCATGTGTGTGGTGAGATTGGACTACCCTTATAATTCAACCCCTACTAAACCAATCCAAGTGTTGCATTAAATGCCCTCATGTGGGACCAAGCCTCATGTTATTTTCCTAGGTGCATGTGCAAGTGTGAGTTTTATATAATTCAACCCACTATAAGTATACCTATGTATCTTGAAATAAAGATAGTGGGATAACTAGAGAGCATTGAGTTTACCCGAATCACCATAGTAGTGTGATGTAGTGTGCTTCAAATACATGACAAAAACATTTGGTCCCTTAAGGACCTTTGAAAATACTTGGAGTGAATTTTCTCTTAATAAGACACGGCTCTATAACTTTTTCATGTTTGGAAATGGAGGAAGCTATAATATTTGACATAGTTGAGTGTTTCATACCTATAATATTGTATCCTCTAATCATGTACAATTAATTTAGGGATATCAAGGAGAGCCTTAAGTGTTGTCTGAGTGATATTTGCAATAGTAGCTTGTAAGAGTTTCAGGTGAGTAATAAAGTGATATTGAATTTCTTATATAACATTCTATAGGTGAAATATTATGATAAGGCTGACCCTAGGAAGATGAAATGATGCATATAAGGTATTCAAGTTGAAATTAGAGTTGGAAGATGAGAAGGGACAAGACCGTACAATTCACACAAGGTCATAGAACTTATCCTAACCAAAATATTCGGTTTTGAATAGGAAGCTTGTGATACGAAACTATAATTTATAGAATGATGCACAAAAGGTTATATACTAGTTTTCATTATTGACAATTCTTTATTTAATGATAGAGGACAATGTTGAGATGAGAAGGTCAAGAAATTTCTAGAGAGATGTACTAATTGGACTTACAATGCGAGTCATTTTTCTTAACAAGGAAGCATAGCCAAACTTATCAATGATAAAGTATAAGTGGCCAAATTTGAGTGTCTACACATGGAAATTTGAAAACCCTTCAAAAAAAAAGTCTATAAATTACCAAGTCATTCCATTTAGATTTTCCCACATCCAAAAGAAAGGTAATGTAACAACATTAAGGGAAAAGAAAAGTTTTAGGACATCCCATCAACACTAAAACACCAAGGTTAGATCTGCTTTCTAACAAGTCTTGCCTACCATTAAAAAAACTTGAGTCGTGTCACATGTTTAACAAGCATTGGGAGGACTATAACATGAAATTTAGAGTCTAATCACAAATCTATATGAGATATCCAAGAAGGACACAAGAATTCAACAATGAACACAAAAAGAGTCCATCCAAGGAGGTTAAAATCTAATGTTAGTGAGGTGCAGAAGAGTGTCCAAAGAATTTGAAACTTGGATTTTCTAAGGTTATTCGTGTCAACATTTTTTTTTCCTTCATCATCGATTGTCCATACCACATCAAAAAGTGTTTTTAAGCCTCTAACATTAATTATCGACATTTAATCCACCCATTTAGGTAGTTTAAGCCTTTAAATATGGCACTTATCTATCCATGTGCAATGATGGTTATAGAAGGTGATGAGGATGGCTCTAAAATGAGAAATGACTTTGGTTCTCAAGGTTTATGATGAAGTAATGAGTTTGAAAAATTCTCTTAATGTTTTGATGAATATTGTTTTTGTTGGGCCTATTATTAAGTGATATGAGAACTTCGATATAGGAGCATCATTTCTTGTAAATAGTCAAATTTTGGTTTTCATAAGTGTGTTGGGTGTAAGATGACATCTTAGTTGTTTAGGCATGGATCCTAGTCCATTTGGACCTCTCATGGTATCTAATAAAGTGATTTTGGAGTTTCCTTCCAAAACCACTTATTCAAATATTTGGATTTTCCAAGTTGTAAATAGTGGTCTAGGTGTTTATATAGGAATAATAAATATTGTAATTGTTCTTAAAGAGCCTCAAAATGATGAAAAACATGTTTTCTCAACCTCCTAGTAAGGTTTCACAAACCATAATTACTCTTCACTAGGGTTAGGTCACTAAACCTTACTTGTAACTACCTTTCATTTAAGCCTTAAAAGAGGTATTCAAATTAAGAGGAGTTAGAGAAGTTTTTCAGAGGTGAAATAAAGTTGAGAGGAGGTGTTTGAGATCCCTCACAGCTTAGGAAAGATTTGTATATGTTCATGGAAATCTTGTAAGACATGTCTTATAATGAATGAAGCTTGAGTTTTTGTAAAATGTGATGAATTTATAATAAAATGGTTGTGTGTTCATATTCCTCCTATTTTGTATACTTGGTATGGTTAAGATAAAGTTAATTTTGAATGGTATCATATCTTATATGACATGGTTTCTCAGATTTTGTTGAAGACTAGATGACATTGGAAATACAATCTTATTTTTAGAAAGGAAACTCTGTATTTTTGGTGCATTTTATGATGGTATAAATTATGAATATGATATTATGGTGTTATGTATGGGAGAAACAAATTTATAATCTATAAATTATATGAAGGAGTGATTTAATGCATGTTGGGAAAAGGTATGCTTATTGTTTGTGGAAATTCTTGTGATTTGTAAAAGGAATGAATAAAGAAATGTATATAGCTTGTAATATCAGCAATGAATCTTGTTAAAAATTGGTCATCGGCAGGAACATGGGTAACCACATGTGTGGTAATATTTTTAGGGCATAATAAATTGATCTTGGACTTTAAAGCATGAAAACTCAGTCCTAACTATTATAGAACCCAAATTTGGAGGATTTGAATGGGGTAATAGGTGGATTAGTCAAGATAGGATTGTATTTATTTTTGAAATTAGTATTATAGATGGATATAAGTTTAGTGGAGGTGTAAAAATATTTGGAAAGGATAATATAAGTTAAAGAGAAAGAAAACTAGAGAAACTCAGTCTATTACCCTGTTATGAGAACAAAAATCATGCACATACCTGGTAAAATGGGCATAACTCATGTGTTATGAGGAAATAAGTTATGAAATTTTGTATGGAGGTGTAATACGCGAGACAAAAAAATCAAGTGGTTTTAGGTCTTAAAACCTTCATATTCAAAAGTTATTTTTTTTTAGTGCTTGTTGTCAAGACAGTCTTAAGTTTTGAGACATATTTTTAAATTTTGATTTGTGGGAGTTTTATTTCGTACCAAGGCCTAAAATTTTTCACACACCATATATGGAGAATGATAAAAGTGAATTAATGGGTTTATAGATAATTTTTCACGTGCAAGTAGGAGAAGTGATAAATGCTCAAGGAGAAGACCTAGTTAGACATAGTCAAATCTGAGTTTCAACAAAACAGGGGTGTTGGGGTGAGAGATAAGGTTTAGAATTTTGTGAAGAGTTGTAAACCCTTAAATGGTATCTAAAAAGTCTTTCAGATTGTTTTGAAATCCATGGTGTGGAAAATTATCTCAGAAAAATCAGTTTGAAGAACTAGAAAAGACCTAGAAGGGCTAAGGAAGAAAAGTGATCAATGAGTTGGGAGAAATGAATGAAGAGTTGGACTTAAAAAAATGGTGAAAAGCTAGATAAAGATAAAGGGTATCCAAATATGTTATTACTTCTTCACGAGTGTTAATGATTTATTCCCAACCATAAGTTTTGCAAGTAAATAGGGCTAGATGAAAACAGTAAAAGGAGAATAAAAGGAGTTGGACTTAGAGTTGAGTTCTAAAATTTTTTTAGGAGCTATAAACCCATAAAGGGTATCCAAAAGGTTATCAAAAGTTTCTAAGTCCTTATACATTATCCTAGACAGTGAGGTTTGATGTTAAGAAGGGTTGCAAGCCTAATAACAAGGCCTAACATGTGAAAGATTTATAGTGATGCCTCTATTCTTATTGAAGTTGATAAACATGTTTGTTTGATGTTTCAAAGCAAATAAGAAGTGTATGAATCCTTGAATCATCATAGTTAAGTAAATTGGCATTGTACATCCTTTAAAAGTGCTTGAGATTTGGCATATTTGGGCATGTTTTGATTATTTACTTTTGAGACTAACTCTTAGTTGTTGTGATTTGATTGGGTCCATCACCCTTCTCTGCATCAATTGGTATCGAGCGGTGTTTTCTCTTTTAAGAAGAATTTTTTTGAAGAAGAAGAAAGTGAAAGTTTGTAAGTGGAGTGGCATGAGAAGAAACCATAGCCATTGAAGGCTTGAAGAAGAAGATAAAAAGAAGTGAAGAATAAATCCAAGGTGGAACATACTTGGAGGTTGAGAGAGAATCATATAAGTGCCAAAAGACTAGGTAAGCCTAGGGTGAGGTACTTGGAAGGAGCAAGGTGAAAAAGAGTTGCTTCAAGAAGAAACAAATAAAGAGTTAAGAAGAAAAGAGAGTAAAATCTGAAGGGTTTCTTTCCGGATAGCTACTACAACAAGTTAAAGAAGAGTGAAAGGAAGAAGAGGATGACTAATGGATAGATGATATAAGAGATTAAATAGATAGAGGAAGATTTAAAATTGATAATAGAAATAAGTAAGAAGAACAATCAAGTTCTTGGATGGAGTATGAAGAGAAGAGTGCAATGGCCCATAGAATGGCTTGTTGAAAGAAGGAATGAGCAATTTATTTCTTGGAAAAGAGAGAACATAAGAAAACAAAGATGTATGAAAGTCAATATGTGTTATCCAGAAGTGGTAGTGATGTTATGTGAAGAAGAAGCGAAAAATAGTGAAGGACAACAAAAAGAAGATGAAGAAGAGATCTTGAAAGGAGCTTCTCAAGAGGCTATATGGCCTCCAATTTTTATTCTAATATTTCCTTTTCATGTGTGAATGTAGGTGAAAAAAAGAAGATATCAATACTATGAAAATTGTAATTAATAAAGACATAGAAGATCAAGAAAATAAATATTAAAGAATAAATGAAGAAGAAGAACTTACAACATAATGAGAATTAATATGGCAAAGAATCATGATGGAATCAGAAAATTTAGACTGTTTAAGGATGAAGAAGACTTTAGACAAGAAGAAAAATAGCTTATACAGATATTGTATGAAGAATAATATGCTAGAGAAGATGAAGATCGAATTGAATCAATTTGGAAGACACTATGGGAAGATGAAGACAAGCTTGAACCTGATTTCATATATCAGTTGAGAGTTGAAGGTGAAAAGAAGAGAAAGAATGAAGAAAGAGACAAGAAATATGCATGGAAAGGAAGCAAACAAGAAGAAAAAAAGACAAAGAAAAGACAAAGAAGAGTCATGATAGATGGAGCTCAACATAAGAAGAGGAGAAGCAAATCAAAGAAGCAAAGAAATTGGAAAACAATAAAGAAGACTAAAAGTTTGAATAGGAGCTTAAATCTTCCCACTTGGGAAGTATGATGCAAGAGCATCGTTTCTTGTAAATAGTCAAATTTTGTCTTTTATAAGTGTGTTAGGTGTAGGATGTCTTCTTAGGAATTTAGGCATGGATTCTAGTCCATTTGGACCTCTCATGGTATGTAATAAAGTGATTTTGGAGTTTCCCTCCAAAAGCACCAATTCAAATATTTGAATTTTCCAAGTTGTAAATAGTGGTCTAGGTGTTTGTATAGGAAGAATACGTGTTGTAAGGACTCTCAAAGATCATCAAAATGATGAAAAACATGGTTTCCCATCATCCTACTAAGGTTTCACAAACCATAGTTACTCTTCACTAGGGTTAGGTCACTAAACCTTACTTGTAACTACCTTTCTTTCAAGCCCTAAAAGAGGTATTTGAACGAGTTAGAGAAGGTTTTTAGAGGTGAAATAAATTTGAGAGGAGGTGTTTGGGAGCCCTCGTGGATAAGGAAATATCTGTATATGTTCATGGAAATCTCGTAAGATAGGTCTTGTAATGAATAAATCTTGAGTTTTTGTAAAATATGATGAATTTATAATAGAACGGTTGTTTTTTCATATTCCTATTGTTTTGTATTCTTGGTATGGTTAAGATAGAGTGATTTGTGAATGGTAGCATAACTTGTATGACATGGTTACACATATTTGGTTGAAGACTAGATGACATTGGAAATACAATCGTATGTTTATAAAGGAAACTTTGTATTTTTGATGCATTTTATGATGGTACATATTATGAAGATGATATTATGGTGTTATATATAGGAGAAACAAGTTTCTAAGATATAAATTCCATGAAGGAGTGATTTAATTCATGTTGGGAAAAGGTATGGTAATTTTTTTAATAATGGCAAATAGTTTTTGAAAGGGACTATACCCTTGAATACAAAAAAAAGGCCTTTAAGCCGGAATAAGAGTGAGAAACATAAAGCAGGACTAACCAAGTCCAAGAGGAACAATGAAAATCAACGTAGCCCGAAAACAACTACACAAGCGAGGCTTAACAAAGAAAAAACAACGAAAAAAACAAGAACTGACAGCAAAGAAACAAGAAGAATAACAAAAGAGAGCAAGAGAAGCATGCGAGACTACTTTTTGGCCGCTTGATCAACACCGATCTTGACTTTTTCCAAGCATGAAACATACCCAAAGCGGTCATGTGGGCAAAGATCCGTCTTATCGAGCTCCTCGATGGTTCTTTTGCTCTCTTTTTCATTGCCCCAAAGTGCAGCCAGGATACCGCTGAGGTTGGAAACACTTTTGGCATGCCCCACGATGAACTCCTCAATGGCCCTAAAGGCGGCAATGTTGTAATCATGCCTAGTCTTAGCCTTCCCAAGGCGGGAGTCCAAGGAGGTCAGCTTTTTGTATATGTCTTCAACCTGACTATTGTCAATGCTCCCTTCCCCCTCCATGCTTTTCTTACCTTTTTGCTTAGCTAGATTTTTGACCTCATCCTTCAACATTTTTATCTCAGCCTCTAAGGCCTCCAGTCTCTTAGAAGGGTTATCCATCTGTGCTTCCCGGGGACTGGCACTACTTATGTTCAGCAGGTCACGTGCAATGTCAAGATCAAGAGGCTCTTTCCCTGCTGCAAGAGTCTCAAGGTTGAGTCTCCTAGAAGCCCTGGTGAGAGGTCGTTTAGAGGAAGAGGCGAGGTGAGTGTCAGGAGGAGCAGAAGGAGGAATAGAAGGAGAAACATGTGCACTGGCGCATGGGGTAGCAAAGACCGGTGGCGAGGGGCAAGCGAGGGCGGGCAGCAAGGGCGCAGGGGAAGCAGGGCTGGCAGCAGCAGAGCCCATCGGAGCCGGGCTAGGAGAGGAGGGAAGACCGGGGTACTTGAGAAGGCAGTGTTTGTGGATAAGCAAAATAAGCCCTTGATGCAAGGGAACCGCCCGGGTATGCTTCTGGAACTCCAAAATGGAGCGCTCAAGAGAGTTTAAAAGATAATGAGGGAAGCAAACCAATCTATTCCTACGGAAGTGATTTAAAAAGATGAGATGCTTAGCTGGGACAGTAACAAACCTACCTTCCAAGGATATGAAACGAATCATCATGCGAGTGACTTCATCAAATGGTGATGGAATTGAGCTTACAAGCAGACCCACTGTGCTGAAAATAAGCTTCTCATCTTCCTCCACAAATCTTCTTTCTTCAGTTTCTTTGATAACCCTTTTGTTGAAGAAGCGGTACCCATCCAGGCTGAGACCGGTCGCTTCAGCAATGAGCTCTTCATTGACAAGAATTTTCTGTCCCCCATAGTCGACAGTCCTCTCTTTCCACTCCTTAGCAAAGCGTACTGAAATACTTTGATCATGCCCTTGCACTCTTTCAACAAAGCTGGTGAAGCCGCCTATGCTGAGGATGTTCCAAAGCTCGGTGTTTTCCTTCCAATCAGGGTCCGCGCACGGCTCAATTTGACAGGGAGGTCCTCCCATCTTCTCAGTGGTGTGCAGGTTACAACAAATTCTAGAATGCCGTTGGGCGTGAAGAACAGTTCGTTTCTTACTGTTGAAGAACGCACAAGACTGGGTACTGTAGCCGTTGGTCTTCTCACGAACGGCTGCGTAATTGCTGAACTGAGCCTGCGGGAAGTCGCGTGTGAAAACCCTTTCCCTGTCAACAATCACTTTGTAATTATCATCGGTTTTCGTGGAGTTTGGCATCCGGATATCAACAGCCGTTGTACCCCCCGCATGCGTGATTTTCAAATCTGGATGACTCCACTTGAAATTTCTTAAATAGATCTTACTATTATTTGAAAAAGATATTATTTGCCTCGCCATATAGAAAAAAGCAGCACGTGTGAAAGAATAAATGATTTTGATTTTCCGCCAAAGATTAAGGCTTATCTCTGGAGATTGCTTGCTTGTGAAGATCCGCATGGATGCTGTTGTGAAGCTGATTAGGGATACTATCATTATCCCAGACAGTAAAATTAATATTAATGCCATAATTGGCGAGTGCATCCGCCATATTGTTACCTTCCCTGTAAGTATGTATGATTCTGATACTATTGAAGGTGTGGCAAATGCTTATGGATTCAGAGATAAAATCTTTAATACTCCAACTGGGAGATGAGGACTGATTGAGGAGCTTAATGATATTAAGGGAGTCCCCTTCAACAATAAGGTTCTCAATGTTTTGAGCCCGTGCAACTCTCAAGCCCCGAGAGAGCGAGATAATGCTTCGCAAAATGATTGGTTTGAATTCCCATTTTACCGGCAAAGCATAAGCAGCAATCAAATTACCTTTGTGGTCCCGTATAGCTCCTCCTCCATTCTGTCCCGTGGTTTCCCCTTAGAGGCGCCATCAAAGTTCAGCTTGTACCAATTAGAGTCAGGAGGATGCCATTTAATCAACGATCTATCTACACTATTCCCAGGGTTGCTCCAATTTCCAATGTGCCAATTAGATAAAATGTGCTCTTCATTCTCAGGATAACACTTGTTCTTGGGAGGTTTAAATCTGGCCATGTTCTCTTTGATACCTTGAGAAATTTTGCTAATACTGATTTTAAAACTCTGCTTCTTATTTCTGAAAATTATATTATTTCTGTCCTTCCAAATCCTCCAGATTAAGTGTGGGATTGCTAATTTCCAGATTCTTTTGATAGCACAATGTCTGAATGGTGGGTTCCATTGATTCCATAGCTGATTAAGGTTCTTCGGCAACACCCAAAGAGCATCAAATTTAGAAAGAACAAAGCTCCAAATTCTATTGGCATAAGCACAATGTATGAACAGATGACTAATGTCTTCATAGTCATTCCTACAAAGGTGGCACCAATTAGGAATTATAAATCCTCTTCTCATCAAATTGTCGGTGGTGAGAATTCTACCTCGATGGCCACCAAAGAAAAAAAAAAAAAAATTTGGGGTTAACTCAGGCATCCAGATCTTGTTCCAGTTAAAGTCAGATTGGTTACTCTGAGAAAGAATGGTATAACCAGATTTGACTGAGTATTTCCCATCTTGTGAATTGCTCCAAACCAGCTCATCCTTGGAATTCAGCTGACTTAAAGGGAAGAGGTCTAAAAGATCCTGGAGGGAGGAAGTAGATTGTTTCAGCTCAATTCGTTCCATAGAAAGTCTTTTCCAAGCCTTGTTGGTGCCATTTCCTTCGATATAGTCCTTGACTTTAGTTCCATACTTGCTTATAAGGCTGTCCTTAGCTGTCCCAAATCTCTCCAAGAGGTTGTCACTGAACCAGTTATCCTCCCAGAAGTTTATTTCACTTCCATCCCCCACTTTCCATTTGCTACCCTGTTTGATGAAGTTTCTACTCTTAACCAGATTATTCCAAAAAATGGAACCATTGGGTAGTTGATCTTCATGCAGATAGGAGTAGACAGCTTGTTGATTCAAGTATTTTGCTTTAATAACATCAATCCAGGGCTGTTTCTCATATAGCAATCGCCAGCCCATCTTAGCGATGAGTGCCTCATTCATTTTCTCAATATTTTTTATGCCCAGCCCTCCCATAGATTTTGGGGTGCAGACCTTGTCCCAGGCCACTAGGTGAAATTTGAACTTCTCTTCCATACCTTGCCATAAAAATTTTTTTGAATCCTTTCAATTTTCTCTCTGAAGGAAGAAGGAATTTTGAAAAGTGACATGATATAGATGGGCAGACTTTGGAGTGTACTTTTAATGAGAAGGCACTTACCAGCACTAGAGAGAGTGGCCCCTTTCCAACTTGCCATCTTTTTCCGAAAAGGTATGGTAATTGTTTGTGGAAATTATTGTGATTTGTAAAAGGAATGAATAGAGAAATGTGTACAACTTGTAATATCGAAATGAATCTTGTTGAAAATTTGTCATGGAGAGTAAAAAGGGAAACAAATATTTGGTAAAATTTTCATGAGATAATAAATTGATATTGGAATTTAAAGCATGAAAACTCGATCCCGACTATTATAGAACCCAATTTTAGAGGGTTTGAATGAGGTAATAGGTGGATTAGTCAAGATAGGATTGTATTTCTTTTTTAAATTAGTATTTTAGATGAATCTAAGTTTAGTGGAGGTGTAAAAAGGGTTTGGAAAGGATAATATAAGTTAAAGAGAAATAAAACTAGAGAAACTCGAGTCTATTACCCTGTTATGAGAACGAAAATCGTGCACATACAGTAAAATGGGCATATCTCATGTTTTATGAGGATATATGTTCTAAAATTTGGTATGGAGTTGTAAGAAGTTAGGAAATAAATTTTTCATGTGGTTTGAGGTCTTAAAACCATCATATGAAAAAGTTATTTATTTTTAGTGTTTGTTGCAAAGACACCTAAGATTTGTGACAAATTTCTAAATTTTGATTTGTAGGAGTTTTATTCCATACCAAGGCTTGAAGTTTTGCACATGCCATGTATAGAGCATGATAATATGGCACATTCTAGTAGTAGAAGTGATAAATTGTCAAGGAGAAGACCTATTTAGACCTAGTTAGATCCGAGTTTCAACAAAACAAGGTGTTGGGGTGAGAGATAAGGTCTAAAATTTTGTGAAGAGTCAAACCCTTAAAGGGAATATAAAAATTCTTTTACATTGTTTTTAAATCCCTAGTGTGGAAAGTTATCTCATTAAAATCAGTTTGAAGAACTAGAAAATACCTAGAAGGGCTAAGAAAGAAAAGTGATCAATGAGTTGGGGAAATGTACGAAGAGTTAGACTAAGAAAATTGGTGAAAATCTAGAAAAGGATAAAGGGTATCCAACTATGTGATTACTTATTCAATAGTATTAATGAATTGTTCCCAACCATAATGTTTACAAGTAAATAGGGCTAGTTGAAAACGGAAAAGGATAATAAAAGAAGTTGGACTTAGAGTTAAGTTCTTAAATTTTTCAAGAGCTATAAACCCATAAAGGGTATCCAAAAAGGTTATAAGAAGTTTCTAAGTCCTCATAAATTATCCTAGACACTAAGTTTTGATGTTAAGAAGGGCTACCGACATACTAACAAGGTATAAGAGGTGAAATATTTATAATGATGCCTTTATTCTTATTGAAGTTGTTAAACATGTTTTGATTATTTACTTTTGAGACAAACTCTTGGTTGTGATTTTATTGGGTCCGTCACCCTCATATGCATCAACTTCCTTACAAATTATCATGTTGGTTATATCCCCTTTGAATAGTTTCAGAGACCTAGATCAAACTCCATTGGGAGCCTAATGAGATTTATTCCTCAAGTAGAAGGAATCTTGTCAAAGGAATTTTCTATTCTCCTTCACAAGTTCAAGCACTTCTTGCTAAGTCAAGTTGGTGGTTATTGGGGAATACTCTCTTGGCGCTTTCACCATGTACTTGAGACTTAAAGTCTCTTAAAAAGTTTCCTAAAATTCCATCTTTTGGTCAAACTTCCTAGCTTACCAAATCTTCTATAGTGTATTATTTTAGAGACTATAAAACCTTTAGGGAGGGTTATCTTCCATGAAGAAAACTAGTTTTATCCACCTCAACCAAACAAGTAGGTCTGTTTTGATGTTGACCTCATGAAGATATTGAAGGATTCACTTGATGTCGAAGTTGGCTTTGATAGTTTTCTTAAAGATTCACTTATATCAATATTCCTAAGGAATTCTTTAGATGATAAAATCCCAACCACAAAAATATAGGATAGTCCCATTATGCCTCAACCTAAGCTAATTGGGGACCTTTACTAACAAAAAAATCTCTAGCCAAAAATGATTGATGGGCCACCATGGAGACCAAAAATATGCCTACAAGGGATAATAATTCCTCTGTAGATAACATAACTATTAATGAAAAATCCATCCAAATGTGTGTAATTCTAGAATCTCTCCCATTCCACCTATTTTTTTACCTTTTTCTAGAAACAATTTGAGTCCTTGTAGAGCTAATAAAAATCCATGCAATTATCTATTTTCAAATTTAAGACCTCAATGATGACTTTTCAACCTTATTGTGGATCTTGTAGTCCACCATGAGGTGGTAACAAGTCATCTAGGGGAGTTAGGAGGGCTAAATAAAACTCAATTTTCACCAATGATTTATCTTAAGCTAAACATACATCCTCTTTTATCTTTGTTTCTTTGGAATCTAACATGATTTTTAGGATTGACAAGGGAACTTAGTACACATGATTTTCCTACATGAATTTAATCTCATGGAATGTAATAGGTCTCATATATTTCTCACAAAAATTATTTGTACGTTCTTCCGATCAACGTACTAGAAATTTAAATTTTGTTTGTTTTCATGAAGTTGATAATACAAGTTTCTTTGTTTATAGTTCATTGATATGTTTTTTTGTTAGAATTCACACATTATCATAACTTGCACGATTATGGTCATGGTGGAGATGGAATTTCAATATATTGAATATTTATGTCCTTAATTGTAGCCTCACGTGAAGACCTATCACATCAAGCTATTTGAGTAATCCTCAACATTAATGGGTCCCCTTTTGGCATTGTTAAGGTCTATGCTTCTAATGATGGACTAGAAAGAATAATATTATGGAGGTGATTAGTTGATAACTTCCCTAGCTTTTGGATTGTGTGTGGAAAATTTCAATATGATAAAGCACTCCAAGTACAAATAAGTCACCCTTCTTATGTGATGGAGTGTGGTGAACATGAAGAATCATTTAATTTAAAAAACATTGGGTATTTTGATATCCTCTCCATTAACAATGAGCACATAATCTCCATCCTTGGTTTGCTTGGTCTAATTTTTGGGTCGAATTAATAAGGTTCTCAAAAGGCTTGATCATATTATGCTTTCAAAACAACACACTTTCACCTTTCATATTCCTAGAAGGCCATTGGTCATCGTCTATCAAGATATGGTATTTTTATCATATCATATCACCTTCCGATCACTTGATTAAGTACCTAAATCAAAATCTTGTGCAATCATTTCTACCTCAACGCTTCACTTTTAAGACATGAGGGAGTCATCCCAATCATTAAAAAGTTCTAGAACTTGGTGCCACATATTCATTATGCACCCAAATAGATAGAGTGGTTGAATGATTCCATCAACCATACCATCAACTTCCTCTACCACATTAGCAAACAATTGGCACAAGTATGTAAGAAATATGACTGTGTTCTTCTCAAATTATTTCCAAGGGTTCATGCACTTTTAGAATGCAATTCCTTTTATCCTCAAATATAATCTATGGAAAGAGGGGCTTAAACATAAACTCAAACTTAGAAAATCTCTTGTTGTTAAGAAGCTCAAATTTGGACTGTTTGCATTAGATTAAGGTAGGGGATCATGCCCGATTTAAAAAATATTGAAATATAATGCTAAAACCTATATTGCACAAGGTGTAACAACCGATAAATAAAGAAATAAAGTACAACTCTAACCTAAGCAATAAGCAAGTAGAAATTTAAAACCATAAGTGCAAGAGAGAAGAAAGGAGACTTAGTTGAATCACACTAAATCCCATAAGTGTATAAAGCTAGAAAATCGATAAAACAAAAGTGCATACTATCGTAAAAAAGCCCAAAAATACGAAGCATTGGAATAAGATGGACTAGGGAACCTAGGTGTTGTAGACCCCTATTGGGCTCACGTGACTACTCAAAACCTTAGAAAATGATTTTTACAGTGTCACTTTTATGTTGTTTCCCTTCATTATTGATCACCTGTATGTCACACTAAGTCCATGAAGATTCACCTGTAACTGCTTGCAACTAGAAAGAGCATCTGCAAAACCCCAAAACACATCAAATCCTAAAAAAATATGCAAATGAGGAGTCAGAATAACCCCAACAGTCACCTAATTGAGTGAACTTACGATCTAGGCACTAAACTATATTTCATAATCCATGTAGTTTTGCATGTGTGTGTGTAGAATCGTGCCCTAGGTGGCTCTTGTGTCAGATACACTTGAAAAGCGAGCAATAGAGAACAATAGCTAAATGTAGAAAATGTAAATATATGTGTGCATGGAAAAATGAACTTCCCCTCCTATGAAGTGTACATAGAAGAATACAATCCCTTGTCCCCTGAATGATAGCTAGATGGATGCTTTGATGCTCTTGCAAAGCCTTTGGATGCAACCTTAGGTGATGATAGTAAATGCTTAGTGCTTATTCCTTTATAATGGTCACATAAATTTGTATTTATATGATTCCCTTGTTTGAATTTCGTAATTAACAACTAAAACACTAACCCATAATAAAAGAAGATGCTCAACAGCTAGAAGAGGCCTAGAAGAGGTGATAAAGATACAAATAGGTTGGGCCCCCAGAGGACAGGGGCACCAGGTGTTGACGTCCCGGTTAGGCACTCGGTGTTTAGACTCATAAAATTTGAAATATGGAAATTCATACTGGGCAATAGGGTGTATAATGCCAAAAAGGAAAATAGAAAGAAAGCAAAGAGGCCAAGGAAAATGGTTAATTAGTACTTTTCTCGCTTAGGAATCATATAAATAGTGGTAAGTGACCGGGACCTAGAAATGTACCCAATGTGTGTGATTTAATGTCTACATTTGCCCCCACTTGATGTTGTTGAGTGAATACTCGATAACATAAAGTAGATAAGAGATGCATACATAATAACCATCTAGATTGATGGCAAAAAGTGTGCCGAGGATACAAGAAAAAGTGTGGAGTAATAAAAATGAAGTGTGGAAGCTAGAAAAGAGGAAGTGACCCTAGGGGTGAAAGCATATGTGTATATGTCACGTTGTACTTATTGTCGATGTCGCTTGATGCTTGATGTTGTGACTGATGCTTCCCATAAGGACATACTTGCAAAAGAGAAGAGAAAAGAGTATTCAAAGTTGTGTATGTGATAAATTCAATCCAAATATGTAAAAGTATGTAAAAGTGTGTAAAAATGCAAATAGGAACATGTGCACTTGATCCCAAATGAATGAAAAGTGTAGAACGGATCCTGAAAATGTCGTAGAAGAATGATATTTTTGGCGATCTCACACCAAGAACGAGTTTTTTGGGTGATCTCACACCAAGTGCGAGTTTTTGGGTGATCTCATGCCACAACAAAAGAAGTGTAGGGAGAAATGTCTAGTGTTATTCTCCATCCTTTGACTACTTCCTAATGATTTATACACCACTGCAAATGGTGTGATCCTATTTTGTTCAAATTTGATCCATTTTGATCCAATGAGAAAATAAAAAAGGAGAGAGCAATTTTTTTATTATTAGAGGATTGTCTGTAATAAGAAGATTCTTGGGTAAAATGCCAAAAACGTTGTTGATCCGAAAAACCTATGTAATCGCCCCCTTGTTATAGGCACCTAGGAAGGGTCAGGGTGCCTAGGCACTTATGTCTATGTCTAGGCATTGACGTATGTGTTATTTCAAAGACCCAAGTTAGATTCTCAGGCCATTTCTCATATTGAAGATTGTGTTTTACCAAGATTGAACCATGTTTTACTATGACTATGAATTGTTGAATGGGGGAATGATTCACCCAATGTATGCCCCCTCGTTTGGGGTGCATGCGACGTCACTAGGACAATGTGTCCCAAAGGAGGACCAAACATTGAACCGTGGATCGATGCCTTGCAGGGGAGGGAATTTTTCTTGATAGAAACTAAGGCACACACAAGAAAAGTGGCTGGAAACAAGCATCAATGCAAACAATACAAATACACATATAGAAGACAATGTGTAAGCTAACATGCAAGAAAAAAATTAGACTTTGTGAAAAATAGGTTTCAAACATGGGACATCGCTCACAATGTCGAAGGAAAATCAGGGCCAAAGCAATAAAAAGCATACATTGTGCATACAAGACAAAGGAAAAGCCTACAACCAATGAAAAATAATGAAAAACAATACCAAGCTAAGTAATAGACAACCATGGTGACAAATAGACCTATAAAGTAAATGCTACACATGAAGCACCTATTAGCATGTTAGAAAGATAAAAAGTATGTCAAAGCGTGTATGATCCGTTATAAAGTAGTGTGCTAGTAAGAATAGGAAGTAGTATAAAAAAACAATAACACCCGTGATGTGTGAGAAATTAGATGCCCTAGGATCTATTGTGGGACTAGTAAGAGGTACAATGCCAAACATCCATGCTATGTGTAATGATCTGTGTAAAGGATGCATTCACAACTAGAAGGAAAGTGAACGTGCATGTGTATATAGAAAATATAATGACATACAAATTATCTGTCTAACATGTAAACAAAGTGTGCATGTAACAGTATAAACAAACAAGAGTAAATGCAGCAAAGATATACGATGTTGTAGATTTGAATGGAATGAAATGCAAAGTGAGTGTGATAGGAGCAGCATGCCCCTAAGTGAATGTGAATGAGTATGCATGAGATGAGGTTCATTTATAAATGCCCCTCAAAGCAGTCAAGAATGAACCATAGAACAAGAGTGTGTCATCGGGAAATGGTTTGATAGTGTGCACTAGAGAGATATGATCAATAAATCATAGAGCATAGAGAGTGATTGAGTGTGTTAAGGTTCATTATAGATTGAGACCCTCGGAGTTAAGTATGAACCATGGAACTAGAGTGTGTCATAGGGTAGTGTGATGTGTGAGAGTGTGATGTGAGAAATATGTGTCGTGAATACACCGAGTGTGAAATGTTTCATGTGTATGATGAGGTTCATGAATGTAGTATGCCCTCAACAATCAAGTGTGAACAATAGCACAAGAGTGCGCCATAGGGTAATGACGATACCAGTGTATCAAGATATGTTAGATGCATGCGAAAGAGTAGATACTAAGAAATGTGAGACACCTGATAATTCTAGAAGGGGGAATAGTAAGCATGATGTCCCCAAGTGTATGATGGTAAGTGAGTTATTTGATGAAAATAAAGAGAGAGGGTCCTCCACTCAATGTTTACAGAGATAAAGGCATGTGACCATGCTATGAGATCGGTGATGTGTGAGATCGATGATGTAGCGGTGAATGTGATCTATGTGCATGAGACCTATGAGGCAATATACGCTTATTTGGAGGAGACCATGGAGGTGATGAACACATATGTGAAGGAGAGCGCGGAGGCGATGAAAAACTATATGAAGGAGAGAATGGAGGTGATGAACACCTATATGAAGGAGAGTGCGGAGGTGATGAACACCTATGTGAAGGAGAGCATGGAGGTGATGAACACCTATGTGAAGGAAAACGAGGAGGTGATGTATACCTATGTGAAGGAGTTGTCTAAGTGGTGGACCTAGACTGATGAGATGGACTATTAGACCGATGAGATTAAATAGGTCGTGTGCGAACAAGTGAGCTAGGAGCATATTGTGCTTTAAAATTGAGAGGTCGTGGGGACCTAGATGCTCTAGCAAGCACAATGGTAACCTCAAGAGGAGATTACGGACACGGTGTGCATGGCGAAACACCATTGATAGAAATGACCTACTTGTTGTGAATGAACTTCAGACATAAGTGATTCATGGAAATGATAGCATGAGTAACACGAAGCCAGGGAAGACCTAAGAGCATGTCACACCCTTTAACTAAAGGTGCCACAAGAAATGGTACAAGCATGATAAGAGGAACAACATTGAGTGGAAGTTTGACATAACCATAAGATTTATGAACTGGATATGGAATTTGCGAGAGCAAAAATTGATAAAGAACGAGGAGTGCATTAGAACACACACAAAGAGAAGATAATGTGTTGATCATAGTATTGTTACTAGCATAAGATCTGATATAAGCAATGATATGTAATGTGTTAGAAGAGAATGCAACATGCTAGTCATGATCGGGAAAACAATGATTGCGAAGATGCATCTATGTGAGTAACTAGAAAATCAAGAGCCCCTGATAAAGGATGAGGCACTGCACAATTTGTATGATTAGCTGAAGAATCAACCACTTGTTTGTCATGCTTAAGAAGTGGATTGTTGAAGATCTTGAGCTTTTGATTTTCATTGACTTGTGCAGAGCCGTAGCCTCAAGAATCTAGATTGCATTATTATCGATAATATATTGAATAAGTTTCAAAGTTTGAAGCATCGATTTATATAATGCCCAATGCATTGAAGATAATCACATTTTGAAATTTTCATGTAATTGTAACCTTTAGGCGAGATGGACCCAGATTGAGCAGAGGTGGAAGCATAATAAGATTGCTCTCAACTAGTTACGAGAAATAAATGATGTGGAGCCATAGGAAGCTTTGTAAGTGTATTCTTTGGAGCTTGTTATTTAAGATTCTTAAGAGTAGTAACAACATCAACAATTGCTTTAGGTTCAGTAGGATTAGCGAGAGGGCTTGAAAGTTTATTTTCTTTGAAAATGAGTCAAGATGCAACTTGCTCATGATATTTAAGCTTGGCTATGGAGAGAAGCTTTCCTTCGCGTAATTTAAGAGTGTGACATAGATAATTGAATGATGGAGATGTCTCAAAGATGAAACTTTCTTGTAATGAAGACAAGATACTTAAGACAAATAGATCTTGAAGCTCGAGTTCATGAGTACATTAGACATCTTAGGTAAGTTATTCTTATACCATAAGACATAGTCTGCTATATGTTAATTAGATCCTTGCTTGATTTGTTCTAATTGAACTTAGGATATCTTAGAGCTGATATTGATAAATAAATGAGTGATAAAAGCATTGAATAAATGCATAAAATATGTTACCAAGTGGACATGTAGATCATAGAACTAATGCATTGCATAATCTTGAAGACTTCTAGGAAATAGATTTGCGATTAAAGTGTGATCATCTACATAATCTAAATATGCTACATGAAATACTCTAAGATGTTCTTGAGGGTCACCATGGCCTTTGAAGGTAGGAAGCTCAAGGGTGACGAAATTGAGAGGAAGCAGATAGGTGGAAGTGGCAGTGCAAAAGGATTGTGAAGGAGTAAAGAGGAATCCAAAGGTGGAGATGTAGGAGAGGTATCCAATTGAAGTTGGAGAATTTGAGTCTACATATCCTTATATAAATAAGTGAAATCATGAGTATTTGAAGAAGAGCCGATTTTGCATTAGAAGCATTACGTTGGATGATGGGAGTAGTGGTAGTAGGAATGGAAGTAGGAATACAAAGGGGTTGGGTGGAGGCCATGACATTTGAGGAAGAACCGACAAGGGGTACTAAAGCAAATCACAAGAGTTTTTAGCAACAATTAGAGCATGAAGGATATGCGAAAGATGGGCAGGATTATCATGCAAATCTTGAAAAAAATTTGTTAGGTTGTCTAATTGTTGTTGATCAACATTGGTGTCCTCATCATATGAGAGCTTGCTATCTAATGCTTCAATTGTTTCGAGAGGCACTTGTTAAGAGTTATCGAAGGGATTATCAGATTCAACCATTGATTTAGAGACTCTTCGAGAATATGGAGGAAGCTCAATTTTCTCAAAAGAACCAAAATG
The DNA here is from genome assembly GCA_018340775.1 of Taxus wallichiana var. yunnanensis. Lineage (NCBI taxonomy): Eukaryota > Viridiplantae > Streptophyta > Pinopsida > Cupressales > Taxaceae > Taxus > Taxus wallichiana. The sequence goes on along the minus strand of CM031243.1, from coordinate 576,082,293 downwards.
ACCACTACGAGATAATGGGCATAAGAAGAATAATTTGAAAAGAAGGTGGAATTCGAGCGATGGGTTCACCAAATGATTTAACAAAAATAAATTTTAATGTTAAACCCTATATTGGAGTGTAACAATTGATAAACAAAGCAATAAAGTAAAAATATGACCTAAGAAAAATAAAAAAACCACCTGAGTATAAGAGAGAAGAAAGGAGACTTATCTCGACTCAATAAATCCCAAAAGTGTATAGAGCTGAAAACCGATAAAACAAAAGTGCATACTATCCCAACCAAGCCCGAAAAAATGCATAAGTGACGGAATAAGTTGGACCGGGCACTGGAACAGTCGGGGGTGCTTGGGCACCGTAGACCCTGTTGGGCACCCGTGACTCGCTCGAAATGTAGAAAATGATTTTTAGAGTGTCACTTCTAAGTGGATGTTGATCGCATGTATATCGCACTAAGTCCACAAGATTCACCTGTAACCTGCAAATAGAAAGATCACCTGTAAAACCCCAAAACACATCAAATCCTAAAAAGAAAATGATGCAAATGGGTATTCGAACTAACATTGATGGTCACCTGACTGAGTGAACTTATGATCCGGGCACTACACTACATTTTAGACTCCATGTAGTTCTGTGTGTGTAATCGTGCCCTATGTGGCTCTTGTGCTAGACACACTTGAATAACAAGCAATAGCTAGATGTAGAAGATGTAAATAGATGTGTGCATGGAAAAATGAACTTCCCCTCCTATGAAGTGTACCCAGAAGAATGCAGTCCCTTGTCCCTTGAATGAGAGCTAGATGGATATTTTTATGCTCTTGTAATGCCTTTGGATGCAACCTTAGGTGATGATAGTGAATGCTTAGTGCTTGGTCCTTTATTATTGTCACATAGCTTTATATTTATATGATTCCCTTGTTTGAATTTTGTAATTAACCACTAAAATGCTGACCCATAAGAAAACAAGATGCCCAATGGCTAGAAGAGGCCCAAAAGAGGTGAGTAAGATACAAAGAGGTCGGGGCGCCTAGGAGGATGCGGGCGACTGGGCGCTAACATCCTTGCTGGGTGCTAGTGCCCAGAATTAGAAAAGCTAAAGTATCGAAAGTCAAACTAGGCAATAGGGTGTTTAATGCCAAGCAAGAAAACAAAAATAAAACAAAGAGGTCAAAGACAATGGTCAATTAGTACTTTTCTCACTTGGGAATCATATGAATAGTGGTATGTGATTAGGACCTAGAAATGTACCCAAAGTGTGTGATTTAGTGTCTACAAGTGCCTCCAAAGAGTTCTTCAAATGCCTCCATGTAAAACAATCTAGATAACATATTAAGGCTATTAAGATAGCTCATAATCAGCTTACTAACTTTCTATGTATCTCCTCAACTTTTATGGAGCACTATAAAATGATTTTGTGACTGAAGAAATGACTAAGAAAAGGAAAGAAGCTCTTTTGAAATACATTGACCTTGTTCTTTGCAAGATTTTACCCATGAATCGGTTTAAATGTGATTCCCCATCACGTTAGATAATCCTTTTTGTCTCTACAATCCATGGAAAATGACAAAGAATCAAAATCAATGGTTTTTCTTGTAATATTTGTAAGGCCACTTGGAGTTTTTTTCCCCTAATTTACTACAAGTCTACAAAGAAGCATTAAATGCTAAATACTTGGGCAAATTATTAATAAAGGAAATATCAAATTCATACATATGGTTGGTGACCTAAAGCTCATTACTAATAGGTGTCCAATCACCTTGTTGAATGTATCCTATAAAATTAATGCCAAGACTTTAGCATTTCACTTCGCCACATTATTCCTACCATTGTAAGACTTGAGAAAACTAGTTTTGTAGAAGGGAGATATATTCTAGATAACATTATTATTGTTTGGGAGGGAATGTAAAGCATTGATCCATCTTGACAGGGAACTTTCTTTCTCAAGATAGATTTGAAAATTGTTTATGCTTGCATCATATGTCCTTTTATTCTCACCACACTTCATGCTTTTGACTTTGGTGATTTTTTCCTTTAGGATATATAGTCTCTCTTATATGATGCCTTAACTTGTTTAACTATTAATGATTAGAAGGCTAATCGCTCTAGACTTTTTCTCAATTAGGAAAGATTTAATTCTTGCACCCATTCTCTTTATTTTGGTAGTAGAAGCCTTTTGGTAATTGCTTTCTCACCGACTTGGACGTGGGTTAATTGGGTTATGCTCGATTTTTGTCTAACCACCTTTTTATTGTAACCATCATTTATTGTTTTTCTTGGTCAATATAATGATGGATTTCAATTAAAAAAATTAACTACCATTGAGTACACTAAAGTGGCTTGAATAATTGGAATAGGGCTAGTGCAAATCAATGGAAAATGTTTGAAATAAATGCACAATATCTCTACACTTGTTTATAATACATCTACACAATCCAACTACAATGTTTTGAATGAATATGCATCATCCTTGCATAAGTTATTTTAGCAACTTTGGTGAAGTTATCCATCAATTGCTTGCCTAAATTCCCTAGACACACGAGCATGAATGAATCAAATGAATTGTAAGTCGAGAATGCCAAAATGTCTCCAACAAAGTAAAATAGGAAATCTAAGACTAAAATTATGATTATATATGAGAAGTAAAAGAACCTAAGAAGAGAATAAAAACTTAGATGGGTAAACCCTCCACAAATTAATGTTTGCAAGACTTTATAATGCAAGATAATACTATGGAAAAAAATTGCCATGGCAAGAGATAATTGTTGATGAAACCAAGGAGATAGATTTGAAGCGAACAAGGCTTTAGCATGCATCCAAGTGTGAGTAGGGACATCTAATTTTCACAGAGAATGAGCTAGGAGGACCAATAAATATTGAGAGAAACAAAACAATTTAAGACATGATACAAACTATAAGGTTCCTTAACATATTTTATCTCTCTAAGAAATATTAAAGTCCTCAAGCTCATCCATTAAGATCCAAAATGGATTTGACTAGAGAGGGAAACAAATTTGATTATAATGGTACTTCAAATGAAATAAAGGAAGTAAAAATTAAGGATGTAAGGCATAAAATCTTCAACATTTGTGTAATATGTAGGAAAGATCTGAAGTTTGAAGCTCATCTATGTAGATTCCACATAGATTTGCAAGAGAGGGCTATTTAGATTGACTCCAATCATATTTTGTATTTCTAATAAAGAGAGTCAATATGTTGTTCCATAACCAACCTATTACTTTCTTAGAGGACCCCATACATGTATTAATAAAGAGATTTGAAATACTCACATTGTGCAATCTCTAAAACAATAAGTTCTTATACATAGATTCAAAGGTCACTCTAAAATTCACAAAGCAATTAAAGACTTTAAAGACTATTGAAACTTCTCAATGATAGCTCAAAGAGTAAACATGAGGTTAATAATTTGGAAACCTCGTTAGAAGCTTTCCCATCCCCTTGTGTTGAAGCTACAACATTCCTATTGCTAGAAATAGTGCATCCAAAACCATGACAATTTTTTTCCATATAGTATTAGTCTTATAGTATTTTGTATTATAGTTGTTACCTAAACTAGCAATCACATGTGTACAATGCAATGTGAACGCCGAATGGTATATGTTATTTGATTTGGAGATATAGTTATTACTTTTGTAGTTGATGTTGATAAGGGGTGTGATTGATTTTGTAAGTGTAGGAATATAGATGAAACATTACATTTAAAGGTTCTATCTCTACATTTCAAATTTGTTATAAATTCATACATATACATTTGCAAATCTTATATCATGAGTGGTAGCCTTTTTTTGACTATTTTATTTGAACTAAACATGAATACATGAAGACTTCCGTACATTTGCATATTTTATATCATGAGTGGTAGCCTTTTGTGGCCAATTTTATTTGCACTAAACATGAATATATTTGATACCCTTGAACGACATTAAAAGAGAACACAAACCGAATAAGCATATTATTATTGTCACTTATCTGATTAATTTTTTCTTGGGCAAGTGGAAAAGGAACAAAATGCCCAAAAGCCAATTTTTCCCCTTCAAAAAGAAATTCGGGCACACTTTTATTTGTTTTAAGGGTTCCGAGTGGACTGAATTAATATGAAAAAAATTGGGTTGTTAAAGGAAAAACTAGTCATTGTTTACTTGAAAATTGGCTCATCTGTTGAGAAAAGCAAACCCGGGATAGAGAGGACTCGTGGGGAGCATTTTTTTCCTGACACAACATTGTCCCACTCTAATTTTACTATAGTAATACTCTGCATAGGTCAAAAAGGGTTGCTCACATCCTATGTCAACCAAAGCTAGATGATTGTCGACCTTTTTCATAATGGTCTGACCAAACTTTCACTTCAAAAATACTAAAGGTAAATATTATATGAAAAATGCATACATTCCATTATCCCACTCTCAACAAAAACTTGGGCAAGTGGAAAAGGAACAAAATGCCCAAAAGCCAATTTTGCCCCTTCAACAAGAAATTCAGGCACACTTTTATTTGTTTTATGGGTTCCTAGTTCACCTTAATTAATATGAAACTAATCCGGGTAATTAAAGGAAAAATTGGTCATTGTTTACCAAAATACACAAGCACAGACACCTACACCTCCTTTCTCATTGTTGCAATATCAATAGACAATAAGACTTGTTCCCGCATTAAGTGTTATTATAGGTGTTATACCTGATTATAAATTTAGTTGTAAATTACAGGAAAGAATTGACATAATGCAATTCCAGTTGACACACCTGGTTTCCAATCTAGCATAAATGTCTCTCTTTTTTTCCCCTTTGCATGAAGATAATGTAAGGGGATTTTCACTCTACTGATGTATAGGATACGATGGTTGGACAAATTTCTATGTACATTCTTTTTGCAACATATAATGTGTTAACTTGAGGTAATCTAAATTGCCCTCGCTCAGTCTATTATGTGTGACAAAGGTTGGGTGCCCATATGCATGTTTAAGTGAGGAAAATAAATCCAATTTTCCATTGTTAAACAACTTAACCATGGAGCAAAGGGCTATAGGCCTATTCCTCGATGATAGTAAGGATCAATTTCCTATAACTAATTTTTCTATTGAATCTCTAATTCCTAGAAAATATCTGCAACATCCAACCTTGGTTGTATGACATGCCACGAATGGAGCATTTAGAGAACTGTGATGTAACAAAAGAGCAAATTTAAGAATCCATCTCTAAGATGTTTGTGATTGTGAGAGGAGAGCTCACACACCAACATCCGAGAATGAGAATCCTTTAAAAAACAAGAAATCCCCATTGCACTAAAAAATGTAATCAAAATCTATCATTCCTCCAAAAAAGTATTGAAAAATTCACTAGGCATTAACTCAATCTCCCACCACCCTTCCTTGTGCTGCTCCCAAACATTCAAGCTTTTACAGTCCTTGGGAGAACCCACTCCTCCAACAAGTGTAAGCCTATCCCTCCTCTGAACAAGGAAGGAACACAAGAGATGCTCTGGCCTAGGCACCATCACCTCACTCCAAACCCCATGTACAAAATAGAATGAGATAATACTATAAGGCCTAGCAAAGGTGAGGCAATACATGATCCCATTGCAATAAACTGTGTCATTGGGTGTCCACAAAGCCAACCTCACAACATATTCACATGGAACCTCCCCAATCACATCCCATGAATATGTGAATGAATCATACAATTCAATTGATGCTTCATACCCATTTCCATTGTGAGATCTCCCTCCTGCCACAATTACTTAAAACCCCTTGCAATTATAATTAAATCCACTTTCAATGATAGACGTGACCGAGTTTGATCTGGGGCTTGTGCAATGGAGGAAGGCTTCTCCACTGCTTCGAGATTGGATTGCAGACTGCAAGATGATGAGATACAATTGAAGTTCCCTTGACAAGGAGGAAACCCCCAATTGTTGCTATCGGAATACACAATGACCAAGGTAGGAAAACCAGAGAAAGGGAATACCATTTGTTCATAACCGGATTGTAAGCAGAGCAAAAATCCCTGCAATTGTATGGAGATAATGCAAATAACCAGGGCGGCCCCTGAAACCCACATGATTGTCTCCATACTTCCATGAAAGCTTTGGAGCTGATGTACAACTCCCAATCCTTACAGATGAAGTACTTCTTATAGCATCATCGACATAAGTCCTCGAGAGAATATGACCCAATATGTCATTTGGCAGATCTGTTAGGAGCCATTCATTCTGAGGATTACCCAATTCTTATTTTTTGTTATCATGGGGACACAAACATATGCATTTGCAGCTCAAATGTTGCAGCGCTATTTCAGACATTTTGGTTTTATCTCTGCAATTCTGAAATTCAATAAGAGGCACTGCATCTTCAAAAGATGAGGTAAAAGATGCTCAAGATAGAACCCACATATTTGAGTGGTACAAATGATGATGGTGATGGTGATGACCTCATATTCTCTCAATTGTTTTTCATATTTTGATATTTATACAACCTAAACAAGGGCTCATCTATCCCCCTCAAATGGAAAATTATATGTTTTCTCATATGTATCTGTCATTTGCAAAGATGTCAGAGAAGGTTCAGTGGCTCTATGAAAAAGGAAAGGGCTGCAACTGCATCATAAGGAATAAGGAATCGACATTTAAATCAAATGTTTAAGAAGTTAAAATCCTTTTCAATCCCAATCATGTATTGTGCCAAAATTAAATCACAAAGACCATCCCGGTCTCATTCCAAATCAAACAAGTGTTTTGTGAAATCACCTCACCAAGTCACCCAAACAGATGCCCATCAGAAGTGTTGTTTGTGCTCCTGTAACATCTATGTGCTTACCATCTGTATATTCATCCAAATACCTCCTGTAATTATTACTAGGGGTCAGTTGGTTCTTTCAGATAGTAAGAACTTGTTTAGGAGCAGACACTGACAACATGGACTTTAGAACTCTAACAACTTCATGCATGGTGGGTCAATCAGAGGGTCATTTCTTGGTGCAAAGCAAGGCCAACTGGAAGATTTTTCTTACAATCCCAAGATCCCTATAGGTTGTTGCAAGTTCTATATCAACAGTTTCCATGACTGTGTTGTTTGATTTTGATAGAATCTGTGTTCACATGTCAATGTCAAATACAACTCTATCCACATTTGATTGCTCCATGCTCCAGACAACAAACCTTAAAAATACTTAAACAATGTACAGTGTAAGCTCTGAAAGGAAATTAAAAAAAGAAATCTTACCAACTGAAGTAAATTTGAGTCATTGTTCACATCTTTCCTTCACGTCAACAACTCCAAAAACAATTATGTAATCGTATACATCAGATTTCTCATTAAGTCTTAATGTTCTTGCATATTCGTGGTCAATCTAACCAATGGTACCCATAACATAGGCAGAGGTGTGGGTCTTAGATTTAGGAAATGCACTTTGGCAATGCCAAAGTATGACAAATGTGCTTCAAAATTATCATCCAAAAGAATGTTAGAAGTCTTCACATCCTTGTGAACAATGTGTGGGTTACAATCATGATGAAGATATGGTAATCCTTCTACAAAGACCATGATGAATCTTTAGCCGAGTGTCCCAGTCTAGCTTAATCTTCTTTGATGATCCTATACGAAAATAAAAATTAAAAAAACACTTGTTAGATTCTCCAACAATCCATTTTAATCAGAAGGTTAGAGATTGATTGGATTCTTCTATTTCAACATTGAAAAAAGCACATTAAGTTACATTTTCCTTGAAATGAAAATACATAGCATATAGATCCAAAAACATAACCTTGTGAGTTAAATAATCAGATTTTCAAAGATAAATAACTTGCATATCCACTATATTCAGATTTCCAAACTCTTATGGCGTAAACCCATTTAGTCTATTTCCACTCAAATTCCTTGAATTTATAATTTCAATTTCGATGTTCCAAAGCCCCCATAGATCCCACCAAACAATAAAATGGGAAGCCCAACAAAACCACCTCGCAAGCCCCATGCAAGCTTAAACCTCAATATAACTCGGAGGAAAAGCAAAACCAAGAAAACCAAATATTATCTTGCACGGAAAAAATCAGTTTTGACATCCAACCTAACAAAGAAATGGTCCTAAATCCTTGCAAGTTGAATAACTATGTGTTAAGGTAAGATTATGAAATCCTTGCAAGAGGAATGGGTTTAATATGCCACTAAATTTTTAGAGGGCATAGGATGCCGCATGGAAGGGCCCCGAGATACTTTAACAAATCAACACTCCAATTTACAATTTTACCCGGGGCAAAGCAATTCAAGCAGTCGATGGTCACGATGCTTGAAAGAGGCACTCACATGTTCAACATAAGAATATTTATATAGTTGTGCAGCATAATCGCTTCTTACAAAATAGAGAACTCACTTACCGTGAGAATCCAAAATTGGGTTTTTCCACCATGTAGCACAAATCCTTGAAAGAATAGAGGAAAGAATAAAAATAGAATTATTCCCGAGAAAGATTAGCATATAGCAAAGACAAGAGGCTTTCGCAGAAAGACACACACATATCAAGAAAATACGTAACATAAAATTAACCATAAAAAAGTAAAACAAAGCACTCGGGAGAATGAATTGACAATAGCCATGGGTAAAAATAAATGGTAAGCCATAGAATTTAAACATGCAAGTTCGCTAAGGCCGCCGGAAACATGCAAATCGCCAATCAAAACAACTAAAAACAGCTTAAAAACGAAAACGTCAAAACAACCGTCAAATTTAATAGTGCGAAAATGTCTACACACCCGTCAAATTTTAGATATTGACGTGAACGACCGAAAAGGCTTTTCTCATAGGGGAACACCTTCGCGTAATTATGAATAGGATGAAAAATGTGCAATGTGTGTTGGAGAATCTCAAGGGACTAAGTAAAGAGGGTGGGGAGCATGCATAGAGAGTGAAGCCAAAACAAAAACATAATAAAAAAGGGGGAAATGGAGAGAGATGAAAATCCTAAATGTGAGGAAATATCTTACTTTAGATAATGACATGATCAACCAAGCTGGAATCTTTGTTGTCGGTGAAACAAGTGAGTTTTCTAGAATTAGAAGAGCAAGGTACTCGCCCACTTAGAAAATGTGCATCAAGTAGCATAAAATATTACAAAATACAACAAAGGGGCCACATATATGATAATTTTGGCATTCACTCATACATGAAATTCGGTCTTCACTAGCATTTGCGAGGTATAAAGTTATATATAGATATCTCCAATTCATATCTTGTCATGTAGACTGCAATTTTTACCAAGTTTGTTCGGGCCAACACATGAAGAAATTATTCAATTTGATCGTGGTATAATATATAATTGCAATGCTACTTTGACTTCTATGAATGCCTTCTATCACATTCCTCGACGTTCTTGTTGTTCTCATCCTCTCGAGTTCCACCTATATCATACCTAGTGACTGCAACTATTTTCCTTTCACTATTCAGTCAACCTCAACTACCAATCATCTGCATCCCTTTGTTGATAGCTAGATTATACACATTAGGGAGGGTTGTGGCCTATTTAGCTCTCTCCGGGTCATTGTCTCAACTCCTCTTTACTAGTATTAATTGATAAACCTCAGTATGCCAAATGTTTAGTATGATATACATATAATCAATAAATTGTGATTTTACATACAAAATATAGATTTTATTCTCTTCTCTATAACATCGATCTATAAACCTCCTTACACAAGTTTTTCACACCACGATAAATGACAATTATAATATGATACAAATTGTAAATTTACTTCTTGCATATCTAAATTCTAATAATTTATGTCTGATGTAAAAACACACAAATTGTATTAAAATTATATTTAAAAAAACAAAGACAATTCACAAACATATTAGCCTCCCGAATGGGAAGTGACATTAGAAATCTCTAACCATAAACGAAACAAAATCCACATGAACATGTACACATAATCTGGCATATGTAATTCAATCCCAAATGACAGACCTGACATATGCACAACTATTACAATTACTCCAAATAAAAGGACAACACAATGACAAAGGTTGGCGTAAAGAACTATCAAGAGATGCTCTCTCATTATCTCTAAGCATTGGATTGATTGTAAACCATTCTATCACCTTGGATTGATTGTAAGCGCTTCTCCCACCTTTCCCTTTGGCCAAGCATCTATCTATTTCCTTTGAGCTTACCTCTCCTTTTACTTTTACATATTCTCCACCTTCCTCTCCAACTTATCATTCTAGACATGCACAAGTTTCCTAAAAACAGTTAAATGTCAGAACACCTCCATGATATCATAAAGCGGGATTTTAACAAATGCCACATCAATATATATATATATATATATATATATATATATATATATATATATATATATATAAAAAGCAGAGATGCATGCAGAATCGACAACATGATCTAGATCTCCAAACACTTCATAAAAAACATTTTTTAGAAACTGGAAATCAAACCTGGTCCCTTCTTTATTACTGCAGATCTGACACTTCACCTGGGTATAGTGCCAGCATATGTTTACAGATCGCTTCGTATAGCATTACCAATAATCTCCACAAGAACATTGTCCTTGTTTGAAATGATGGAACCGGTTTGCATCTCTCACAACAATTTGTCTTGCAACAATCTTGGAGATAAATTTGGTTGCAGTGTGGCAGTCAACACATACTCGAAGGTTCTTGACAACTCTAATAGTTGTCCCAGAGGGTGTGTTTAACAATCCAAATGCAATTGCCAACTTCTCACTATGGTGGCAGAGGAATAATTCTTTTTCCTCCCCCTCTACATCACTCAGTACATGTTTTGAATCTGGAAAATACCCTGCTGCCTTCATCTCCCAAGACAATTTCTCCAACTTTGCATAGATCTCATGTGTCTGTGGGTGTGATCTGTCTCCTACACAAAAAGCATGTACCATTTTATGGCCTTCAATCCAACTACAGCCAGGTATCTTTTTAATTCCTCTATCTTTCATTAATCTCCTTACCATTTGAACCTCACCCCACCTGCCCACTTCTGCATAGATGTTTGACAGAAGAACATAAGTCGCAGCATTTTGAGGATCCAACTCAAAAGAAGAGTTGCTGTAAATACTCCTAACTCTATATTTTTATGTACTCTACAGGCACCAAGCAAACACGTCCACACAACCACCACAGGTTTAACTGGCATTTTGATGATGAAGTTTAAAGTTTCCTCGAGATAGCCAGCACGGCCAAGAAGGTCAACAATGCACACATAATGGTCAATTGTAGGCATAATGCAATAGGAGTCACTCATGGCATTGAAGTATTTACAGCCCACATCCACTAAACCTGCATGGCTGCATGCCAATAAAACACAAGTGAAGCTTACATGGTCAGGGTATGTTCCAGAGTGTTTCATTACTTCAAAGAGTTTGAGAGCATCCTTGCAAAAGCCATTTTGTGCATATCCTGCAATCATTGCAGTCCACGACAACACATTTTTCTGAGGCATTTTCTCAAACAGTGCACGTGCCTTGTGTATGCTTCCACATTTTGCATACATATCTACCAGGGCATTTGCAACTACAACATCTGATAAAAATCCATTTTCCATTATGCTTTGATGGATGTCCACACCCTGTTCTAAAGCTCCCATTTTGGCACAGGCTGGGAGGACGCTGGCAAAGGTTGTGGAGTCTGGCTTTACACCTGACAATTGCATTTGCTTAAAAGCTTCAACAGCCTTTTCAACAAACCCATTTTGTGCATATCCTGCAATCATTGCATTCCATGAGACCACATTTCTTTGGGGTATTTTGTCAAATAGTTTATGTGCCTTGCGTGTGCTTCCACATTTTGCATACATGTCTACCAGGGCATTCCCAACAATGATATCCGACAACAATCCGCATTCAATTATGCTTTGATGGATGTCCATACCTTGTTCTACAGCTCCCATTTTGGCACAGGCTGGGAGGATGCTGGCAAAGGTTGTGGAATTCGGTTTCACACCTGCCAATTGCATTTGTTTAAAAGTTTCCAAGGCCTTTTCAGCAAATCCATTTTGTGCATATCCTGCAATCATCGCAGTCCATGAGACCACATCTCTTCGAGGTATTTCTTCGAAAAGACTTAAAGCCTCGTCCAGAAAACCATTTTGTGCATATCCTGCAATCATTACAGTCCATGAGTACACATCTTTCTGAGGCATTGTGTCAAACAGTTCACGCGCCTTGTGTATGCTTCCACATTTTGCATACATATCTACCAGGGCACTGACAACTACCTCATCCGACAAAAACCCATTTCCATTACGCTTTGGTGGATGTCCACACCCTGTTCCAAAGCTCCCATGTTGGCACAGGCTGGGAGTATGCTAGCAAATGTGAACTGGTCGGGTTGGATACATGTTCGTTGCATTTGATGAAACAGTGTCAATGCCTCGTGAGGAAACCCATGTCTTTTGTAAGCTGCAATTATGATATTCCATGAGAAAAGATCCCGTTCAGTCATTTGGTCAAACACATGGCGTGCATCAACTAAAAATCCACACTTGTCATACATGCGTATGAGGGTGTTTTGTAATAGTTTGTGTGTGGCAAACTGAAATCCCGTCTGATTGATGTGGGAGTGGATTTGCTTACCCTGTGAAAGGGTTTTCTTGGAAATGCAGGTCTGTAATAGAAGAAAGTAAGTAGAAAAGTGTTGAGGGGGATTGTGTGTGGTAAGTAGAATGTGCAAATTGAGATTGACATCGGCATTGGATGGCATTGGAATTTTCATTTTGCATCGTATGATTATGATTGAGATCGGAAGTGGATGGCACCGGCATTGTTTCTCTTCTCATGCCTAATGAATTGCAGAAATTTGATGTAGAATCTCGTAGTCCTCAGAAATACGAGTTCTTGAGAAATATTGGAAGTATCATACTTTAATTTGGGGTATAAGTAGATGTATGCTCGAGCATTTTTGAAGAATTCCCTTGCCGCGAGGAGTTATTGAGTTGCAGTGTCGCCGCCGTCAGTTCCTGCGTGCAAAATCTTGTAGGGAAGTTCTGCACGTCAAGAAATCGTTGCCACTCGAGTAAATATTAAGAAAATATAATCATCATTTTCTAACTAATCAAAATTCAGCAAATTAGCTCCATTGTTTTCTCTTCCACCTTATAAATGGGCACTCCAAATGTGGATCCTTCGGCGGACATTAAGGACCCAAGCCCACCCCCATGTCCCACTTAGAGAAAGTACTCCTCCACCACTCCAATTCATAGCTCTGGTATAATAAAAGCGTTTACGATCCAAAGTTTAGGGCACAAGGGTATGGCTTGATGGTGGGGCATGAGTGCTCACCAAATGACCCACCCAGTTCTAATCCTCAAGCCTCAGGGAACAAGTTACCCTTGCATTTACATGTACGGTTGGGAGGACTCGCCCTAAAATTGAGCTTTATGTTTTTTTAAAAAAAATTGGAAATGTCGCATTATATTACCAGTAAGGAGAGGATATAACTAAGCGATCCCATGTGAGGTGTGCAATGTTAACGCTGAAAGAGAAATAATGGTGAGCGGAAAAGGAAATTGAAGTAGACAATAAAGCACCATGAATCGATCAAAGTTGTTGATGACAAGTAAAGACAAACTAGGTGAACAGAACGATTTGTCGTAAACAATGTCGACGATAGAGCTAGTAATACCATTAACAAGACATGTTTCAACCCACAAATTTGTGCAAAGCATGACTTTGTGGTTGACATGGAGAAAAATTGTGTTGCGTAAGATCCACCTCAAACATCTTCTTCTTCTTTACGCTTTCCACTATCAGGTGTGCTTAGGTTTGAGGAGACTTTGGGATGTTCACAAATCGGGCACTGAGCTCGCCATTAAACATGCCTTGGATGTGACGGTTCTCAAGTAATTTTCTTTGTTGCTCACTCTTGATTCTCTTTCCTTAAATTAATTTTTTTTGCAGGTTCATCGCCCCTTTTGTCATCTGGAAAAGCATGAGATTTGTAGGCATGGGGTCAGAGGGGAAGTTCAAGTTCATTCCCAAATCAGTAATCGCCTAAATACACTGCTCAGAGGACCATTAACAAGACATGTTTCAATCCACAAATTTGTGCAAAGCATGACTTTTGGTTGACACAGAGAGAAAAATTTTGTGTTGCAAAAGATCCATAATCAACCTATTATGAGTCAGTCTACTCGGTGTTCTAAGCAATTGATCTGGCAACAAGAGAGTAAAGGGGTTTCAACAATTGAAGATTGTGGTTGTCCAACTCGTCATCAATCGTTATCATTACTCGTAGAACTACTAGGAAAATACACGATTTCTTTATTTTTTGGTTTTTTTAATTCTTTACATCACTCGATGCTTCTACTCCTTTTTCTCGCCCTCTTTCTACATCGAACGATATAATTTATGCCTCATGGATGGAAAATTTGTTTTTCATGGTCACACGCGAATAAAAAAATTGAGTACGTTCTAAAAACCATGTCCGACAACTACCCAAAAGGAGTTTATTAGAAATCCATCTTCAACTTTCTTCAAGGCAATGACATCCTGAGCATAGATGGGCTAGAGGGGGAGCACGTCGTAAAGAGCATGAGCTTCATTTTGCATGCCCTCGCCTTTAAAACTCACATCATTCTCGCCACTACCGCTCCATTAACGACACACTGCTTTGCACCGCTCGTCGATGCCTCTCAATTCGTTTCGCCACTCCACCTTGAACATCTTCTTCTTCATTTATCTTTCCATGACTACGTGTGCTTGGGTTTTAGGTGGATGTGGGATGTTAAGAAATCAGACGCTTAGAGCCCGTCATTAAACATGCCTTAGATGTGATAGTGCTCAGGTAATTTTCTTTGTTGCTCACTCTTGATTCTCTTTCCTTAAATTAATTTTTTTGCAAGTTCATCACCCCTTTCGTCGTCTAGAAAAGCATGAGATTTCCAGGCATGGGGTCGGAGGGGAAGCTTGAGTTCATTCCCAAAGTGCAATCACCAAGACTGTTCAAATGAATACACCCGCTCAGAGGAATGTGTTTGTGGACTTCATGTCATCACAATGCTTATCGTCATCGTTGCCACAATTAGTTGAATAGCAATAAGACGTAGAGCCCATGGTTGCCTCCACTTCTACTTTAAAACCCCTAATGGATGAATTTAGCAAAAATATTCTCTAGCAAGTACATGCGAAAAAATGATTTATTTCTTATTTCAGAAAATATTTAACTCACAAACCAATGGCTCGCTAAAAATTGTCTAGTAGGTCATGCGAAAAAATGATTTATTTCTTATTTCGAAAAAATATCTAATCTGTCAACCATCGGATGCCACGTGAAGGGCATATGTGAGTCGAGTGTTTCGTCAACCGATTCATCTCTCTCGCCCATGACGACACATCGCTTCTGTTGCTCACCGACCCCTCTCGATTCGTCTCGTTGCTCCACCTCAAACATCTTTTTCTTCATTTCTCTTAACACAATTGTGTGTGCTTGGGTTTTAGGTGGATGTTGGATGTTCATAAATCGGATGCTTGGAGCTCGCCATTAAACATGCCTTAGATGTGACAAAGGCTTTTAGGTAATTTGCTTTGTTGCTCACTCTTGATTCTCTTTCCTTAAATTAATTTTTTTTTCTAGGTTCATCGCCCTTTCGTCATCTAGAAAAGCATGAGATTCCGTGCGTGCATGGGGTCGGAGGGAAGCTTGAGTTCATTCCCAAAGTGTAATCGTCTGGACCTATTAATCAATACACATGCTCAAAGGAATGTGTTTGTGGACTTCATGCTACCGCAAAAGTTATTGATGTCGTTGCCACAATTAGTTGAGGAGCAAGAAAACGTGACATGCCCATGGTTTCCTCCACTTCTAATTCAAAACCCCTAACCAATGAATTTAGCAAAAATATTCTCTAGCAGGTAAATGCGAAAAAATGATTTATTTCTTATTTTAGAAAATATTTAATCACAAACCATTGGCCTGCTCCAAAAGTCTCTAGCAGGTATATGCGAAAAAATGATTTATTTCTTATTTTGGAAAATATTTAACTGTCGAACCATTGGTCGCCACGTGAAGGGCATATGCGAGTCTATGCTTCATCGACCGATTCATCTCTCGCATCCATGTCTCGTTATTTGTTAGAAGGGGTGGAGCATTCCTCATGTGCAAACGCCTTTTGGCATAATGAAATTATGTGATTTCCAAGTTATATAGATATTTTAGATTTATCCTAATGTTGTACACCATTATCAATATTTTCTTAACATGACAAGTTTGATGTACGAAAATTACGGGTTTGCAGATTTAGTACACATTTTAGATTTTTTTAAGGGCATTCAATATAGATATTCCTTAGATTGAAAACATTGTGGTTGAAAAGATATGATATTGATTGTAGGAGCTCGCCATTACACATGCCTTAGATGCGACGCTGTTCGTAATTTGCTTTGTAGCTCACTCTTGATTCTCTTTCCTTAACTTAATATTTTTTTCCAGGTTCATCGCCCCTTTCGTCTTCTGGAAAAGCATGATATTTCTGGGCATGGGATCGGAGGGGAAGCTCGAGTTCATTCCCAATGTGCAATCTCCTGGACCTATTCAAATGAATACACCCGCTCAGAGGAATGTGTTTGTGGACTTCATGTCGCCGCAAGAGTTATTGTCCTCATCACCACAATTAGTTGAGGAGCAGTAAGACGTAGAGCCCATGGTTTCCTCCACTTCTGCTTCAAAACCCCTAACCGATGAATTTAGCAAAAATATTCTCTAATAGGTACATGTGAAAAAATGATTTATTTCTTATTTCGAAAATATTCAATCACAACCATTGCCCTGCTCCAAAATTCTCTAGCAGGTACATGCAAAAATAATAATTTATTTCTTATTTTGGAAAATATTTAACTGTTGAACCATTGGCTGCCACGTGAAGGGCATATGTGATTTTGTGCTTCGTTGACCGATTCATCTCTCGCATCCATGTATCGTCGGTTATTAGAAGGGGTGGAGCATTCCTCATGTGTAAACGCCTTTCGGCATAATGAAATTTTACGATTTCCAAGCTATATAGATATTTTAGATTTATCCTGATGTTGTACGCCATTATCAATATTTTCTTAACAGGACAAGTTTGATGTAAGAAAATTATGGGTTTGCAGAGTTAGTACACATTTTAGATTTTTAGGGCATTTAATATAGATATTCCTCAAATTGATAACAATGCGGTTGAAAAGATATGATATTGATCGTAGGAGTTCGCCACTAAACATGCCTCGATGTGACAAGATTACTCAAGTAATTTTATTTTTTGCTCACTCTTGATTCTCTTTCCTTAAATTAATATTTTTCCAAGTTCATCGCCCCTTTCATCGTCTGAAAAGCATGAGATGTCCAAGCATGGGGTCGGAGGGGAAGCTTGAATTCATTCCAATAGTGCAATCACCTAGACCTGTTCAAATGAATACACTTGCTCAGAGGAATGTGTTTGTGGACTTCATGCCGCCGCAACAGTTATTGTCATCTTCACCATAGTTAGTTGAGGGGTAGTAAGATGTAGAGCCCATGATTACCTCCACTGCGCTTCAAAACCCTTAACCGATGAATTTAGCAAAACTATTCTCAAGCAGGTACATGCAAAAATGATTTATTTCTTATTTCATAAAAATATTTAACTGTCGAACCATTGGCCTACTCCAAAATTCTCTTACAGGTACATGCGAAAAAATGATTTATTTCTTATTTCGGAAAATATTTAATTGTCGAACCATTGGTTGTCATGTGAAGGGCATATGCAAGTCCATTCTTCATCGACCGATTCATCTCTCACAACCATGTCCCGTCAATTATTAGAAGGGGTGGAGCATTCCGCATGTGTAAACGCCTTTCGACATAATGAAATTTTACGATTTCCAAGTTATATAGATATTTTAGATTTATCCTAATGTTGTACGCCATTATCAATATTTTCTTAATCGACAAATTTAATGTAGGAAAATTACGGGTTTGCAAAGTTAGTACACATTTTTGATTTGTTTTTTAGGGCATTTGATATAGATATTCCTTAGATTGATAACATTGTTGTTGAAAAGATATGATATGGATCGTATGGCTTCAAAAGTATCGTATCTTTTATTTTTTTCTCCATGTATTTAACAACAAAATAAAAGTTGAATGGGAAAAATAGACCCATGTCAAACAAACCAACCACCCCGGTTAAGCACTCTTCAAAACCCAAAGCAGAACATGGAGAGTGACGCATCCTAAGTAACCTTTTCAAACTGTCATTTTCCTTGCATAATAATAGAAGCAATTTATTTCAAATCATTAAATTGGGTCATCGATCAGGCCGCCACGTCATTTAAGCGCAGGGACAAGTCAGATAAAAATGACCCTGAACCTCCACAATAGATTTGGGCTCCCGCGCCTATCATCAAGCTAAATCCTACGCTACTGACTTGGACAATGACAAAGATTACTATGCCAGATTTTTATGTGGAAATGTGTGATGCGTGTACGGCGGAGGAGTGTTTGTACTTCGTCGACCATCTGCTTATGATTTTTGATGGTCTGTCGCTTGTCAAAGGGAGGGGGATTTCCCCTAATGAATACATCTTTTAGCATAATAAAAGGTGGCCGAAAAAGTCTCACCCTAAAAAATGCCAAAAATAGACCAACTAACTTTCAAACATTACATCACAAGTATCTAGGCACACGCAACCATAACACTAGGCGGCGGAGGAGAATCGTCACGAGGTGGAAGGACTCCAATGGCAGCCTAATACTTTCTTGACTATACCTTTAATGTGAATTATAGAGTGCATGGACTAGTGTTAATTTCCATAACCTTCCTAACATTCTCCTAACCACGTAAAAATGCAAGCTTTAGAAAATTTGTGAAGATACATCCACTAAATAATTGAAATCCCATTTGTGGTGAAAAATCTTTGAAATATATTAATTCAAACAATCAACATGCCTTGTGTATGCATGCAAATTCAAGTGGTCTAATTGGGTGAAACAAATTCAAGGCCTTGTGAGGATACCTTTAGTTGACATGCCTATAATTTATATTTTTCGAACTTAATGGAAGAAATAAAAAGAATACATCTAACCAAATCCATGGAAACTTATTTTTGAAAGTGAGAGGAATCTTTATGTCGAGAGGTGTTATATAATGACAACCAAGGTGGGGGTTTTGGTGGGTGTTATTTTCGTTAGTGTGACCCGCTTACTATTAATTTCAACCTTAAATTTTCCATCCATTTGACAATCACTTAGAATTCCTTCTTTTATTTTTTCTTGGAGGAGTCAATCTTTAAAATAATAGTTTAGCCATATGGTGGAGTTTGTTTCTCACTTCTTTTCTCTAAAAATATATTTTTCAAGCCTTACACATTAGTGTAGCTAGATTAACACCATCAAATGGGAAATTTTTAAGAAAGTAATTAAGTTATTGATTATTGTGGCATTATAAATATCTAAGATATGGGCTTTGAGATTGATATCTCTCAACATTCTTAGATAAATACATTTAAGATATATGTACTAGTCACTTGTCATTCTTAGAAGGCTCTTATTGTAATCAAGGTATGTGGATATTTTGGCATCTCCTCACTAAACATTTGTTTATTGCTTTTCAACTTATATTCCACTTTAAAATTTCTTTATAGGAAATTTTTTTGTATCTAATAGTGAAAATGTTTATATAGAATCTAAATGTGGTTAATTAGAACGACATTGTTCACAACAAATCATCATGTTTGTCGCATGCGTGTGGTGTTCAACTTCAAAAAAGTTATATGTTTTCTAGAATTAGATATTTTTCACATAAATATAAGAGAAGATTTTGGGAAAATTTGTAATAATCATGAAAAAATCCATATGCATAATCAAGTTTCTAAGTTATTTCATTGAGAGACTCTTTTTCTCGGACTTCATAAATAAGTTAAAGGTTGTTTGTCCATTAGTGAATTTGTTTAGCACACATAGAACCCACCAAGGATCAATTCTTATTGATTGTAAAGACCCCACGGTGCCCCGACAAGGAGATTCAAGCAGATTGAGTCCAGTGGTCGTGCCCTTGATGGTTTTGATGGTGTGGATGCCTCTTACCCATATTTACTTAGCTAAGGCGATCACTAATTTAGATTTACGCATACACAAATTTTTAATTCACCATATGTTTCCTTTGAAACATGGTTAGAGATGCCGATGTTCCATGAAGTTAGTGACCAATATAATTATTTGATATTGAATAAAAAATCGTAAAGAAAAGAGCGACCATCTAGAACCCAAACATCCCATCTTCAACATGATGCATTTATAAGATAGGATGCCTATATCAACACTCTCTTCTAGTTTATCATGTCCCCACAATATCAAAATTGAGAAGAAGCTCAGCATCATAATATGTTTTATCCAAATCAACACTCCTAAATATGAGGCACCACAAACATAAAACCTAATATAACAAACATAAAAATAAAATCATAAATACAATACTTCTTAGAAGCGAGCTTTATCAAAACCCGATAACTTCTACTCATTTTTAAGGAATGATACCTAATGAGAGCTATGTTTGAGTAAAAATTGTGTGCACTTAATAAGGAGAAATTTCCATTAACCAAATGCATCATGAAACATGCCATAATAATTCATGTATGTGATTTATCATTTACTTTTACAACTAATAATTGTAATTTTAACAAGAAAAAGACCCACATAATTGAGAATTGTACCAATGTGACATCAAAAACCCTAGTAGAGTTCTTTCTTTCTAATCCACATCTTCACATCCCTCACTTATTCATCATAGTTAATACCACCCTTAGAGTGGCTTAGGCCTTTATAATTCTCCCTCCTAGGTTCTTGTAGTCATTTTTGCAAGTGAAACCGATAAAGCTATGGATTCAAATAACCTCGAAGTGACCTAGGAAATTTAATGTTTGCATGTGATCCCTTGTGTTTTTTTTTCTAAAATCTAATGGGTGGTGTGTGATTTCCTTATGTCTATCTAAGAACACCATGAAGCTAATATGTAAATCATTATTAATAAAGCTTCAGGGATAGATGGATTCTCCTAAAAATTCCACCAAGATTTGTGGGACATTGTGGGGCCATACCTACATAAGGTCTACCTTGAAGTTGTTTACACCAAATCTATTGGGAAGATTCTCAATCAAGGAAATATTAAATTCATACCTAAATTGGGGACCCGAACTCATCACCAATTGAAGACCGATTGCAGATGCAATGTATCTTATAATATCATTTCCAAAGCCCTTGTCATGAGGGTTATATACCTTCTTCCCCTCATCATTCACACTAAGTAAAGTAGTTTCATTCGCAATAGATTCATTCTAGAAAAAATCATCACCATGTGGGAAGGGATGTAATGGGCCAAGATATCAAACCAACGGATTTTTTTTAAATCAACTTTGAACAATTCTATGACAGATTGAATGGCATTTTATTTCTAAGGTGATGTTTTAATCTCTTGGATTTTGTCCCATATTTTTCAAAGCACCGCAAGAATGATTTTCCAATATGTTGGGGTGTGTATCACCATTAATGGTGTCCGCATGAAAGAGACCATTATAAATTAATTGAATTAGTTTTTCTAAATTGTTTCAGCTTTCATTTATATGGAGTATCTCTTTCTCTTTTTTAAAAATATATTTATGATGTTTGAGTGTCCTTAATTCTTGCCTAATGAAAATGTAGGGAAGAAAATAAAGGTCACGAGTATAATAGAGTGAGGGTCAATCATTGTTATTTTTTTATCAATATCTTTGATATATATTGTTATTTCATAGTTATCTATCATTAACACTCATGCCATTTTAAAGGATATTTGTATACAATTCCCTTCTATAATATAATAGAAGGAATACTCAAATTTTTGTGGTGGTTAATATTCCATGGAGTTTTTTTTTTTTTTTGCTTTTGATAACCATTTCGTGGCAAATCAAAGTGACTTTGAACCATTGTTGTAAGTAATGGAAACATTTTCTCCAACCATTATATTAATTAACATTGTTTCCACACAAAAATTAGATGTCAACATAATTTATTTTCTTTATATAATAATATTGAACACATAAATCTAAACCCTTAAAGCTCAAATAATATAGATTTTTTTGTAACAAATTAGGAGTTCGTAAGCATACACAATGCATGTGGATCATTAGACTGTAAAATATCTCAAATTTTCATAGAGGAATCATCACATTGAATTATGTTTACTTGTTAGGAGGCCAATATAGCTTGACTAACAAATGAAGGGCTAAGCAGGACAACAAGGAAAAATAATGGAATTTTTTAAATGGTATACTATGACCTCTTGATCGAGAAAGCATCAAAATTTGGTGACTCACCAGTAGATATAGATATTCCATATGACATAATAGAAAAAAAACCAATTAGTTCCTATAAAGAGTATTAATGTAATAAAGTTTTGTATAGGAATCGTTTACCTATAATAGAGAATTTTTATGATAGCAAATAACATCTAAAGGTGCGTTATAAAAGAGGATAACACTCTTCCATCTACAAGATCACTTTAGAAAATAACTATCATAGTGAAATCTCAAAGTCATATACACATACCAATAAAAATTTAAGTTTCTATTAGTATATTCATTTGATGTAAAATATAATAGGGAGTACAAGTATAAATAATTTGGTGAGTTTGTTTTACAACAAAAAATATTATTAAAATGAACTAAACTTGCACTCACATTGGGTAAGTCTAATTTGTAGTTTTCTTAGTCATTTAGGGTTTTATGTTATAGTCGTGCATCCACACTACCAATCTTGCAACAATCCAGAAGGTGTGGATTTCTTATGAAAACTTAATGTGCATTTAGTATGCTAGGTAAACGATTCATTCTTCCCTTTAGGTATAATTTGGCCAACCCATTTATTTAAGTCCACCTCCATGGAAAATGCATCATTTGATGTAGGAAACGCTAGTAGAGATCTAGAAAAAAATGGCACCCAAATGTCACTACAAGGTTATTCCAAAACTTTTTCATGAGGTAATAGTTCTCACTCCGATACCCCTCTTCTTATTGTAGTATTATATTTATTTGAATTTGAAAGCATATCACTATTTTGAAATTTTCACTCACGGTTGGTTATTTTTGGCCAAGTCCCATAAGAAGTTATGCTCAAATAGTGGATTCAAAATCACCGACAACCCCATGATGTTAAGGTTTAAGGGGTATAAAACATGAAAAAGGTTTCTTCCTATTTTTATTTATTATCCTAAAACACTGCAAATCCATTGTTAACAATGGCATGTGGTTCATTCAAAACACCCCGTTATGTTTTCCCATTGACTAATGAATTATAGGCTACGGAGCGGGATAAAGTCAAAATACCCATTTGGGTGGATTTTCAGGCTTCCAATTCTCCTTTGGGTTTTTACTAAGAAACTTATCCAACCCCTAAGGCACTTTATTTTCTACGAGAAACTCGAGGTTTTATTCACCATGCTCCCAAAATAGGATTTGTGTAGAAATTAGCTTAGCTAAAGAGGTAAATCAAACCATTGATATTCATATCAATGACACCCACTTTTATCATTAGGTTCTCTATATCAACCTTCTAAATACATGTTTTCGATGTCAATACTCCATTCATATAATTCAAGAATCCCCTTTTATGGTAGACACATAGTTATGGTTGTAAGAAATTGTTTCTACAAATAGAAAATACTAACTCTTCTCGTAATGATTGGACAACACTTTCCAACAAGAAAAATTCAATGTCTTCTTAAGGAACCACCAAGCCACCCACAATTGTGTATAGACCCGAGTTGGGTTTAGAATACCTTCTCTAATAGACTCAAACAATTCCTCTACCAAACCCCCACCTCCATCTATCCATTGTCCCCACAAGCTAGTTCTACCCTTTATCCTTCCAAAACCATGACACTCGCACTCACAAGCATAGGAGCCTCATTCTATGTCAACCCTTGGGATTATTTTTATAAATCAGCTTCCTTTGAACAAAATACCATCCTTTTCTTGTCTCACGACCCCTCACCCTCTAGATAAGAGGAATATGTTTGAGTAAAATGTCACTTTGTGTAGCTCGCCTAGTTTACTAAGCACAACAGCCTTTGTTAATAATTTTATAGCCCACCATGACATGGATAAGGGATTCAATATGAACCTCAATAAGATGTAATTATTGTACATTCTTAGAATGTTTTAGGCCTTACTAAACTGAAACACAAATACATGGTCAAGGAAATTTGTTAGTATTTCATAACATGCAAATTCTTTTCGGTGAGGCGTTAAAATCATGGTTTTTCTCCTCCATTCAAAGGCCCACACTATTCTATTGGGTGTCATATGTCATATATCTAGTCATGACTTTGGTAGAGAAGGTGATATCACATTTTTACATCAAATATTTCTCATAATATTATTTCTTGGGGATCGACCCTACCCATAGGTTTATGTGGACCCCTTTTAGTTTGATGATCGCATTTTAGGCTCGCCAATTTTTATGACTCCAAAAATTTTGTGGAAAAATCCTTAGATATATAGATGAATATAAGAATCACTCCCTAATTACCATTTGGTTATTTGTGGATATTTCAATATAGTTGAATCATGAGAGGATAAAGTAGGTCACCTTACAATGTGTTGTGTGTGCCAAGATGAAAGGGAATCCTAGTTTTATATGCGTAATAAATTCATTTTTTAAATCATAACCACCATTGAAAATATCATTTTGCTTTTTCGTGACTCATTTAGTTTAATTTCAAATAATTGCAAGATATGTTTGATAAGATACCAAAACATTTGTTGATGGATGAGAAGTATTTTTTCATTCTCTTACGAAAATGGCCTCCATTTTTTTGTTGTTGATGGGATCACATTGTCATATCACTCGCCTATTCAATTTTATATTGGGTAGACCCCCATTCCACCCAAAATCATAAGTTTCGATTCTATCTCATTACATATCATCTTAAACACGATAAGACTATAGACGTATTGTAATATTTTATAATTTAGCCCCCACCCTCAAGGCTACTCAAGTTGTATTGAATGGTGGGTTTATTCCATTACATACACCCGTAGACACTAGAAAACACACCTTGTGCATAAGGTCCCGTTGGTTGGATTTTTTGCCACTTTGAATATGCCCAATGGAAGTATTCAAAAATCAGCAATAGTTAGGGAAATTCACCTTTGGACAGGGTGAAATTTCCTCTTCTTTATGAGAGGGGCAGTTCCCTCGTATGATGTTGTTTTTGTATTTTTAGTGCTTTTAACAGAAAGCACAAAAGGGCAGAAAAATTGAGAAATGAAAAGGAGAAAGAAAGAATGAGGGAAAGATAACACAACCTCATAGGTGTTCGGCAAGACAAAAAAATTGACAGAAAGTTCTACAAATCTGTCTTATCAAGGACACACCAGTCCTTCTTGGTCGTACAAGATTTCCTTACAAGATTTTTTGAATGGGAAGAGGAGAAATTCTCTATCTGGAAGAAAGGAATACAATGAGCATGAAATATGGGAAGCACAAAGTCTTCATCTCCTTCAGAATATGTCGGTATGGCAAAAAGTCCATGTGCTTTGATAATCAGCACAAAGTTTGATTTACCTGGCATCCACCATACTATGAAGGAACAACAAGTGTTAATAATTTAATCACAAGTAGATTAGTATATTTTGCAATTTAAAATTATTAACACAATGGTATAAAAGTATTGTATTCATCTATGTACACAAAGTTACAACAACAAAATGTGCAGATAGAATAGCCTCTCTAAGAGCATGGAATGAAATAATGAGAGAGAGATAGATAAATCCCTTTACCATTACAATGTAGCCTTATATAGGCATTCTTTCCCAAGAAGCAGTTATAAAACCACTTGACCAATCTTTAACCCCAATCCCAACCTCAAGTTGACTCAACTTGAGTTATACGTTACAATACAATTCACAAATGTATAATATTTAATTAATTTGGTGAACAAATTAATTAAATATATTTCAACTTGGTGAACACTTAGATGATAATTACATTCTTACTTCGTGTTGTTCCAAAACATGTAGTTGAAGAGAATGATGCCCATGCCTCTTAATTGTGCTTTCAACCACCGCTAAGTGCATTCTAAACTGAGTTTGTTTTATGTAAAATTATCTAGCGAATCTACATCAATTCCTAATTTTATTGGTTTTTATACGTAGATCTCATAGCCATGATTCCAATGAGTATTTATTTGCACTATTTCGTTGAGAACTGCTCAAGATATGGCCATCTGAGCAGAGGTAGCTTGTTTTGGGGATTGTGAGGTTTACTTGATCTTCACGGGACCGAGTATTTAATTCTTGGATGGAAAGACATTCTCTCCTTTTATAATGTTCTTTGCATAGAATTTAAATGATTTTGTATTTAAATTTGGTGGGGCCACCTTTCACTTTTTATTGTTTAGAATGGGGGTGATTATATTAAAACCATTTATAATGTCAGCTCGGCCAACTCGGCCGAGCTAGCTCTTTTCATTCACCTTCACCGAGCTCTTCTAGTCGCACGTATTAGGCTAATTATTTAACTTATACCTCGTATCGTGATCCCAACATTCCATGTTTGCATGTGTCTCGACGTTTTTCTTTGCATCGGCTATTATGTATCACAAGCTCGACTCCCCCTTGTGTCCACGTATTTAACATTGCACCAAGTTGAATGTTACGCCGATTCAATGCATTCATTTGGATTTTTCATATAGCTAATCCATCTTGCAGTGAATCCATATTAACTAAAGAATTTGGCATCCACGGTGGGACCATTTTGGTTGTGGGCAACTCTTTTTCATTTTATGAATCTAATAGTGTTTTATTTAGAGTTTATGTACTCTTTTTATTTTATTTTTATAACATATGTCAGTAAATCTAACATCTAGTTTTTACATGTCTTTCAAAAATATAAAAAAAAAGCAGGTTGTAGGTCGGTCACAATTGTGACTAGGTTACGATTTTTGACACAAAAATACTAACAATTTGGTTGCAAGGTAGTTGCAACTACGACTGTTCTATAATTTTTTTGCAAAAACCTAAAAAAACTTTTGTTTTTCTTAAAGAAATGAATCATGAATGAACCAACATTTTTTTGTATGTATGGATAAGGGTAAATACCCATCCACATAATTGTGGGAAGTGCATGGGCATAATCCCAAAAACGCATTTCGAGGAATACCACGTGAACCCAAAAGAAGTTAGAATGTTGAGGGAAATGGCCAATGAAACAGTACCTCCACCTACCCGACTAGTACACCCATTACGTTTAGCACCAAGGTTATCCTTAGTGATGACCCCGGTTTGATTGATCGAGTGAACTAAAATCCAACTTTGTTAATCAAGGGGGTAAAGTAAAGCTAGCGACTAGAAATTTTTCTAGTGTACCGCACTTGTTCGGGTAACTCTTGGTATTTAGGAGAGAACCTTTTATAAGAAGCCAACAAAATGAGCCCTATTCCAGTTTTGATAAAAAAAAAAGAGTAATGTTTATGAGTCACCCCAGATCAGTATATCATTCTTCACCGACCCTTCTTACACTATCATATCTATTCTTATCTTCCACTCTACATTATGTTTTCATAGTCTCAAGTACCAACCGCGACTATGATGCATTTCTTCATCATATATTCTTCCCGAGTTAGTTGTAACTACGACCGACCTGTCATCTTCCGCATCATTCATTCTACATTCTATCATGATTATTGATTTTCCCTAGAGTTAGTTGCAACTATGACCTGGCCTATAATATGTCAACTTATCTATTATATCTTGATTCCACATTTATCCCAAAGTCATTCGCAACTACGATGATCTATTTTGATTTTTCCATTATGTATTCTCGCTTTTGATTTTTGATTCATCCTCGACATAGTTATAATTGCGACTAGGCTAAGATTTCAATTTCCTTATGTTCGTCACATCATTGGGTTTTCCCATTTATCTCACACATTCATTGCCTTGAGGCCATTTTGAGTTTATCCTTACATGGATAATACTTGCACACACTCGTATAGTCATCTTATACCATGGACCACTCATCTCATTTATATGATGACATCTTTATCCATAGGAGATTAGTGGTAAATTCCAAAGAAAATACTACATCTACCACTCCTCCCCTGAAAGATGAGGAATTTTACAAGATCCCACCTTTCGATCCCAAGTTTGAAGAGGCCTTATATCATAATCCGAAGGCTCTCACGAAATATCTTAGAAAATACTATTTCAAGTTAAATGCCTATAATTTGAAGGTTCTGCCCAAAACCACGAACCTTCTTCATCCACCACCGAAACACCTCATACTACTACCATGACCATTAGCCCCATGCACTCTACAATTTTCCACACACATCATATTCCTTCTACAAGTGTCACTAAACCTCTTAGGTCCCATCCTTATACTACAATACCTACTTTTACCCACAAAATTCCACCTAATTCATCATCCTTTTCTCATACAACTTCTTCATTCTCTCATGCTTACAACCATATACCATATCATTACTCTACACTCATTCACTCAACCACTTCAAAACCATACTGCCCAACAAACACCGAACATCAACCAAGACCTAATGGATAGAATTCGTAACCTCGAACTTCAAAATCAGGGTATGGGGATTCCTAAGCTCACATACAGTCAAATTTGTAATGAACCTATTCATCCATCAATACTTATGAGATCATATCCACCTCATTTTGAGATGCCTAAATTCGATAAATTCAAGGGTAAAGAAGACCCTCAAAATCATTTGCACATGTTCAAGTATGCTTGCTACCTCATTAGTCACGATAACTCGCTTATGTTGCAGAAATTCCCCTTGTCATTAGGTGGTCAAGCTTTAGACTAGTATATCGGCCTTACTCAATATAGAATCATTTCATTTGAACAACTAGTCATTCCATTCCTTGGTCATTTTTCAATTAATGTTACCAAACGTACTACCTTATCTGATCTCTACAATCTAAAACAATTCGATGATGAGCCCATAATTGATTATGTATCATGTTGGAGGTCACATTGTTCATGAGCTTACTTTCCCATTCCTCAACCAGAACTTACTCAATTGTTTTCCAAGAGTTGTGCCAAACATATATCTCACACTCTTTAAATTCAACAATTTTGATCATTTGAGGAAGCCATATTGATGGCCAAGACAATCGAAGATGTTTATGTTAGTCTTTGGAGAGGTCAAGCTTCGTAAGAAGAATGATTTCTCTAAGTTCACCAAGAAGACTCCTCAAGTAAATTAGGTCATCCTCCAATCTAATCAAGGCTCTACATCAAATACCTCTAAGAATACTTCCACGGCTCCTAATAACCCACAATTCTTGGTAGCACAAAGTACGTCCCGAGATGCATTTCAATTGTGTCACCAATACACTCATTTGACTGAATCACTCTCTAGCATTCTACCAAAATGTCTCAATGCCCAAATTATCTCACTTCCACCAATATGACAAGAATGTCATAATTAATTTGTATAGTTAGTAATGTTGGTATGGATAAATTCTAAATGGAATATTAGTGAGTTGTTCTAACAACTCACGTATATATGAGCTTGTGGAGATTTTGTAGTATTTTCAAAATAGGATTTATAATCTTACATATGTGTTGTGTATTCATCCAAAATAATAAATCAAGTTGTGTATTATTGTGTTAACTCTGTCTAAATTTAAGATTTGGTATCAAATCAATGTTCTTCCCTTGTTAGACCATGCTTCAAACAGAATTAGAAGGAAAGTAAGGGCATTCATTTAGTTTTTCACCCCGATGTATTGGTTTTAAAGTTTATTGATCTATGCATGCATGTTATAATTATATGTGTATTATTCTCCAAGTGTGAATCTATAGCAGCTTCTAAGCGTTGTATTGGAAACGTTGTGCCGGGTGGAGCTTAGAAAAAGGAACTGGCAGATGAATTTTATGGAATGTTATAATTTTATAGTCTGTGTGAACCTCTATTAACAACTACCATCGATTAGATTTGTAAGAAGTCTTATCCTCTCTGCCAATCAATTCGAGTCTCCTTTTTGTAGCATGTACGTTTCAAAAAACAAGAATCTATTTGTCTTTTATGAGTTGTGCCATGTATTCGAAGATTGAGATGATCGAGGATAAATACTATGAATCTCTTCAAAATTACATATGGTTAGTTGAAGTCTTGCTACTAGGAGATAAATACATTCCAAGTGTGCATGTCATGTATCAAGTGTAAGTCCAAGTCCATATTATATGGCATAGTTTAGGTCAGTTAATGTTTTCTATTATTGCATTTTTATAGTGGTCTCGTAATAGGCAATAAGGAAAGTATCAAATTCCAAAGTCTATATTTTTAGGATAATTTTTTTTTATGAAATAGTCTATATTACTTTATAAAATATTACAGCCTATCCACAAAAAATATGGGTGGTAAAGGGCACACCCCACGATCAAACTAGCCAACGGCTAGGAGACTAAAGTATCAGGCCCAAGGGGCAACAACAAACATAGCAACAATGCCAAAAAACAAAATGTAAAAACAAACTAGGCTGCCACAACAAACATAGAGGCAAGGGGTAGTGGAGGCCCCTTATCCTCCAAGTTACTACCAAGAAGATCATTGCCATCTAGAAGGGGTGGCCAGCCTAAAGAAACTTCTTCATCTTTGTCATCCTACTGATTAGGAGAAATGGCAAGAGCCAACCTGGGACTTTTCCAGAATCCCATCCATCTCTCTCGCACGGAGGCGGGAGTGGTGGTGGGAGCCCAAGCCACCGTACTACGTGGAACAAAGTAGGGACCCCCAACCACTGTGGTTGTGGGGCTACACTAATGCTCGAGTTACCACCTGGGAGAGTGATGACGATGAGCATGGTCAACCGACTAGCCTCGGCCACAACGCCCTCTCGAACGAACACTCCCAAAAGGGGAGGTAGGGGGTTCCCGTGCCATAGTGCAAGGAGCATTGGCCCAATGATCCAGAAGGGTCTGAAGGTGTCGCACTTCCAGCTCCACCTTATGGGCCTGGTCTTAGATCTGTAAGAACACATTTGAGATAAGCATGGCCTTGTCATAATGTGAAAGAATGCAAGAAACTACAAAATTAGCAAAAATAGCAGAATTGCATTCTTTCCATATAAAAAAAGGATCTCCACTCTAAAAGTATGCCACACTTGTGCAAAATCATGGGGAATGGAAATAAAATCCCTAGCAAAGCATGTTGCCAAAGAAATGGAGCTGGTCTAAACGGCCGAAAGAAATTGTGGATCCAAGCCCAAATAGCTTGAGCTTTTGGGTAGTACTAGAACAGATGTATGAGTGTCTCAATGTGCCCACAAAAAGGGCATAGCCGAGGAGCAATCCCGTAATGAGCTAATTTACACCCAAGAGGGAGGCCTTGATAAAGCAAACACCAAGAAAAATAGGCTAGCTTGGGCTGAATGATGGATTTCCAAACGATATGAAATCTAGCTTCCCAGGATGACCATCCAGAATTGATGGACCATCTGGAGTTAAGCAAGGCCACCATCGCAGCCTAGGGGTGTCCTGGGAGTAATTTAAGAAAGGGGTATCTGAAACCATTTCCAATCCTTCCACCAAGGCCTGAGAGAGACGACACCAACTTTGTGAAGCATCTCGGTAGGAATGGAATCAAGAACTTCCTGATAAGACTCTCTATCAACCGAAGCAAGCCAAAACTTGGCTTTAGCTTGAGGCCAAGTGAGAAGTAATTTGGTCTGCCTGCAAAAGATGTCTTTAAGAGTGCGCAAGCCTCGATGATATAGCTTAAGAGCATGAACCCAGGGCACTTGGGCAAGTGGCACATCATGAAAATTGATGAGAGGAGACCACCAAATGTTGTGGTCATTAATGGATAGCCCATTTCTAAACCATCCCCTTCCCAGATTAAAAAGGGTTTGAGTAACTCCCAAGCTTTCCATATGCTTTTGACAACAAAGGTGCCCACAACCTTAACTGAGGACTTTGATAATGAGCAGACTATGAAAATCTAGCCCTTGCCAAGTTTTGTGCCCTTAAGGGGAGCCTTGACAAATACAGTTGTGAATCAGCACTTTCCAAGCTTCGTTGCCAGTGCAGGCCCGAATGATCCACTTGGTTGTCAGTCACAGGACCCCAGGTGGCCAATGTCAGTCAGACCAAGACCTCCAGAATCCCTAGGGAGACAACAATATTCCCAGGAAACTCTGTGAAATCCTTTGCCAAGCTCCGAGCTAGCCCAAAGGAAATCTCTGAGGAGTTTCTCCAATTTCTTGTAAGAGGCTTTAGCCGACACCCAGCACGAAGAATAATAAACATGTGTGGCTGCCAATATCTTGGAGAAAATCTGAAATTTTCCTTAACGAAAGGGGTTTAGTAATCCAATACTCCAACTTACGAGAAACCCTGTCAATAACATATTGCCAAAGTTGACTAGGAGAAGCATTGAAAGCAAAGGGAATGCCCAGAAATTTAAAAATTTCTCCATGCTGGATATATTTCCAATCATAATGATTCAGCCAACCAAGGTTAGGGAGAAAAGATTTCCTGAAGCACTTGGGTCTTTCTCCATTGGATACTAGAACCTGAAGCTAAACAATACATGTCCAAACATTGCATGGCATTGTTGATATTTTCTTCTTCCTCTAGGAGCGTGAGGAAAGATTCATCTGCAAAATGCCCATTGACAAGTTGAAGGGGAGTCGTAGAAGGGAGTTGAATACCCCTCACAAGCCCTTGATCCCAAGCATGGGCAAGGAGGAACCCAAAACCTTCAAAGCAATTTAGCACATAAAGAGCAAAGCGGAGAGGACAACCTTGTCTAATAGAGAAAAAAATCCCAAGTATGATCATTAATAGATAGAGAGGTTGTGACATCTATAAAAACATTTTGACAGAGGCGATGAAAACCGAACGAAGCCCAGCACTTCAAGCATCGCAAGAATGAAATGCCATTCAATCCTGTCATAAGCTTTTTCAAAGTCAATTTTGACAAAAATGGTTGGCTATTTAGAGGTTCTTGCCCACTCCATACCTTCCTAGACAACCAAAATATTATCCAAAATGTACCTACTCGTATGAAACTAGTATGCTCAGGACTGACGATAACGGGCAAGATGGGCCGAAGCCGAAGAGCTAAAGCCTTAGCTATGATCTTGTATGAAACATTGAGCAAGGTAATCACCACCAATTGCAGATGAGCTTTGGGTCTCCTACTTTAGGGATGAACTTTATGTGACCCCTGATTAATAAGGGCACCAAGGGACCTTGAGTGGAGAGCCTCGAGGTAGACTTGCAGCAGATCCGGCCAACCATGTCCCAAAGGGCTTTGTAAAACTCGCAAGGGAAGCCATCCATTCCAGGAGCTTTATCATTGGCCATGAGGGAAACAACTTCATATAAGTCCTCTAGAGTAAGCAATCTGTCACAAACAACTCTGTGAGCCGGTGAAAGCTTGCAAGGAACTACCGAGAGGCATTCAACGAGTGCAGCCTTTCACTCAGGGGGGTCTTCCTACACTTTAAAAACCTGAACATAGTGCCTAACAAAGGCTTGGACCATTTGAGGAGTGTCTGAAATCCGAACACCAGCATCAACAATGGTAGAAATTTGCTAGTTCATGTGCTTGGCTTTGAGCCACTAGTAAAAATCTTTGGTGTTACGGTCTCCAATTTAAGCCGGTCTGAGCTTTTAATGAGGCACCTCGGTGTGTAGTCATAACCAATGTGGATTTTTGCCACAATTTAGCAACTTAGAGTTACATAGCCACATTGAAAGGATCTTGTTCGAGCACCACCGTCGAGCGGCTCAGCTCAGTGGAGGTGGTGGAATAGGCCTACCACCGGAATTTAGCGAGCTGAACACCATACATCGAAGGAATTTAGTGAGCCGAATTATAGCGTCTTTCCACCAACTTATCCAACCCACCTTACCAAGAGGGCAAGGTGCAAGGTTCCAAATTTGGTGGATGTGTGCCAAAGTGGGGTCATGATGCAGTAAAGTAGTATTTAAATAAAACTACATCTTTTTAATTTTTGGCAATTGAAAATTCCATTCAATACAGAACCGAATCGGAATGTGGTCGGAAAGAACAACGGCCGACAATGCTTCCACTAGAAGAGAATAACAACTAACAAATTTAAAGAAAGGTGTAAAGAGATCATGGCATGATCAAGCCTTTTAAAAACTAGATCTTGGCAATCTAAGGTTAGACCAAGTGTACCATGGTAGCATGCTTTGGTGTGACATGAATAATTAGGGTCATAAAACCCAAATTTATTACACATGTAAAACCAAGCTTCCCTTTCACCAGCTGGCCACCTCATGGGTAAAAGGCCCATTTTTTCATTGGGATGCTCCACCATATTAAAATCCCCATTGATTAACTAGTGAGCATTTGGAAGGTCGTCAGCCACCCACCGTCAAAGCGACATCCTTTCTAACGCGTCATTAGGCGCATAAACATTAATAATCCCAAAGGAGAGATTTTCAATATTGAATAGCACCCAGAGAATACGGTTGTCAGGGTCACATCCATGATTGACGTAATTTCCACCTCTGCCCGTTGCATGGTTACTAAGGATAGCTAAACTGTCGGGCCAAATAGTCTTGGCGACATAATCAAGTAAAAATACCTGTAACTTTGATTTCCTGCAAACACATAATATCCATATCCGGAAGCTTTTCCTAAAATATCACACTATGTATTTGCGAGTGGAGTCTGTGAGACCCCGAACATTCCATGAGTAGAAATTCATGAGGAAACATTGTCCAGATGCATTTATGAGTCTAGCTCACTCAAACCATCAAGGGCCCCAAAACTGTTTTGCAAAACCATTGCGGTTAATTAAAACAAACTCGAGACAATTGAGTAGCCCACCGGCTATTAGGGCTATACTCCCCTTCCTCGCTCACGAGGAGGGCTGCGAGAATGCTGAACCACCTACTTTTGTGGAGAAACCACTTTGTTAGAAACGAGTAATGGTTGAAGACCACCCTCATTCTACAAAAGAGCAGGCTGAGTGTTTGAGGCCAAAGGTGCCAATTTGCTTGAAGAACCAACCATACTACTAGCCATTACCTTCGTATGAACCAAAGGTAACTTGGTATCCGAAGGTTGCTTTGCAGTTGAGCTGGAAGCATTTGGAAGTGTCTTTCTAGCTTGAATAGCTGAACCATGTTGCAAAGGCCCGACAGAGTGGCTTTGTTCTTGTTGGCTTTTTGGCCACCCACTGTGTGCCAACCCTCCTCTTCAGGTTGAGGGCGAGGATCACCTAGAGGCTTTGAAGTGGCTCGGTGAGCGGCCAACAAGGGACAATCCTAAATTTTATGCTCGAATATTGACAATGAAAGTAAGTATTCGGGAGATTGATGTATGCCACCTTCTAAGAGAAATACACATCACCAACCTAGATGGCAATGGACTCTTTCAGGTCCTTCGAAAGATCCAGTTCTATGTAAACCCTCTTTTGCGAGACGAGCTACAAAGAACCTATTAGGCTCTGTGTATATAACATGGCCAAGAGTCACAGCAATACACTCTAAAAAATGCCAGCAAGGCATAGGAAGCCCTAGGAACTCAACCCAAACATGGACCTTAAGAGCCATCTGGTCAGAGACAACAAAGTCTCTAGTCCAGGGTGACAAAACTAGCAGGAGCTTCTTACATACCAAGTTTTCTGCTTATGCAAGATAAGGGAAGCATGACTAGGATCAGCAAAACAAAGGCAAAAAAACTATGAGTTATGTTCTGGATAGTGTTGGTGCTCATTCTGATCTTGCACCATTTACCCTTGAAAATCCCTCGCCATGCCTCTGTCACGTTTTCTATCTCCCCAAATTAGTGCACAAAAAAATATGTCCTTCATTTGTCGAGTCGATGCCCCACACTTTTTTGTTGTTTAAGAAAAGATGGTAGACCAAAATCCCAATATCCCAATAGTGGAAGCCATCGGATCCCATATTAATGGGGAAGAAATGTTTTCAAGGTTCTCACCCACTAAGGCGCATTAAGAATGATATTATATGTTTTCATGGCGTGGAGGGACCGCACATGTTTAGGGACCGGCCCCTGAGTTTTATTTTTGGAGATGCACCGGGAGACACGTGGAAGGCCCGCGCTTGTTTGGAGACTAGCTATTGTGCCTCACCTTTGCAGATGCACCAGGGAAACACGTGGATAGTTCTGATATAAAGTAGAAAGGGGACAAAATCAATGGTTGTTGTGTAATGCATATTTTGAAATGGGAATTACCAGAGGAGATGGATGCGGGGCAGAATTGTAGATGAAAGAGAGAAAAAAGGGGATGACCTGTCAAGTCTAGCTATGCAGAAACTCTGAAGGATTGCCAAAGGTTTGTGGCATGGCATCCTAGTCATCAGTGGAGAGGCCCAAGAAACATGATCAGTTCATAACTGGTCCACCTAGCAACTTTCGAATATAAATTTGTTAAAGGTCACTTTCTGAGGCAAATGAGTAACAAGCAGGGGTCCCTCGAATATTCTTCTTTTTTGGAGGAAAATTGAGCGAATGAAATGTATAAATGCAATGAGATTACTCTTGCAAATGGTCGGGAGTTCATTTTCATGAGAAAATTTTGAGAAAAGCTCATCTTCTGAGAAAACTTTCTGAGAAACCAGTTAACTTCCTCTGTGTCATATTTTCATTCATGTTGAGTTGGTTACGAATGTATAGCCATCAACAAGCTCTGAGATTGTTTAAAATAACTCTCCCCTGCTGATGAATCTGATAAACTTTGAGTTAATTTGTGTTAAATCTCTAGAAAATTTTGTGTTTATTTCACTTTCAGAATGTCTGCAAGTAGTTTTTCTTGTTCCTATTGCAATCTTGTATCAAAATCTCTTTGAGTCACACAGATCTCAATCCTTGTGATAGTCTAGTGGCATCTACAATTTCATTTTTCAGAAGAGCTTTCATTTGGGAATGAAATAAATGATTTAAAATCACTTTTCTTTCATCTGTTGACAGAGATTGTTTGTAAGCCTCTGGGTGTACCTCAAGCATGATTGATCTTAGATTTTGATGTTTTATTGGGTCTTCTAACTCGAGCCTTCGTGCTAGAATCTCAAATATTGTGTGAAAAGTGCAAATCTGGGCCTCCATTGACACACACTTTCTGGTTGAAGGAATGTTTTAACTATTTTGAAGCTTTCTGTTATTGAGTTCTCCATTTGTTATGAAATTTTCTCAAGGATCTAGCAAATTCAAATCTATCTTGTTGATCTCCCACCAAAAAAAAATTCAAATAACCAATCCTACCTTGAAGTACCTCTATTTTTCTCTATATATCCACAAAAGAACAAAAATCTACTGAAGTGACAACTCGTGAGAGTCGATTTGGTGTGTTGATCATATTTTCCCAAGGTTTTCTTTATAAAATTTGTGCAAAAGAAAGATATTTGCGTCTCTTTCAATAATCGGAGGTTACAAAATAGGTTCTCTTACCTTGGTTGAAAGGCACAACCTAAAATAGTTAGGATAAGATCACATCTTTTTAAGGTGTTATCCATCTCTCCACAAATCTGAGTAACAAAGGGTTAGTTAGATTTCATCCCCGACTACAAAATGATACACATTTATGATCTATCTGAATCTAAGCTCCCTGTTGAATCTGGGTTGTTGCTTGGCTTGAAAATGAGAATGAATTTGGATACCAACACTCGTGGCAACCTGTATTACTGGGGATGCTTTGAAGAATTTAAAGTTTTCCAAACCCTAGTAATGTTTCTTGCAGTTCTGTGTGCAAATACATTTTGTAGGCATCATTCTCTGATCAGATCTGTAAGACTTGAACAAGGTTATAAGTTTTGCGTGATATATGTCCAATTTTTCTGGTAGTTATTGTACTAAGTTTGCCTCACCATTGATAAATTTGGGTGAAGGAGGGTCTGATTTGTAAAGCTTTGCATGATTTTTAGTGTTGACAGACATTTGATAGATTATTTTTAGTGCATTTGCATAACTAGGGTGAAAATCCTTAGTGGCGACTCCGAGTTATTTTGATTTTGATAAATGTCAGTGTCTTAACCTCTGTCAATTGAAAAAATTCATTAATCTTTGTAAAGTTGGAGGGAAGAAGGTCTTTCTTCACCACGGACCCTAGTAGAAGGTTGTTTCCAGAGTTTGGAAAGTCTAATTCAGAAGGTGGAAGAGTTTGGAAGGTTGTTGGAGATCAAGCCTCAAGAAAAGAGATCTCCATTGGTGAAAATGATCAAGACGTGATCGAAGATTGCAATGCTTCCTCAACTACTTCTGAATCAGGTAGTCTCTTTGTAAATCCAAATTCTCCATCTAGAGAGGGGCCTTCTCATTCCACACTTGTATTTGAAATATTTGCATCTCATTCTACCCTTATATTTTCCAAATACGATAGTGCCTCTTTGTGAAAAAGAGCCATTAGGGGATAGACATTCTGAAAATTGTATCCTTGTACCCCTCACTCCTCATCACTTTGTTTCTCTTGTAAGATCACCTCCTCAGAATAATATGGCTCAGCCTCCACCCATACCTCCATTTTTCGTTAATACTTTTGGTCCCATCAGTTTTATAGGTATGGCTAGCTATCCAAATGCTATGCCACAGGATGTAAGAAACAAATTGCCTAAGTTTCAAGGAAATAATGCAATAACTAGTGATCAACACTTAAAACTCTTTTTCAATATGATGGAGGATTTCAAAATAGAGTTTGAAGATGTGTACATTAAATTGTTTATTCATACATTAGAGGAGGATGCAAGGGACTGGTATAAAGCTCTACCTGATAACTCCATTGATTCTTGGACTAAAATGAAGAATGCATTTAGATTGCAGTATGGTGACAAAACAGACCCTAGGTTTCTTTTTTCAGAATTTGAGAATATTAAAAATAATCCTAATGAATCAGTGCATGATTTTAATACAAGATTCAATAAGACATTGAGAATATTTCCTGTGAATATGAGGTCATGTGATGAATCTTGTCTTATAAAGTATGTTGATGCATTTGACAAGAAGGATGCACACTATTTGAGGGATAAAAACCACGGCACTTTGAGGCGGGCCTTTTAACATGGCTCTGCAAATTGAGAACAACATCAAAGTAGTTGGAAAACCTCTTAAGAGGGAGGGTTTCAAACTGATAAACCCAGAAAATACTCAAGCAAGCAAGAGTGTGGATCTTGAGGAGGTCGTTAGGAATTTGGTCGGGGTTGTCAAATAAATCTCTTAAAAACTAGCCCGGGAAGAGAAAGGAATTGGGAAAAGTTCACAAGGTCAGCAAAAGGCAAAAAATCATGACAGATTTGGCAATCATCCTAGGGGTGATCAGAGGTAAATGACCCATGGGATCTGCAAATAGACATCCCCAAGCACGTGAAATTAGAATGGTGTCGATCCTCCGATCACCTGGGTTCTTATTGTTGATGAATCTAATGAGATTGATTGGTGTGATAGATGTTTTCTGCCCCATCCTCCATGTGAAATAAATCAGCAAGAAGAAAAAATCTGATGATGATGATGTTTGCATGATGGGTTGCTCTTCAAACTCACAACAAGGAGCAACTTCAACCGAAGTGATAAGTGCTCGAACTGCTGCAAATTTTGGGATTGCATTCACCGGTACCACTTCTTCCTCCTTCTCATACTTTTGAAATAGATGTAGTGCAAGCTTTTGAAATACCTAATAATGACTTTGAGTACTTAAGATCTTTAATGATAAAGAAGTATGATGGAGGAATCCCTTGAGAGGAAGATAGGCAGTTATTGATGAACATTGTTGTTGCTCAAGAAAATAATTATAATACTAGGAGTAGAGTTGTCAAAGGAGCAGGGCCTCAAGCCAAACCTAAAACTCCATTGCTTACTAGTATTCCTAAAGAGGCTCCTAGGAAAGATACACCTTCCAAAGGCCTTACTGTCCCAAAAAGGATTCATACTTCTCCTCATGCCCAAACTGTCAAGAATCCCATGCCATCTGATGAGTTTTCTAATCTCCCTTCCAATGTTGCCTTGCCAAAGAATGTTCCATATGACATTGCCCAAGTTTTGAGTCAAATCAAAGTTAGTGTTCTAATTGTTGAGTTGCTTAGGATTCCTGAGCACAAGAAGAGAGCATTTGAGTACTTGGGGTTGAATGAAGAAAAGAGTACCCCAGGAAGAAATGTAAACATTGTAGAAACTCCTCCTCTAACCATTGCAGACCTTAAAACACCACCAACATTGGAAGAGCTTGGAGAAGCACCTAAGGTTTACTTGGGGACATCTTTGGTTGAATCCCAATTAAATGTTGATCCATTTTTTACAACTTTGATCATTAAGGACAGATTGTTGCACAATTGTATGTTTGATTCTGGAGCATCATGCAATGTCATGCCTCTTGAGGTCATGAATGAGCTGGATATCAAGGTGACAACAGCATATGGAAGATGCACTGCCATGGATTCTAGAGAGGTCCCAGTTGTGGGGTGTGTGAAGGGTTTGGTGGTACAACTTGCGGCTTATCTAGGTAAGAACCTGAAACTTGATGTTGTCATTGTTGATTGCCCTGCCAAATGGGGCATGTTGTTATCAAGAAAGTGGGCTGCAAGTGTTGGTGGAAGTGTTCATATGGATATGTATTTTTCCACCATTCCAATTAAAGGCAACCTTGTAAAACTGTATGGAGAGAAGAAAATGTTGCACCTCATTGAAGATCTCGAATAATGCTTCTTATGAAGTGTTATATGTTGATGTAGATGCTGATAACTTTGTGGGGTTTGCTGATAATAGGGAGCACAAGATTGATCAATGAAAATGTCTTGAACAAGTTGGTTTACCTTGGACCTTGTTATTCGATGGAGCTTGTTCCAAGTTTGGAAATGGTGTTGGCATTGTTCTGATCTCCCCAAGCTAAGAAGAGTTTGTATTTTCTTTCAAACTTAACTTTGAATGCACTAATAACATTGCTGAGTATGAAGCATTGTTATTAGGTTTGAGAATTTCCTAGAAGTATTATATTAAAGATATCATTGTCAAAGGAGACTCAGAACTAGTTGTCAAATAAATTAGAAAACTGTATGCTACTAAAAATCAGAGAATGAAACAATACAAGCATGCAGTTTGGGATTTTATTGAAATGTTTAACTCATTTAATATTGTGCATCATGATAGAAGGTTCAATACTATTACAGACTAGCTTGCAGTATTGGGAT
The DNA here is from genome assembly GCA_018340775.1 of Taxus wallichiana var. yunnanensis. NCBI lineage: Eukaryota > Viridiplantae > Streptophyta > Pinopsida > Cupressales > Taxaceae > Taxus > Taxus wallichiana. Next base: position 576,041,128 of record CM031243.1, on the reverse strand, counting down.
CTCGGTTTGATGTTTGTTCAATGTCCCCCAATTGTGAATATAATGTTGAAATACTGACAAGGCCGTCTATCCCTAACAAGGTAAAAAATTGGCAAGTATTTGATGATGATGCCTGGTGAAACGGTTTCTACATAACAAAGGGGATTTTTCTAATTAGTGTATTCATTGGGAGCCAATGGTGTGTGCAGTAGAAGGAAAAGAAACTTTGTTTGGAAAAGATATCATCCAATTGAAAACCAATACCATTCTTAGAGGGTTGGTGGCTCTCGAGTCAAATTTTGATAATGTTGATTGCATTATTAATAGACATATAACAGCCGCAAGGGATATTGAAGAGCATGACCTTGGCACAAAGGAAAAACCAAGGAAGATCTGGTTGGGAAGCAATCTGAACAAAGAAGAGAAACAATCCTATGTCCAATTGTTAAAGAAATATCAGGACTGCCTTGCTTGGTCCTATTCTGAACTGAAAGCATACAGAGAGGACTTGTTTCAACATGAGATTCCTTTGGAATCTAATGCAAAACCATTTAGACAAAAGCAGAGGCTGATTAATCCACTCCTCTCCATGAAAATGCAAGATGAATTGAAGAAGCTAAGGGATGGAGGGATTATTCAGCCAACAAGGTATTCTTCTTGGGTTGCAAACTTAGTGCCAGTTAGAAAAAGAATGGTGATATCAGGTTATGCATGGATTTTAGAAATCTGAACAAAGCATCAATAAAAGATAATTATCCTCTGCCAAACATGGAAAATATGTTGCAGTTAGTGACTGGATCTGAGTTGCTTTCTACATTGGATGGTTTCTCCTGGATACAATCAAGTTGTTGTGAAGGAGTCGAAAGAATAAAGACTACCTTTACCACTCCATGGGGCACATATGTTTATGTCAGGATGCCATTCGGTCTGATGAATGCTAGAGCTACCTTCCAAAGAGCAATGGATGTTGCTTTTGCTGGTTACATTAATGATTTTATTGTTTTTTACCAAGATGACGTGACTGTGTTTTCCAAAAGGAGAAGTGATCACTTGAAGCACTTGGAAGAAATGTTGATAAGATGCAGAGAGTATGGCATTTCACTCAATCCAAAGAAGTGCCATTTTGGAGTGCAAAAGGCCAAATTGCTTGGTCACATTGTATCAAGGGATGGTGTCATGATTGATCCCAAAAGGGTAGAGGCTATTAGCAAGGTTCTAATTCCAAGAACCAGGAAGGGAGTCCAATCCTTCTTTGGGAAAATCAATTTCATTAGAAGATTTGTGTCTAACTTTGCTGAGTTGACTCTCCCCATCACTTGCATGTTGAAGAAAGACCAGATTATCAAGTGGGAAGAAGCGGCCATTTAGGATTTTGATGGGATCAAAGAAGCACTAAAGCATGCACCTGTTTTGGCAGCTCCAAATTACATGAAGCCTTTTCAAGTGTTTTCTTTTGCTTCAGAAAACACCATTGCATCTATTTTATTACAGAAGGATGATGGAGGGGCTGAGAGACCAATTTCCTTTTTTAGTAAAGCATTGCAAGGAGCTGAGTTGAAGTACACCATTATGGAGAAGCAAGCATTTTCCTTGGTGAAAGCAACAAAGGTTTTCAGACCTTACATTTTGAGCTCTAAATTTTTGCTTATGTTGCCCACACCATGGTGAAAGATATCTTATCAGAGATGGAGATCTCAAGAAAAAGATGTAAATGGGTGAACAAATTGTAGGAATATGACATGGATATCCAAACCACAAGATTGGTAAGAGGTTTGGGCTTATCTAAGCTTATGGCTGAGAGCAAATTATAAACCATTGAGGTGAATGAGGTAGAGGAAGAAAGGGTGCATGTGCTTGAAAAGTTGGTAAGTTTTGAGTGGTACAAAGATATAATCTTTTATCTTAGACATCTATGTTGCCCTAATCATTTGAATAAAAATTAGAAAAGAGATATGTTATCCAAAATTCACCCCTCAAGGTAATTTTGATAACATGCATCAGATTATTCAATCCCAAGAAAGTATATTGATTCAAGGCAAAAAATCATGTTTCTGGGGTCCCCTAGACTTCTTTCTAACTCTCCTGTCCAAGAAGAAAACCCAACGAAGTTTTAAAAATGTGAAAAAATTGCAAAATCCAAGCTTGGTGCCCAAAAATGGAGAAAATCGGCTAAGTCTTGTCTAGCGGTCCTTGGGACAATTGGGACGTCGGGGCACGGATCGGCCGAAAAGCCGCCAGGCGGCAAGCGTAGCATTTGGGGACATTGGGACGTCGGGACGCGTGGGGCGCGAAAATCTGAAATGGCCGAAAGCAATGAAAAATTTCTAAGTCTTTGTTTCGCATGATCCAGGACATCCGGGCCAAAGGTACGCTAGCGGGCGCAGATCGGCGGTTTAAGCGCAAGTCACCATTTCAAAGCGTTCGAGATATTTGTCCCGAGCGAGTTTGGGACATCTAGGCCAAAAGTACGCGAAGGATGCGAACCGGCCGATTCGATCAAGCGAGGACTTTCGTCCGAGACAATTGGGCCAAAAGGACGTGTGGGGTGCAAAAAGCCGAAAGAGACGAGAGCGAATGGAATCTCGCCACTTGTCTTCACCTCAAACAGAATGCGAAGCCCGAATCGGGCGGTTCGAGATATTTGTCCTGCATAATTTGGGACAGCCAGGCCAAAGGTACGCGAGGGACGCGTGGGACGCGAAAAGCCGAAAGAGCCGCCAACGAATCAAATCTCGCCACGTGTCTTCACCTCATCGGCCCGGCGGGAAAATTTTGAAAAATTTTCCAAAGGCAAAAACAAAAGGGAAATGGTTAGGAAGGGCCCGCGTCCAATGAAATCGTGCCATGTGGCACTTGAGTGGTAGAGCACGGGGAGAAATGGGAAAATTTTCCCAAAGTGAAAAATACCAAATTTTCAATTGACAAAGTCTGAACCCTCGTGCCCGAGCTAATAAAATAATGCCACGTGTCCAAGCGGCAAGAAATTAAGGAAGGGCCCGACAGAATTTTTGTGAGGATGAACCCACGAATGAATAAGAGCCCGACAAGTGTCATCCAGTGGCAGCGCATGGGAAAATTTCAAATATTTTCCCGCCGATCCATTTTGGCCTGTTTGCCCTAAATCTTTAGATCGCCATAACTTTCGATCCAGAGCTCAGATTTTCACATTCTTTATATCAATGGAAAGATGGAGAAATTCTCTACATGATTCTGGGGTAAATCTTGCATTTTGGTTCAGTTTGAAGAGAGAAAATCAAGGAATGTCTCTCGGCGCGTGGTAATGGCGGGCGATGTTTCAACAACCAGCTTTAATGCAAAATACGTTCACGCTTTTGCTTTGGGTTCTCACCCACCACCATAATGAGATGAGTTAAACGTAACCTAGAAGTGGTTGGGGTAGATATGGATTTCCTCTCTTTTCCCTCTCTCATTCTTCCTATCAATTGTAAAGAGGGGCTTCTTTCTAAAGGTCGAACATTCTTATTTTGCCCCTCCCTTCTTCTCTTTGGCAGGAGAATTTGTGGAGTTCAAACCTCCCATTCAAAACTGTAATGCAACCTTGCCTCTTGGAATTTTGTAGTGTATCGTATCGATCTTTGGAGCAAGTAATGCATGTCTGTGGATGATTCTCAACCCTCCCTATGTTCATTTGCATCCTCCCGATCTTTCACCGCAAATTTTGTTATCTCGTGCATGATCTTGCATCACATTTGAATGATTTGTTTTTATTGGCAAGATATGTGTTCTTCATTCCTCGATGCATCACCTCTATTAGCTTAGGTTTATTTTTATGCATCTTCTTACCCTTTCTCCTTGCAAGATTAGATTAGGTTTTGAGTAAACCCTCTGCATTTTCATGTGCATCTCGAACAGAGGAATAAGAACCAGCTTTCTCTGGAGGTCTATCTCAAGTAGCAAGTCCCACAACTTGGAGATAGTACCCATGTTATCCAATCACACCGTGAGTTCAAGTATATGCGCTTGTATAAACCATAGAAGGGTGCTGTGATTTGGTGATAACAAGATCTTGAGTTAACCTCTCAAAATTATGTCATTATTGATTTTGGGTTAGCTTGGAAGAACCCATAGGTGGTTCTTGTAAGGTGCATTGCTGAAGATGAAGCCCTAAGAATAATTACAAATATCCATGGAGGATTTTGTGGGGGACATTTTCTTGGAAGGGTTACAACTCACAAAATTTTGAGAGTTGGTTATTAGTGGCCCACCCTTTTCAAAGATACAACTCTGTTGGTTAGGAAATGTGAAAGCTGCCAGCATTTTTCTAGAAGAATGAAAGCTTCAGGCTCCCTTCCTTTGCAACATGTGTCAGTTGAAGCCCCTTTCAAACAATGGGGAGTGGACTTCATTGGTGAAATTTCAGATCCCTCCAGTGCTAGTCATAAGTGGATTCTTGTAGCTACTGACTACTTCACTAAGTGGGTGGAAGCAATCCCCACTAAGAAAGCAACACATCAAGTTGTCATGGACTTCATGCTAAATCATATCATCTGCAGATTTGGAGTGCCATTCAAAGTTGTTGCTTTGATAATGCCATGTGTTTCAGAGCTAAACCTTTGATGGAAATGTGCAAAGGATATGGGATAAATATGACATATGCTTCTAACTACAACCCCCAAGGAAATGGACAAGCTGAGTCCAACAATAAAAACTTGTTGAAGATCATTAGAAGAACCTTGGAGCTGAACAAGAAGAAGTGGGGTGAGCAACTGAAATTTGTTGTTTGGGCTGACAGAATAACTTCTAAAAGGGTTACTGGTAAAATCCCATTTGAGTTGGTTTATGGAACACAAGCTCTGTTGCCCCTGCATTTACAATTGTCTTCATTTCAGTTTTTTCAACAATTGGAGGACCAAGAAGTTAGCCCATATGAGGCTCGAATCAATCAGATTGTTGAGCTTGATGAAGAAAGAAGGGCATCCCACCAAAGACATGTAAAGTTCAGAGAAAAATTGAAGAATTTATTTGACAAGAAGGTCACTCCAAGAGCTTTCAACATTGGAGATCTTGTGCTTTGTTATGGGATAACATGCATGAAGATAAGGGCAACCATGGTAAATTTGATGCATTATGGATGGGCCCCTACTCCATTAATATTCGAATTGGTGAAAATACCTTCTTCATAAAATACTTAGAAGGGGAACTACTTGAATTGCCTATTAATGACAAGCATTTGAAGCATTTCCTTGATTGATTTCTCATAATCGAGGTATACTCCATTTGTTCTTTGTTTTCATTCTGTTTTTGTGTTTTTGTTCATTCTGGTCCTTGGTGACTTGGTTTTTTTGGTTTCTCGATTCGTTCTTTAGAAGATGGTTCTAGTTTTCTAGCTCTGCTGACTCCTTTACCCAATGGATATTTTTGGCACTTGTTCTATTTTTTCTTGTGGCACTCGTTGGGAGTGCCCATCCCTAAGCAGGAGCCGATGTTGGTGCTCATTCTGATCTCGCACCATTTGCCCTTGAAATCCCTCATTTTGTGGCCTCTGTCACATTTTCTATCTCCCCAATTGGTGCACAAAAAACTTTGTCCTCCATTTGTCGAGTCTAATGCCCCATGCTTGTTTGTTGTATAAGAAAAGATGGCAGACCAAAATCCCAATATCCTAGTAGTGGAAGCCATCGGATCCTGTATTAATGGGGAAGAAACATTTTCCAGGTTCTCACCCACTAAGGCGCGTTAAGAATGATATTATATGTTTTCATGGCGTGGAGGGACCACGCATGTTTAGGGACCGGCCCCTGAGTTTTATTTTTGGAGATGCGCCAGGGAGACATGTGGAAGGCCCGCGCTTGTTTGGAGACTAGCTGTTGTGCCTCACCTTTGCAGATGTGCCAGGGAAACATGTGGACGGTTCTGATATAAAGTAGAAAGGGGACAAAATCAACGGTTGTTGTGTAATGCATATTTTGAAACGGGAATTACCAGAGGAGATGGATGCGGGGCAGAATTGTAGATGAAAGAGAGCAAAAAGGGGATGACCTGTCAAGTCTAGCTATGCAGAAACTCCGAAGGATTGCCAAAGGTTTGTGGCATGGCATCCTAGTCATCAATGGAGAGGCCCAAGAAACATGATCAGTTCGCATCTGGTCCACCTGGCAACTTTTGAATATAAATTTGTTAAAGGTCACTTTCTGAGGCAAATGAGTAACAAGCAGGGGTCCCTCGAATATTCTTATTTTTTGGAGGAAAATTGAGCGAATGAAATGTATAAATGCATTGAGATTACTATTGCAAATTGTCGGGATTTCATTTTCATGAGAAAAGTTTTAGAAAAGCTCATCTTCTGAGAAAACTTTCCGAGAAACCAGGTTAACTTCCTCTGTGTCATATTTTCATTCATGTTGAGTTAGTTATGAATGTATAGCCATCAACAAGCTCTGAGATTGTTTAAAATAACTCTCCCCGGCTGATGAATATGATAAACTTTGAGTTAATTTGTGTTAAATCTCTGGCAAATTTTGTGTTTATTTCACTTTCGAATGTCTGCAAGTAGTTTTTCTTGTTCCTATTGCAATATTGTATCAAAATATCTATGAGTCACATAAATCTCAATCCTTGTGATAGTCTAGTGGCATCTGCAATTTCATTTTTCAGAAGAGCTTTCATCTGGGAATGAAATAAATGATTTAAAATCACTTTTCTTTCATCTGTTGAAAGAGATTGTTTGTAAGCATCTGGGTGTACCTCAAGCATGATTGATCTTAGATTTTGATGTTTTATTGGGTCTTCTAACTCGAGCCTTCGTGCTAAAATCTCAAAGATTGTGTGAAAATTGAAAATCCAGGGCCTCCATTGACGCACCCTTTCTGTTGAAGGAATGTTTTAACTATTTTGAAGCTTTATGTTATTGAGTTCTCCATTTGTTATGAAAGTTTCTCGAGGATCTGGAAAATTCAAATCTATCTTGTTGATCTCCCACCAAAAAATTATTCAAATAACCAATCCTACCTTGAATTACCCATGTTTTTCTCTGTATATCCACAAAAGAACAAAAATCTAATTGCTACAGTATGCAGAACATATCAGGTTTCCAAATGTCTTTAGTAACCTTAGCCTTGTGTTGAAAATATCTCCATTTTCTGGAAGTGACAACTCGTGAGAGTCGATTTGGTGTGTTGATCATATTTTCCCAAGGTTTTCTTTATAAAATTTGTGCAAAAGAAAGGTATCTGCGTCTCCTTCTATAATCGAGAGGTTAAAAATAGGTTCTCTTACCTTGGTTGAAAGGCACAACCTAAAATAGTTAGGATAAGATCACATCCTTTTAAGGTGCTATCCATCTCTTCACAAATCTGAGTAACAAAGGGTTAGTTAGATTTCATCCCTGGCTACAAAATGATACACATTTATGATCTATCTACCTATAAGCTCCATGTTAAATTTGTGTTGCTGCTTAGCTTGAAAAGGAGAATGAATTTGGATACCAATAGATAGAATCCGTTTAATACCATGTGTCGTCCCAAGCAGTTTGGACCCATGATTTAAGCATACTTTCAGAGGGATTCCTTCCAACAAAATACCCTATTAAGTAGAATTGTTCTAGCCATTTACAGATGGAATCAAATTCTGAAAGCAGTAAAACAATATCAAGGGAATTTTCATTTTCTAGTGGAATACTTTTGCACGAACTAGTTAGGGCATTTCCCGAGACATTTTTTTCGAATCACCGCTCTTCGTCGTAGTTGAAATAACTGGACTAGAGTCAAGCGAAGTCATATTTAAAGCCCGCCAAGCAGATAGGCTCTAAAAAAGAAGCCGAATAAATGTGTTAATGGCAATATATCTCTTACTGCAGAAGAAATCATTGTTCTCGGCATGCAGAACCCTAAACTTGCGATCGGAACCCTAAGAGCTCTCGCCAATGTCCTGTTTTTTAGGATAATTCCTATTGTTTGATGTTAAAATTTTATATTATATAAGATCTCCTAGATTCATCTCATTATAGTTTGTTTATTTAATTACATGTTTGTAAAGTGTGCTTTATAGTCTCTATACTATGTAAAAATTATTTGTAATTATATTATTATTACAAATATGATGTCATTAGAAATTTATTATTTTATGTTCTTTATGTCCATCAAAAGTGTCTGTGTACAAATTGTGTTTTCTCTTTTGTCAAAATTTTAAAAAAAAAAAAATTACCTCACTTTTTAATAATTGGATGCATTTTCGCTTATACGCGACGTTTATCTTGTGGGGGTGATTTTTTCAATGATCCTCAAATGTAGATCAAACTAAGTTAGTAGCGCCCGAGGAGGATAGAGCACAAGAGGATGGAGGTTAATCAACAACCTCTCATCACCACCAACGACGAGGTCGCTTCAGCTATGGTGACATTTTTGTGGTGTGCTTCATTTTAGTGTGGTGTGTGTTGTGGATGTTGGAAAAATAATTGTATAGGAGAGCGGATGATTACAAAGATCCTTTGACTATTGTACTTTGTTGGAAGATGATCGATCATTGAATACGTTAACTAGAAATGGTGATCATGTGCAACAAGATCCGGATAACATGATCCGTAAAGTAAAGTACGCACGCAGATGATATGATTCACTTTTTATTGGTTCTATTTGATGAATACGTGGAAATTTCACATTGTGATGGGGAGAATAACACCAATTTTCCATTTCCATTATGTGCCAAACTGGCTAAATTCAAGGGCATCTTCTAGTGGTAGTGGAAGTGATCAACAACAAGGTGCAATTAAGAACATTGTGATTCTTATGGGATGTAATGTGAAATATTTCCAGTGTGAGTTTTCTTGTTCATTTTTGTAATAAGTGAGTTGTGATTCCTATATAATTCCCTGATGTACAAGCATAGTGGTGAAATAAAGCACCGAGTAAGTTAGTTGATGGATTTGTAAAGGGTTTTGGGAGGATCCAGATTACCACATGAGGTGGAAAATTGATAGGGCATGTTCACGTTAAGGTTTGTGGTAATCCTATTTAAAACCATGGAAGGAGAGAGCCTTTCTTTTGGATCAAGATCGTGAGTCACATAGTAGGACATGTTTCACAGGGGTGATCATATTGTAGATGAGTGTGTGAATGTTTTTCTACCATGTTCACACTAAGGAGGGAATGTTAGGAATATTAATATTTATTAGTGCTTCATGGATTATAATAAGTTTGCATAGTCAATATTAGTGGTATAGGTAAATTCTAAATGTAATATTAGTGAGTTGTTGTAAGTTTTTTTAACAACTCATGTATATAGGAGTTTGTGGAGAGTTTGTAGGATCTTCAAAATAAGATTTCTAATCCTATATATGTGTTATGTATTCATCCATAATAATTAATAAAGTTGTTGATTATTGTGTTAACTCTATTCAAATTTAAGACAATCTATCGATAAATGTGCCTACCATAGAATCATGGGTCACACAATAGATAAGTGTCGACAATTACGTAATGTTATTCAATACTTAAATGAAAAAGGTTTTATTCAATTCGATAATGCCATAACCCCACAAAATCAAAATTTAGACGTCTTCAAGAATCCACTCCCATCACATATGCCTTCGACCAACCAAGTTAGTCATGACGTTTCATCTTCATATCACCAAGCTTTTGTTGTCATGATTCACATTGTAACAAGAAATAAAACTACCAATATAGAGCCCAAATCTACACCCGCGATTTCTCAATCTCCAAACGTGGCATCATCTTCTCAATCAGTCATTACTCTCAAGAAAAATTTGACTAATAAATTAAAGAGTACGCTCTGCTAAGATCTCGTTATATGATCTCATTGTTCAATATTTTAATCATCATGAAGTGCTTATTGAGGATTTAAAATCAATTGAATTGACCACACAACATCCCAATGCTTTTTCAAATTTCATGGGCAATCTTCGTATCGCGTCTTCATCATCAATCATGTTTTATGACTTTAAAATCAAGTCTAAATCACTTCTTTTCACACCGGAAGAATTGAACCCAGAACCACCCATATTCATCATCGTTGAAATCGAATATATAAAACATTTAAATGCCTTTTGATTGAAAATGGATCAAGCATCAATATCATATCACATGCCACCTTACATCATCTCAATATACCGATATCTCATCTTTTGGCCTCAACATTACAATTACATACGTTTAATGATGCCCCTTACATTACATTGGGCACTATCCTTTTATCAATGAAAGTTGGGTCTAAGTCACTCCACGCCTTTTTATACAACATCTTATTAGGACGTCCTTGGATTCATGAACTGAAATGTATTCCTTATACCCTTCATTAATGTCTTGAGTACACACAAGATGGAATTACACATTGTGTCACCACTGACACTTAACCATTCAAATATTGCAATAATATCACTTTTTCATTTGGAAGAGTGGTTCCCATTACACCCATCACACCAATCATTTCATCTCCCGTGGATGTATCTAATACATCCACCGATATGCCTCCGCAGCTTGACCACTCATCATCAACACAAAATTCTAACCCACAACAATTACATGACCCATCTACTTCTTCGCCATCATCCCACGATCAACCTTCAACATCACTTCCAAAAGTCATCATACCTCCTCCACCACCCTTGTCATCTACGCCATCAAAAATTTGAGTTCTATTCCTTCTAGTAGCAAACTTATACCTAACAGGATACCTCACGATCACGGTAAAGCTCCCATGACAGATGAAACACAATCTATTGGACTTGGGGAATACAAACTTCCTTATGCCACAATTTATCTACCTAATATGGCCATTATTAAAGAAATGGGTAGACCATCATCCGCACAACATGTTAAAGGATCTTTGGTTTCTTTTGGAATCCCTCCCAAGAACACCTATTTTTTGTATAAGGGATATGATAATGCAGCTCATCCACCAATCAACAATGTCTCTACCACAAAATCTCAATTTACATCTGACATCTCATATCTTTCAAAACTAGATTTTGTTATGCATTGCCTACTCGATCAAGGATGGAAAGGTTACGGATTGGGAAAGTTTGAACAAGGAATTTCCACTCCTATCCACCATCATTATAAACTCGCTTCTGAAAAATCTAGATTAGGATATACCAAGCTTGATGATGATATTGAAAATATCACAGAAGCTTTTACTAATATGAGTTTCCAATCCAAATGGACAGATCCGGTCATTCATATTCATGTAGTTCTTAGCCATTATTTCATACCAGATCATTCACATATATTCCTCAATAAATCCACATGGTTCCATTTCACTTGAACCATTTCATGAATTTGGAACAATATTTGATTGGTCTATCAATCATCCCATTTCATACAGAGTTACCTTCACATCACGATGAATTTTCTCGACCTCTGCTTTACCCCTCACGGATTTTCTTGTCCTCTAAAATAATGTTACCATCAATAGAATCAAGAAATTTCCCATCGATTATCATCTTACGACACAAGCCGATGCCCTTCAATATATTCTCTTTAGAAGAATCCATCTTATTTCATTTGGTTGCTATGGACAAGGAACCCTAAAAACTATTACACAAAACACTCAATTTCATAACACATCATACTTTGGAGGCACTGACACTTTACCCCTAGAACCTACCGATGCAATCCCCACTCTTGATCATCTTGATGATGCTTCTCATATGTTAATTGAAGAAACTATTAAAGTCAACATCAATACTCCTAAAGAACCTCACATAGTCCTCTTTGGAAAAATTTTATCAGACGAGGAATGTGTCGAGTACACATCACTCTTACGAGATTTTTTTAATGTATTTGATTTGTCATATATTGATATGCCAAAAATGGATGCGAGACAAAATTGTTCACAACTTGGTGTTAAAACTTGATGTTAAACCCGCTAAATAGAAGTTACACAAGATGCACCCACATGTTACATTACTAGTCAAGGAAGAGATACAAAGCTCCTTGATGTCGGTTTCATCCAACCAAATGACTATCTAGAATGGGTCTCTAACATGGTCCCCATGGGAAAGAAAACTAGTGGTCTACGTGTTTGCAATGATTTTAGAGATGTCAATAAAGCCCCTCCTAAGGATGACTTTCCCTTGTTGAATATTGATCTACTATTGTCGACAATATTTTCTATCACAAGACGTTCACTTTCATGGATGATTTCTTTGGTTATAATCAGATTAGATTTTCTCCTAAAGACCAACATAAGACTGCTTTCACCACTCATTGGGGGATATTTTACTATAAAGTGATATCCTTTGGGCTCAAAACTACCGGTGCAACCTATCAATGTTCTATGACCTATGTATTTCATGATTACATCCATGATATTATAGAAGATTATGTTGATGATCTTTTCGCTAATTCCAAGTTGTGCTCTAACCACATAAAATTCCTACGTAAAATATTTTTACACCTCTTAGAATAAAAAATTCAATTGAATCCCAAGAAATGTGTTTTTGGAGTGATATTGAGAAAATTTCTTAGCTTCATTGTCTCACATCAAGACATTGAGGTGAATTTGGCTAAGGTTAAATCCATCATAGACATGCCACCCCCTACAAACATCAAACAACTACGTAGCCTTCAAGGAAAGATATGGGCTATTCGATGCTTTATCGCGTAAATTTCTTATTGTTTTCATATGTTTAATCAACTCCTTAGAAAAATTATTACCTTTGAATAGGGAGGAGTTTCGTATCACATTTGAAAGACTACGAAGTATCTTCTCACTCTTTTTATACTATCACCTCCATGACCTAAACTACCATTATATTTTTATTTTGTTGCTACTGACTTCACTCTGGGAAGTATGTTAGAATAACAAAATACGGATAACCGTGAAATCAGCCATTTATTATATCAACCACACACTCGTCGCTTATTAGCTTAACTATGTGTTGTCGGCCCCAAAATTCCCCTCTTTTGAAGTCAAGTTTTGAAAATTTTGAATCTTTACCTTGGAGTATTGGATTGCATCGATCCCGGAATTATTTGGAGTTGTCCCATTCATGGAGAAAAATTTAAAAGTCGGGCGTAATGGTGAATTTTCTTCCCTTATTTTTATTTTCTTCCCACAGTCGGGAATGACAGCGTTTCTTCCCGTTAAATTTTTCCCGATCCACGGATAAGACGCGGGCATCTCTCGATTTGATGCGGTTTGGCCATGTTTCAAGTGACAGTGGAGGCCTCCACGCGTCCAAACAGTGCAACTCCGGGGCAGGTCCAAGGGACAATCCTCAAATAACCGCAGATTTTTTCGTGTGTCCCAGGTTTAAAATGAAGGTAAAACAAGCTCAAATTGGATAAGTATGGAAGGTTCAATGGACGGCACCATGTGCCTCATCGGCAAGACAACTTCAAGAGTCAAAGCCGGGCGAATTCTCAAACTTGCGCTTGATCCTCCACGTGTCCCAGTCCAAAAGAGAAAGATTCGATCATTAAAATTGACTAAGTATGGGCGGGTTGACGGAAGTCTCCATGTGCCTTAACGGCGCAATTTCAAGTGAAATCAAAGGGCCAATCTCTAAATGAGCGCTAGTTCGCCACGTCGGGACCGGCGGAAGGAGCTACACATCACTCAAGACAATTTCGGAGGCATTTCCAAAGCAAAAACTCAAATGAATGCCGGCTCTCCACGTGCGGCTGGGCACACTTCAAAGACAAAAATGTAAAAGGTGTCTCGTAAGCCCACTCCAATCAATTATTCCTTCCATGTGGGTGGCCCAAATTTAAAGTTGTAGAGGCAAATTGAATGGCCCATGTTTTAACTGGTGAAATAATGAAATGGCCACATATTTAAAAACCTGTTTTTTCTACCATTAATGTTTCTTTACAAATCAAGAATTCAAAAGGGCGTGGATGATTGGAATAAGTTGTAACTGTTTCTTGCTTGCTTGAGGAAGTTGTAACCATCTCTTGCGAGCTATATCACGGGCTTTCAAAGCCATTGTATGGGTTAGAATTTTGATATTCTGAATTGTAATTTCTAATTGGAAGAAATCAATACAAAGGTTTTCCCCTTTTCCTCTACTTTCTCTTTCCTTCTTGCTCTGATCTGTGAATCATTTAATCCTTGCATGCTTAGAAACTTTGTGTTCTATTTTATACAATCTCAATAACTTTGAGTCTATGTGGATTGTTCCTATTATAAACGTGAATGGTTCTACTCTATATCTCATTTGCTCAATACATATAAGGGTTTTCTCTACCATCTCTTTTCCCTAAAAGTATTTTCTTCTTCTTCCTCCCTCCTCTCTTCAATTCTTCTATCCTCATGTATTAACAACTTTTTAGGCATAAAACACATTTCAAGATATCAAGAAACCACCATTGAATGAAATATTGTGTATTTTTCCCTAGGTTTGCCCTAATTTCAATAATGGAACCTCTCCCATTAAAGAGGACGGAATTACTTGTCCCACGACCGTGGTTTCATTCCAAGTATAAATCTGAAACCCAACAGTTTTTGGTGACTCCACTGGGGAATTTGTTCAACAAATTTCCTTTCTTAAAATAACAACTAATTTGATCATTTATTTGATCTGACAACTCTAAGATATACTCATGGTAGAAGGGCTCTTGGAATTGAAGATCCCCAATTTCAACTCCTAGATCAACAAGGTTTTCAACTTCCTCCAACAAGAATAAATAGAAGATCTCATTCCACAAGCACACCTCCTGTTGAAGATAGAGCTTCTGGTAGTAGCATTCCTCAAGCACAACTTAGCCCTAATCTTCGTGTCTTAATTCTTGTCGGTGTCTCAATTCCACTTCAAGTAATCTTTCCAAGGATGTCGAACCTCAGCCTTTGGGAAAAAGAGTTGGGCCTCTGTCTCTTCCTCATCCATTGCATGAGTTACCTAGGGAGTAACAGGGGAAGAATTTTCCCAAATTTAGAGGTGATGGCAAAGTACACCTTGATGAACACATTGCAGCCTTGATTGTTGCATGTGGGGTCCTTGGAGTTGAACATGAGGATGTCTCTATGAGTTTTTTTGTGGAAACCTTGCAAGACAATGCTACAGATTTGTTTTACCATCTTCTTTCTTGGACCATCATCGATTGGACTACTACAAGGACTGAATTTGAGCAGCGTTTCAAACCTACTGAGGACGTGCATCCTTTGCTAGTTCAAATTTCTCAAATCAAGAAGGAGTCACATGAGCCTATGAGAGAATTTTTGGCCAAGTTCAACAAGCTGGTTAACAAGATTCCACTAGATAATAGGCATGTTGATCAGATTCAGAAGTGTTTCTTTTTGAATGCTCAATTGTCAGAAGTAAGCTATGCCCTAAGGAGAGAAAATCTTGCAACTTTCGATGCTAATCAGAGATTGGTTGTTAGTGTGGAAGATGACTTGATCATGTCTGGAAAGCTGAAAAGGAGTTTTTCAAATCCAAAGCATCTTCTTCTTCTCCTTCTCCTGGAGGTAATGTAGATCAATTGGTGCAAAATTTGGCTAATGACCTCATTGCCATCAAAAGTAATTGGCTTAGCATGCTCCATATCAATATGTTCCAAGGAAGAAATTTCAGCCTAGGAACCACTTGCCCTCTTCTCAAACCAGGTTGGCCATTGAAGGTCCACCCCTCAAGGTGCTTGTCAATGCTACTTGTGAGGTTCTTGAGCCTGATGACGAGGAAGAAAATGGGCTCTATGATGAACAAGAAGAGGAATTTGATGAAGAAATAGAAGAGCTTGGTGGTTTTCGAGTTCATTTACATGCCACTAAAGGTGTGGATGATGAAGATTACTATGATGATGTAGTGTCTCGAGATGAATAGTGAGTCATATGTTGTTATGACTCGAGAGCGGACAAAAAAAAAGGAAAAAGTGGTGTAACCTAAAAAAAGATCCAAGGAGTACCCCATCACCATCCCGGTGATTGCAATAAGAGAAGCTCCTATTCCTAGTACTTCCACCTAAAAGGTAGGCTCTACTCGTCCTTCTTCCTCTACTACGCTTCGAGAATTCTTGTCCAACAAATGATAAAGCGATAGATCAAAAGCTCCTCCTACTCCTAGAAGTGATTACTCATCCACATATGGATCTTTTGACATTATAGACCATCTTAAAAATACCAAGATTCTTATTTCTAAGGTAGGTTTCTATCAAACCCATCCTAAAGCCTTTGCCAAAATGGTTAAATTTGTAAATTATAAATCTAAAACCCCGACCCATTCTTCTAAAGGCCTTTTTCCCACTCCTTCTTCTCTGCCTCAACCCATCCTTGTGGTTGTAGTCACTTCTACCAATGAGAAGATCAAACCATTCTATGTGACTCTCCTCATAGCTATCCACAAGCTTAGAAATTTTTTTCATTGATTAAGGTGCATCGATAATGTAATGCCTGTAAAAGTGGCTCATGCTTTGGTTCTAACTCTAACCCACACTTATGGCTCTTGTTATTCCATGGAAAGTAGAGAAGTACCTTTGGTTGGGAGAATCAAGGATGCACAAGTAGCTTTTGTTGCTTTACCAAGAAAGAAGGTCTTATCTACCATCTTGGTTGCTAATATCCCTCCTTCCTATGGTATGCTGCTAAGTAGGAACTTTTGCAAAGATGTTGGAGGTGAGATCCAAATGGATTGGTCACATGCCTTGATCCTGTCAATGGGAAGATGAAGAAGCTCTTGCTGAGAAACAAGCAAAGTATATTGTGCAAAAGACAAATGATACTAAAGCACAAATATTGTATGAAGACATTGGGCATGGGAACTACATGATCATGTCACAAGAGGAGACAAGTATGCCAAAGGGAGTGTTGCTTGATCCTAATGGTGTGTGGAATTTGGAGTTTGATGGAAGCTTCTCTTCAGTTGGTTTTGGAGCTGGCGTAGTGCTCATTTCTCCTAGGGTAAGGTTCATTATTTCTCCTTCAAATTTCAATTTGAAAATACCAACAATACTGCCGAGTATGAGGCCCTTATTCTTGGGTTGAGCA
Organism: Taxus wallichiana var. yunnanensis; assembly: GCA_018340775.1. Taxonomy (NCBI): domain Eukaryota; kingdom Viridiplantae; phylum Streptophyta; class Pinopsida; order Cupressales; family Taxaceae; genus Taxus; species Taxus wallichiana. Next base: position 576,024,247 of record CM031243.1, on the reverse strand, counting down.
TGGCAAAGAAAATGGGAGTGAAGAACCTTCTTGCTTTGTGGAGATCCGAGCTAATTGTAAAACAAGTTAGAGACCTTTATCGGGTAAAAAACGAGAAGGTTGAAACACTACAAGAATTTGATGCAGGATTCCATTGAATTCCTTAATGCTTTTTCCATTGAATTTGTGTCGAGGGAAAGGAACATTAGGGATGACTCTCTAGCTGTTTCGAGGTCCTTGTTGATTCCTCATCCTGATTTTCCTTAGGAGAAATTCACCATTGAGCTGATCCATAGACCCAGTGTGCCTAACAATGCAAATAATTGGCAAGTTTTCAATGATGACCAGCATTTGCTTTCTTTCTTGGATCTCAGAGACAAATTTGATTAGTTGTACTTTGAAGGAAGTGACAATCTTCCTAGAGAGTGTGTCATCAAATGAAGAGGGTGTCAAAGAAGAGATGGATCAAGATGGATGCATCAAACTAAAAGGAAATAAAATTCCTAAAGGACTGGTGAGTTTGGAGGATATTTTTGATAAACATGATAGATATATGAAGTCTAAAATTTCCCAAGGAGCTGAAAATCTACTGAGACTGAGAAAGTGAATATTGGGAGTCTTGATGATCCCAAAATGGTCAACATTGGAAAATTCTGCACTCAGGAAGAGAAAACGAAGGCGGTGAATCTGCATTGAAAAGGTATGTTGATGTTACGCTTACTCTTATGATGATCTTAAGGCTTTTCAGCCTAAAGAAATGTAAAATTTCATTCCTCTTAATCCCGGGATCAAACCCTTCAAACAGAAGCAAAGGCAATATAATCCAAAGATAGCTGATACAATTTTCCAAGAAATACAAAAGCTTCTGAAGGCTAGGATCATCTTCCCCATCCACCATCCAATGTGGATTGCTAATATAGTGCATGTCAGGAAGAAGAATGGTGAGATCCAAATCATGTGGAATTCAGAAATCTAAATCAGGGTTCTTTAAAGGAAAATTACCCTCTCCCCATGATGGACCAAGTATTGCAAGCCATTATAAGCTCGGAGATGCTATCTATGTTAGATGGATTCTCGGGGTACAATCAAGTACAGGTGAATACTGCAAATCAACATAAGACTGCCTTTACTACTCCTTGGGGCACCTTTGCATACAAGAGGATGCCATTTGGTCTCATTAATGCTGGTGCCACTTTCCAGAGGGCCATGGACTTGGCTTTTCGCAGTTTGAAATGGAAATGCATTGTTGTGTATTTGGATGACTTGAAAGTGTTTTCTAAAGCAAGAAAAGATCACTTCCAACACCTTGAAATAGTATTGTAGAAGTGTAGAGAGTGGAATTTCTGTAAACCCTAAGAAGTCTATGTTTTGTGTCACAAAAAGAAAGTTGTTGGGACACATTGTTTCAAAGGAAGGGATCAAGATTGATCCGGAGAGAGTTCAGGCTATCCAAAGAAATTCCTCTTCCATCAAGTAAGAAAGGTGTCCATTCTTTCTTTGGTAAGATCAATTTCCTAAGGAGATTCATCCCCGATTTTGTAGAACTTACTATGAGAATTGCTTGCATGATGCGAGGGAAGCAAGCTTTTGGTTGGTCCTCTGAAGGGAAGAAATCATTTGAGGACATTAAACAGGATATTGCAAAGACTCCAATCTTGGTGTTCCTTGACTTTAGCAAAGATTTCATTATCTATTATTATGCCACTGAAAATACCCTAGTTGTTGTGTTAGCCTAGAAGAATCTTTGAAGATCATGAGCTCCCAATTGCATTCATGATTTATGTCTTGAAAACTCATGAGCTGAAGTACACCATGATGGAGAAACATGCTTTTGTAGTTGTCAAAGTTGTCAAGTAGTTTAGGTTTTACATCCTTAATTATCATTATGTGGTGTTGGTGCCTGATACAACAATCAAATCCATTCTTACTCAAAGAATAATTTGGAACCAAGAGAGGTAATTGGGTAGCAAAGGTGCAAAAGTATGATATTGACATTAGGCCAACAAAGTTGGTTCGGGGTAAGGGCATGTGTGAACTCATTGTTGAAGGATCTACCAAGGAGTTGTCCAAAGATGGAGTTGATGTCCCTGTTGTTCTGTTCCTCAGCTCGATAGATGTATGGTATGTTGACATTGCTCACTTTTTGACCTATGGAGAGTGTCCATCTCACTTGAGTGCCAAAGAGAAGAGAGCAATCAAATTGATGTCTGCACAATATGTGCTATGGGAGAATTATTTGTTCAAACGAGGCATAGATGGAAGGTTTTTGAAGTGTGTAGACAAGGAGCAACAAAAGAAGTTGTTCTCTGCTTTTCATGACCAGGATTGTGGAGGTCATTTCTCCTCTACTGTAACAACTCATAAAATACTTTGTGCTAGTTATTATTGGCCCACTCTATTTAGAGATGCATCAAAATGGGTTGGTAAATGTGAAGCATGCAAACCGTTTGTTTGGAACAACCTAAGTTGGTTGCTTTACAATTAAAGCCAGTAGTGATTGATGAGCCCTTTCAACAGTGGGGATTGGATTTCATTGGAACTCTTAATCCATCTTCCAGTGATGGGCATACCCATGTGTTGACTACCACAGATTACTTCACCAAGTGGGTGGAAGCCATTCCAGTCAAGAGCACTACTTTCGAGGTAGTTTGCAACTTCATTAAGGAGAACATATTGATCAGGTTTGGGACCCCAAACAAAATTACGACTGACAATGCTTCCAAATTTTCTTCTACTGATATGATGGAATTCTACTATGGGTATGGGATCTCACTTGCTCATTCTTCATATTACTACCCCCAAGGAATAGACAGGAAAAATTAACAAACAAGAACTTGGTGAACATAGTCAAAAAGTTTGTAAATGATTCTCAGAGGAATTGGCATAAGAAGCTATATGATGCACTTCGGGATGATAGAATTACTCCCAAGAGAGCAATGGGAATGTCTCCTTTCCAAGTGGTGTATGGTGTGGAAGTTCAATTTTTAGTCATGGTGGAATTTTCAGCCTTGCATCTGATGAAAACCATTGAAGATTCAAGTTTCAGTAGCTCTTTGGATAAGAGAATTTTGTACCTTCAGAATCTTGATGAGGATAGATTACAAGTGGTTGATAGGATAGCAGCTCATCAGTTGAAAGTGAAGGCTTTGTTTGACAAGAAAGACAAACCCAGAGTTTTCCAAGTGGGAGATATTGTGCTGCTTTGGGACAAAAGACATGAGCCACGAGGAAGTCATGGTAAGTTTGATTCTCTTTGGCTTGGTCCTTTTAGAATCAGACATTTTGTTGGAGATAACTCTTTTTATAGGGATTACATGGATGGATCTCCTCTCCCACTTCCTTATAGTGGGCAGTACTTAAATTTTTTCAAGTCCTAGGTGACTGGGTGGTCCTTCTTTATAATGTACAGTGTTTTGGTTTTGGGTCGTTCCTTTGTGTTTCATTTTTGTTCTTCCCTTTTGGTTTGTTTTGTTTCTTTTCCCATCTTGTGTGTGTTGCCTTGTATTGGTTTTTCTTTTGACTCCTTTTCCCAATGGATAAGGCACTTTGGTCCTCTTTCCCAAAGTTATCTATAGTTCTTGATCTTGCCTTGTGTCTTTGTTCCAAGCCAAGTCATCCCCAGAAAGAGCCAATTGTTGTCGGCCCCCAAAATTCCCCTCTTTTGAAGTCAAGTTTCAAAATTTTGAGTCTGTACCTTGGAGTATTGGATCATGTCAATATTAGCATTATTTGTAGTTTTTCCATTCATGGAGAACAATTTAAAATTCGGGCGTAATCGTGAAGTTTCTTCCCTTCTTTTTATTTTCTTCCTGTAATCGGGAATGACAGGTGTATCTTCTCCGTTAAATTTGTCCCCAACATCCACGGGTAGTACGTGGGAATATATGATTGGATGTGGTTTGGCCATGTTTCAAGTGACAGTGGAGGCCTCCATGCATCCAAATGGCGCAACTCCGGGGTAGGGTCCAAGGGTAGGGTCAAATAAGCGCGAGACTTTCTACGTGTCCCAAGTTCAAAATGAAGGTAAAACAAACTCAAATTGGCTAAGTATGGAAGGTTTAACGGATGGCACCACATGACTCATCGGTGTAACTTCAAGAGTCAAAGATGAGGGTAATTCTCAAACTTGCGCCAGTCCTCCATGTGTCCCAGGTCCAAAAGAGAAAGATTCGATTGTTAAAATTGACTAAGTATGGGTGGGTTGACGAAAATCTCCACGTGCTTTAACGGTACAATTTCAAAGTGAAATCAAAGGGCTAATCTCTAAATGAGCGTCAACTAACCACGTCAAGACTAGCGGAAGGAGCCATGCATCGGCTTGGCACAATTTCAAGAGGCGTTTCCAAAGTAGAAACTCAAATGAGCGCCAACTCTCCACGTGTCGGCTGGTGCGGCTTCAAAGACAAAAATGCAAAAAGGCATCTGCAAGCCCACTCCAATCAATTCCTTCCACGTGGGCGGCCCGAATTTAAATTTGTAGAGGCAAATCGAATGACCCATGTTTTAAGCGGCGAAATTAGGAAATGGCCAAATATTTAAAAACATGTTTCTTCGCCATTAACGTTTCTTTAAAAATCAAGAATTTGAAAGGGTGTGAATGATTGGAATAAGTTGTAATTGTTTCTTTCTTGCTCGAGGAAGTTGTAACCGTCTCTTGTGAGCTATATCATGGGCTTTCAAAGCCATTATACGGAATGGAATTTTGATAATCTGGAACTATAATTTCTAAATGAAAGAAATCAATACAAAGGTTTTCCCCTTTTCCTCTAATTTCTCTTTCCTTTTTGCTCTTGTGAATCATTTAATCCTTGCATGCTTATAAAATTTGTGTTCTAGTTTATACAATCTCAGGAACTTTGAGTCTGTGGATTGTGCCTGTTATAAATGTGAATGGTTCTACTCTATATCTTATTTTCTCAATACATATAAGGGTTTTCTCTACCATCTCTTTTCCTTGAAAGTATTGTCTTCTTCTGCCTCCCTCCTCTCTTCAAGTCTTCTATCCTCATGTATTGATAACTTTTTAGGCATAAAACACATTTCAAGATATCGGGTGATCCATAGGGATCCAAAAAACACACCACTTCATCAGTTTCATCAGCACCAAGAAGAAGAAGAAGGAAAAATAAATAAATTGAGGAATACGGAGGTTCTAGAAGGAACCACCGCTCTATGCAGAGTGGTGGTTTTAGAACCGCCGCCTGCAAGGCGGAGGTCCTAAAACCGCCACCCAACTAGGGAGGAGGTCCTATGACCACCGGTCTACTCAGGGTGGTGGTCCTGGCACTTTTGAACAGAAAAAGAAGAACAAAGCACGAATGGATGCAAATTTGAAGCGCCCAGCCGTGTCTCTTCACTTCCATGCCCCTTCACATCCTCCAGTGCACGGGAGGACATGGGAAGGCCTATAAATACATGGAAGGAGCAAGAGAGTAGACATTCAAAGGCGAATCAGACATTCGAAGATCCAGAGAGATCGAGAAGCAGAGTATAATGAGAGCAATAAGCAAGATCTTCAGTCTTTGGAATGGAATTGTAGGAGCAAGGTGTAGAAACAGAGCAAGCAAGTAATTGGAGAGAAGGTTTACATTGTTACTTCTTTTCATACTTATTGTAATATGTAATTGTCTATATTAGACCAATAAAAGTGGGAAGAAAGAGCAATTTGCCCTTCCCGACTGGTTTTCCTCCATGGAGGTTTCCAGGATAAAATTGTTGGTGTTGAAGTTTTGAATTATTCTTCTCTACAATTTTCCTTCTATAGCACTAGATAATCACTCACGAAGCTCTAATATTTAAGAAAATCTGTCATTTTCCAAAGTTGAAAGTAGAATAGTATAATTGTGTGATTCGTAGAGTTCCAAAGTAGAAGTTTACGGATCATTTTGGTATCATAGCTGATTATATATCCAGGACTGTGGTATTCAAATCTTTCTTGTGATTTTGTATGACAGTGACAAGGTCCAAAGGCGAAGAATTTTTACCTTGCAAGCCAGATATTTCTACGAAGAAGTGGAAACAGAGAATTCGAGCTCAAATGGAGGAAGAGAACTTGGTCCGTAGAGTTGAGATGCTAGAGACCATGATGGATAGATTGCATAGAAAACAAGAAGAGATTTCAAATCTACAAAAGACGGCTTCGGTTAAGCAAGATTCCATGGACTCAGTGGTTCGAGCACTAGCCAAAAATTTGGTATCGGAAAGAGCCACGAAGAGGAAGGATGGGAAGAGCATGAAGAGATGCCAATTGTAAGCGAGAAGGTAAAATCTGCACATACACCTTTTAAAGTTGAAACAAAAGTGGAAATAAAGAATTTTGAAGGACAAGTAGATGCAAAATTACTAGATAAATGGCTAAAACAGTTGGAAGTCTACTTTAGTGTGCATAATGTCACTGAGGCACAAAGGGTCACCTTTGCACGTCTCAAAATGGAAGGTCATGCTCTAGTTTGGTGGGAAACCCATCTAGCCACTTGTGAGAAGAAGAAACGTCCTATTGTCAGTACTTGGAAAGGTTTTAAAGAATTGATAAGAGCTAACTTCTATCCTATTGGCCATAAGATTGACATGATGATTAAGTGGTAGTACTTTATACGGGCAGTGGTCAAAGCGTGCAAGACTACACTACAGAATTTCATAGACAAGCCATGTTGCTTAATATGGACTTGGAGGATGAGGACATTTTGACCAAGTATTTGGGAGGACTTCACTCACCTTCGGAGGATGGTAATATCCACGAAGCCCAAGGATCTTAATGAAGCTTGTGTACAAGCATACTACATTGATGATGAGAAGAAGCAAGGAGAAATAGAGCCAAAGGGAGACCAGTCAACAGAACAACAAGACAAAGAATAAGGCGAGACAAGTAGTAGAGGTAAATGGAAAGGTAAACATACCGCTACTGCTTTGCATACTTGTAAAGATCCTAAGAATTTCTATAAAAATTGTGATGTAAATGGACATACTGACGCCACATGTTGGAAGTTGCATCTGGAATTGTACCCAAAGCACTGAACCAAGGATTCCAAGAAATCCATGGCCACTGTGAAGATAGAAAGAGAGGTGGATATTGAGGATGATTCGGATGTAGACGAAAGGCTAGGATGCATGGCCACTAACATGTACGGGGCAGCAAAAGAAGAAGATATGAGTAAGTTATTTCAAATCAAAATCCAAATCAAGAAGACTAAGGTAAACACTTTAGTAGATTTTGGTTCTCAATCAAATTTGATTTCTGATGCGGTTGTAAAACAGCTTGGTCTAGAGACTTACGCGCATCCACATCCATACCCACTGGGATGGGTGAAGAAGGGTGTAGAAATACAAATTACAAGAAAGTGTAAGTTTCAGTTTGGGATAAACACCCAATACATAGATGTATTAGAGGGTTGATATTATTCCACTTGATGCATTTGACGTTGTCTTTGGAAGTCCTTACTTGTATATCAGGGATGTTGTGTTCACAAGGAGGGAGAACCGGTTCAGATGGGTCAAGGATGGAGTCATTTTTAACATCTAGGCACACCAAAGCAAATCAAAGAAGGCTATGGTAAGTGCCAACCAAGCACCAAGACTTATTCAGGAAAATCATCAGTTTTGTTGCTTTCATTGGAAGAAAAACAAAATGGACGTGAGAGTGGATATTTCTAACCAAAGGATGGATAATTTGGATAGCACTTGTCAATTTTTGTAGAAGAAGACACCACAAGAACTGCTCACTCAAGGAGCAAAACAAACTTCCACTATGCAGTCACCATATCTACCTACGGATTCACTGGACCTGACCGTGGGGCAACAAGAAGAAGAGGAGATACAAGGAATGGTGGTGACTATAGCAGCAACGTACTTGGAGAGGATTCGGCCAATCCATCTCAAGAGGCAAGAGATAAGAAAGGACTAAACCACTACAATATGGGACCTTCGCCATACTTGAGCAGGTTGGAGAAGAAACCTTTAGGCCATACCTCATGCAGATGCACACGATAGTGAGTTGTAAGAGCTCACACCCACTAATGCCATCTATGCATGACAAAGAAGGAAAGATACAGAAGTTACCTTCCAAAGAGGATTGTACTCGAGGCATCTCAAAGGAGGATGTAGCACTGGAAACCAGAGATCCACAAGAGTCTTGGCAGGTTAGACGAGAGAAGACACCAAGGTAGACCCAGTGGTACTCGAATGAGCACAAGAGGAAGTTGATTCCTCTACCACTCCACCACTAAGCTTTTGTGGGACCAAAATCCTCCTAAGTAGGGAGGTATGATCCATAGGGATCTAGAAAAACACACCACTTCATCCGTTTCATCAGCACCAATAAGACGAAGAAGGAAAAATAAATAAATTGAGGATTATGGAGGTTCTGGAAGGAACAACCGCTCTATGTAGAGTGGTTGTTTGAAACCGCCACCACTGAAGGGCGGCGGTCCTGTGACCGCTAGTCTGCTTAGGGTGGTGGTCCTGGTACTTTTGAATAGAAAAGAAGAACAGAGCCCGAATGGATGCGAATTTGAACCGCCCAGCCGTGTCTCTTCACTTCCATTCCCCTTCACATCCTCCAATGTACGGGAGGACATGGGAAGGCCTATAAATACATGGAAGGAGCAAGAGAGTAGACATTCAAAGGTGAATCAGACATTTGAAGATCCAGAGAGATCGAGAAGCAAAGTATAATGAGAGCAGTAAGCAAGATCTTCAGTCTTGGAATGGAATTGTAGGAGCAAGGTGTAGAAACAGAGCAAGCAAGTAATTGGAGAGAAGGTTTACATTGTTGCTTCTTTTCATACTTATTGTAATCTGTAATTGTCTATATTAGACCAATAAAAGTGGGAAGAAAGAGCAGTTGCCCTTCCCGACTGGTTTTCCTCCTTGGAGGTTTCTAGGATAAAATTGTTGGTGTTGAAGTTTGAATTATTTCCTTCTCTACAATTTCCTTCTATAGCACTAGATAATCACTCACGAAGCTCTAATATTTAAGAAAATCTATCATTTTCCAAAGTTGAAAGTAGAACAACATAATTTTGTGATTCGTAGAGTTCCAAAGTAGAAGTTTACGGATCATCGGGAAACCACCATTGAATGAAAGATTGTGTATTTGTACATAGGTTTTGCCCTTGCTTTCAATAAGGGAACCTCTCCCATTAAAGAGGAGGGACTTGCTTGTCCCCTAACTGTGGTTTCATTCCAAGTGCAAATCTGAAACCCAACACTATGCACACATTAAGAAGCTTTGTTTGGACATAATATTCTCAACACACAAACTTTGACATTACATGATCAATCATATAACATATGTTGTTTCTAAAATGGATTATTTGTCACAATAGCCATACATCCAAGTGGATCATGTTGCTCACCAAATTCAACCTCCACTTCATCTCACAAAATTTTATTAAAGGACAAGTTATCGTTGATCGATTAGCCAAAGCCCATCTTCATGATTCAAGACTACTCAATATTGATCTACCAGGCGATTCCATCTTTAGTGTATATGAAAGTGAGGATTATATTGATATCAATGACGGCTTTGATATGAATTTACATTTCAATGGATCTAAAACTGACTAAGGAGGTGGCACAGGAATAGTCTTTGTCACACCCTAAGGAGCATATATTCCATTATCATTCAAATTGGATTTTTCTTTCACAAACAACATGGCTTGTCATTGGTTTTCAAATAACTATTTCTCTCGAAATTAAATGATTGTGATTTTTTTATGATTCTCAATTAGTTGTCAATCAAATCCTAGGGTCCTATTAGTGTCATGATGACACGTTGCAACAATATAGGACCCTTGTTGAATCATTACGCACACACTTTTCCCATTTTGAAATAGAGATTGCTCCACGTTCCACTAATCGTTTTATAGATACCATGGCCTCTTTAGGATCATATATACCTTTAGAAAAATAAGCCGACATAATCCACGTTCCCATTCGTGTGTTAACATAACCATATTTTTATCGTACTTAAACACTTGACAATTTTCAAATTGAAACCATGCCACCGCCACTTTGGTATGAATAAATTGTTACATATTTGAAATTCAATACCCTACCACCTAGACTTAATAAATTTGGACGACATATTTTTTGACAACGAGCTACTCACTTTGTCCTCATCGGAGATCTTCTTTACAAACATGGTTATGATAGTATATTACTACAATGTTTGCTACCTGAAGAAACCATAGTTGTCTTAGCAATTGAAGCACATGACAGTATGTGTGGAGGTCATTTTAGTGGCATGGCTATTGCTCATTGTGCGTACCCAAAATTGTAGGGTACAGTACCACTGGAATGATGTTACACATACCCCAATGATGATATAGGTCTCCTCACAAGGTGTTCAGGATCCGTAAAATCTCTCCAAGTGTGCGTTAACATCCCGCATACCCCGCTTACCCTCTATGTGCTTTGTTTTGCTCTTTCCCCCTCTTTTCCTTTGCATTTTGGTCTTCATTAACGAAACCACCGCCCTACCTGGGCGGCAGTCTCGTGACCGCCGCCAAGCGGTATGGCGGTCCTAACACGTTTTCCGGCCACGCTTCTTTTAACGCGACTCGCGTAAATTTTCAACTTTTACCAACTTTCTCATCTGTTTTTGCTTGTATTTATGATTTTGGTTCCCTGGAATAGTGTTTCTCCATTGTTTATAGTAAAAGAGTCCTAGTTGGAGTTACCTTTGGGTGAATGGGAATTCTATAAATAGCTAGTTTGATTACAAGCAAATGGCCCCTCAAAATTGCCTCTCATCCTCTCATTTCAATAGTTTAGTCTTTCAGTTCTTGTTTAGGAATTCAATAGTTTTCATTTGTTGCATGCATAGTTAGTCTTATTTTGCTGTTTAGAAGCCACATGATCTTCTTGTTCTAGTGTTATTATTGTTTCATACAATCAATTGAGATAGGATAGTTTCATTTTCAGTCTGAAGCCATTAGAGTTGTAGGTTTTGTTCGTCGAGAAGGATAGTTTTAGGTTCTGGATGTTTTGTGTTGCATGACTCACAATAAATCCCGCTAGGAATTGCATAAGCCAAGCTCTGTTCTCTTACGATATCCCTCTCCTACTCGCATTGTATTCAGTCTACATCCAAAGCTGCCATTGTTCCAAAACCTACCTCTGTTGACGCTAGCATTACACGCTTTTCTGGATTCACGTGAGCACGAAGGAATGAGGAGACCACACTGAGGGGACAAAGCCACACACAATCGGATTCGCCACTGTTCTGCAAAATCCAGGTTCAAGCTATCAAAGTTCTAGTTAAAACATATCAAATAGAGTAGTGAATCATTTCATTTCAGTTAATCTCGCTTTCAATATTGCCGGGGAAGTGTGGGGATTGATAGTTTCTAAGAAACTATGATTCATTCCTCACTTCTGAGGTAGGATTGGAAGTATTTCAAATAGATTAGATCAATTATTTGGTTATTCAGAATAGATTCACAACTGCACAGGCAGATAGCCATACTCGGCTACCTTGTTTGTTTTAAATTATGTTATTAGCTTAGTTGTCATTTTCTAGATATTAAATAATTGCTCTTTCAATTTTATTAAATAGTTGTTATCATAATTACTGCCTCAAATACTTTGTCAAAAATACAAAAATAGAGAAGATATATATGTTGTAGATATACTTTACACGATTAGTTTTACTTTTCTTGATTAGATTTATATTGTTTCTTTTGTATGACAATCACGGCACCTAGGGAACCTAGAGAATACGTATTCGAGCCAATCGTGCCTTAACCCAATCTTATTGCAGCAATAACTGACATAGACCAGAATCTCAGAATTTGGGTCTTCCGAACAACAACAGACCTACAAGAAATCAGTTCACAGTTAAGAGGATTAAACATAGAAGATGACAAAGCGCATACGTTTTGGTCAAACCAATCAAACTACAGATTGCCCTAATAAATATCCGCATGACTGTAGAAGGGCTTGAAAGAGAGCAAACGTTCGGTTGTGATCCTTTGGTCCCATAGCCAGACGCAGGAGACATCCTCATTGACATAGACATTGGCTTAAGAATTCAAGTTGCCAGAACGCCTGTAAGGCACTCTAAGAAGATTGCGCAACTTTTAGTTCTAAACATAGAGGCCGAAAAGGCATACGACTATTGGATATTAGGGATCAGGGATTGATTCTGCACATGACCATAGGAGGCCCGCAACGACCACGAACCTACGGTTGTGATCCACAAGTCCCACAACCCAATGGGCCCACAGGTCAATCAGACGTTGATGCTGGTTTACGCACATTAGTATTTAGATCCTCTCCACTTCCACCAATCATCATCACACAACTATCCTCACTAGATATAGCAGCTAATCAAGCTAAGGATTTCTAGACTAGACCAGAGAATCGCCCATAGAATCCACCATACATCCATCATCCATTTTCATGACCCTGTCAAGGAATATCTACAAAGCACCCACAGGTTATCTTCCACGTATCCCACAACCTATAGATCGGATCACACCAGAGCTCGATATTGATTGGAGCCTTCGAGCAGTCATCCTCGCCGAACGATCTATCACGCCAGTTTAGGTTAGGAGGGCCTTCTTGGCCTTAGATTCGCAGATTCCATTAGTGCGCGTCGAAGACATAAGATTGCCTAACTAGTTTGTCTGCGCCTCACGTATATTCCATCCCCACCGGTTTCTCAACGACGACCTCGGGAGGTCGGGTGTGAGGAAGAGTTACTTGTAGATTCCCACGCTCGCTTGTCACTTTTCCATCGTACACTCACCGCATCCTTCGCATGGGTAATTATTAGCCTTCTTTAGAATAAGATGTTTGTACCTATGTTTGCTGTTGTGAGAAGTGTCAAAAGTTCACTGGGACTTGAACTTATGGGAAAGTTTTCCCTGCTATCTTCTTACTGTCACACATTTATTATTACTGCTACTGAATACTTCACGAAGTGGGTTGAGGCTGCACCACTTGCACGTACCACCGAACTACAAATTGTCAAATTCATTTTCCAACATATCATTTATTATCTTGGCATCCCCACTAAAATCATTTCAGATAACGGAAGCTCGTTCAAGAATAAGGATGTCAAGGCATTATGTGATAAGTACAAAATTCAACATAGCTTTTCCACACCATACTATTCGCAAGCTAATGGTTAGATAGAAGCTTCTAATAAAACCATTAAAAATATTCTCCAAAAATTTGTCAAGGCTTCCCACATAGATGACACACACAATTTCCTTACACACTTTGGGCCGCAAAGCTCGTGACCTCCTAGTGCACTACTACTTCCGAGCCGCAAAGCATAACACGCAATGGGGGAACGCACTTTGGTGTCCCCTATGTCCCCTTGTACTTGGGATAAAGGGACAAAGGGACATCAAGAGTCCAAAACCCCGCCCAAGCTTCTTGGGGTGTTGATGTCATCAAACACAACGTGAAAATAGACTAAGGAGTGGATTTTCGGGTCCGAGAGCAAGACATGGAGTTCAAAGGACCAACCTTATATGATTTTGACTCCAAAGGACCCACTGAGTTCATTCCCACCATTTTCAAGACCTGGTTCAGCTTGAAATTTGTCTTTTCAGTCCACTTTCCACTTTTTCCTATGCACATGCACTAATAAGTGGAGTTGCCATTGATTCCAAAATGAGTATGAACAAATCATGAGGAGGGTCTAATGTACTCCACTTTGACCTTTGGTTAGGCTCCTAACTCTTCCCGAGGTGTTTGAAACCCTTCAAGAAAGTTCCACCTTGTAAAAAGACTCTTAGACTTTACTTTGATAGATAGGTTTTCACATTTTTATACTCCCATAATTCTATCTTGATTATTGCACCATGAAGTAGGCTCTGTCAACTTTCCAATGCCTGTGATCTAGCTTCCCAAGACCTCCCGAGGCTTTGAAACCTTTCGAACAAGGTGACTAGCTCTTTTGAAACATGCATTCCCAATGCCTTGCCCAAAAAGACCCGGTTTTTCTTAACTTGTTCCTAACCTCAATTATCTCCATATAATTTCCCTAAACTGCCTTAGATCACTTCATTGCTCTCCCACACATCTCTTGGATGGTTTGAATCTTCCTTGTAAGCTTCCAAGGGATGTCCTCCTGTGACAAAAAGACCAAAAATAGCCCTTTTGAAGCCTCTAGGAGCATTGTTCTTTCATAAATCTCAGTAACTTCAAGAATCAAGCTAGGTACACTTCTTTGCACATGAAATACACTTGAAAATCATGTTAGCACATTCCTCTCAACTAGAATGAGGGTGACACAGTTGAAATGTTGGCCAGAAGAAAGGTTTACATTGACTGAAAGGGAATTTCAAGTGTGGGTTTGGTTGTCATGACCAAAAATTTAAATTTTGCAAGTTATACATTTAGCATGACAACACAACCACACTAGGATCTTTGTTGCTACGAAACAAGTGAGTTTTATAGAATTAGATACGTAGGGGACTCACACAATTAGAGAATGTGCATCCTGTAATATAAAGTTTAACATAATACGATAAAGGGGCATAAACATTCTTTATCCTAGCTTCTTTTTAATCTTAAACTTATAAATTGACTTTTGCATGTTTTGGGAACAACTAATTGTTCCACATATAGGACAATTTTGATGTTCGTTCATACATAGAATTTGGTCATCACTAGCATTTTCTAGGTATGCGACTAAATAGAAATACCTTCAATGTCATGTGGAATATAATTTTTAGCAGCGTTTGCTTGGATTATAGCACATGAATTCCTACGGATGTTTTCTATCATGTTCCTCAAATTTTCTTGTGGTTCCAATCCTCTGGAGCTTCTCTTATTTCAAACCTATAAGTAACTATAAATACTTTCCTTTCGCTATTCAGTCAACCCTAACTACAAATTGTGTTTGTCCCTTTGTTGCCCATAACTAGATTAGGTTGTTTAGAAAGGGCGATAGCCCGCTTAGTTCTATCCGGGTGATAGGTCACCGTCGACCTCCTCTCACTAGTATTAGTTGATAAACCTCAATATGCCAAATTTATAATATGTTACGCATGCAATTACAATGAAATATAAATTGTGATTTTACATCAAAAATTCAAATTCTATTCTTGTCTTTGTAACATCAATCTGTAAAGCCTTGTTATGCAAGTTTTTCAGACACCATTAATAAATACCAATAACAATATAATAAAAATTATGATATTACTTCTGCATATATGTAAGGGATGTAAAGCAACATTAAAAACTCTAACCATTAATGAGACAAAATCCACATTAACATATATAAAATTTGAACACATAATTTAGCATGTGTAATTCGAACCCAAATGACACACTTGACATACACACAATATGATATCATTACTCCCCACAAAAGGATCATACAAATACTTCACCTCCTCGTCCAGCTTATCATCCCAGAGATGTGCAAGTTTTCTAAAAACAGCTAAATCTCATGACACCTCCATGATATAATAAATCGGGGATTTAACAAACGCCCCATCAATATACACAGGCATAGATGCACATCAAGTCTACAGAATGTTCTAAATCTTTTAAACACTATAAAAGAACTCTTTTTGGACACTGGAAATATATGCTTGTCCCTTCTTTATCACTGCAGGTCTGACACTGCACCTTGTTATAGTGCCAGCCTATGTTTACAGATTGCTTCACGTGGCATTAACAATAATCTCCACAAGAACATTTTCCTTGTTTGAAATGATGGAACCAGTTTGCATATCTCACAACAATTTGTCTTGCAACAATCTTGGAGATAAACTTGATTGCAGTGCGGCAGTCAATACATACTCGAAAGTTCCTGACGACTCTAATAGTTGTCCAATTCAAATGCAATTGCCTACTTCTGACTATGGTGGCCAAGAAATAATTCTTTTTCCTCCCCCTCCACATCAGCCAGTACATGTTTTGAAGTGGAAAGTACCTTGCTGTGCCTCCATCACCAACTTTGCATAGATCTCCTGCATCTGTGGGTGTGATCTGTCTCCTACACAAAAATCATGTACCACTTGGTGGCCCTCCATCCAACTACAGCCAGTTATCTTTTTAATTCCTCTATCTTTCATCAATCTCCTTACCATTTGAACCTCACCCCGCCTGCCCGCTTCTGCATAGATGTTTGACATGAGAACATAAGTCGTAGCATTTTGAGGATCCAGCTCAAAAAGAAGAGTTGATGTAAATACTCCTAACCCTATATTCTTATGTGCTCTACAGGCACCAAGCAAACATGTCCACACAACCACCACAGGTTTAATTGGCATTTTGATGATAAAGTTTAGGGTTTCCTCAAGATAACCAGCACGACCAAGAAGGTCAACCATGCACACATAATGATCAATTGTAGGTATAATGCAATAAGAGTCACTCATGCCATTGAAGTATTTACAGCCCTCATCTACTAAACCTACATGGCTGCATGCTAATAAAACACAAGTGAAGCTTACATGGTCAGGGTATGTTCCAGAGTGCTTCATTACTTCAAAGAGTTTAAGAGCATCCTTGCAAAAGCCATTTTGTGCATATCCAGCAATCATCGCAGTCCACGACAGTACATTTTTCTGAGGCATTTTCTCAAACAATTCACGCGCCTTGTATATGCTTCCACATTTAGCATACATATCTACAAGGGCATTTGCAACTGCAACATCTGAGAGAGATCCTCTTTCGATTATGCTTTGGTGGATGGCCACACCCTGTTCCAAAGATCCCACTTTGGCACAGGCTGGGAGGATGCTAGCAAAGGTTGTCGAGTCAGGCTCTACACCTGACAATTTCATTTGCTTAAAAGCTTCCACAGCCTTCTCAACAAATCCATTCTGTGCATATCCTGCAATCATTGCAGTCCACGAGAACACATTTTTCTGAGGCATTTCTTTGAAAAGCCTTAAAGCCTCATCAAGAAAACCATTTTGTGCATATCCTGCAATCATTGCAGTCCATGATACCGCATCTCTTTGAGTCATTTTGTCAAACAGTTCATGTGCCTTGTGTGTGCTTCCACATTTTGCATACATTTCTATCAGGGTATTTGCAACTATGGCATCTGGCAAAATCCCATATTCGATTATTGTTTGATGGATGGCCATACCTTGTTCTACTGCTGCCATTTTGGCACAGGCTGAGAGGATACTGGAGAAGGTTGTGGAATTTGGCTTGACACCTGCCAATAGCATTTGTTTAAATGTATCCAAGGCCTTTTCAGGAAACCCATTTTGTGCATATCCTGCAATCATTGCAGTCCACGAGACCACATCTCTTTGAGGAATTTCTTTGAAAAGCCTTAGAGCCTCATCCAGAACACCATTTTGTGCATATCCTGCAATCATTGCAGTCCACGAGACTACATTTTTCTGAGGCATTTTGTTAAACAGTTCATGTGCCTTGTGTATGCTTCCGCATTTTGCATACATATCTACCAGGGCACTTGCAACTACAACATCAGACAAAAATCCACATTCAATTATGCTTTGATGGATGTCCATGCGCTGTTCTAGAACTCCCATTTCGGCACAGGCTGGGAGGACGCTGGCAAAGGTTGTGGAGTTTGGGTTTACGCCAGACAATTGCATTTGTTTAAAAGCTTCTACAGCCTTTTCAACAAACCCATTCTGTGCATATCCTGCAATCATTGCATTCCAGGATACCACATCTCTCTGAGCCATCTTGTCAAACAGTTTACGTGCCTTGCATGTGCTTCCACATTTTGCATACATATCTATTAGGGCATTCACAACAATGATATCTGACAAAAATCCAGACTCGATTATGGTTTGATGGATATCCATACCTTGTTCTACAACTCCCATTTTGGCACAGGCTGGGAGGATGCTGGCAAAGGTTGTAGAATTTGGCTTGACACCTGCCAACTGCATTTGTTTAAATGTATCCAAAGCCTTTACAACAAACCCATTTTGCCCATATCCTACAATCAATGCAGTCCATGAAACCACATCTCTTTGAGGCATTTCTTTGAAAAGTCCTAAAGCCTCGTCAAGAGCACCATTTTGTGCATAGCCTGTAATCATTGCAGTCCTCGAGAACACATTTTCCCCAGGTATTTTGTCAAACAGTTCACGCGCCTTGTGTAAGCTTCCACATTTTGCATACATATCTACCAGAGCACTTGCAACTACTACATCCGACAAAAACCCCTTATCCACTATGCTTTGATGGATGTCCATACCCTGTTCCAAAGCTCCTATTTTGGCACAGACTGGGAGTATGCTAGCGAATGTGAACTGATCGGGTTGGACACAAGTTCGTTGCATTTGATGAAACAGTGTAAGTGCCTCATGGGAACACCCATGTCTTCTGTAAGCTGCAATCATGATATTCCATGAGAAGAGATCTCGCTCAGTCATTTGATCAAACACTTGGTGACCATCTACCAGACACCCGCACATGTCATACATGCGTATAAGGGTGTTTTGTAATTGTTTGTATGTGCCAAACTGAAATCCCGTCTGATTAATGTGGGAATGGATTTTCCTACCCTGCGAAAGGGAGTTCTTGGAAATGCACGTCTGTAATAGATGAAAGTAAGTATAAGACTGTAGAGAGGGATAGTGTATGGTAAGCAGAATGTGCAGCGCCTCTTTCAACCGACCTTGTCTACATAATGCTGCAAGCGTGAAATTGAGATTCAGATTGGCAGTGAATTGCATTGGCACTGACATTCAAGCGTCGGAAATGTGCATTGTTATTTAATCTAAATCTACCACGGTGAGAACGAAACAGTGTAAACTGTCTTTCTAAGGCTTCTTCTCTGTAATTAATGGTTAATGTGCTTAACTATTTGGCTCCATCTAAATTCCGACAGTGGGTATTGGGCAAACGTAACCCGAATACCCAATTTCGAATATATTCCCATCCTCCGAAGAAAGGCTTTCGATGAAAATTTTATTGTGAAGGACAGAAATTTGCATTAAATGCATATGGTAAAGCTGATCATTGCGAATGACTGGATTCTGTATGGAATGAGGATCAGCCTTCTTCTTCAGTAAGTCGGCAATTTTGTTTTATGGAATGAGGATCAGTCTTCTTCTTCAGTATGTGGGCGATTTTGTTTTGCTGATAATTTTGGTTTGTATAAAGATCAAGGATAGCATTGGCACCTCAAGATGATCCCCTTAGTTATTTTCATGATTTACTCCCACCTCATCTTTTGGGAAACTCTGCATAGAAGGATAAATTGAAATGAAAATACAACATATCAAGCGATTTCTTGGTCAAGAGTGGTTACACACAACTGATGGAGGTTAAGCAGGATGTTGTCTGACCTTATTATAAAGTTTGGAATCCTTTTTTCCCTAAAACTAATGTCTTTATGTGAATACTGGTAAAAAAGAGGTGTATGTGCATGGAATCATCTTCATTGCATTGTTTTTTTTTGGGTTCGTCAAAGTGTGTTCTTTGCAACTATTTGTGAAGGACCGGAACCATCTTTTTCTTTATTGTCTGCTTTCTTGGCGATCTAGGTCTAGTTTTTAACATAATGAAAGTTTAGCATGTTTATTGGGCTCTATCCAAGATCTTACTTCCGGTTGGTATGAAGATAAGAGGGATCAAGTGGGGCGAGTTATGTTAAATGATGCCAAGTATGATTGTTTGAAGCATATCATAGACACCTAAATTTGGTAATTTACCACTTGATAATGGCAGTATTGGCTTAATCCCTAAATCATGATTTGTGCACATATTCCAAGCCTATTTGTTATACCCTTGTCTTATGAGAAGACTTGCTCTCCTCATTGCACCACTCAATCACTCACAAAAATGCTTTCATTAGTCGGTGGAATTCCATTACTCATAATTATCATGCAAAAATCTTTATAATGCCACACTTCCCTTCTAGACCACACTATCCAATGGTTTGGTCCAAAATAATGGTTTTGTCTAGAACCACCCAACGATCACTTTTACAATTTGATATATTTTTATGAGTCAAGACTTTCCCTATGGGTTAACCTTAATGAGATAGTATACCTATAAAACCTTATATAATCAAGTCAAATGCACTCATTTATTCACTTGATAATACTTACCACTATCAAGAGACCCACTACAAAATTTCTCTCAAGCAAAACATGTGCAAATGTCATTAATCTCTCCACTTTTTCTCTTGGCACTCCATCTATAAAATTACTAAATAGAGGGCTTGGTTTTGTCATTTCACCAAATTTCATTCCAAGTAAAGAAATTATTGTTTAACTTGAACAAGCCTTATATGGTCTTTCTCGACTTAATTGTTGAAGAAATCGAGACAAGGTTGTTATAGTCACAAAATCTATGCACTTGGGTACATTTCTAGGTCCTAAAAGCATGCTACCATTTACATGATTCCTAAGTAAGAAAACTAGTAATTGACAGCTCCCTTTAGAATTTTGCTTTGTTTTTTGCACTTTTATTTACCTTATACACATTGCACTTTTTCCAACATTTGATTGTTTTATCTTTCTATGGCCTCGAACACTAACGTCAGCGCTCCTATCCTCCCAGGAACTCCAGGTCCCTCTTTATATCTTTTCTTATCATTTTAGACCCCTTTTGCTTCTTGAATACTTTTTACTACATTGGGTCGTCCTTTAAGTTGTCAATTACAAAATTCAAACAAGGGAATCATATAAATACACAGTTATATTTTCAAAATAAAGGACCAAACGCTAAGCATTACATATTATCACCTAAGCTTACATTAAAAATCACAAAGAGCATCAAAGACATATATCTAGCACTCATCCAAGGGACAAGGGTTGCGTCACTTCTGCATACACAACATAGGAGGGGAAGTTTATTCTATTCCATCCCACACATTCTATACATCTGGTACATTCTAGATCTAGCCCACTATCACTATGCAACTTGTATAAGGGCATCATAGGGAATCATTCTACACACATGCATAAGAACTACATGGATTCTGAGATGTAGTGCAACACTCAGTTATAATTTCACTCTTTGGGTGACCACCGAGGTCGATCGACTCCTCATTGTGTATTTTTTTTTTTAGGTTTGATGTGGTTTGTGAAATCTGCAAAACCGAGTTAAATTGCAAAAACAAGGCGAGCTTATTGCTGAGATTTTTATTAATATAAAATGAAGCATTACAATCAAAAGAGAGAGTTGCTGATATTTATAGATATTGACAGCTTCTATCTCTTCCACAATACATGGAACAAATCTCCTAAACAAAGCAAATATTCAATAATAGCATATTTCCCCTAAAAAGCTTCTACAGGAAATCATCCGAGAACAATATTCTAACTAAAGAACATCCTCCACAATCTAAGGGATGATAACAACACACTAACAACTAAGCTAACTAAAGTAATTAAATAATTACTTTATTACAATTACACATTAATCCACATATGGTGAATTAAGTGTTAGATTATTTCTAACATTCCCCCCCTTAATTCATCATATTCTGAAGTGAACATGAGAGAAATACTCTGAATGCCTCAAATTTAAGACATGCAAGAGATTTTGTGAAGATATATGCACGCTGATGTTCTGTCGGGAAATGTTGAAGCTAAATGTTGTTGTTCTGAACTTGTTCACGAATGAAATGTACCTGCACCTCAATGTGTTTGGTGCGTTCATGAAAAACTAGGATTTCGAACAAGTTTTATTACTCCTTCATTGTCTACATGTAGGATTGTTGGATGATCATGTGGAATTCCCAATCCTTCAAGTATCTGTCTGAGCCAAATCACTTCACAGATAGCTCCTCCTGCTGCGCGATATTCTACTTCTGTGGAAGACCTTGAAACACAATTTTGTTTCTTGCTCCCCCATGAAATAGGTCCAGATCCCAAAAAGAACACAAATCCTGAAGTGGACTTCCTGTCATCAACATTCCCTGCATGATCTGAATTTGTATATCCTATCAAGAAGAAGTTATCATTCTTCTTGTATTCTAGGCCAAAGTCCATGGTTCCTCTGATGTATCTCAGTACCCTCTTTGCTTTTCCAGTGACAAACCCTTGGTTCTTGCATAAATCAAGAAAGATAACTGACTACATAGCTGATATCTGGCCTAGAATAAGTTAAGTAAATGAGACTCCCAATCAATTGTCGATAAAGAGTAACATTTACTTGTTCTGATGGATCTGTGCGAGACAATTAAAGCCTTATCTCCATAGGTGTAGCCATTGGTATACTATCCATCATTCTGAATTTCTCGAGCATTGTCTTGGCATATTTTAGTTGAGTAACAAAGATGTGATTTTCCTTTTTCCATACTTCAAGTCCAAGACAATAATGAAGAAGCCCGAGATCTGTCATGTCGAATGATCGATTTAGATCTTCCTTAGTTGTTTCAATCATCTTCACTGAACTTCCAGTGATGACTAGATCATCGACATATACTACTATGATCACTATCTCCCCCTTTCTTTTTGAGATAGAGATTAGGATCATATGGACTTCTTTTGAATCCATGTTTGATGAGATGCTCATCAATCTTTATGTACCATGCCCTAGGAGCCTGTTTGAGACCGTACAGTGACTTTATGAGTCTACATACCTTTCCTTCTTTACATGGTATGACAAAACCTTCTGGTTGAGTCATGTAGATTTCTTCTTGTAAATCCCCATTGAGAAATGCACTTTTTACATCCATTTTATGAACTTTCCAACCAAATTGTGCAACTAGAGCAAATATCATCTTGATTGTTTTGATCTTAGTTATTGGTGCGAATGTTTCTTCATAATCAATGCCTTCTTTTTGTGCATAACCCTTAGCTACCAATCTTGCCTTGTATTTATCAATGCTTCCATCTTATTTGTAATTTGTTTTAAATATCCATTTGCAGCCTATTGCCTTCTTCCTTGATGGAAGATTTGAAAGTTGCCAAGTATTATTTTTCATCAAAGAGTTGAATTCTGAATTCATAGCATCTGACCAAGGTTTTGACTGTTTGGCATCCTGAACTATAGTGGGCTCACTTGATTCAATTACTGTACTCATCAAGGCTAAGTTTACCTCATTTTGAGCCATACTACGAGTTCTTGGTCCTAAAGTGGATGTGTTAGGATTACTATCCAACTTAGCATCTTGAATTAGATTAGTATACCACTTAGGCATATGTTTAGTTGTTCCTGTAGATGGAGGAGTTGAATTATCCTTAACATCATTAGCTTCATCAAGAACATCTTCTATTTTCTTAGTAGGATTGTTTTGTGAGTTTATGGAAGGAGCATTTGCTTCTTTATTTTCAAAAAACTCAACATCTCTACTTGTTTTTGGATCCATTAACCTGTATCCCAAGGCTTCATCACTGTATCCCAAGAATATAAGTTGTTCTGATTTCATATCAAGTTTAGTTCTCTTTTTCTTAGGAATGTGCATACTTGCCTTGCATCCAAAAACTCTAAGGTGTTTTATAGATGATTTATCCCCTGACCAAGCTTCATGTGGTGTTATTCCATCAAGTGCGGAAGTGGGAACTCTATTCATAGATAAACTGTTGTTTTTCTTTTTTTTGCCCAATATGTTTTACTCAAGCCTGAATCATCGATCATACACCTTACCATATCCATTATAGTTTTATTTCTTCTCTCAACTACACCATTTTTTTGTGGTGTATATGGAGGTGCCATTTGCCGACGAATTCCATGTGTTTCCAAAAAAGCTTTGAACTCATTACTGGTGTATTCACCCCCTCGATCTGAGCGGATTGTTTTTATTTTCTTACCAGTTGCATTTTCACAAACTACTTTGAATTTCTTGAAAGTTTCAAAGGCTTGGTCTTTGGTGCAAATGTAGTATACCCACATTTTTCATGAGTAATCATCAACAAAGAGCATAAAATATTGAAACCCTGAATGACTAGGTCTCATAGGTCCGCACAGATCGGTATGCACCAGATCAAGTTTACCACGGGCCCTGAATGTACTACTTTTCTAAAAAGAAGCTCTATGTTGTTTTCCTGCCAAACAATTTGTACACTTGTCTGTATTCTTCTTGAAATTTGGCAGTCCTCTTACCATGTTATTTTTTCGAAGTGTTTCAAGATAGCCAAAACTTACATGGCCAAATCTTCGATGCCACAATTGTGCCGATGATGTATCCTTAGCTACAAGGGCCTGATTTTGGTTTGAACAAAATCCAACTGAAACATACAACCTACACCAGAAGCTCGTGCAACAATGTTGGAGTTTTTAGACTTATCTTTGATTAAACACATCTTCTTTCCATCTGTACAATCAAAATCCACTTTTAAGTTGTGCTCCAAAGTGACTTCTTTGAAAGTAGATTCTTTGTCAATCCAGAACATATAGAACATATCTTATTGTGCATTTTCTTGATCTAAGAGGTAAGGAGATGTTTCCAATTCCTTGTACTTTGTACGATGAATCATCACCCAACGAAACAGAGTCTTTATTAGGTGTATTCTTTAACTCTAAGAACCAATCATTTCTCCCGGTCATATGTCTTGTTGCTCCTGAGTCAACATACCAAATTGCCTGTGGTGAATTGATTTCTTGAGTTGATTGTGCAGCAAATAGGAAGTCCTCATCTGGTGAGTTACCTTCCTCTTCAGCAATGTTGCCGTCTGCGGTGTTTTCTTTTTCCAATTACTTTTCCTGTTTCCTTGTTGTTTGTTTTGATAACCCTGACTAGATTGTTGAAAATTTGGCTTCTTGCCACTAGATGAACCCTTCTGAAATGTGTTATACCAACAATCTTGTAAGTCATGTCCTTTTCTGCCACAAATATGACACTGCTTTTGCTGAGTGTTCCCTTGATTATTTTGTTGAGAATGTTGCTTGTGTTGCTTACCAGTTGTATGAATCTGTTTCTTTCCCTTATGGAATGAAGAGAGGGCTTGTTCCTCATCTTTTACAGGTTTGTTCATGGACTCTTCCTGTTGTAACATGTTCACTAACTCTTCAAAAGTTGTAGTTGGACCCATAATGTTGAGAGTTGTGACAAATATTTTGTATGAGGCTGGTAAAGCTCTCAATAGAATAGGGACAAGAGATTCATCAATGACCTCTTCTTCCAAATCTTGGAGAGATGATCTCAATATAGCAACACACTCTAGAAAACCTTGATAGACTCACTAGAATTCATTTTGAGACAATGGAGTTGTGTTTGTAATTGTAAAATAGCATTTTTGTTCTTAGCTTCATATACAGTTGCTAGTTTATCCCATGCTTCTTTTGTAGTTGTCGCTTGACGAATATGAGGTTGTACATCATCATCGATTCGCCAAAAGAATTACAAGTTTCACCTTTTGATTAGCACGATCAAAGACACGTTGTTGAGCAATATCATTTTCTGGTCTCGTTATCGAGTCATCAACTACACCAATTATGTCCTCAAATTCAAGTTGAGTTTTAATTTTCATTTTCCATGCAGCATAATTATCTCCTCATAGGAGTTGTGAATCGGGCAAAAAGAATTTGGGCGCATTGTTAGCCATTTGTGCACGAAAGAAAAGAGAGATAGAGAATCAAACACGAAACAAATCCCCCTCAAATCAGTACACACCCCCCAAAAATTATTTTTATTGAGTGTGGGCTCCTTTTTGGCCTTTTACAATGATTTTTCGGCACTATCGGCCATTTTTACAAACATCTTGTAAATAGAAAAAAATTGCACCCCCTTCTTGTTTACGAAAAATTAATATTTTCGTAATTTTTTAAATTTTTGGGCACTTTGGCCTCTTTTCCCTTACAAATTTAGTTTTGGGCTCTTTGGCCTCTTTGACTGGACCAAAGCGTAGAGCTCAAAAAAACATATACTTTCAAAAAAATGGCACCTCAATCCGAGGTACCGGCGGAAAGAAATGACAAATACAAGTTTTGATTTTATGATCTTTCCGGACCCCTTTCCTAAAATGGAATTTTTTTCTTTCCTTACAAAATCCAAAAAAGGAAAGTTTTGTTTTTCTCTTTTTTTAATATTAAACATGACAATTCACTTACCTTCGAACTGCTCATAATTGACCACGTGGCTTGCAGTGGAGAGAAGGCGGTTTAGGTCTCTCAAAAAATGGATTTTCTTTGTTTATACTCCTCATCGTTGTTTTGTTTTCGCTGCACCATTCTTCCTTTTGCGTGGACACCTTTGCTCGACTATTTTTTGCAGGTTTGTATATAGCCCTTCTATATTTTCTTACCACTTTGGGTCGTTGTTTTCTTGTTGCAGGGTCGATTGGAGTCAGCACGGGAGAACTCCTCTTCCACCAACAAATTTCCTTTGCATGGCCGCCTTTGTTATTTGTTTGCGGTCACTTGTTTGTTGGATCGATGCTTTGGGAGGTCGCTTGGAGTAGGATCAGTGTTGGAGGTGGCTTGATTCAAGGTCGGCTCTCATGGAAGCCGAACGTGTAGGATCTATGCCTTTGGAATGTGAGCAGGGTACTCAGGTCGCAGCTCATGTATGCATAACAATATTATTCAATCCTTGTATAACAATATTATTTAACCTTATAACAATATTATTCAATGCACTTCTAAAATAAAAATAAAAATTTCACTCCCTAGACAATTTTTCCAATTGCCGTGAATTGTCGTCAATTGTTTCTTCTGCTACTTCTGGAATCTGCTGCTGGGATGTGGAGTTGGTGAGGGGCTATGAAGAGGTTGGGGGCATCTATGGCTCCTCTTGGCTCAGGCTTCTAGTCCTCCTTCCTCAAATCTTCTAACACTTCCTCAGCAATTATCTACACTTTAACTCACCTGCTCTGCTACCAAATGAAATCTGCAAACCAGATTAAATTGCAAAAACAAGGCGGAGCTTGCTGTGATTTTTATTAATATAAAATGAAGCATTACAATCAAAAGAGAGAGCTGCAATATTTATAGATATTGGACAGCTTCTATCTCTTCCACAATACATGGAACAAATCTCCTAAACAAAGCAAATATTCAATAATAGCATATTGCCCTTAAAAAACTTCTACAGAAATCATCAGAAACAATATTCTAACTAAAGAACATCCTCCACAATCTAAGGGATGATAACAACACACTAACAACTAAGCTAACTAAAGTAATTAAATAATTACTTTATTATAATTACACATTAATCCACATATGGTGAATTAAGTGTTAGATTATTTCTAACAGTTGTGGATATGTGAAGGTGAACTTCTTTATTGCGGGTTACAGTGTATCTTCGACAATCAAGTAGTGAATCTCAAGAGACAGAACATAGATCAACAACTAACCTCTCTTGTACGAAGATATCATAATTTGAGCATTCACACGGCCACGATTGCTCAGAACTCTGTGGGAGCCCCCTGTCATGTATCGTTATTAGTTACTGCAATTTCCAAAGAGCTTTGATGACACTCTCCTCGATCTGCATTCAGCTAAATACCTACCCGATCACTTCAAGTTCACTCGAAATCAACTAAGCCATCCTATCTCTCTTTCTTGCTTAGGGTTTCATGTTATTTGCTTGTTTTATTGTTTGTGTCCTATTGTATATTACCATTACGTACAATAGTTAATTTGCGAATCGGATTTAATTCTATTTTTATTAAATCATTTTGGTGAAACCCACTCATGATCGATCATTCGGATCCTTATTCTACCAACTTTTCTTTCATGGCTCTTATCATTCCTCGAGTCTCCTTGTCTCGGTTGTTTCAAAAGCACTCGCCTTGTAAAGATGTTCTCCAAAATCCCTAGCTAACATGTATCTCCCTAGCATATGTCTCATACACAAGTAAGTGCCATCTTCGATCATCTCTTCGATGATTCTATTATTCCTAATGCCACAACCAATCAATCCATCTGCAGGTCAATTCAAGCTTTACATTGTTTATTTCAAGATAAAAGTTAGGCTATGGAATCCACGATTACATCCCTCACAGCTAAAATCCAATATCTCAAGGTTGCTTCTCAGGCCCATGTTAGTTCTTCTCCACTTAATTCTACTCCCATGTCTACTACATGCACTCATATAATTGAATCCCAAGTCTTGCCGCTCCCCGCGCCTCTCAAGTTTGATCTAAATGCTAAGAAACATGATATTCTTCCGGAGATCATCACTCACCAGTTGATCAAATTGACAAGTAATCATTGTTACCCTTCATATCAGCTTGCCAAATACATAGGTCTCCCATTTTGCAATTATCATAGAATTAATGGACATAATGACAATGATTGTTATGCTTTATGACAAATAATTAAGCACCTTGAACATCAGGTTTTTTTTTCATTTGCTACAAAACATTACTCACATGCTCATCTCCTATTACTAAATCACATTGGGCTCCCAAATCTGCTCCTTCTATTTCTAATGAGTATCATTCCATAATCACTTATGTTCCTTCTTTAGTCAGTCAAGAGCAACCTATCTAACCCATTCCAACTAAGAAACCTCCTTTAAAAATTTGTCCTCCATCCCCTCCTCCTATTAATACTTCTACAAAGTGTTACCGTTCCAACTAACCAGCCACCTCTCAAAATTTGTACCCCATCATTTCCTCCTAATAAGTCATCTGACACTACCGATTCCAAATAAGCAACCATCATCCAAATAAAATCAACTAATTCACCTTAAACAAGTTGTGATCAGTCACCTACTTGCATTTCCTCCGTTAAGCCCATAATCTCATGTTGGTCATACTCTTTCTCCTACCTACCATTGTGATGATCATATGCTATCTTATGAAACACTTCAAACTACACCATAGATCTCCATCAATCACACACTTGGGGTCATCGCGCTTTCTCCCACCTTCTAGCACTATGAATTATCTCTAAAGTCTACTACTACACTTCACGTTCCATGTTTTATGTCTGATCTTTCTCAAAAATCTTACACACATTATATCATCATTACCCTATGACACACTCTCGTGCTACGGTTCACACTTAATTGTTGAGGGCACACTACATCAATGAACCTCACATTACACACTTCACGCTCTGTGCTTCATGACATATATTTTCTAGCATCTACTCGCATGTGACAAACCCATTTCTGATGACGCACTCTTGTTTTATGGTTCATTCTTGACTATTGAGGGGGCATTTATAAATGAACCTCCTTTCATGCACATCTCTTGGGGGGCAACACATCTCCTTCCATCTTCACATCTTGCATACCATACCATCACACTCACACATCCTTTACATATATTGGTTACATTTATTCTTGCTAATCTTTTGGACTACTTACATTTTGCACTTTTCTTACTATGTTAGATGGATTCTTAGTATGTCATTATCTTTATCATATACACATGTGTGTTCACTTGGTCTCTGAAGTGAATGTAGATATCTTCTGACTCTCTTACACATTGCATGATGCTCAAAATTGAATCCCTTTACTACAGTCTCTCTGAGGCTCCTAGGGGCATCTACATTTACTACTTTCATACTACACATATTACAGGTTCTATTGTTACATTATTTACTACTTTTCATTACTATCACTTTCCTTTCCACTTTTATGTACACAATTTGACATACTATTTATATTTCTAATATGCTAACAAGTGCTTCATGTGTAGCATTTATCTTGTAGGATACATAAAACCATGGTTATCTATCAATACTTGTTTGTTATTGTTTGCAGCCTTTGTCCTATGTCTTTCTTGATCATTGTATGCTTTTAGCAGCTTCGGGTTTGAATATCTTATGACAGCAGTTTGAACAATGTCCCGTGTTTGAACCCTCTTTTCATGGCCATTTTTTCTTCCTAGTTGTTTGTTACAATTTCTTCTATTGCATGTTAGCTTCTATGCTAATACTTATTACTAGCCTACATTGTTTGCATGTGCCTTTGTTTCTACCATGCACATCCCCTACCCCTATAGGTATCCTTTATCGATATGCATATCCACTTTAGGTCCTCTCCTTTAGGATGCATACTCCTACTATTGTCACATGCACCCCAAATGAGGGGGCATACATTGGGTGAATAAATAACTCCTACAGTATCTCAAAGCTATAGTTCATATCAACACATTATAGAAATAACACGGACATATAGTCACATAACAGATCAAGAATCAGATTTGGACTTCACACACAGATCACGAACACTAGCACCTGAGTCCCAGAGATAGTAGTGTCGCGCCTATGTCCTCCCATAGGCACTAATATCCCGGGGGAAGAAATAGTCATTTTCTCAGTACAACACAATCTTCAATAGTTCACAGCACGGTTCTATAGTAGCGAGGCACTTACCTCTAAGTATAGCATGTATTATATCTCCTACAATTAGTTAGAATATAGAACAACATGAAACTAATCGGTGATGCGCCCGAATTAGCAGGAACTTGACAAGGTCATAACTTGAGCTCCGGGTGTCCGTTTGAGTCCGTTTTTTTTTGAAACCACGTGTTTTGATGAGACGAACGCAGTGGAAACCCGCCCTACCAGTTGGGGCAAGTTTTCAACACGTTTTTGGGCCCTAAATCCGCCATCTTGAGGCCGAAAATTAGGATTTAAGTTATAGTTTGGTTTTTTCCTATTTTTGAGCATTAGTTAATTTTAGTCTATTAATTGCATTTTGAGTTAGAAAGTTGGCAATTACTCTAATTTAGGGATGTAGAAGATGCGTGGAAATTTACTACTTGCCCGTAGGAATAAGCATGCGAACTTACTAAGAATAGCAGGTTCTAGTAAACTGCTAAAAATAGTAATTTCCGCCACCTAGAGTAGATTTAGTCAGAGTTAGCTAGATTTTACTTGGCAACTCGAGTTGGGAGTTATTTTCCTATTTAGGAAACATTGTAATTCATTATTTGTGAACGAAGAAGGAGATCTATTTTCTTTTGGAGTTCATTTTATTGCAGTCTATCTGGTTGTTCTTAATTTGGCTACATTATCGGGACGTACCATCTGCGGTGGTGCTTATTTAGGAAGCAGATCCGGAAGGAGAGTAAAGTTAGACCTCTCTCCCCAACACTCTTCCCTTGGCGTGAGATCACCCAAAATTCACTCTCGGCGTGATATTTCCCAAAAATCATTATTGGCATAAGATCTCCCAAAACCTCACCATCGACAACAAATTCAGCGACATCGGGACAAATTTTCTATCTCTTATACTCCTATACATTAGGTACACACTTTCATTTTACATATTTTCACACTTTTACTTACGTATACACATGTTACTTTGATTTATCATATATGGGACTTTAACTACTTTCTCTCTCTTCTTTTTTTAGGTACGTCCTTAATACATAACAATAAGCGGCCTCAAGCACAACAACATGCACAAACTACACATACGCTTCACCCCTAGGGTCCACTTCCCTTTTCCTAGTCTTCACACTTCACTTTGCGATCACTTCACGCTTCACTTGTCCACTCAACATGTTATTCTCCGCACTCTCTATAGGATCATAAGGTACACATCTTTTAACTACTTTATGCTATCGATTATTCACTCAACAACATAAAGTGGGGAAAAATGTAGACACAAAATCTATGCACTTGGGTACATTTCTAGGTCCTAAAAGCATGTTAGCATTTACATGATTCCTAAGCAATAAAAATAGTAATTGACAAATCCCTTTCACATTTTGTTTTGTTTTCTACACTTTTATTTACCTTATATATCTTGCACTTTTTTCGGCATTTCTTGTTTTATCTTTCTATGGCCTTGGACACTAATGCCCAGTCAGGACACTAGCGTCGAGGCACTCCTATCCTCCTCGTCATTCATGTCCTCTTTGATGCTCTTGTCCCTCTTTACATATTTTGTTATCCTTTTGGACCCCTTTCACTTATTAATTACTTTTTAACTACTTTGGGTTGGCCTTTCAATTGTCAATTACTGAAATTCAAACAAGGGAATCATATAAATACATAGTTATGTTTTCAAAATAAAGGACCAAGCACTAAGCATTACATATTATCACATAAGCTTGCATTCAAAGGCACAAAGAACATCAAATGCATCCATCTAGCACTCATACAAGGGACAAGGGTTACATCACTTCTACATACACAACATAAGAGGGAAGTCTATTCTATTTCATCCCACACATTCTATACATCTGGTACATTATATATATAGTCCACTATCACTTTGTATAAATTACACAAGGACATCCTAGGACATCATTTCTACACACGAGACACAAGAACTACATGGAGTTTGAGATGTAATGTAGTGCTCGGTTGTAATTTCACTCTTCGGGTGAGTGTCAGGGTCAGTGTGACTCCTCATTCTACATTTTCCTTTTAGGTTTGATGTGGTTTATGGGTATGTGCAAGTGAACTTCTTTCTTGCATGTTATAGGTATCTTCGGTGATCTAGCAATGAATCTCAAGCGAGATAAAGGGATCAACAATGAACCCCTCCCGACACATAATATATTAGAATATGAGCATTCTCCTGGTCACCAACGCCTAGATCCGGTCACCGGTGCCCGAGACACTCCCCTGCTGTAGAAACCAAAATTGGGTCACACTCCCCTTGGTCCCTTGTCAAATAACCAGCTCAAGCATACTCATCTAACCATGGCCCCTTCCACCCCACATTAATATTAATTTAATTAACTTAATTAAAATTAATACCCATCCTCACAATATTCATTACTTAATTATTTTAATTAAGCTAATTTCCACCTCACTTAGACACCTCATCCAGCCACCTCACCCTAGACCTATTCTTGGCATGTTTCCATAACTAACAATGACTAAGTCTTACTTGCCTTAATGAGATAAGATTTGGTCTAACCCTAAAATCAATCCCTAAAATCTCTCTAACCACATTCTCGCTCATTAGAAGGGAAGTTTCTGTTCTAATCCATGAGAATAAATGAACTAGGCCCAATAAATTAGAAAGATATGCCCATTTTAGTAAACCTAGGGAATCTCACCTTAACCGATGTCATTCACCCCTAAACTGATGCCGGTCAACCCGGAACCGTTTTCGGTTACCATTTATTCACCCAAACAGCCTTGTTTTTGGGTTGGCATACTCTGAGAGCAAAGAAAGGAGATCAGACTGCATGCAAGAAAAACTAGCATCCTATCATGTATCCAGACATCCAGAGCCATCACTAGGACATATATTGAAGCATTGCACCCACATAATCATTCTGGGAATCACTGCTAAGATATCCAACACTATTCTTCTGATCAATAGCCACCTCCATTCAACCATCAAAATATGCATCACAATAAGTACATCTCTACCAACATTGTTTATTTCAACATAGTTAACTCTTGTCATTCTGTCATTAGTTTATACTTTGCATGTTCATTCTTTTGTTGCTTAATAGCTTGTAATCTCACCATTTCCCTTACCCACACCACCAAATCGCCATTCCGATCTAATATTCATTTTTGAGTGTACTAGAGATCTCCAAAGACCTTCCCATCCACTCTCCCAATCTTGTTTGACCTCATATCAGCCCATGCCATGTAATCTATTTGAGTTTCTTTCATCTCGACCATACCGAAGTTGGTTATCCGCATGACCGTTGTCGGTTCTACCTAAACCGACATTAGTCATACCCGACCAAGCGTTAGTCTCTGTGTTTTATACCTTGACCAAGAATAGACCCAACAATCACCCTACTAGTTGACCTAAATAACCCAAAATCAGACCCTAACGAGTCCCGTACTTTGTGACACCTCATCTCTCAGATCCAACTATAGCCTAGCCTATTGTGATTGGATTTGCTTATTGTACTTGAATGAAATACCTAAATCATATCAACTACAATAGGACTTTACTTGTTTCTCACATTAATTTGTTTTAAACATTGGATTGACAATCGTCTAGGGAGTATCACACTTCCTAGAACTAACATACGCTAGGTAGTCCATTGTCATATACCATTTAACTATCATCTTGTGGTCTTGTTTTCTATTACAGGTAGTTCCTCCTAGCCAAAAGGAAGCTCTCACATTCAGTTGTGGATCAAGAAGTCGAATGACGTGCAACAACCATCAACCGACCAGCTTTTAACAGGTATTCCTCCTTGGCCCTTACCCTTATCTATTTTTTCATTTCGAAAAGGTAAAGAAAATGGTGAAACCCTACCCTCCTGTGGATGCCCCTATCTGCATTGTTCTAAGTTCTAGAATTTCCAGTTAGATTTGAGGACACTCTCATCATTCTTTTCAAATATGTACCTTCCCAAATCACTTCATGTTCGCTCAAAATCAGCTAAGCCATCATATCTCTCCTTCTTGTTTAGGGTTTCATATTATTTGCTTGTTTTACTTGTGTCCTACTATATATTATCATTACGTATAGTAGTTACTCTGTAATCGATTTAATTCTATTTTTATTAAATCATTTGTGTGGTCCTTCTTAAAAGAGAAAACCATCAAATTGTAATATAACCAAAGTCAAACTCATTGCCTTAAAAACCTTTAAAATAATAAATACCACGCAATTGTAAAAGCTAACAAGGAAATGTGATTTTTGTAATGAATCATGATTATTATCTAAAATGATTGATCACTTGAATTGTGGCATCTATCAAAAATTAAATATTTATTTTTAAAACTATAACAAAATTTATCAAAAATTCATCTTTGGACATCGATCTGAAAGAAGAAATTTATTCCTTCTAAAGAAATCACTCCTAGAATGTCTGAGCTTCCTAAGTTTCATAAACTTGGTTCTCCTATGTGTCCTATCATCATCACTATTCACTCCCCCACTTACGATATTGCCTTCATCCTCACCAATAAATGCAAACCTCTTGTTGGTTACACCTCCTCCTATATCAAATATTTCTTTACCTTCATTAAATTTATAAAAGATCAAAAACTAGATTGGCATAGCTCTATCATCACTTTGATGTTGTCTCTTTTCACCAAAATCCCCATTTAAGAAGATATTCAAATCATTAAAAATATGTTTGATCAAGAATCGAAAAACCTTGTCAAAAAAATTTACACTCTACTCTCTTTAGCTTCCATGGCGATATAGATGAACAAACTAGGAGTATTGCTTATGGGTTCCCCACTTTCCCCATAATTGCTCATTTATGCATGGAAAACTTTGAAACAAAAAAATTTGAGTCTTACCCATTAAAATCGGTTTGGTGGAAGAGATTCGTAGATGATACCAATGTCTTATAGGTCCATGGGATTGAAAAACTTAATGACTTTCTCTCTCACCCAAAAAATATTTCTCCTCATATCATATTCACCATGGGCCCAAGTTCATAACTTTATTTCTTTTCTCAATATCTTATTAAGTAAAAAAAATCATGGATCTTTCTCTCACACACACTAATTGTTATTTAAGAGTGGAATCCCATCACCACCCTCCACAAAAAGTTGATGTTCTCATAACCTTGGCATCTAGAGCCTTAAGAATCTCAAATAATGAGCACCTTCTTGATGAATTTAATCACTTATCCTCCATTTTCAAAAAAATGGTTATACTAATAATAATCGGATCACTAACATTTTAAATAAATTTATTAATCCACCTCTCATCCCTCCACAACCTAATTGTAATTGTAAATTCCTCTTACCTTGTATAAAAAACACCATGAATAATATTGATAAAATACTTATTAAAAAGGCATCTCTATCTCCTTCATCCCAATTAATACCTAAAAAGTAACCTTGGGTCCCTTAAAGATAAAATTAATCCCAAACTTAATAGTGGTGTTTACACGATAAAATATTCTTGCAGAAAACCATATATTGGTGAAACAGGAAGATCTATTCTTACCAGAGTCAAAGAACAGGGATATAGACATCAAATATGATAGATCTAATAAATCATCTTTAGTTGAATACTCCTAAACACAAGACACTCTATTTGTGTTGACTCATGATGGTTTTGACCTCAGAAGATCATTATGTTAAAAGACTTCTCTGTTAATCCATTGAAACCATGCACCATTCTTATAATATTAACAAAGATAATGGTTGGTTCCTCGGTAACTCTTGGAAGTTGATCATCCTCCGTCTCCCAAAGTAAACTTTCTCCTTCTTTCCTTCTTCCTCCTAAATCAAAAATTATTATTAATACAAAATTTCAAAGTTCTAATTAAAAATAATTTAGAAAAAAAATTAATTATCTCCTTTCATCTCTCCTTTTGATTTTATTCTCTCCAATTTAATTTAACCTTTTAAATATAATTAAAAATGTTAAAATTAAATTTGAACTCTTTTTGCTCTTCTCATAACTCTCTAGTTGTATTTTCCTCTATGTGAATGTTTTAAAATTAACTTTTCAAAAATTCCTTCCGATTCTCCTTTTGTTTTTGTTATCTTAATTTTAATTTAACCTTTTTATAACATAATTAAAATTGAAAACAATAACAAAATTAAAACTAATAATTATAATGTAATTTTTAAATTTATTCCTCAAAACTTTTTACTTTTCATTGATTTATTGTTTCATTCAATTACTTTTTCATTATTTAAATCTCAATTTGAATCTTAATTGTGGACAAAAATAAAAATAGTAAATTAAAAATTCAACCTTCTTTCATTCTAATAATTTAGTATTAAAATTTCTCAACTTTAAGTGAAAAGGTTTATTTATTTAACACTATTTTTCAACTTTAGCTCCCATTTCCTTAATTTATTAAAAATTTAAGTGCTTAATTTTATTGTTTCAATTGTTGACCTTTCATTGGTCTTCTCCTTTAATATTTAACTAAATTTGTTAAATCAACATTCTTCACTATTCTCTTCATCTCTCCTCGATGATGAGTCTTGTTTTGTGACTCAAAATGTTGGAATTTAAAAATACTACAAATTTATTCAAATAAATCTTATAATGAAAAATTATGAAAATCACATAAATTCAATCTCTCAAAAGGCATACAAATCTCTCCTAATTTTCCCTAACAACAACAGACATTAGGATCATCCGCTACATAAATTTGAATCACTCCAAGCCAACTTCAAGAGTCGAGCTTCTCAAGCAAAAGGTCCTTAAATCCAAGTCAAACACAAACAATCCAAACCATTGTAAAGAATTATCAAGTGATTGAGTTGTCAAATATAGTTGCATATATACAAAGATTATGTCTCTAGGTGGAGAATTACATGAAGATTGGTGCCTCTTTGGAAGTAATACCAACGTACATGGTTTACGAATTATACTTCAACCCAAATACTAAATTTTTGTAAGGGTTTCACTCATGGTTAGGGTTTTAGGCTAATTCAGTTGATTACAAAGGGTTTCACACATTTTTAGGACTTAATATTTGACAATGAAACATATTCCAACCATTCACAAATGTGTCAAAACTTGCGAAGCTCCATTAACATCCTAGATCAAACCATTTAGTAGGACAAAATTTCCAAATGGTTTGGTCTGAAAGGAACATTTCCCAATAGAAAATGCAGAGCCAAAATCAAAGATGAAGAATCTTAATGAAATTTCTATCCATTATATTCATCCATCACACCTAGATAAGCTTCTAGTCTAGTCGAATAGTTAAGTGCACTTGCCTTCTCACATCTTATTTTATTTACCACATGTTCTAATTGATCTATCTTGTAATCTCTCTCTCTCTCTCTCTCTCTCTCTCTATATATATATATATATATATATATATATATATATATATATATATATATATATTTGACCTAAATGTTAAATTTTAATTGATAATATGAATATATATCTTGTTTCTAACCCTAATCTAGAATTAAATAAATAAAATAATTCATTCCCTTCCCCACACTTTTTTTTGGGTTAAATCATTTGGTGAACCCACTTATTGATCGAATCCTTAACCTATTTGGCCTAGGTCACCCTATTCCAAATTAGGCCTTCTACTACAAAACCCTAGGATTTCTATTTCAAAAATTTGTATGATCTTCGTTTATGCCCTTCCAACACGGTAATTAGATCAATCATGACTCATTGACCATATATAACTCTTGCACATGTTAAAAAATGTAAGAATCCCACGTATTTCTCTTCTCATCATATTGAGGTGTGCCTTCTATTTCTAATAAGATTAATCATAACGAAGAGGATTTGAACCAAGATCTATTGAAAATCAAGCTAACCTTATTCCTCCCAAAATATTTATGAAATATATTTTAATGAGATTAATTATAGTGATCGTGATAAGGGTAAACTCTTATTTACTTTATGTCATGACCTTTGCTAACATCAAAATAACCTTGATAATATTTTTATTTCTTATTTCCTCTAAGGTCTATCATGATGTTCAAACTCAAAAATCTAATGAATACTCTCCTTTTCGAGTGTTTAATCCTGCATCTACTATTGAAACATTGATTGTGCATATATCTTTGGGGGCATCCACTTTCCCCCTTTAAAATATGATAATGTTTAATCCAACTTATAAAAATATTCCCACATCTTTTGTGCACACCCATGGGGCCTAACACTCTTCCTTTAATATACATTTGCTTGATCATCCCATGCATGATTTACAAACTAAGATGTTATAATTAGGGAGAGGTGTTTATACCTTCTAATGTCATGGATTCTACTCAATTACTTCATAATATACTTAGACTTGAGGTGACATCTTGTCCTTTACCCCTAGGGCTTGTGTCTCCTAAACTTCCTATATATGAAGGAAAAGGGAATCTCGAGAAAAACCTCTCGATCAATTCATGTTGCTTACTTATACTATACTTATGATGATAAACTTATTAGTCTGTTTTTTCCTATAAGTCATAAGGATTATAAGTTGAATTGGTTCTATGACCTACTTATTTACTATGTAAGTATTTTAATTTGTTGCATAATCAATTTCTTTCGCACTTCCCCATTAACATTGGTGATAAGGTTTCTTATGCTCAAATGGATAAAATACAACAAGGCTCTAATAAAATAATTAATGTCTTTTGCCAAAAATAATGCTTACAAAAATTATCAACATACTTGTGCACAATGATCTCCAAGGTCTATTTACTTAAAGTATCATATCCCCTTACAATAATTTGTTATGTCTGAAAAAAATTATCCTTTGATGAGAAATGTAACACTTTGAAAGAAAGAGAGGTCAAGCTCCTAGCATTGAAGAAACTTAAGAATGGGTTTACGTAATTTAATGCATTAACATACATAGTCTAAGCAAAGTTTAATTACAAATGCAAAACCAATGATTAAAATTTGAAGTTAAACCAACTATTAATGTCATATCTCAACCTTAAAAATTTCAACCAAAATATTTTTTTAAAACACAATTCACATGGTTTCCTTCCTCTCCATATATGATATTACAAGAGTTGTTTTGGTGTAATCTTGTATCTCTCCCTCCCCCTTGTTAGTTTTATATGAGCAATAATCACGAAAAATATGTTGCTTCTAATGCCTATTATGGCTATCATAGATGTATTGGGAACTCCACTAAAAATTATCTGAGCTTCAACATGTTATGCAAGGCTTTATTGATACTAATCCTATTGAATTTTATTTTACCTCTATACAATCTAAACCTCAATTCAATGAAAATACTAAGCTCAATAAACCTAATGACCCACTTCTAATCATCACACTTTAGAATGTACAAGTTTCTCGATATTGCATCAAGCATATAAGGAATAAATGCCTCCAAATACATATGATCATCTACTTGATTCTCTCATTGGTACACTTATTTCTTCGTAACCTCCTAGGCTCATTATTACATTTTATGACAATAACATAAATTATGATGATTTTATTTCTAATACACTTTATATTCAATCCTTTATCAATAAGAAACCTATCGACAATGTCTTTTTGGTAGTGGTTCTAGGCGCAACATGTGCACTCTAACATTTCTAACTTCTTTGGGCTATAATAAGCAACATATCCAATGTAATGCACAATATCCTAACAAATTAATTAGACATATTGTTTTTCCTCTGGCTATACCTCTCCTAATTATTAATACACTTGGGACATGTGACATGCTTCTAGGATACCATTGGATTCATAAGTTTAGTGTTATTTGTTCTAATCTCCAACAATGTGTAAATTAAACCTATTGTAATCAAAATTTTACATTAAGGGCATCCCTTGTGAGGTTATTTTACCTATTCCTTCTTCTAAGAGAGTAATGATCTCTACACTTGTGTGTATTAAGACTTCTCATTCTATATTTACAAGTCCTATCTCTTGCAAGCCTTCTCTTAGGTCTCCTCCTAGAGGATATCAATATCCTAAGCATACCACATAACATTTTTTTAAAGTGATACATCTTAGTCTAATTGTGTACAATGCAATTTTGAGGCCCAAGTCTCCTACACTTGTGGGTTTCTCTCCTCACCCTCTTGATCATATCATAGGATATCCCTTACGTAAATGTCACTAAAAACATTAAAATATAAATCCAAACACATTTGAATATTTAGAAAATACAAATTATGGCCTTGAACATGGCTTGATATATTAGTTCTTTGGAATACATATGTTGTTTGTCACATGGTTTACATATACCAAGACACCAAAATTGGGTCACACTCCCCTTGGTCCCTTGTCAAATAACCACCTCAAACATACTCATCTAACCATGGCCCCTTCCACCCCACATCACTATTAATTTAATTAAATTAATATATATCCTCACAATATTTATTATCTAATTATCTTAATTCCTACCCCACCACCTCACCTAGACACCTCACCCAGCCACCTCACCCTAGACCTATTCTTGGCATGTTTCCATAACTAATAATAACTAAGTCTTACTTGCCTTAATGAGATAAGATTTGGTCTAACCCTAAAATCAATTCCTAAAATCTCTCTAACCACATTCCCACTCATTAGAAGGGAAGCTTTCGTTCTAATCCATGAGAATAAACGAATTGGGCCAAAATAAATCAGAAAGATCTACCCATTTTAGTAAACCTAGGGAATCCCACCTAACCAATGCTGGTCACCCCTAAACCGACGTCGGTCAACCCGGAACCATCGTCGGTTACCATTTATTCACCTAAGCAACCTTGTTTTTGGGTTAGCACATTCTGAGAGCAAGAGGAGGGAAATCAGATATGTATGCAAGTGAAACCAAAGCATCCTTTCACGTATCCAGACATCCAGAGCCATCACTAGGATAGATATTGAAGCATTGCACTCACGGAATCATTCTAGGGAGCCACTACTATGATACCAAACACCATTCTTCTGATCAACTGCCATTACCATTCAACCATCAAGTATGCATCACAGTAAGTACATTTCTACCAGCATTGTCCGTGTAGTTAGCTTTTGTTATTTATGTCATCAATTTATACTTTGCATGCTCATTCCTCCATCTCTTTCTAGTTTATAACTCAAATATTTCCTTTACCCACATCACCAAATCACCCATTCTCACCTGTTGTTCATTCCTGAGTATACCTGATACCCCTATCAACCTCTTTATCCACCCTACCCTCCTTATCAGATCCCAGATCAAACCCTATAATTATTTTCCTTGATTATCTTACACCCCGACCTTATTGGCGTCGGTTACCCCTAACCATCGTCGGTTTTACATAAACCGCCATCGGTCATACAAGACCGACATCGGTCTCTATGTTTATACCCTAGCCCAGAACAAAACCTAACAACCTCTCATCAGTTGACCTAAACAACCCAGAATCAAACCCTGACTAGTCCTAACACCCTGACAACTACCTACCTTTATGATCTGACCATAGCCTAGCCTATTATGTTAAGATTTGCTTATTGTACTTGAATGAGAAACCTAAATCATATCATCTATAGTAGGATTTCCTTTATTTATGGCATTAAATTGTTTTAAACAGTGGATTGACAGCCATCTAGGGAGTATCACACTTCCGGATCTAGCACACGTTAGGTAGTCCACTGTCACATATCATTTAACTCCTCTTTTGTGGTCTTGTTTTCTATTACAGGTAGTTCCTCCTAGCCAAAAGGAAGCTCTTACAATCGGCACTAGATCGAGAAGTCAGAACATGCACAATAACCATCAACCAACCAGCATAAATAGGTATTCCTCCTTGGCCCTTACCCTTATCTATTTCGTCATTCAAAAGGTAAAGAAAATGGTGAAACATTTTGGCATGCCTGGTGGGACCCATCAGGGGTTCTATTGCATTTTCTTCATTCCTAGGAAAAAGTTGTGTGTTTGTTTCCCTTCAAAAAGCTCACGCATTAATCTTTTTCCTTGGTAATCTTCTCTTCTTTCTAATTGCTCTAAAGGATACATTTTCTTTTGGTGCATTTAAAAAGAACCATTCTTCTTGATTTTTTGCATTTAGTGAAAGATCATACCCTCTCCTATTCACCATTTTTGTCATTGAACATAATCTTTTGATTTGGGCTTAAAATTGGTTGCATTAAATTATGATTTATTGGATTTAGCTCACATTAAAATGAGGGAAACCTATATGCTGGAAGTCATGCCCAACTGATGGTTGACACAAAGAATCATAGAAAGAACATTTTCTCTCTCTCTCTCTCTCTCTTACCAAACTTACACAAAATTTGAAATATACACATCTTTCTTAAACAACATCTTACCCAGGA
This sequence comes from Taxus wallichiana var. yunnanensis, assembly GCA_018340775.1. Lineage (NCBI taxonomy): Eukaryota > Viridiplantae > Streptophyta > Pinopsida > Cupressales > Taxaceae > Taxus > Taxus wallichiana. The sequence goes on along the minus strand of CM031243.1, from coordinate 575,981,895 downwards.
ACATATATGTCATGATCACACAATCTGATTGGCAGGTACTCCCCAACTCGTTGCCTCTGTCGAGTCATCATCTCAGAGGATGGCCCGCCCCGCCATAACATACCTAAAACCTCTCCTTTTAGATATCCTTCTTTGTAGGATGCCTTCCTAACCAAAAAAATTGTTCTAAATACACAGTCAGTTCTAAATAGCATAAGCTAAACAAACATAAGAAAATCACTGTTAGGATCGTGCTTTTTCTTAGCGTTCTTCTTGACTTGTGTTTTGAGGTGTGAGACTACGACTCTCCATTTTTCTTCTTCCTTGCACACTCCACCATCGTAGTTGGAGTATTCTGAATTTGTCTGAGTGTGCCAGGACCCCATATCCTCATTCTCAGGTTTCTGAGTTTGATTCTTCACTTAATTTAATTCACAAAACCTAATTTCTTCATTTCTTTCTAATTTCACAGTCACTGATGTCAGTCTTAATGGTATCCGCGCGGTTCACATCTGACCGTCGTTGGTTAAACCCTAACTGGTTTTGGCTTCTAGATTTCTAGTTATTTTACCTAGAATAGCCTTCATCACTCTTTCTGTTTTGTTTCTGGCCCTCAGGGCATCATCATATTTCTCCTTGTTGATACCTACTTATGCATGCACGCTTTGCCCTCTACAAATCCAACACTCCTATCTCATTCTTTGAGATTGGTTTTCTTCCACAGTGACCGGTATCGGTTTTCGTAAACCATCATTGGTTTGTTATCAACCATCACCGGTCAACCTAACCGTCATTAGTTTCCTATGTTTGATTTTCAAAATCTAGACATTGACCAGATTCACCTTCCGGACCCCATTATTCTCTGTTTCTATTGTTTTCTATGTCATCTACAGAATATAGTCTTACTAGGTCAGCACTTGTTCACATGGTGTTGACTCACAGCCAGACTAACACCCTCATATTCCACATTAGTCGTCAACCACTCCCACCTAGTCCCTCACCGCCTTCCATCCTGTCACCCATGGATCCAACCTTACCTACCACCATTATTGCAGGTGATGAAGAATTTACACGACTCCTTAATCAAAATCCCGTGGCCTTACAATTCTACCTTTCCCACTCTTCCACCCAAGACTCCTCAGGTCAGTTGATATACGGCATGCTTGTATCCATCTCTCATGCCCTTATTCCTACTTCTAGCATCGCCCCTAATAATGCGGCATTACCCTCACCTACTTCACCCCCGGTAGTTTCACAGCTAGGACCCATACCCTCCATGACCGATGCATCTGCAATATCACTCAGCGCTTGTTGCATCTATTATCCCCTCGTTGACCACCCAAGCCATAGCCCAGTCCGCACCCTTGTCTCACAAATACCCATTGCAACACAACCACCCGTGGTGTTGGTGACCCCTACTCCATTCCAGAATCTTATCCTCTCCATCCCACAAACACTACCCCCAATTTCTACTAGAGTCACGATGACCATCCCACCTACATACACATACTATCAACAACCCCCTATCTCGTATGTCACCCATTTTGGATACATACCCTCTATGTCGGTCCCCTATTCTCAACCTCCCTATTTAGCATCACCATACAATGGAATGTCGCCCCATCATAGGTTCAATACCATCCCCTTATGCCACAAGAGGAACCCTTCCACCACAACCTACCAATGACCTCATCAAGTTAATGATGGAAAATATGTAGACACTAGAAGCATCGGTTTCTGCTCATGCAATTCCCTCACCTATGATGAAATTTGTAATGAGCCTATTCACCCGTCCATTCCTATTCAACCATACCTTGTACATTGGGAAATGCCAAAATTCAACGCTTCATAGCAAAGAAGACCCACAACAACATTTGCGAGTCCTTTAAACATGGGTGTTACCTGATTTCCCATGATGACGCTTTACTTCTGAGGAATTTCCCAATGTCCTTGACAGACCTGCATTGACTGGTATAGTGGGCTACCAAGACACTCCATCTACTTGTTTAATCAAGTATCCCAAGCCTTCCTAGATCACTTCTCCATCAACATTGTTAAGAAGGTTACCATGACTGATCTTTATTCCACATGACAATATGATGATGATTCTATCGCTGACTTCGTCACTCATTGGTGCAGCCTAATTAACCATCTCACATTTCAATTACCTAAAAATGAACTCATAGAGCTATTTACTCGAGCTTGTGATAGAAACATCTCACCAACCCTATAGGTATAGACCTTTTGCACTTCGATGAGGCATTCACCATGGCACGGAAATTAGAAATTTGTGCTATCAAAGAAAAGAAGATTCAACTTTGTAACAAGAACATCACGTTTAAATCAAATGATGCTTCTTCATCTTCGAAACCCCAAAACAACTATTCAAAACCCAAAGGGTCTACCAATGTCGTAATTCTCAAGGCTGGCCCCTCATCAATCAAACCCAACCAAACCTCCTTCTAATCTCTCCCCCGTCCAAGATTTCCAGTTCAGATGAGAACAACGAAAGTACACTTCCATAGGAGAATATTATTCTTCCATTTTGGAAAAGCTTGTTAAGGCTGGTGCCATTACCCTTCCACCTATAAAACCACATACTGGTTTTGACCTTGAGTGCCCCATGCCCGCGTGGTATAAGGAACATGAATTTTGCAACTATCATCATGTCAAAGGTCATAGCGACAATAATTGCATCACCTTCAAGAATATCATCTAAGAAATGTTAGACAATGGAGATATAGTCTTGGATATCCCGAATGCACTCTGCTAACCAAAACCTGCATATCTTCAAGAAGCCATTCCCTAATCATGCCCCATCTTCCAACCAAGTTGGTGATACCTCAAACAATGATAGAAATGTCTGCAAGGTCCACACTATTTTTGATGACATACTAGTTACTTCCCAATTGCCTCATGTTCCTTCCATAGATGAAATCTTAGCCCGTGCTCCCCTACCTGCACCAGAATCTATTTCATCTACTCCTCTACCCATAGAGGAACCCCCTTCATTTTCCCCTTCACCCATGGAAGAGCCTATAATCAGCACACCGCCTTTGACCCCTCAAAATTCCAAGCAGTTGTCAGTGGCACCTCTCCTACTCATAGAAGATGCAGGTCCACCGCCTACACCAACACAAGGAGAGTCCACTTTGGCTAGCCCATCCTCTCCTCTACCCATAGAGGATCCTATCAAAGTACCGGTGTCTTTTAATGACCCTTCACCATCGACCTTCAAGATCATGTTGACATGCTTTCATCTCTCTTACCCAGTTCAGTTCAAGGCTAGCCATTTTCCTGTATCTCAAACACATTTTACGGGATTTCCACTCAATCCATGTTGGCCTTACTTACAACAACACAATTTTCATGCTTGGTTGATCACCTGGATTATGTCGATAGATCTTTACTTTGGGGATGCCTTCTACTACTTCCCCGTCTCAACACACATGCATTTGTCACTCATTGACACCTCCACTATCTATCCAAAGGTGTTTCACGCAACCAAACCAAACACAACCACAACTATTGTAATACCTTCCATGGCACCCCTCATGGCCCGACTCGCACCTCTTTTCATAGCCCAACACACATCTACACCCAAACCCATGCCTATATCATCTCCCTTACCTAAACCTATCACTACCTTAGGGGTCATACCGACAACTAGCCTTACTCACCCACCCATCAAATTAGATTTAGCCACATCTTCCAAAACTAACACTAAACTTACATCGGCCCTAAAAGAAGATCCAATCTCCTAGACCTCATACCCTAACCTCGCCTACCATGCCCTTATCACCTTCACCCCTTCCGTCCATCCTAGGACCTCACCCCTCGACCCTGACCAAGAAACCCCCGTCCACCGGTAAACCAAGAACACAACAACCCATTTCCCGTCACAGACCTCTACTATACCCAAGCGACCCACACAACTTCTGCCCTCACCTGTGACCTTCTTACCACCCATACCTCCACTACCATCAATAACTTCCTCACTACCCATGAAACTTTCTTATCTTTCACTCACGCCTCGCCCAACCCACACCACCTACCTCCACAAAGACCTTAGTTACCCCCGTGTAACTTTGCCTCTTCCACTATCGATTTTCCCTCCACATATCGTACGCTCAGATATCACTTGTACCCAAAAATATGCAACCTAAAGCTAAAAATCTGCTACCCTCCAATAAGGTAGTTAAACCAACCAAACCTTCCATCGCCAATTCTTCTACCTTGCCCCTACCCAAGTAGATACGACCAAAACCTAAGACCACACCACACACCAAACTAGTGGCCCAACCTACTCCCCCTCTTGTAAAGACTCTTTCTCCACAATCAGCCGTACCTGTACCCAAACCCACATTCACCTCCCATTGTGATCCACTAGCAAGGTCCTACGCCAAAATCCTAACCAATCTCCTCAAAACTTTTTTTCATCACATTAGCACCTCTTAAATGTTACGACCCACTCAAACCCAAACCAAAGGGGCTTGACGAAACCAAAATTTTTGCCTACCATCGTGTGCCAGGACACAATATAGAGAACTATAAGGCCTTAAAAACTACCCTAGTCAGATACTTCCGCTGACTCTAAAATCTTTGTCACCATACAAAGACTACAATCACCCTCTTATTTACCTCATGAAGTTTAATCCGTCGAAACCGTTACCCCTGACCCATATGACCTTTGGTATAAGCAATATGCAGACTATATTTCCCTTTCCATTCTACCCATCGATCTCACTCATAATGGACAACATTCCTTTCTTAAAAGTGTCTCTCATTATGTCAACATGGGTGGTCATCTTTACAAATGTGGTTTTGACAGCATTCTCTTGCGATGCCTTATAAGTTCTAAAATTCCCTACACCATTAAGGAAGTGATGGAATTTGTGGAGGTCACTTTAGTGGTCTCACTCTCACAAAACGCTTCACCTAGGTTATTAGTGGCCAACCCTAAACCATGACTTTTGTGATTATGTCAAATGTTGTGTGAAATGCTCTGGCAACATGTTAATCTCCATCACACCCTAGTCATGTCTTATAGGTCGCATATCGCGAGACCTTTGGAATTTTTCTCAATGGGGATTGGATCTTGTCGGTGAGATCAATCCCCATTATTCACAACACCACCAATGGATCATAACTGCTACTGAATATTACACTAAATGGGTAGAATCCATTCCCCTCATTTCCACTAAAGCTAAGAAAATATGTGAATTCATCAACCATCACATCATTTGTCATTTTGGTGTCCTCACCGCATTATCACTGATAACGGAAAACAATTCAAAAAGAAAACCCTACACAAACTATGTGATGATTTTGGCATCCAACTCGTTTTCTCATCACCGTATTACCCGCAAACCAATGGTCAATCCGAATCAAGAAATAAAACCTTGAGCAAAATTATTATGAAGGTAGTCAATGATATTGGGAAAGATTGGCATACGCACATTCCTTTCACCTTGTGGGCTTATCGCACTAGTATTCAAACTTTGACTCAAGCTGCCACCCCCTTCTCTCTCGGTCTCCACGATACTCGAGGTTGTCTTACCTCTCGAAGTCCAGATTCCATCCCTCCGCATCTCACTACAAGACATGCTCAATGATGATGAATTTTTCCAGGATCATTTGGCACAACTTGAATTATTAGATGAACATTGTCTCAACGCTCTTGACCATCTCCAAATCTACCAAAAACGTATCAAACGTGCCTATGACAAATGTGTTCATGAACGAACCTTTCAATTCGGTGACCTTGTCCTGAAGGAAAATCAACATGTAACCAAAGAGGAGAAAAGTAAACAGGGAAAATTTTCTCCTAATTGGCTTAGACCCTATATCGTTACCCATGCCTATGGATCAGGTTCTTATCATTTGTCTTCACTCGAAGGTAAACCCAAACTTGAGCCCCTTAATGCCTTGCATCTTCGACCATTCTATTGTTGATATCAAGTCCTATATCACTTTCTGTCAATTGATCGCTCATCCCTTGAGCATTTTTCACCTTCCATATTACCCATTTTGAGGATCCATGACTAAAAAAGAATCATGTGATTACCCGTCACCTTTTAGCCTTGTCTTCAATATGAGTACCACGGCTCTACTCATAGCATGATTCTCATGGATACTTTTCATCTTCTTCAAGATGGAATCCCATGGTCGTTCATCACTCAAAACCTCCTCTTCATAGTTAATCTTTGTGTGCTACGGTCTTGTCTTCTAAACAAGAACCTAATCATCCTCTATAGTCTTTTCCATTACTTAAATGTCTAAAAACAAAAAGGGATACCACTCCTTGAGTCAAACTTCCAGCAAAAGATGACTCCCTCAAAAGGGACATTTTTTCTTTATATTCTACAACTATCAATAGACTGCTCCCTTGAAAGACAACTATATATAATCATTACAAAAATATAATAACTATTCAGAAGCTTCTTACATCGATTAGCTTCACAAAGACCTCAAGGAGATAATACATCCATCCCATATAGACTTCCCGCATCAATAAGTCTATTAAAAACAAATAAATAAAGAAAAAGATGAAATTTTTGTCATGGACTTGCCTATTTTGGATTCTGGGTTTCTTGTTCCGAAATACACGTCGTCATACACTAAGTTACACTAAACCTCCCATTCTCACCTCCTTGCCTTTTTCACCTAAATTCCTCGTTACTCAAGGGACTTGCCACAAATGTGACATTTCGTGATCATGTGACTTTTCTTCACCCTTATAATATTCCATTATGCAAGGCTTGTAGGGTCTTATGTTCATAAGCCCATCTGGGGTATGATAGACTCATTAGGGTTCTTATCAATTAAGTAGCTCTTTTACCACATCTTATCATTTTCCTTCCTCATTACTTATTGATTATCCTATACAGGACCATATCCTCGACACATGTATTTAAAAATCACTCAACCATGCCTACAACCTAAAATCAATCATGCCTATGACCTACATCACCCATGCCTAACACCTATCAACCCATTATGCTATTTCACCCTAATCTTCCCTAGCTTATGGGAGAACTACATCGGCCTGAGGTCCCTTTTTGCCGGGACTATGTAGGTAGCACTCTGAGGGCATGGGGCCCTTGGAGGTTAGCTCGGCCACTCTCTACCCTAACCACCCCTCTTCCCTTTCCTATTCACATTCTACCCTAGTTAGTTTCCTTTTTGGAAATTAAACCAAACAAACAACAATTGCTTAACATCTTTACCATCATAACTTACACATTCATTTCATCTTGTCTACAATTTCTTTACCGTAATCATACATTTCCCTACAAATCATCTTAACATGATCCACATCATCATTAATTGCACAAATTAATGACTTAGAAACTCAATCATGCCTAAGTCAACCTGACTCAATCCATGCCTATGACTCAATCCATCATGCCTATGACCTCCGACTCCATCATGCCTAAATCAACCCGACTCCATCATGCCTATGACCTGAATCCATCATGCCTAAATCAACCTTGACTCCATCATGCCTAAACCGACCTGACTCCACCATGCCTACACGACCTTGACTCTATCATGCCTAATCCACTTGATTTCCACCTATATATATATATATATATATAACAATGAAAATTAACACATGTATACCATCCATACTATAAACACCATCATCTATAAATCAGATAGTTTATATAAAAATACATGTGAACATATATCCCAATAATACTCACAATCATCTCAAATTGCTCACATACATCCTCACCATCTTCGGCACACAGGCTGGTATATCATCAAAAATCTTGAAAACTCTCATGTACATCCTCACTCTCTTGCACGCAGCTAGTATATATCAAAAACAAACAACTATACAAAACAAGATGTCCATAGGGCTATCACATATCACCCCTGTTGATATCCTCCATATCTATTTCACATGTCTCCTCCTCCTCCTTTGCCTCTGTATTTATGTCCAAGAAGATTCTCACCACCCATCATCGGTCCCGCCGATCTCTGCTGGTACCTCTTCACGGGGCGGCCTCCGTGAACTGGTGGCCTCACTCTGACCCTATCTATGGGCTTGATGGCCCCCTATGCTCTCTATATTATGGGTACATGACCTGGTCCTCTCACTCGAGGCCTTCGTGCTCTATACTCCCCATAAGACAGAAAATATATCCCTGCGGCCATCAAAATATCCTGATAATACTGGACCTCGCCTAAGGTATCTCTCAATCTTCCTATCAGTACTATCTATGGTGGTGTCATCGGCCTCAGCCCTTGTACCTATCTCTCGGGACCCTGTCCCGCTGGTACCTATAAAGAGGGACCATGTTCATGTTCTCGTGCTAAGGGATCCTATCCCACTCTTACCCTTATTTGGGCCTAAAGGGCCGAACCTATGCCTATGTGTAGTGGCCAACCGCCTGCAAACTGTAATTTATGCCTATATGGCAGCCACTGTACCTCATCTCCATCTCCACTCGTGGTGGGTACCTATCCCTATGTTACTCGGGCTCAGTAAAGTGGCCACATGTGCCTACAAAATAGAAATAGCAACATGTACCTTTGAGCTGTCACCGCCCGCACTATACCCAACTGTGTAATTAGGTCGCCACCTACCCCTATAGGGCATCCCTCTGCATTGTGATGGTGGCTAAATCCGGTTGCCCCAGCCTCGGCGGTACTACTCGTAAATGTGCAGCCCACCACTATCTATATCTATCTATAACCTCGGCATCATCAATGCATCCTCTCTCCCGCTCCTCCTACCCTTTTAGAAATGTTGGTTGTGGTAGAGGAAGAGGCCTCTCCACATCATCCCTCCTATATTGTGGGAAAGGTGGTTGTATATCCCGAAGCAACGGCTTGAATTTTCGTCTAATCCTATCCACAGTATCATCTCGTGCTCTCCTACACGTCACCCCTCTATCCACCGTAGTAGCAGTTGTAGCTCTTGTAGCTCCTCTACCATCCACCCATATGATGGAAAACCCACATAGGGCCTCCAAATGATGTCCATGCCGGATAACCCCTCTAGAAATCGCCTGTAATAGGCTACATCATGTGTAGCTCTAGCTTCTCAGCACTCCCCAATCGCAGGAACCCATCGCCTGAAGCCCACTCAAACAAAACCTGACTTGAATGCATCACCGAGGCATACCGACTAGACGCACACATACAATGTGCTCATATGCCCAACAATGGAGTAGGAAAGTACAACACAGGATAAATCTTCGTAACCACCCATAAGCCCATAACTCTCTATATAATGAACCAGAATGTGGGCACCCATGCAAAATGGGTCCTGTCCTCCACCATGTCATGCAGAACCCCCATCAATGATCGTGGGAATCTCCCACCCTCCGCATCTAGCAGTGCAAAGCAGCAAACTACCTCCATCAAGAAACACTACTAGCCTCATCTCCTCTGGATGGGCCTCGGTACATATCTCCATAGCTCATACTGGCATTATGGAACCTCATCTCCGCCATCCCCTCACCAAACACGGTCAGCATCAACTCCTCAGAGGCCTCTAAGGAGATAGAATACACCTACGTCCCCACTATCGGTAGATGCAGGATCCTGTACACATCCTCCAGGGTGACTGTGATCTCACCCGTCGCAAATGGAAGGTATTGGTCATTGAGTCCCATCTGTCGATGAGAGTGACCATCAAACTCGGCTCCCAGACCATGTGTTGGTAGTGTCTGACCCCAATCAAGCCAACCTCTACAACATGGCACCAGTCCTCAGCGTCACACCCCCTCATACCTCCACGAGCAAGGGAGGTACCCTATCCCACATCTCAGAATCGGTCCCTCACCTGCACCCAACAAAACACACTATTGTCAAAACCTTACCATACTAAACACACCCCTTACCTCATAAACCTCGTATCCAACCCTCACTTCTTATCATACCCACCCAACCACTTACCCCTTGCTAGACAAATATATTCATGCCATTTATACCTACTCCCCTATTTTCCTCTCATGAAACCTACCATTACATCTCTTGACATATCCTTACCTCTTACCCTTGCTCTCTATGGCCCTATTTTCCCATAAAGTCACCGACACCAGTCAACAACAATCGTTATCGGTCATGTGTAACCGACATCGGTCACCCATTACTTGACCGATGTTGGCCAAATACCACCAACATTGGCCAACACTTAACCGGCATCATCCACCAGTGAGCAAAGCCAAACACGTCCAAACCCCCAAATTTTTCCCAAACCCTCAAAATCTACCCTAATCCTCCACTCTAACCTACCCAAACCTATCCTAGCTTTATTCCCAATCCTATTTAACCTACATTGGACCTTCCCACCCCTCATTTCCTTCCTTTTTACCCATACATTCCCAATAATAAACTTACACCCAAATTTTCACCCAACCCCATTTAAATAGCCTATTTCAATCACAAATACAGATCGATAGAATCCTACCTCATCTCGGTGTCTTCAAAGACAATGTCATGTCTGGTCCGCTTGCTTTGGGTGGTCCACCAAACCTTCTCCCACCTCTACCATGTCTAATCACCAAATCCAATCCTCTTGACCTCCACCCAATCACAATCGATCCCCTTTGCTCGTGGACCCATCTACCTGGCTCCTCTAACCAACCGGATCTCTCCACCTCAACAGGATATCGTCCCTCGTCCTTTCCTCCTGAAAAAGCACAACTCATTCAGTGCTCTGTCATTTTCACAAAATCCAAAACGTACAAATGAATCCATATTATACGGATTTTTCTTTTTTTATACACCCATGCCGACTGACCGACATCGACATCGGTTATACCTAAGCCGACCTCGGACCTGTGCCCTAGCACACCGTGGTCGATTATACCCAAACCGACATCAATCATCTGCCCTAATAAACCGTGATTAGCTTACCTAGACCGTCACCGGTTACGTATGACCGACATCGGTTACCTGTCATACTCTTGCCCATACCCTTTCCCCATTTCTGACCAACACTTAACCAAACTAGCCACTGTCGTTTGACCTTACCCACCCTTATTGTAACCAACCTCCATGCCTACCTTACCTATACTTGTCCTTAATTATGTTTTGGGACTTGTTATTTTACCCATACCTCGCCCTACCCGTGCCATGACCTAGCTACCTGGACTGGAACATTGTTAGTGACTGTGAACTCATGTGCTCGTTATACCTTGCGACATTGTTACCCGTGTTGTTTGACCTAATGACCTTACCTTGCCTCTTGTCATGTCGTTTATCTTGACCCAACCTTTGGTGTACTGGAACATACCTAAATGTTCCTGCACCTAACCTGTGAAGTGCTTCCGCACCATATCCTATACCTTGGATACCAGAATCACCTCAACCTTGTTTGGATAAACCTATCGACCTTAGATGATGTAGAGTTTACATGCTCTTCAACCTGGTACCGTGCCACAATTTATACGTGTGTGTGCGTTTGACTGTCGCTACCTTTGACCCTGGCCCATTACCTTGATTACCCGATTGACCTTTACCCAATTACCCCATTGTCCACCTTCCTCTTCATCACATCCACCTTTATCAAACCACTCACCGATTCTGTCTTCTACCTCATTCGTTCCTAGTTTGAGGGGGATCACCTTCACCCACACATGGGGCAACCACATCTTATTTTTGTCAACGTTGCTTACTAATACAAGCTACACAACAAAAAGGGGAAAAATGTAGACACCAAAATTGGGTCACACTCCCCTTGGTCCCTTATCAAATAACCATCTCAAACATACTCATCTAACCATGGCCCCTTCCACCCCACATCACTATTAATTTAATTAATTAAATTAAATTAATATATATCCTCACAATATTTATTATCTAATTATCTTAATTCCTACCCCACCACCTCACCCAGCCACCTCACCCTAGACCTATTCTTGGCATGTTTCCATAACTAACAATAACTAAGTCTTACTTGCCTTAATGAGCTAAGATTTGGTCTAACCCTAAAATCAATTCCTAAAATCTCTCTAACCACATTCTCGCTCATTAGAAGGGAAGTTTCCGTTCTAATCCATGAGAATAAACAAACTAGGCCAAAAGAAATTAGAAAGATCTAGCCCATTTTAGTAAACCTAGGGAATCCCGCCCTAACCGACACCGGTCACCCCTAAACCGACGCGGTCAACCCGAACCATCGTCGGTTACCATTTATTCACCTAAGAAACCTTCTTTTTGGGTTGGTACATTCGAGAGCAAGATGAGGGAACTCATAGATGCATGCAAGTGAAACCAACATCCTTTCACGTATCCAGACATCCAAAGCCATCACCAAGATAGATATTGAAGCATTGCACTCACGGAATAATTCTGGGAGCCACTGCTATGATAGCAAACACCATTCTTCCGATCAACTACCATTATCATTCACCAACAAGTCTCGCATCACAAGTAAGTACATTTCTACCAACATTGTCCATTCTAGTGTAGTTAGCTTCTATTATTTATGTCATCAATTTATACTTTGCATACTCATTCCCCCATCTCTTTCTAGTTTATAACTCAAATATTTCCTTTACCCACATCACCAAATCACCCATTCTCACCTACTATTCATTTCGAGTATATCCGATACCCCTATTAACATCTTTATCTACCCTACCCGCCTTATCGATCCCGGATCAAACCCTATAATCGCTTTCCCTTTATTCTCTTACACCTCGACCTTACCGACGCCGGTTACCCCTAACCATCATCAATTTTGCATAAACCGCCATCGGTCGTACAAGACTGACATCGGTCTCTCGTGTTTATACCTGCCAGAATAAAACCTAAAAACCTCTCATCAGCTTGACCTAAACAACCCAAAATCAAACCCTAACTAGTCCCAACACCCTGACAACTACCTACCTTTCTGATCTAACCATAGCCTAGCCTGTTATGTTAAGATTTTCTTATTGTACTTGAATGAGAACCTAAATCATATCATCTACAGTAGGATTTCCTTTATTTCTGGCATTAAATTATTTTAAACGGTGGATTGACAACCATCTAGGGAGTATCACACTTCCCAGATCTAGCACATGCTAGGAAGTCCACTGTCACATATCATTTAACTCCTCTTTTGTGGTCTTGTTTTCTATTACAAGTAGTTCCTCCTAGCCAAAATGAAGCTCTTATAATCGGCATCGGATCGAGAAGTCGAACTGCGCGACAACCATCAACCGGCTAGCATAAACATGTATTCCTCCTTGGCCCTTACCCTTATCTGTTTCTTCATTCAAAAGGTAAAGAAAATGGTGAAACAATACCATATTTTTTACTCTATGCACACTTGAATTTCATGAGGTATATGAGTATGATGTAGGATACACATAACTTTACATACTTATAGATGTTGGAATTTCCTCTTACCCAATGGCCTTACTAATTTGGGGGAATATTATATACACTATCAAGTGTTATTGTTTCATAGTGTAGACACCCTAAAAATACATACATATTTCTAGCCTATATATCCATATCCAAATCATAGTATGATAATTCAAGTTCCTTTAGAATTAATTAAATTAATTCTATCATGATCTAAGTATTCATCCCTTTAATATTTAATTTAATTAAATCTATCACATCCCCTTTAGAATTAATTAAATTAATTCTAATTACACTTAAACTATACTCCTATGATCCTTGGCTAATTTAATTAAATAATTATTTAATTAAATGGTTAATTACCTACTCATCCTCCACTTAAGCTCCACTTCACTATCCTAGTCACCCCACTCAACTCCACTTCTAGAATCCTACAAAGGTGGAAGCAACAAAGTTGCATGTACAACCACCTTCCCGGATACAAACTTATTGCCAACTAAAAATTTATTGCCCCTCAATGGATATTCAATCCATTCAAACTACTATAACCTCCTCCAATGTTATTTTAAGAATATGCATTCATGATTTCATTAAAACCTTCAACCACTCCATGGCCTCTCCTTCAATTATAAATAGTAGGTCATATCATCCTCTTACAATCCTTCGAAGATTTGTGCAATTACAACCAAATTTTGTTCATTTGTCATTCAAATTTGCATCCTCATGTCTATTTCCTGCTCGTAGCATCATTCCTTCATTTGGAGATCAATTTAGAGCATCCACAATCCAACAACCATAATAAATTCAACAAGTGTGTGTGCACTTCAACAATTTCATCATTGAGGTTGCAAGAGAAGCTTGATAAAAGGTTTTTGTTTTTTATTTGCTTGTCTTTCACTTTGCTAAGTTTTTCCTTGTATACAATTCTGGCACACCTAGTGGGACATCCCACACCTTTTCTTTCATCTTTAGTTTATTTTTTATTAAAAATAACTTAATCTGTGTTTTCTTTGTCTTGTTTTAGACTAACTATCCAAATTTGAGAGTGTTTGGTGGAGAAAACTGAGAATAATCATAAAAATAGTCAAAATCCCATACTACCAACCCAATTTTGATCACCTACAGGAAGCATGTGCTAGCATACTATTGTGTGTGCTAGGGTCACTTGTGAAGTGTGCTAGTGTAGAACTTCACGCAAGAGTGTAGCTTTGCATGCACTAGTATATCTCTCTACGTGCTAGCATAGTTCTCTAGTTTTTCCTTCTGCACCTTGCACATGTTAGTGTATTTATACATGCGTTAGCATAAGACTTTATGTGCTAGCGTTAAACAAATTTCCGCCCTCTATTTTAACACATTCCTTTATTACATAAACATGTTCACCTTCACACGCTAGTGTTCCCTATCATTTTATTGCACCTATATCGCACACGCTAATATCTCATTATATGTGCTAGCATTCTATCATTGTGATTTTCTCGACGTTTGTATTTTTCCAGCAAGTTAAATTTATTCTAACCACTATTTTAGATCTATTTAAATCCTTTTCTTACAGGTGTGTTATGATTAATTCATTTAAGTGCTTATTTTTTCTCTTAGCTTTCATTTAATCTAATTGTGACAAACTCCCGTGTATGCTCTTTGCTCACAATTTTTTTATGTGACCTTGAAAATAAAAAATGTGAGTTTTCCCTTTATCTTTTCTATTGTGATTTTCACCTCAGGAAAACTACTAACTCATCATTAGGGACCTTCTCTGCAGGTTACATTTAAATTAAAGTACTAACTACATGCTACCTTTCCCGTGGAGTCAATTAATTCTAGGTACTTAGGGAGAGAACCATTTTTATAGGAATCCCCACTTGACCAAGCCAACTTAAGCTTAGAGGCCTTCCTTAACAATGTTATTCTCGTTTACTTTACGTGTTACAAAATTTGTGTTCCACACTTTTATCATACTCACTCTACACACCTATCTTTTAAACGTATAATCAAAGTTCAAGTCTTGAGTTTTGGATACCCATGTCCTAACTTAAGCACATTCATTCCACATTTGAGTCTTGACCTATGGTATTCATTTTATCATTATCAAGCATGATCATTTTTCTAAGCCTTCTAGTTTAACATTCACATTATTAAACTCTAAGAACTAACCCGTTGTACGTATACAAATTTAACATTCACTTTGTTAACTTTTAGGAATTTTTCATTTTTAAACCTCTTCCATCTTAGCATTCACTTTGCTAAGAGTCGAGCTATCAATCTTAGCTCCAAAATATTCCATTTTAACATTCACTTTGTTAAGGGTTAAGCAATCAATCTTATTCTTAAGTCTCTTCCACCTTATCATTCACTTTGTTAAGTGTTGAGCTATCAAATTCATTCTTTAAAGTCTCTTCTATCTTAGCATTCACTTTTTTAAGGGATGATCAACCAATCTCATTTTTCTAAACTCTTTCATCTTAGTATTCACTTTTTTAAGGGTTGAGTAATCAATATTCATTTTTAAACTCTTCCATCTTAACATTCACTTTGTTAAGGGTTGAGTAACTAATCTCATTTCTAAACTCTTCCATCTTAACATTCACTTTGTTAAGGGTTGAGTAATCGATCTTCATTGTTAAACTCTTCCATATTAACATTCAATTTGTTAAGGGTTGAGTAATCAATCTCATTTCTACATTCTTCCATCTTAACATTCACTTTGTTAAGGGTTGAGTAATCAATCACTTTTTGAAATCTCTTCCATCTTAGCATTCATTTTTTAAGGGTTGAGTAATCAATCTCATTTTTAAAATCTCTTCCATCTTAGCATTCAATTTGTTAAGGGTTGAGTAATTAATCAATCTTCATTGCTAATCTCTTCCATCTTAGCATTCATTTTGTCATGGGTTGAGTAATCAATCTATCTCATTGTTAAACTTTTCCATATTAGCATTCACTTTGATAAGGGTTGAGTAATCAATCTCATTTCTATGCTCTTATATCTTAGCATTCACTTTGTTAAAATTTAAGTACTTGATCTTCATTGTTAATCTATTTTATCTTAGCATTCACTTTGTTAAGTGTTGATTAAATCAATATTATTCCATAAGCCTCTCATTTTAATATTCACTTTGTTAAAATTTGAGCAAGTACTTTCATCTCCAAATATTTTATTTGTGACATTCACTTTATTACAAATCTAAGCATATTTTTGACATTGTTATAACTTGATCAATCAATTCAGTTTTCTAGTCATATATTTTGGCATTCACTTTGCCAAACGTTAAGCACATTTATTTAATCACTACCCCTTATATCTTGGCATTCACTTTGTCAATGTATAAACACCCGTCAAATAAGTTTTCACATTACCCTTTTTTCATACAAAATGGTGGGTTCACGCAAGACATCAAATGACGAGTTATTTGAAAAAATTCATGAGATGTCAAAAAAACTCTCTCATATGGATTCCCAACTTAGTGAGAAATCAACAAAAAATCCAATCACATAACCTAGCAAAGAAACTACTCTGCGCAAAGTCAAATGTCATTTTACACCCTCGAAGAAAGTCTCTCTAGTGTCTTTCATCAATTAGCAAAGGCTAAAATGATAAAATATCCAATCACAAGACCCTTCTTTAAAGGGGAACCCAATCCTAAGTGGTATAAAGAATTAGAATATTATGAATACCACCGCATCAAAGGCCACTCTACAGATCATTGTTTAAGTCTTTGTCATTATGTCCAAGAATTAATTAATGATGGAGTCATTGAAATAGAAATCGACAACGAAGCTATCAAAATTGAAAACACGTCAACTACTACAACTTCTAGTGAAGAGTTGAACATTGTCCAAAATTCTTTACATGATAAAACTCAACGAGATCAAGATGACAAGGGTCAAGGATCTATAAACCAAAACCAATAAATATCTCCTCCAGTGTTTTTTCCATTTAGCTCAATCAGAAATTGAAAGTGTTTTAGACAATTTTCTTTGAACATCGAATGGGAACTTGAACATGATCCAAGACTCCTTTCTAACCCATGACACAAATGAATACTCTAAATAAGAGGTTCAATAATCAAGCATCGTTGAGATATATTTTATCCTTTCAATGCTAGATCCTACACCCGACATCCCTAGTATTGTTTTAGAGACACAATGACAAAAAAGTTTATACACTTACAACAACGCAACCTTCCATGTCCATAATACCTCAAATGATCAATCTTGAATTTAATAATGTTTCAAAATAGTTATCCACTGAGAGTCTTCTTTTTTTACATAACATTATTAAACAGTCAATGATGATACCTATGTGTCAAGACATCCATATGTGTGCACTCCATGAGGTGCATATTCCTAGGGGTATCCTCACACAACCATTTCAAGATTTAATTGCAAATCTATTGTCAAACAAATTAATCCAATTCCTGAAAGGAGAAACATTGAATATTTTCTCTCTACAACCTACAAGATGCCTTGATTCCCCTCTATGGATCAATCCTTCACTCCTCGCATCATTCCATTCATGGATGAAGGCCATATTGATGTAGAGAACCTTTTCAAACACCAATCATCTAAATCTTCTATTCCACCTACATTGGAAATCATTCACAAAGGTATTGGGAATATGAATTCCAACATATTCTCCGCATTGACAAATTACCTCTAACATCACATAGGTTTTTCAATCTCATCAAAAACTTATCCAATCACATACCCGTCAACTTGGATCTAGTTTTCCCAAGTCTTATACGTCAGGACTAGTTAATTCTCTTCCCATTGACTTGGACCTTGTCCACCCAAGTCTCGTAAATCATGACTCGATTGAATCATAAGTTTATTGAAAATATTTTTGCCTACTTCATTGACTAAGACCTTTTCTAATCAGGTCTCGTAAATCATGACCATTCAAATTTCCTAAACATGGACTTCTTTCATGATGATAATTCCATTACAAAACACTTTCATCTTATCTAAAAAAGGTCCATTGCAAAACCCTCATCCAAAAATCATAAAAATAGAATAAAAATCCATATCAAACCCATCATCAATGTACTATATGAAAATAAAAAACATAGAAGCAAAAACATCTTATCCACAGGTACTCTCCACACTAGGGGAGGCCGCTTGCATGGTCATCTCATTTAACAAACAAGGTTAATTGCTTCATCTATTGGTAGATATCTTAATCATGACAACTTTATCTCTCCACATTCTTCGCATATACGACATAGGTTAATATATTCTATCTTAGTCATTGTGTGTCTCATCCTTGTTATGGTTATAGCCATTCCAAATATTTTTACCTACGGTTTTTTCTAGAAACTTACTAAAAAATCCCTCTTTCCAAAATCAAGCTCTCTCTCTCTCTCTCTCTCTCTCTCTCTCTCTCTCTCTCTCTCTCTCTCTCTTTAGCGTAAGAAATAAACTTATTCACCTAGATATTTTGACCGTCCATCTCAATTTACAAGTGTTAAACCCTTGCATCCTACTAGTCGCATTCGGCTGAGATTTGGGGCAAAGTGTTCCTCCCAACAAGAAAATATCATCAAAAAGGAAAAATCAATTTAAAAATACAAAAATAAATCACTTATTACACCTTTCATCCTTCACAATCTATGGTGATGAACCCACACTAGAAGTGTGAGACTGGGAACAGTGGAAGTTATCCTTATTTTCCTATGTTTTGTCTTCGGTGTTGAGCCCTTTCCTCTTACTGGTGGCATGGGGCAAGATATAGGGGGTCATTTAAAAAAATTGCACAAAATAAAGCCTTCAAAAAATATGAATCAAAAGTGCTTAATCATACATATCCCAAGAAGTTGCTCATGTTAAGAGAGACAACAATTCCTTCAATCGGATCTTGCCAATTAGTAGGCCATCAATGGATCTAAGTCTAGTCAGGATCTATAAAGTGAATCATCTTAGAATCAATCAAATAATCTTGACTAGAGACGAGTCATATTCTCCTAAATGGACCATTGTTACACCTTGTTTCTTGACATCCATCATCTTCATTTTCATATCATTATATCATTTGTCTTACATCCTTCTTAGATCTTGGTGTTGAGCCCTCACATATTACTAGTCTTGTGGAGCTAAGAATGGAGTTTGATATCTCATCCCTTTATCATCTACAATCTATTTTTCCAATGGACTGAAATATTTAAATTTGTTTAAATATGAGTGTGGATAGTGCCCACCTTATCGAGGCAAAAATCTAAAATCAAAAAAATACAAAAAAAATCTAAATATTAAAAGAAATCCCAAAACAATATAAAACATTCAAAGTACAAAAAAAAAATTAAAACATGTCAAAATCCAAAAACATTCAAAAATGTTTCACAAAAATAAAAATTAATGTCAACGCAGCTTAAACAATATCGTCATTTGACCATAATCCTAATGATCATTCCAGATCATCCTACGATTATTACTTCTCTTACCCTTGGCATGTATTATTGCTTGTGGGCAAGACCATCAATCAAACCTTCACGTGTATTCTCACTTGGGGAAACTTTGGTTTTCAAGTTTTTCCTTGCATGTATCCTTTCCTTAAAACTAACCCAATCCATTTGCAGATCAAACTTCAACAAGATCCAATAAGAGTGTCACGAGGAGTAGTTACTCCACTCTTTGTCTGATCCAATCCCCTCAATATATTGTTTCTGGGGAAATCATATATGTTTGTTCTTCACTATGGAACACATTAGGGTGATAGTTATATATCATTATTAATAGTTATATATCATTATTAATAGTTGTGTTGCATTATTGTTGTTATGCGTTAACTTAGCGTCTGTAGTTTTGTTAGCATCCCGGTTATATATAATCTTGGTGTGTTTGTGTTGTTGTGTGCATAATTTTGTTTTGCAATCTATTTTTTGTGTATGTTTCTCATCATGGTGTTAATTTTCATGTGCAATGATATAACAAAATTAACACAATCATCATATATCAAGAATAAAATTTAAGCTAAAAACATAAAAGCTTAGTCATAAGCATGTAATCACCTTGCATATAATCTCGGATACTTTGGGCATTCACTTTGTTTGTGTATTCATCAAATACAACTTTCATACATTGAACATTCACCTTGTTCATGTATCAATCAATCCAAACTTTTATATGTTGAACATTCACTTTGTTCACGTATTAATCAAATCCAAAGTACATCAAGAGTCTTAGCATTTGGGAATTCGTTGTATCTAATCTAAGAAAATATTTCATCAAATAAATCATCATGAAAGTTTTTTTGAAATATGTGTTTATTGGCCTTTTATCTGTCTCCCTCTCCCGCATGGTTTTTGTATTTTTCCCCTACGTCATCTATGCCTTTGGATTGGTTGGTTTCTTTTTTCATCAAGGTTACCCTACTTAGTCTCACCTTGCATTGTTTCATGCATGCGTTCGAGCATTTGGTGATTTTTGCATCCATTGAGCGAGTTTGTTTTGTACATATGAAATCGTGTTCTCGCATTGTGTTGATTTGCCTTGCCTTGCATTCCTTTTCCTTGGACACTTTTTTTTGGGTTACATGCTCTATGAAACAACTTTTTGTTTGCTTGTATTGGTTGTGTATGTGCTTTCCCTATGTCATGCGTTAGAGCCATTGTTGTGTTGTTTCCCATATTGAGGTCGTTTACACCTGCTCACTTGGAATCCAACCCCGCCTCATTTATTCTTTTTTCCACCTTCCCTGTTACATTTAAATATCATTTCCCACCTATCCTTACTCCATGTGGGCCATGTCCCATGTTATCCCTCACTGTTCCTTTGACCGCGTTTAAAAATATTCTCCTCCCACATTTAAAATTTTCAAAGCGAGTTAGCACTCTCTTCGTTGATGCCTCATCTTCACTATCAATGGACACTAATCTTCTATCACTCAAGTTATTTTGTTCGATAAGGAAAGGTTTCCCTTTGGCTCTGACTCTTTTTGTCCTAGCAGTGGATGTTTTCGGTTACCTTCTTTTCAATAGAGCTGCTCAAGGGAGATTAAGAGGTATTTATCTTCCTAATCATCAATCCCAACTCATCAATGACCACTTTGCAGATGACTCTTTTCTCACTCTAGCTGAATCGGAACAAAATGTGCAGGAGGCACTTTCTTGCTTGGATATTTTATGTAAATCATCTGACTCTAAAGTTCAGTTTGCCAAATCTTTAGGTTTCCACCAAATTCCTTGGCCTATGCCCGACTAGTTGGTGGCCTATCCCTAGCACTGGATTCAACGAGGAGAAAGATTCCACTTTCTGGGAATTCCTTTTTCCTTTGACAAAGGAGTCTTCCACCTTGTGGCAATTTGTGGTTGATTGGGTTGAGCAGAAAGTGTAGAAATGGATCTCTCATCTGTTATCTTTGGCCAGGAAGTTCCAGGTTTGCACTAAAATTCTTTTTGCCACTCAGGTCTATTATGCAGCTTGTTGGTGTCCCTCTCGTGCCTCCTTTGAAAATTTGGCTAAGCTCTTGCAGGATTTTCTTTGGTCTAGCTCTAAGCAGGGTGGTTTTCATTGTGTTGCTTGGGAGGTTTGCACTCTTCCTAGGGATCAAGGTGGTATGGGTGTTGTTGATGTCTATAAGAAGAGTATCTCTCTATGCACTAAGTGGGTTGTTCGTTGTATCTAGGGCAACCAAGCTTGGAAGGTTTTGTTACGACATTGTATCTCTTCAGGAGCACCATATGGTAAAAAATGCTGGAAAAACATTTCATACTCTCTAATTACTAAATTTCCAATTAACATACCTAGCACCTTTGTGGTCAAAATCATCTGGAAAACATTTGAGATGTCAAACCCTTCATGTGGTAGGTTGGTGATGGATTCCAAATAGGTCCCTCTTTCAATGAGTGCAATCTATGGTGGTCACCTATTTTCTCTCCCGACGATCTCTTGCTTGCAAAAACCCCAACATCAAATGAATGTGGTTAACTCATAAAGGTTTCTCTACCATCTGGGACCTGGTTTCCTCCTGGGATTGGCTTCCTTGGCCAATGCTGAAACAAAAATACAATCTGGATAATTCTGATATGCCTTTAATTTTGGCTATTCAATATTTTCTACCTGATGTTATGCTACATAAGTTGGGCCTTCAGCCACCTAACGCTTGGTGGAAAGATTGACGTTGGAACGTGGATATTCCACTTTTACAATACAATTCAAAATTTATCTACTCCTTGTTATCTCTTGTTTCGTCAGCTTTGGATAAGCTCAATACCATATGGTCATTATATTCTTCTCATGTCACCTGGTTAAAGCATCTCCAATGGGCCTAGAACCCCCTATTTGATCCGAAGCTCAATTTCTTTCTTTGGTGTCTGATCTATCAGGGCCTTCCATTAGGGGAAAGATTAAGTCATATTGGAATTCCTAATCCAGTTTGTAGTTGTTGTGGTCACCCGAATTCCTTCAAACATGTATTTTGGTTTTTCCTCAGTGCGTGAACATGCTTGGAATTGGATTCACTCCCTTTTTCATCCATTTCACCCTAAATTTTTTTATTGGAAAGTTGTTTTGTTTGGTGACCATGCTATTTGGCCTTCCTACATTACTTCCCTTTGGCATTTATTTCATTCTAGGTTATTTTGTTTCAGCTATGGAAAGCTAGGAATACTACCTTATTTCAGCATTGTACTCTTTCTGTTGAGCTAACCATTAATGAAAAGGTGGTTATCTTGTCTTTTGTTCACATGCAGATTCAAGAACAAGCACAAAGGTGGCGCCTGGGTTTTCTCATCTCCAAGCGGCTTGTTTGATCATGGGCAAGCGGTCAGTTCCTCTAGATGATGATGATCGGAACCCCCGCCACCCCACCACCTCATGACGTCATGGTCAATCCCGATTATTCCAAAAGCACCCGGCCATCTCCGCCGCTAGCTCACTCAGGGCCCTCTTCTTCTAGTCCTGTTTGTAGCTTGTTGGTGTGTGGTAAGGCGATGGCGAGCTCTTCCAATCGGGGCTTTCCACCGGTGGGGATTCCCGATTTGTAGCTCGCCACCCCTAGGTGGGGAATTATGGTTCTACTCAGCATTCAGATGCCCGACTAGGATGGTTGGTTGCTCAATCCACCTTCACACGAGTTGCGCTCCCTCAGCATTCTTCCACTGTAGGATGATCCACCTCCTCCTCTGGGTGTCGTGGTTCCTTATGCCTAATCATGTTTTCTCTTGATGTAGTTTTTAGTGCTCTCTCTTCACCTGTTGGTTGTTATTTGTAGCCCTATGTGGCATGTTTTTGTTCACCCTCGTGGCTTGTCTTTTTTCTGCCCTCATGGCATTTGTTCTTTTTGAGGCTATGAACACTGCCAACCACCCCTTACTATATAACACTTTGTATTATTTTTTCTATAATTTAATATAAAGGTGGTTTCAATAATAAATTTTTCAAAGCTCATTAAAACACATGACTTTTATTTATATACAAAGTCGATTTATTACAAGCGTATGATGTTTTTTAAAAAAGTGATTAGTGTTATATGTCGTGGGTTTATTAAAAGGTCGGTGTTAAATAAAAGTGGGGTAGGCGGGGTTTATTAAAAATTGGGTGGAAATAATATAAGGTGGGATTTTAATATATGTCGTATGTGTTTATTAATATAAGATGGTTTTTTAATTTTAGTTAGATTATAATCTAAATTTAAGATCTAACTTTATTATTCTATGTTAAGCCCCTTTTTAAAGTTTTAGTTAGATTTAATCTAATATAGATCTAATTGTTTTTGAAAGGTGTTATTAATAAATTAGATTTTAATTAAAATTTTAAAATCTAATTGCATTTTCAAGTAAAGAGCTTATTTTTATTTAAACTTAGGCATCTAATTAAAAAATTAGCTCTTTTTTGTTGATTAGTAGTAAATTAAAATAGTCAATTATTTAATGTTATTATCAATTTTTGTACTCTTATCTTCTAACATTAAGCTAACTCGATGTTTCTAAAGTCGATTTTCTAAGCGTTATTGGTTGTTTTTTCTCCATTGTGTCTTTGAGTGTTTTATAGTTCTTGGAGGTCATCTGGACTCATTTCGAGTCATATTGAGCATTGTAATAACCCTTGTTATTGCTTACAGACTAGTGAGTGTGTCCACCACAGTCTTACGGCATGGAGGTTTCGCTTTCTGCAACGTGAGACATTATTTCTCACACAACTATTTTTCTCCCCTTCTCTTGTTTTTTTCTCATTTTGTGCTTGCATACAAAGTGTCAAACTATGCGATTAATGAACCTTGATTGTGGTCTCCAATCTTACACATTATTAAATTGATGGTAAGGTGAGTGACTAACTGGTTCTCAACGCACATTCACATTTGATTGTAATCAACGCATTAAACTATAAAGTGCCAAATTTAGGGGGTCATTATTATAGTTACGAGGTGTTATAATTACTTGCAAATGCATTTTCGATTGAGCCCAATGTCTTGTAGCCTTAAGTGTATTCTCGAACCCTTATTTTCTTGCATTTAGGACGCATTTTCAGCTGATTCCAACATCCATTTGAGCGTGTTTTGTCATTCATGACCCTTCTACATTGATTGCTCTTATTTATGGATGTGTCATGGAGTATGTCCTTTCCAGACTTATGCTTCATAGTTATAAATCTACATTACAGACCTCCTCTACTTCTACTTGGTAGGGATAATTATGCATCATGGCGTTTAAGCATGGAATTTTTCTCATTCAATAATATCTTTATCCATACTTGTATGGACAAGTACCTAGCCCCTAGTGATTCATATCAGCTTAATGATTGGCTTAACACTTGTGACATGGTTCTTGGTCATTTGTTGATGTATATTTCCATGCCTCTTCACCATCATGTGGCGCACACAAAGTGTCCTCACACAATTTGGAACATTATTAAATCCTTATTTGGAGACCCTTTCTAGATATCCATTATTGCTTCTTCTTATGATATAGATTTTTCCACACCTTTCATGTGAGGATAGTTCAACCGACAAAGATTTTCTTGTTCACATTTCTGATGATGAGGTTTGTTCTTCTAGTTTTGATGATGAGAGTATTGATGAAGATACATCACCTCCCTCTCTCGGTCACCCTTCAGAGAATGTTGAACCCCCTCTTTATCCATCGGACACCAAGCATTCATGTTCCCAACCTCATACTTTCATTGCACCCTATACTCTTACTACTTCTTGTGATGATGATTCATACCTGTCAGACATTTCTCTTCTATTTTTCAAGCAACCTTTTTGGGACGAGTATCTACCAAACCTTATGTCTCTTCATAGATCCTACTTGTGTTGCATTATAGAGAGTTTCTCTTCCGAGCCTTCTCACATTTTCACTTTGGAGGAGTTCTTAATCTCCTTTGTGAGAGTTACCCTTCTAGGATATACATCACTTCTATTATTTCAAATATCATTTTTGATCCACCTCTTCTTGTGGGTCATCATTCTACCATTGTGGGGATTGTTGTGCATTCACTTCATATGGACATTTTTTCAATGAATGATCCATAACCACACTCTGACAGTTCT
This sequence comes from Taxus wallichiana var. yunnanensis, assembly GCA_018340775.1. Taxonomy (NCBI): domain Eukaryota; kingdom Viridiplantae; phylum Streptophyta; class Pinopsida; order Cupressales; family Taxaceae; genus Taxus; species Taxus wallichiana. The sequence goes on along the minus strand of CM031243.1, from coordinate 575,956,115 downwards.
ATGTTCATGGCATTACCTTCAACTCTTTTGCACTTACTTGCTAGACCTTTGTCACATTTCCATGGACCAAATTCAGAGTTCTTCGTATTGCTACCTTAGGTTTCCTTCGCTGAGTGGGTGGACTTACAGTACTCCATTTCTGTCCTTTCTAAGGGTAGAAACATTGTTTGATATGGATGGACCTTATTCACTCTATATGCGAAAGACCACATCATCGACACTCTACTTGGAGATTTCATAGTGTTCCAGACTTTTGATACATTGCAGGATTCTTCACCAAACCCTTTACTAAGGCCAAGTATCCTTTCTTGTGCTCTCATCTTGGGTGAGGTCCATTGCATCTTCTCATCTTCTCTTGTCTCTCATATCCTTCTTTTCTTCATCTCTTATTTCCTACTAGAAATATTGCATTTTTACATGAGTACCTTATTAGGCATTTAGTTTTCGGGACTCATTTGAATCATCTTTCTTAGGTTGGTTAGGTAACTTTTTTATCTTTTGTAGAATCGGACACTTTCCCTCATGGATTTTCTCCACTACTTAAGATCCTTCTTGTTCATGGGTACCTCATCAATTCTAGTTGTCAGGACCCATTTCTATCCTCTTCTTCTTTCTAGAGATATTTTGTTTGTACATAGGCACCTTATTAGGCCTCTAGTTTTTGGGCCCCATTGACACATATTTCTTAGTTTTCTAGGGGAGTCTTCTTTCTGTTTTGACTTTCCATGACCTCTACCTCAACTTCGATGAAGGGGGTGTTGGTGTGTGTGACTTGCCTCATCATCCTAGGGGTCTCGTCCACATCATGTGGTGAGTCATCTCATCTAAGGAGTTCATAGGTCTTAGGATTTATATGACAAGTGGAAAATGGTCATAGCTCATAGCTCATAGCTCATAGCTCATAGCTCATAGCTCATATGTCATAGGTCATATGTCATAGGTCATTGTCATAGGTCATAGGTCATAGGTCATTGTCATATGTATCAGTGGCATCATAGGAGTTACATTCCTTATTTGGAATCATAACTCCTATTTCCCTCTTACAGGGAATGATTGTCTAGGAATGGGAGTTACACAACACTCCCATATGTACCCTCCTTTTTTGATCTATGTGATTAACTAAAATATTAAATTAAGATTTGATATCCGAGGGTAATCTAGTGTTATGTGAAGCAAGAAATACAGCCAAATAAGTAAAGGAAATGAATTAAGCAACTAAGTAAATAGAAATGCAAAACCCTAATATGCAAGAGGGGTTAGAAAGTCCTTAGTCGATTCAAAAAGGTGTGGGACTATGTTGCGATGTCAAATAGGTCAACGTAAGGATTAAACAACCACACGATGTCTAAGAAAACACATAGCCAAGCTATTTGACTAGACTAGAGCGCCTGGGAAGGGACAGGGGTGCCTATAGGCACACTGGTCCGAGGATTAGGCACCCGGCCTCAGGAAATGGCCTCGAAACCCTCATCTAAGGTGTTTCAGGATGTTCTCATGTATGCTCTTCTTGTTGTACTAGCTTTTGAACTACGCGATGTCATTATAATACATGCAATACAAAATGTCCTACAAAACCCTAGACAAAACATCAAAACCCTAAAAATGAAATATGCATATGAAGCGGTCAGATTTTCCTCCGCTACCATAATAGTGGAATTATTAATCGAGCACTGCACTACATCTCATACCCAATGTATTTCTAGGTGTGTGTGCGAAAATTGTGCCCTAGGTTTCTCTTGTCAGTCATACTTTGTGAATTAGTGAACAATAACTAGATGTAAAATGTAATAAATGTGTGCATGGAAACAATAGACTCCCCTCCTATGAAGTGTGATGTAGATGAACTAGCCTTGTGTGCCTTTTGATGGAGCTATATGGATGCAAATGTAGCTTTAGATGCCTTTGATGGATGCAACCTAGATGTGTGATAGTAAGTGCTTAGTGCTTGGTCCCTCATTATGGTCACATAACTTTATATTTATATGGTTCTCTTATTCTAATTTTGTAATTAACCTCGAAAAGGCCGACCACTAAAAAGATAGAAAGCTCAAACGACTAGAAAGTGCCCAAAAGATGCAAGTAAAGTGTAAAGAGGATCAGGGCACCCCGTATGGGACTAGGGTTTCTGGAGTGCCCCGGTTTTGGGTTGGGTACCTCGGTCGACAATAGGAAAGACGTGGAATGATAAAATAGATTAGGCGAGCGCAGTGTAAGATAGAAAATACGACAACAAATAATGTAAAAATGGCCAAAGACATGGGTTAATTATTAATCTTTTCACTCAAGAACCATATGAATAGTAGTATGAGACCGAGACTAAATATTGACTCAAAGTATGTGATTTAGTGACTACATTTTCCCCCACTTTATGTTGGTGAGCGGAAATCTCGGTAACATAAAGTAGATAGAGATGTGTACCTGATAATCCATGTAGAGTGATGTAGTAAAATGTGCCAAGAACTAGACAAAGCATGGAGTGAAAAAAAGATGGAGCGTAGAGACTAAAGATGCAAAAAGTGTAAAAAGTGATGAGAATGAACCTAGGGCGCAGAAACGCATGTGTGGATGTCAATGTATGTGGTATACCTACATGGTTAGTATCATGTGTAGTCACCATGTATGTGTTGTTGTTGATGTTTGCTTCCCATACGGAAAAACCAAGAAAAGAAGATGATCAAGTAGTCAAATACATATATATATGTGTAAAAATGCTATGTAAAGAAACATGTAGAAATAGTATGAAAATGAAAATGAAAAAGAACATGTGTACCTGATCCGTGATGAGATAAAATGGTGTAGAAAGGATATCCCACAAATCACAGTGAAGTGTAAGTCTTTTGATCAATCTCACACCACTGTTGTGGCTGAAGTAGTGTAGGGAGAAAATTGTTTTATTCTCCAACCCAGAATCGCTTCCATAAGATTGGTGAAGAGATCTCTTTATTGTCTATTTTTTGGGTGATCTAACACCACTGACCGAAGTAGTGTAGGGAGGAAATTCTATTATATCCTCCAACCTATAACTGCTCCCTAGAATGATAAGGACAACCTTTCTTGTAAAATTTGTTGTGTATGGAGTTCGTAGGACCGGTCTGAACCCACTCGCCAGAACCGATATGTGTCATGGTCGATGATCGTAGTTTGAACCATAGATCGAATCAGAGTGAATCAGACTATACCAATACTATGTGTAAACCCCAAATTATGCCCCCCTCTTTTGCGTTGCATGTGATGTTACGGATAAGAGAATGTGGCCCTAAAAGAGGACTGATGCAGATAGTGAAATTGTTCTCAACAAGGGGAAGGGAAAGTTCTTGGTAAAGACCAAGGCATGCATAAACAAGTGGTTAGAAAACAAGTGTTAGTATGATCAAGCATGCAAGTAGAAACAACCAATGTGTAAGCTAGACATAAGTAGATAATGTAAACACTCAAAGAGATAAATGTAGACAAAAAAAATGGGTTGCAAACATGGGACACCACTCATGGTGTTGCAAAGACACTCAAGACCATCATGGCCACAAAACAAGTAAGTGTGTACACACAACAAAGGGTAAGGCCCATAAAGAATAGTAGATAATAGCAGACAAAAAAAAGTATGGAAGCCAATATCCCTACATAAAAATGTTGCACATGAAGCATCTCACATGTTTGAAAAATAGCAAGTATTTCAAAGCATGTAGAACCTAATAATGAAATGTGCTAAGTACAAAATGAAACAATAGCACATGTAGTGGACAAATATGGATACCCCTAGTAAGTAGTGTATGAAGCATCGGTCATGCATGTAGTAACCATGTGTAGCCTACAATCACAACTACAAGAGGATGTGAACGTGCATGGTAAAGATATTGACATACAAGCGATCTATCTAACATGTGTATTAAAGTGAACATGTAAAGACAAGTGCTCAAGAGTAAATGCAACCATAAAATGTAGTATATTGTGTGATGGATGGAATGGAATGTAGTGTGGATGATAGGAGCCACATGCCCCCAAGTGAATGGATTTGTAAGCGGTGAGGTTCGTTTAGTATTCCCCCTCATTAATCAAGATTGAACCAAAAACAAGAGTGTGTCATCGGGAAATGGTCGAACTATGTGTTGTGTGTCATGCACTATGATGAGTACGTGGTGATGAGATACGACATAGATGAGTTATGTATGACCCTATATCATAAGAATATATCATGGCTAGATGAATAGGAAGGAGGTGATGATTTATCCTAAATCGTATACCACTAAAAAAATGTAAGCGAGGATGATGATGTAGCCTAATCACAAGATGATGCTAGGATAAGTGACCCTATAGCCTAAAGCGTATATCACTAATCCTAGGAATTTCACATGTGAAGATCAAATGATGAATGTGTGAGTGTGATGTGGTCAAGTTGTGTTGTAGACCCTCAAAGCAATCTAGTATGGGCTGTAAGACTAGAGTGCGTCATCGAGTAATGAATGCGGCGCATAAGAGAAGATGTAGTATGGGCAATGAGAGGAGATGACCATGTGACGAGAAAAATATGTAAATATGCGATGTATAGAATGTAATGCAAGATGTGTAGATATCCTAAGAGTGTGAAATGTGTGTTATGTAGTATGGATGATAGGAATGTGATGAACACTAGTATGATGTGTAAATGAATAAATGTCAAAATACAAATGATGTATAGGAACTTGAAAATGTAGTATGCAAAATGTGTGATGTATTGTAAGATGTGTGAAGAGACACGATGTGTAGTACCTATTGTGTAGTGTGTGACGTTCATGTGTGGTATGCCCTCAATAGTCAAGTGTAAATCAAATAAAAAGCGTGCATCATAGGGTAATGAGGTGACACAATTCACCTACCAAAGACCAAGTTTGCGTGTAGCAAGAGAATCATGTGTGGCCAAAGTAACAAAAGTACCATGCGATGGTGGTGGAACTTGAAATTTATCTTGACCATTAGTAGGAGCATCTAATTTAACACAAATGATTGGCTTCTAAAGTGGTGATTGGGAAGGGACCTTGCACGATGGTTGCTTATGTAGTGGCATTGTGGAATACTTTAGTGGAGGCTAGATTGAATTGAGATTTAGAGGAGGTTTCTTGGACGGGCTTGGTAATATGATTTAGTAGGAAAAGTTGATGGAGAATGAATCTTGAGAGGTGATTGATTAGTTTGACTTGGTAATGTTACAAATAACTTGGGTGGAGGAGTAGGACTATCTGTGAGAGGAGGTGAAGTGAATCCCGAATGGGCGGCGCTTGAGGCACCAAAAAGGCATCGTAGAAGTGATAACATGATGCTCATTAGATATATGAACCCATTGAGATGTAACAATTGGAGAGGATGATGTAACATGATGTTGTGCAATGAAAGAGATAAAATCTTGATACTCAAGATGTTTTATTCTCTATTGTAAAGTGTAGCAATCTTTGTCATTATGCCCATTGATTGAATGATAATTACAATATGAATGACCTTGATATTTGGCTAGGCGATAAGGGGGCAGTAATGAGTAGGCGGTAAAGTGGTCAATTGATGACTAATGAGCACATTAACAAGGTCATGTTGTTTAGTGTTGCGATCAAATGTGAGAGGCTCGGTAATCATATGACTTGAGGCTCGATATGAGGACATGTAGTAAACATAGAATGAGAATGAGATGTATAATGAGAACAAACAAGATTAAGAAGCATCCTTAAGATGTTGGATTTAATATTTTAGGGATGTAATTGTGGATTCCATAGCCTTAAACTGGTCTTGAAATAAAGAATGTAAATCTTGAATTGAGTCCAACATAGATTGATTATATGGAGGATCACGAGGACTAGGGTCGTTAGATAAATGATCAAAGATAGGACTTATTTCATGTGGCGGTGTATCTTTAGGACGATATGTGGTGTCTAAGGTTTTTTGCAGAACATCCGGGCAATTGGGATGCATCTTAAGTAAATCGATAAAGAAACTTTAGAATCCATGATAGAGGAGATGAGAAAATCCCTAGATTGAAGGTGGATTCTAAGATCGGGTTCACAAAAATTACTAACTAAAATATGAAATTTATCTTCTATATCCTAGGTTAATCTAATTTTATGCAAAGCAGTAAATAACATCCAAATAAGTAAAGGAAATGACTCAAGAAACTAAGTGGGGTTATAAAGTCCTTAGCGATTCTATGAAGGTGTGGGACTATGTCACGGTGTGCAACCAGGTGAACAAGAGGAGGAAACAACCACACGGATGTCTAAGAAAACATAGATTTGAGATCTCCGATCTGGACTAAGGCACTGGAAAGGGACAGGGGCACTGTGGGAACCCCAGTCCGAGAACTAGGCACCTTGGCTTGCAGAAATGGCTTAAAACCCTCCTTTGAGGTGTTGTTGGATGTTCTCTTGTATTCTCTTCTTGTCGCACTAGCTTTGTTGAACCGCATCGGATGTCGTTATAATACCTGTAATGTCTGAAATGACTTGTAAAACCCCAGAAAAAGCATCAAACCCCTAAAAATAAAGATGCATATGAAGGGGTTAGACTGTCCTTAGCTGCCACAATGGTGGACTTACTAACTGAGCGTTGCACTACATCTCAGACCTAATGTAGTTCTAGGTGTGTGTGTGTGTGGGAATTTTTCCCTAGGTTGCTCTTGTTCCAGTCACACTTTGTGAATTAGCAAGCAATAACTAGATGTAGAATGTAATAAATGTGTGCATGAAAATAATAGACTCCCCTCCTATGAAGTGTGATGCGATGAACCAGTCTTGTGTGCCTTGTGATGAAGCTAGATGGATGCAAATGTAGCTTTATATGCCTTTGATGGATGCAACCTAGATGTGTGATAGTAAGTGCTTAGTGTTTGGTCCCTCATTATGGTCACATAACTTTATATTTATATGGTTATCTTGTTCTAATTTCATAATTAATCCCGAAAAGGCCGACCACTAAAAAGATAGAAATCTCAAATGTCTAGAAAGTTCCCAAAATATGCAAGTAAAATGTAAAGAGGATCAGGGTGCCCCGAATGGGACCAAGGCACCTTGGGTGCCCATCGATAGATAGGAAAGACGTAGAATGATAAAAAGACTAGGCGAGTATAGGTGTAAGATAGAAAAATAAGACAACAAGCAATGTAAAAATGGTCAAAGACATGGATTAATTATTACTTTCTTCACTCAAGAACCATCTCGAATAGTAGTATGAGACCGAGACTAAATATTGACTCAAAGTGTGTGATTTAGTGACTACACTATGAGCATGTCGACACACCATTGTCTTTACGTACATGAGCATACATGTTTTTTTATTTGCATGATTTTCCATTGTTCAAATCTTGTTTATTGCGTTGGAGCTATCTCGTTACCATTGGATTGCAAATCGAACATCATAGTGCCTGAAGTTCTATATCAGTTCTCATGAACACTCTTTCATGTATAGGTGTTTAATAAGTTTCCTCAGCCACTTGTGAAGTCATACACACATCAGCTATTCTCATATCATGCACATACATTGTTTGGTTAGCCTCTTCATACTTTGATTCATCATCTCATGTTTTGTTTGCTTGGAAAATGACTTAGATTGGCATGGGACAGTACCCTTTTTAAGAAAACCACCCTATCTCAATCTCAACTCATCATCTTGGATCCATAAATAACATGTATACGTTAGCTTCCACAATGGTTGATTTACTAACTGAGCATTGCGCTACATCTCGACTTAATGTAGTTCTAGGTGTGTGTGTGTGGGAATTGTTCCCTAGGTTGATCTTATGTCAGTCGCACTTTGTGAAGTAGCGAGCAATAACTAGATGTAGAATGTAATAAATGTGTGCATGAAAACAATAGACTCCCCTCCTATGAAGTGTGATGCAGATGAACCAGTCTTGTGTGCCTTGTGATGGAGCTAGATGGATGCAAATCTAACTTTATATGCCTTTGATGGATGCAACCTAGATGTGTGATAGTAAGTGCTTAGTGTTTGGTCCCTCATTATTGTCACATAAATTTATATTTATATGATTATCTTGTTGTAATTTCATAATTAATCCTGAAAAGAAAGACCACTAAAAAGATAGAAATCTCAAATGTCTAGAAAGTTCCCAAAAGATGCAAGTAAAATGTAAAGAGGATCAGGGTTCCCCGAATGGGACCAAGGCACCTTGGGCACCCGGTCGATAGGAAAGACGCATAATGATAAAAAAACTAGGCAAGTATAGGTGTAAGATAGAAAATACGACAACAAGCAATGTAAAAATGGCCAAAGACATGGGTTAATTATTACTCTTTTCACTCAAGAACCATATGAATAGTAGTATGAGACCGAGACTAAATATTGACTCAAAGTGTGTGATTTAGTGACTACACTATGAGCATGTCGGACACACCATTGTCTTTCTATACATGAGCATACATGTTTTTTTATTTGCATGATTTTCCATTGTTCGAATCTTGTTTATTACGTTGGAGTTATCTCATTATCGTTGGATTGCTGTTGAACATCATAGTGCACAAGCTTCGTATCGATTCTCACGAACACTCTTTCATGTATAGGTGCTTAATAAGTTTCCTCGGCCACTTGTGAAGTCATACACACATCATCTATTCTCATATCATGCTCATACATTGTTTGGTTAGCCTCTTCATACTTTGATTCGTCATCTCATTTTTTGTTTTCTTGGAAAATGACTTGGATTGGCTTGGGACAGTCCCCTTTTTAAGAAAACCACCCTATCTCAATCTCAACTCATCATCTTGGATCCATAAATAACATGTATATATGTTAACCACACTTTCACTAATCCAGGGGTAGCCTTTACACACCTATTATACCCACTCTAGAACAAGTCCATGTACCAAGACCTTGTGAATACAATAAGACTCTTCAACATACCTTAAAACCTACACCACAAGAGGAATTCACTTCACCATGCCCTTGGTTGATCTTCACTTCACCACCTTTTCCATCAATTCCATATGACATCAATGACAACATCAATGCAACAGGGTTCAATACACTTGGGCATGTTGACCTAGTATCAAGGAAATTAGTGTTGTAAAATAAATATATCCTTAAGAATAATTCCACATTCTTGGTGGATTGATTGAGTAGGATAGGAGAATTATTCTATAAATACTATTGTAAGCACTCATGTTGAGTAAGTGGGAAGTGGAAAAAATGGATGAAGGAGTTCCTTTTGTGTATCTTTGGATAAAATATAACAAATTTATGAGCATCTTAACATCGCTTGTGTGATTTGTTCACTTTATTTCAAAAGGGGAGTAGGGGACTGCACACCTGGAGGAAGAAGGATAAGTTTTTGTAGTTTCATTACTTAGTTGATTTCTAGAAGTCCTTCCATTACTTTGTTTTAAATTTTCATTTCAATAATTTCACTTACAAGTTGTTCTTAGGATTAAATTTGATTTGATTTCAACATTTTGGATTTATGCATTTGTTGTAATTTCTTATAAGCAAATTACTATCACAAAAATTCTTCCTCCTCCCTCTTACATACAGTCGTTTGACTCCGCCTAATTTTGAAATTCATTAGGTTAAATGATTAGGATTGTAGTTAGCATCATCTCCCACTACAAATAGTGATTAAACATGTCTTTGACATAACGTAATAGTGCAAGGAGGTGCTTTGAAATATATCGTAGGAGCACAAACTACTTTTAGCTTCTCCTTTGATTTCTCACTCTTGATAAAAAAACTAGAGGCCCATTGTATTGCATGCGTATCTCGCTTTTTTAATACAACAATTCTTATAGTTTTTGTTTTTAATTGCATTATAGAAAAGAAAAATTCTTGTTTTTTTGAACCAAGGGCTCACAAAAAAATATCCAAATTTGAATATTTAAGATCGTATCACTCGATGCATTGTGCTTTATATTGATTAAGTATAAAAACTTATTTTTTCTCGGAACACTTTCCATTTATTTACTAAAGAACTATGCTCATTTTTATGGATTAAATTTGGGCTTTAGTTGTTTTCAGCTTAGAAATATCATAATATTCTATCTAGAGGAATCAAAAATGAACTCAATGCATGCTTTGTAATATTTTAGGTGGATTTAGTACAGATTTACAAATTTCAATATATTTTTATATGGGGTGTTTTAAAGTTGTAACTTAATTTGTAGGATTCAACCATTATAAATATCATGATATTCTTTTTGTATGAAAACAAAAAGAAATATGATACCCTATTTTGAAGTTATCATTTTTACACAAGATGTCAAAGATCCATCTTTTCACACAAGATGGGTGGTTGTTGGAAAAGCTCAAGTTTGGAATTACACCTACATATTTAATTTGATTTATAATTCCCAAAACTTTATTATAAATTTTATTTTTACACACAAAATATCATTGGAGACACTAATTCACATTTCATTGAACCATTTTTCCAAATAACTAGAATAAATTCAATATGCTATCACATTTTGGGTTCATGTGAATCATTGTAGTCATAAATAAATCCAATCAAAATGATTGTTTTTTTATATTTTATGACATCTACACCTTTTTTTAAAGATCCCATTACGAAAGTGCACGAGCAAAGAATTTAGGAAAATGTTGTTGAGTTTCACTATCTTCCATGGATGCTCACAACCTAGTTTAAAGCATCCATTTTGGCATGTAACAGTTAAAGTTGTAAAACATTGTTGAGTTTTTCTATATATATTTCACTTGTATATTCCAAAAAAATAAAACAATTTATCAAAAACCTCATTTTTGTGTTGTTGTATTAATTATAGAATCATTCATGACTTTTATGTCAACTAACCTTTTAATTTTCATCATGTCAATCATTTAGTTATTTTATGTTTAGATTCACCCATTGTGTGTCAAACAAACCATGTGATTTTGTGGCATTGTTTTAAATATTTTATTACAAGAAAATAAGGAAAGGTCAATATACCTAAAATACATCTAATGAAGAAAAGAGAAGTAGGAATGATATACTTGAATTTGTTGTGATATATAAGCTTTTATTCATGACCGCAGATGCCCCAATATTGTCAAGCCATTCCCAAAGTATTTCACCCATTTTACCCACAAAATATTATGGTGTGCACCATTTTTCCTTCTTGGTTAAAATCTAAAGCCTCAAAATTTAACACATTTCTAAGATGGTTACGTATTTGTAAAAATTGCAAAAAAGTATGCATGAAATTTAAGACTCGTGTCATGTAGACACTACCACCACATGAACCAGGTTGGGTGATGTCAAAAACAACAATATCCTTGTCTAATATTTGGTCAATAGGGAGCTTATCTTCATCCTTCACTTTCAATTTCTCATTGTATGCATTGGAACTTACATGAAGAAATATTTTTGAAATTGATTTGTTTCTGATGCAAAGAAAAACAAAAACATGTGTGTATTCACTATTCAAGAGGTTTACAAATCCAACTTCAACCAAATCTGCATTTTTAGGATCATGTGCACGCCTAAAATGGCTTCAAACTTGCTTAATTGATCAAATTTACCCTGACTATATTCAAAACTCATCAATACCTACTTCATACCCTACCTCATATAGCATTTCACTCATCAAATAGGTCACTCATCACTCAAACTGACTTTGCACTTATCTACCTTAACTTGTTCTTCCCTTTGCTTCACTAGATCTTAGCTTAACATGTAATTCTTTCCTTCTTTGTTTCACCAATTCTCCTTAGCTCCTTTAACATGTTCACATACTCCAAACAAACTTTGTTCCAACACGTAATTGACTCAAAACAATCAAAACACCAATCTACCTTTCTTTACCAAAATTGTTTTCTAATTGCCCTTAAGAAAATGTAACTTGGAGCATCCATGGTTTGACTCATCTACAGATACTAAACAAGAATTGAATACACAATCTAATACCCTTTTGGGAAAACATGGTGGTCCCCAAATTTTTTCCTCTAATTCATTATCCTCCTCTTGCAAAGCCACTTTCTCTCTCTCTCTCATAACCTTCCCATTAGCCTGTCTCGGTCAATTGCCATGCATATCTTCTTTATCCTATGGTTCCACCTCTCAAACTAATGGTTTCTAGACACCCATTTTTATCTTCTACCAATGTATAAAATTTAGGCCTTAACTCTAAAGGAACAAGAAACTTCCTTCGTAACTTAGCCCTTTAAATAAGGCTTCTAGTACGTGTTAACTGTTTTCCTGCAAATTGTCAAGCATATCTCTAAAAACCACCCTAAAAATGTAAAATGTCTACAAAATATTCTAAAATGGATCCTTTCCATTATATCTTGAAATTTTTGAAGCAAAAGACTTTGATTTGAGGCTTCAAAAAGCAAACATTAGTTGTGCCTTAAGGAAACCCTCCTAGAAACTCGGGTAAATGCAAATGGTTATAAAACACTTAGAACTTTGTTGCAAAGATTTAAAATTGTCATACCTATTTGTCTTAATGTCCTCCTTAATATTTATTTACCGGTGAGCATTGAGAAGCACATGAGATATCTCTTTGTTAAATCTTCCTACTCTTGTCATGCAAGGAAATCTTTATGTCTAATATACTATAACCTTCATATATGATTTGTTACTTCCTTTCCAACACCGTGGGCTCTTCCTTGAGCTTATCAAGCACTCACCTCTAATATCTAGAGCATGCCTTCCATCATTCAAAGGAAGAACTACTATACATAACCACAATCCAATTTTTATGAGATTTCTCAAACATGCAAAGGAAGGTAATAGAACATTGAACCTCTAGGCCCTTCACTCACATTCCATACATGCCCTAACACATGAAACCACTATCAATATCATCCAATATGCTTATGAAGACCAGTACAATCATGCACACAATTACTAGTTCCTTCACACTTAGTCAAAAATAGGGTATAGGATCTTCATACCAAATTGAATGAAACATATGCAGAGTCTTATTAATAGTCACACAATTGGTTCCATCATGCATTGAAAATAGAAATCATTGCTTCTTTATCAACTCATAGATACTCTTGAAAAGATAAGAAATGCATAGAAAAACTGAGTCATAGATAAATCAATTGTGATTCTACATACAAGGCTACTTAGCTATCCTTCACTTCATCTTCCTTTCTCTCATCCTCCACATGAGGAAAATGTCCTAAAAACTGAATCCTTCTCCTCATATATATTTATTTTTGTAACTCATATATTTGAATCTCATCGTTACATGTAACTCCCTCTTACCTCACAAATGATATTTTGTGACTTTTGAGCTTCCATATTCCCTTTTCACATATTATGACCATTTTTACAACTATTAGACATGTCTATAACTCTAATGACCCATGACACTCCATTTAGACACTTCACTCACTCTTATAATCACCTTTTACCCTCATGAAATGTTTAAAATTTCAAATTCCCTTTTGGAGGGAAATTACAATAATGAGGTAAATTCAAATTTTAACATTCTCAACACCTTAACATGACTCATATTTATCCCTAGGACCTTAAAACAATATAGGATCATGATAAAAGGATAATCACCACTTGCATGTTCTTCATTCCTTGATGCTCCTACATCATACTCCCAAGGTGGAGAAAAATTGTCCATACACTTTTCTTGCTTGGTCATATCTTCATCCTCATTGTTGGTTCTCATTCTTCTTTCATGGCTCCCAATATTCTTAGCTTCCTCATAACCACGTGGTTCCCATGTAGCAGATCTTTTGTCTTCCATTTTCCTTTACTTGGTCTCTTTCCTTTGTGATCTTCATCTTCACTTGCACCACCTTCATGCTTCCATTCTTTGTACCTGCATACACAATCAAAACAACAAAAACATTTTGTTCTTCATCTTTTATAAGCTCCTCCATCTCTGCATATCTCATATTTAAACTTGTTGCCATTACTAGTCTTGTTAAAATCTTCATATTCTTGTTCATTTTCTTGCTCATTTATTTTCACCTTCACAACAAACTACTCTAACTTTGTATTCACATCTTCCTTGTATGAATTTTGACAATTACATGCCCATGATACTAACTCTTTCTCAGTTGCACCTATGTCTTTCCTTTCCTCACCCATCTCATCTAGTAAACTTTGCAAAAGAACATTCATATCATCTACACAAAAAAATTCTTGTCACCATGTTTATTATCTTCAAATGCACAATTGAAATCATTTTTGAAAATTTCAAGTAATTCACCCACAAAATCATCGATATCCATCAATAAATTATCCATTTCTCTTACATTATCTACATGATTTGCTTGCTTCACTTCTCCAACCTATGAAATCTAATTACTTACCATGAGTTCATCTTATTTGCTCTACATTTTATCTCCTTTTACCCACTCCTTGCTTGTTTCTTTTCTTTTCCATACCATCTTTGATTTCTTGTGCATTGTTTGTGTTTTGAATCACTTCTTCTTTCATCTTTTTGCTTTGGCTTGTCTTCTTGACCCTTTATTGCTGGTTTCCTCCACCACTTAGGCATGATGTATCCATAGTTTGAAATTGGTTTCAAGGTTTATTCTTGACTTTCCTCTTCATTCTTCTTCTTGTCAACCTTATCCTCTTTCTTTTCTTCTTGTCTCAGCTTCTTCTCTTTACTCTTGATCCTTCTTTGCAACTGAAATCTCTGATTTCTTCTCATGATCTGCTCTATAGGCCATTTGGCTTTCTTCTTCATGAAAAACTCGAGTCCATACCATGGTGGCTCCATCATTAGCTTTGTCAACTTCTCTATATCTACTCTCGCTTGTTTTTTTATTCCATCCATATCTCATGCTTCCTCTGATCTTCTTTCTTCATGTCTTCATTTATCTTCCTCTTCTCTATATATTCTTGTCTTCTCTTATGGCTAAGAATATTACACAACTCTCTTATTAATTTTTCTTAATACATACCCTCTTTGACAAGTCTGTTTCACCTTACCTTTTCCTCTACACCTCACATTGGCCTCACGGGTCTTTTGGTGTCTTCACTCTCTCTTCTTTCACTTCTTCTTACTCTCCACCTATCACTTGCTTCACTACACACACTCTCACCACACTGTTAGCCACAGTGAAAATCAAATCTCAATAACAAATAAGAGCCACTCTATGATACCAAATGATGTAAGGAAAAACAAAAACATGCATGTATTCGTTATTCAAGAGGTTTACAAATCCAACATCAACCAACTCTACGGTTTAAGGATCATGCACAAGCCTAAAATGGCTTCAAACTTTATTATTTGATAAAATTTACCCTAATTGGATTCAAAACTCATTAATACCTACTTCATACCCTACCTCATACAGAATTTCACTCATCAAATAGGTCACTCGTCACTCAAACCGACTTTTCACTTATCTACCTTAACTTGTTCTTCCCTTTGCTTCACTATCTCTTGGATTAACATGCACTTTTACCTTCTTAGTTTCACCAATTCTCCTTAGATCCTTTAACCTATCCACATACTCCAAAAAAACTTAGTTCCAATATGCAATTGACTCAAAACAATCAAAACACCAATCTACCCTTCTTTACCAAAACTACTTTCTAACTGCCCTTAAGACAATGCAACTTAGAGCATCCATGGTTTGACTCATCTAGAGATACTCAATAATAATTGAACACACATTCCAATACCATTTTGGGAAAACATGGTGGTCCCAAAATTTCTTCCTCTAACTCCTTATCCTCCTCTTGTAAATCCACTTCCTCTCTCTCTACTCACAACCTTCCCATTAGCCTTGTCTCAATCAATTGCCATGCATATCTTCCTTATCCTATGGTTCCACATCTCAAATGAAGGGTTTATAGATATCCATTTTGATATTATACCACTTGTATAAAATTTTAGGACTTCACTCTAAAGGAACAAGCAACTTCCTTTGTAAGTTAGCCCTTGAAATAAGGCTTCTAGAGTGTCTTCAATGACTTCTTGCAAATTGCAAGCATATATCTAAAAACCACCCTAAAATGAAAAATTCCTAAAAAATCTTATAAAAGGGGCCCTTTCCTTGATATCTTGAAAGTTTTGAAATAAAATACATTGATTTGAGGCTTTAAAATGCAAATTTTAGTTGTTTCTTAAGGAAACCTTCCTAGGAACCTAAGTGAATGCAACTTATTATAAAATGCTTGGAACTTGGTTACAAAGCTTTAAAATTTTCATACATGTTTTTCTTAATGCCTTACTTAATATTTCTTTACCAATGAGCCTTGAGAAGCACATGAGATCTCCCTTGCTTCATCGTCCTACTATCCTTCCCCTGGGTGAATGGACAATCACAATCATGCGAGGAAATATTTATGTCTCGAGCTACTATAACCTACATATATGAGTTGTTACTTCCTTCCCAACATCGTGGGATCTCCCTTGATCTTATCAAGCACTCACCTCTAATCTCTAGAGCATACCTTCCATCATTCAATGGAAGAACTACAATACACGACCACAATCCAGATTTTAGGAGGTTTCTCAAACATGCAAAGGAAGGTAATAGAACATTGAACCTCTAGGCCCTTAACTCACATTCCATACATGCCCTAACATGTGAAACCACTATCAAGATCATCCAATATGCTTATCAATCCCAATACATTAATGCACACAATTACCAATTCTTTCACACTTAGTCAAAAACAGGGTATAGGATCTTCATACCAACTTGAAAAAAACATATGTAGAGTCTTATTAACAAATCACACGTTGGTTCCATTGTGAATTTAAAAGAGAAAGCAATATTTCTTAAACAACTCATAGATACTCTCAAAAAGATAAGAAATTCATACAAAAACTAATTCATAGATAAATCAATTGTGATTCTACATACAAGGCTACTTAGCTATCCTTCACTCCATCTCCCTTTCTCTCATCATCCACCTGAGGAAAATATCCAAAAAAATTGAATCATTCTCCCAATATATCTTTGTTTTTGTATCTTATATATTTGAATCTCATCATTACATGTAACTCCCTCTTACCTCACAACTTCCATTTTGTGACTTTTGAGCTTCCATGCGCCTTTTTCACATATTATGACAATTTTTACAACGAATAGACATGTATCTAACTCTAATGACTTGTGACACTCCATCTAGACACTTCACTCACTCTTCTAATCATCATGTACATGTTGTCACCTTGAAATGCACCCTTTGGAGAATGGCGTGATTGTAGACACCCTAAAAATACATACACCTTTCTATCTTTGCTTATCATCGATTAGAATTAATTAAATTAATTCTATCTTGTCACAATACACCCCTTTGGAATTAATTAAATTAATTCCACCATTTAAATACACCCTTTTAGAATTAATTAAATTAATTCTATTATCTAATTCATATTCCTACCCTTTGAATTAAATAATTTAATTCCATCATGCCTTTGGAATTAATTAAATTAATTCCTACACCCTCTTAGCTAATATAATTAAACATTTAATTAAATAAATGGTTAATTATTCCCTCACAATCCCTTTGGAATTAAATAATTTAATTTCATCATGCCTTTGGAATTAATTAAATTAATTCCTACACCCTCTTAGCTAATATAATTAAACATTTAATTAAATAAATGGTTAAGTATTCCCTCAAAATCCCTTTGGAATTAATTAAATTAATTTCTACACCCCCTTGGCCAATATAATTAAACATTTAATTAAATAAATGGTTAATTATCTCCTCATAATTAAATACTAATTAAATTTATGTATTTAATTCTACCTATTCCAGTCAACTACACTTGAACTACACGTCCCTATCCCTTTTGGACTCCACTTCTAGATTCCTAGAAGTGTGGGGGAAATTGGATTGTACGCACAATTCAATTGTCGGATGCAACTTCTTCCATTCCAAATGTCCATTATCCCTGTAAATCTGCAACTCTCAATTGTCAAGTCTACTTGCTAACTCGGGTGAGTCAACCATTAACTTGGAGCTTAGTCAATATTTAATCCATATTTCATGGCTCTACCCTCAGCTATAAAAGAATTTCCTTTATAAATTCATCCTGAAGCTTTGAGAAAATTACATCCAACTTCTACCAATTTGACATTTGCATCCTTGTGAAATCTGCTCGTAGCATCTACAAATCCCTTTGGAGAACATTATACAAAGCATCCATAATCCAAACTATAACAAGATCAAACAAGCTTAAAGCTTCTACGGTCTTATCTTGAGGTTTGCAAGAGATCTACAGTGAAGGTAATCTGTGTTTTATTTATTTATTTTATTTGTCTGTGATTTTCCTTGTTTACAATTATAACTCTCTTTCAATTGACGAAATGGAAACACTCCTAGGTTGTGGGTGACATGTATATTAGAGTGAATCTCCAAAGATGGTTGGTTCCCCTAGTACAACACCTAAACTGATTCTATCTCCTAAGGCTAACTCTACTCTACCAATTGGTGAGAAAAGGGAGAAGAAAGGAAAGGAAAAAAATTAAAAGGGGCAATACACCAATTTTTTTAGAACTTCAGACTTATTTAGATCACACGGATGAAGTGAGGAAGCCACACACACCATACACAAACTACAAGTAATTGATTCAAATTGAAGGTGATTCACAAAAGGGTTTGGAATGAATTGTCACAAGATAAGAAGGGGCAACAGATGGCTCCACAACAAAATCTTGCAAACAACCTATTAAACATAATCTATGACCTCCAAATTGACACAAGACTGTATAAAGGCATGAGATATTTAACTAAGGAAATTAGGATAGATACGTATCACAAAATAAAATAATTTAAAACAGCAGTATGCATGAAATACATATTGCGAAAGGTAAAACACAACTCCTTTATTGCTCTAAGAGGTGGAATAAGCACAAATAATCACTCATGACCGTTTCTTTCTCACTTAGAAAGATCAAATTTCTCCAAAAATATGAATGAAGAATAAGAGATCATTTACAATTTTTACTTGAAGATTTTATAGAAATCTAAGAGAGAAGAAGGATAGAAAAATCCTAGACATGCAAGTCTACCTTAAAAATAGAATAAAACAATGCAGTTTGTTTTCTTGCTCTAAAAGTAACTCCTCATGAGTAAGAAGGATGCATTTTACCTTATTTTATCCTTTTTGATCAAATATAATCTCTGCATGGCTAAAATAGATTTTCCTTTGTTTTGCATGCTTTGTTACGCTTTAAAGTCTTATAGATGAAAAACAAGCTAGTGTGTATGCTTTGATCTATTTTTAATCTCTTTCGCGACCTTTTATTTTCTATTGCATGGATTTCCCTTTGAATATCTTCAATTCATTAAAAAATGATACCAAATTGTAGAGCATGGTGAAATCTTTCCAACGAGACAAATTTTGTAAAATTTAGAACTCAGATAAAATGTTATGGCCTTACAAGTTCTTCTTGTCATAGTGCACACAAACTTGACACATTTCAGCTTTTAATTGGCTTGGGAATAGCCACATGCTTACGTGGCTATGGATTTGACCTTTTCATGTGTGCTCCTATGATTAGCTTGCAAATTCTAGCTTTACTTCTTTGTTGGAATGCGAGACAT
This sequence comes from Taxus wallichiana var. yunnanensis, assembly GCA_018340775.1. NCBI lineage: Eukaryota > Viridiplantae > Streptophyta > Pinopsida > Cupressales > Taxaceae > Taxus > Taxus wallichiana. Next base: position 575,936,662 of record CM031243.1, on the reverse strand, counting down.
TAAAAATATGCCACATTACTTTAAATTTCGCAGTGTTGTTGTCGTCCTCAAAATTCCCCTCTTTTGAAGTCAAGTTTCAAAATTTTGAGTCTATTCCTTGGAGTATTGGATCACGTCGAGCCTAGAATTGTTTGCATTTTTCCCATTCATGGAGAACAATTTGAAATTCGGGTGTAATGGTGAAGTTTATTTCCTTCTTTTTATTTTTCTTCCCACAGTCAAGAATGACAGGCGTATCTTCCCTGTTATTTTTACCCTAGAATCCATAGGTAGTACATGGGCATCTCTGATTGGATGTGGTTTGGCCATGTTTCAAGTGTCAACGAAGCCTCCACATGTCCAAATGGTGTAACTCCAGGGGCAGGGTCCAAGGGACAGTCCTCAAATAAGTGCATGCTTTCCGTGTGTCCCAGGTTCAAAATGAAGGTAAAACAAGCTCAAATCAGCTAAGTATGGAAGGTTCAATGGACGACACCACATGCCTCATCAACGCAACTTCAAGATTCAAATCCGAGGGTAGTTCTCAAACTTGTGCCAGTCCTCCATGTGTCCTAGGTCCAAAAAGAGAGAGAGTTGATCGTTAAAATTGACTAAGTATGGGTGGGTTGGCGGAAGTCTCCATGTGCCTTAACGGCACAATTTCGGAAGTGAAATCAAAGGGTTAGTCTCCAAGTAGCACCATCTTGCCACATGGTTAAATTCAATGGGGAGACATATTTGGCCGTTGAAAATTCCAAGACCAGAAGGAGACACGCGTCAGCTCGGCATAATTTCAGGAGGCGTTTCCAAAACGGAAACTCAAATGAGCGTCATCCCTCCACGTGTCTAGGGGTCAACATAAGTCAAGCAGGAAATAGACCCGAATTAGCAAAGTATAAAGGAATTGACGGAGCTCTCCACGTGTCAGCCTGGCACAGCTTCAAAGGTTAAAAATGCGAAAGTCATCCACAGGCCCGCTCCAATCAATTCCTTCCATGTGGGTGGCCCAAATTTAAATTTGTAGAAGCAAATCAAATGGCCCATGTTTTAACTTGGAGAAATAATGTAATGGTCGTATATTTAAAAATTGGTTTTTCCACCATTAACGTTTCTTTGTAAATCAAGAATTCGAAAGGGCACGAATGATTAGAATAAGTTGTAACTATTTCTTGCTTGCTCGAGGAAGTTGTAACCATCTCTTGCGAGCTATATCATGGGCTTTCAAAGCCATTGTATAGGTTGGAATTTTGATATTTTGGAACTGTAATTTCTAATTGGAAGAAATCAATACAAAGGTTTTCCCCTTTTTCTTACCTTTCTCTTTCCTTTATGCTTTAATCATGAATCATTTAATCCTTGCATGCTTAGAAACTTTTTGTTCTAGTTTATACAATCTCAAGAACTTTGAGTCTGCGGATTGTGCCCGTTATAAACGTGAATGGTTCTATTCTATATCTCATTTTCTCAATACATATAAGGGTTTTCTCTGCCATCTCTTTTCCCTAAAGTATTATCTTCTTCGACCTCCCTCCTCTCTTCAAGTCTTTTATCCTCATGTATTGATAACTTTTCAGGCATAAAACACATTTCAATATATCAAGACACCACCATTGAATGAAAGATTGTATATTTGTACATAGGTTTTTCCCTTGCTTTCAATAAGGGAACCTCTCCCATTAAAGAGGAGGGACTTGCTTGTCCCCTGATTGTGGTTTCATTCCAAGTGCAAATCTGAAACCCAACAGTTTTTGGAAAATCTGCTTTGGGATTTGTTCAACAAATTTCCTTTCCTAAAAGAACAACTAATTTGATCATTTCTTTGATCTGGCGACTCTAAGATATACTCGTGGTAGAAGGGCTCTTAGAATTGAAGATCCCCAATTTCAACTCTTGGATCAACAAGGTTTTCAACTTCCTCCAACAAGAAGAAATAGAAGAGATCATTCCATAACCACACCTCATGTTGAAGACAGAACTTACGGAAGTAGCATTCCTTAGTGCCTTAATTCTTACTTTGGTGTCTCGGTTCCATTTCAAGAAATTTTTCCAAGGTTGGCGAGAACTTCAGCCTTGGGAATAAAGAGTTGGGCCTCTGGCTCTTCCTCAACCATTGCATGAGTTACATAGGGGTAACAGGAAGAATTTTCCCAAATTTAGATGTTATGGAAAAGTACACCCTGATGAACACATTACATCCTTCATTGTTGCATGTGGGGTCCTTGGAGTTGAACATGAGGATGTCTCTGTTATGTTGTTTGTGGAAACCTTGCAAGACAATCTTGCGGATTGGTTTTACCATCTTCCTGTTGGGACCATCATTGATTGGACTACTATGAGGACTGAATTTGAGCAGCATTTCAAACCCGCTGAGGATGTGCATGCTTTGCTAGCTCAGATTTCTCAAATTAAGAAGGAGCCACATAAGCCTATGAGATAATTTGTGGCGAGTTCAACAAGTTGGTTGATAAGATTCCACTAGATACTAGGCATGTTGATCAGATTCAGAAGTGTTTCTTCTTGAATGCTCAATTTCAGTAAGCTATGCCCTGAGGAGAGAAAATCTTGCAACTTTGGATATTGATCAGAGATTGGTTGTCAGTGTGGAAGATGACTTGATCATGTCTAGCAAGTTGAAAAGGGAGTTTTTCAAATCCAAAGCATCTTCTTCTTCCTTTCCTCCTAGAGGTAATGTAGATCAGTTGGTGCAAAAGTTGGCTAATGACCTCGTTGTCATTAAGAAACAATTGGTTGAGCATGCTCCATATCAAGATGTTCCAAGGAAAAAAATTTAGCCTAGGAACCGCTTGCCCTCTTCTCAAACCAGGTTGGCCATTAAAGGTCCACCCCTCAAGGTTCCTATCAATACTACTTGTGAAGTTCTTAAGCCTAATGATGACAAAAAAAATGGGTTCTATGATGAACAAGAAGAGGAAGCTGATGAATAACTGGAGGAGCTTGGTGGTTCTCGAGTTCATTTACTCACCACTAAAGGTGTGGATGATGAAGATGACTATGATGATGTAGTGGCTGAGATGAATAGTGAGTCATATGTTGTTATGACCCGGGAGCAAACCAACAAAAAGGAAAAAGTGGTGCAACCTACAAAAATATCCAAGGAGTACCCCATCACCATCCCGGTGATTGCAAGAAGAGGAGCTCCTATTCCTACTACTTCCACCCAAAAGGTAAGCTCTGCTAGTCCTTCTTCCTCTACTTCTGCTTCTGAGAATTCTTGTCCAACAAATGATAAAGTTGATAGATCAAAATCTCCTCCTACTCCTAGTAGTGATTCCCCATCCACATATGGATCTTTTGACATTATAGACCATCTTAAAAATACCAAGATTCATATTTCTGAGGTAGAGTTCTATCAAACCCATCCTAAAGCCTTTGCCAAAATGGTTAACTTTGTAAATTCTAAATCTAAAACCCCAGCCCATTCTTCTAAAGGAATTTTTCCCACTCCTTCTTCTCTACCTCAACCCAGCCTTGTGGTTGTAGTCACTTCACCCAATGAGAAGATCAAACCCTTCTATGTGACTCTCCTCATAGTTGGCCACAAGCTTAGCAATTGTGTCATTGATTTTGGTGCATCTGATAATGTAATTCCTACAAAAGTGGCTCATGCTTTGGGTCTAACCTAACCCGCACTTATGGCTCTTATTATTATGGAAAGAAGAGAAGTGCCTTTGGTTGGGGGAATCAAAGATGCACAAGTAGCTTTTGTTCCTTTACCGAGAGAAGAAGGTCTTGGCTACCATCTTGGTTGTTGATATCCCTCCTTCCTATGACATGCTACTAACTAGGAATTTTGCATAGACATTGGAGGTGAGATCCAAATGGATTGGTCACATGCCTTGATCCTGTCAATGGGAAGATGAAGAAGTTGTTGCCTAAGAAACGAGCGAGTATAGTGTGCAAAAGACAGATGATCCCAAAGCACAAATATTGTATGAAGACATTGGGCATGGGAACTACATGATCATGTCACAAGAGGAGACAATTCTGCCAAAGGAAGTGTGTTTGATCCTAATGGAGTGTGGACTTTGGAGTTTGATGGAAGCTACTCTTGGTGGTTACGGAGCTTGTGTAGTGCTCATTTCTCCTGGGGTAAGGTTCATCCTTTCTCCTAAAATTTTCAGTGGGAAAATACCAACAATATTGTCAAGTATGAGGCCCTTATTCTTGGGTTGAGCATGGCGAAGGAAATGGGAGTGAAGAACCTTTTTGTTGGTGGAGATGCCAAGCTAATTGTAAAACAAGTTAGAGACCTTTATCATGTAAAGAGTAGAATGTTGAAACACTATAGGAATCTGGTCTAGGATTCCATTGAATTCCTTGATGATTTTTCCATTGAATTTATGCCAAGGGAAAGGAAAAATAGGGCTGACTCTCTAGCTGTTTCGGGGTCCTTGTTGATTCCTCACCCCGATTTATGTAAAGAGAAATTGACTATTGATCGATCCATAGACCCAGATATACCGACAATGCAAATAATTGGAAAGTTTTCAATGATGACCAACATTTGCTTTCTTTCTTGGAGCTCAGAGACAACTTTGATCAATTGTACTTTGAAGGAAGTGACAATCTACCTAGAGAGTGTGTGTCATCAAATAAAGAGGGTGTCAAAGAAGAGATGGATCAAGATGGATGCATCAAACTGAAAGGCAACAAAATTCCTAAAGGGATGGTGAGTTTGGAGGATATTTTTGATAAACATGATAGATATATGAAGTTTAAAGTTTCCCAAGGAGCCCGACAATCTGTTGAGATTGAGAAAGTGAATATTGGGAGTCCTAATGATCCCAAAATGGTCAACATTGGAAAATGCTACACTCAGGAAGAGAAAATGTAGGTGGTGAATTTGTTGAAGAGGTATGTTGATGTTACGGCTTACTCTTATGATGATCTTGTTATCTATAAAATTAACAAGGGAAATTTTGCAGGTGACCATACCAAATTTCTGTTCTGGTTCCCCATCGAGGTCCCTTAGCATTTGGAATGGCATAAAATCCCTTTCCTGAAGAATCTAGTTTTTCGAACTTAGTCATTTGGTCCTTTTTTTGGTTGGGCGCAGTTTTTATTCACGCAACATCAAATGAAACTGTGCCCCCTCCTTTCCTTTGGCGCATCCTTTGGAGTGTCGACATTCCAAATGTTGCGCCTTCCCATGATGCACCTTTCAAGCCTATGCCCAAGGTGCCTACGCCAAGGCACTTTGCCCCAAGGCGCATGCGCCATCTTGTCGACATTCAAAATGTTGCACCCTAAATGGTGTGCCAAAGCACTGAAAAAGCAATGTTGGGGTCCCAAATCTGCGCTAGGGCACAAATATTTTCATGTTGGTGTCGCCTAGGTGTGCCTTACAAAAGGTTGGTGGCACATTTATTGCACCTTTTGCTATAAATAGGCGCATCCAACCTGTCATTTTCACGAAAAAACATGGAAAAAGGTTATTCTTTTGCACCTGTCAACACTCCTGTCAGCCCCATGTGTTGCTTTTCATCGTATTCGTGGACCCCACATCATTTCCTCCATCTTATATATTCCTGGTAAGTGGTTCTTGATTTTCTTGTGGTTTTGTTGTGGTTTCGTTGTTGTTTAGGGTTGGTATTATCAAAACAAAAATGAATGAACCTAAGAAAATAATACAACTCCAGCCGTTTTTACAAATCGACCCACTTTCAAAACGGTTTTACCCTCCTTCCAGATCTGCTAAACCTGGGAGGCCTTGTCTCAAAAATGAATCCCTGACCCTCTTTCCTCTATTCCCCTCACTGAAAAATCTGAGTTAAGAGAGGCAAAAGACCCCAAACCTGCCAAAAAAGGTGAAAAATCTAAAGTTATTGCAATCCAGAAACCATTGTTTTCCTTTGGCGCAAACTTCGTTATTGTTACACTAAACACAGTCGCGCCAAAGGGGCACACTTTGTCCCCGCATGCAACATTGGTCTTTCCCGCACCTTATAAAAATTCCTAAAACCTAACACAGGTGCAAGCACAACCACATCTACACCTACATTTGAATGTCGTGCAGACCCTTCCCGCACCGCACCAAAAGCTCAAACCTTGGCACACCTTAACTCAATGATGCACCCTTTGAACTGTGCCCTTTGGTGCATCATAATGTTTTGCAACATGTACCATATATGCACATGTGCCTTGCTTTTCTGACCCTGCAGCCTGTAATAGAATTACGCCTTGCACCCATAGGCTTGTAAATTGATAAATTTTCATTTTGTAAAGCTTTGATGGACGATTTAATAGCTAACATGGCTCTTCTGCGATGGAATTCCCGATTCTTCTTGCAGATCAGCAGTTGAACTCAGATTCGCACATGTCTTCATCAAGTAAGAAGCCAACCAAGTATAAGGGTAAGGCCAAACTCACAGAAGAAGAAATGAAGTACAAATACCAAAGGGTCGGATGCCCAATCCTCGCAGAGTGTGAACTCGACATCGTGGGATTGAACTTGGTCATATTGATATGGAGGACTTCTGGGCTAGAACCAAGAAGGTCACAGGCAGTCCATGGATGGACAAATTGGTCGGCAGTGGTTTACATTTCACTGCAGGAATTCCCGTGAGCGTAGTAAACAACGAGTTCATGATGGTGGTGGGCCGTTGTTACAATAAGGACACAAGATGTGTCGAAAATGAGAAGGGCGAGGTAATAATCAACCTCACTACCCGGCACTTCAAATCATGTTGGGTATCCCCCACCACTAGCATTTTGTGGCAATAAGCCAAGAAGACTACATAAAAGCATGGAATGAAAATGAAGACAAATGCATGCAGCTTATGAATGAAGTATATCTGAAAAAACAAGAAGGTGATAACCAGGTGGCCGCAAGTTATTCATCACAGTGACTTCTCAGAAGAGCTAAGTGACACCATCACCTTCCTGAGCAGGGTGTTTGGGCTTCCTGATGCCCATTACTTTCACAAATGGATGCTCAGATACTTAGAAACCATGAGCAAAAATGTTCCTGATCAACGTTTTGAATGGGTGGAGATCATCGCACTATCTCCGAGCAACTTCAACAACTCTCAACAACTGGGAAGTTCTACATGAACTCCTACGTGGTATATGTTGCTGCCTCTGAAAGAGACTACCCAGCACTGAACCGATGCGGGGTATGGCCCCAAGTGAGAATATATGAATATTATCCAGAGTTGAGACTGGAAAATAGCATCGCACAATTCAGTAAGATCAATGATGCCTTCTTCTACGGCATCATCTGCCTCTTGAGGCCTAATATGACTCACGATCGGATGACCAAGAGCGTGGTTACTACCACAAAGAAGTGGGGCGTTATTTACGTAATTCCCCACTTTCACTTATCTCAGAGCCGCCAACTTCTTGGGGATCCCACCAAGTTACCGAGGTATGCGGGACCCAAGTTGATCCTATTGGAGCTGTCCAGATAGCTTATCACATACCACAAGAAGTGTCTAAAAAGAAAGAAGGGTGGAACTCCATTCCCCCTCACAGTGGGCAGGTACACCTACACTTCTCATAGCAAAGCCCAGGGAAATGTTTGTGGAGTTGGAGTTGCTCAACTTGAAACACAATTTCCCGGCAAGGCCAACCTTTGATCCTCGCAATTGCCTTCCAAGGGCAAAGCTTGATCCGATTCATGTCCCATAGATCAAAGATATCTATATCGATCTATATCACGAGGTCGAGCTCAGAAGAAAGGATCACTCCCGCCTGGCCCTGGCAGAGATCATCCAATATGGTGTGGCCATTGTCCCGAAAGGTTTCCAAGCAACTGATCAAGAAGTTGATCAGGTCTATCTAGACACGGACGGGGACAATTGGCCGTTTGCTGAGATTGATAGAACAAAGGCACCTCAGACTATTGAGGAAAGGGTTAAAGGCACTCTACAGTGCACATAGCATTGGTGCAGGAAAAATGGTCTCATCTACCTTGGGGTGGACTTTACCACATCTCCCTTGGGAAATGCACCCACCAGGCCGAAGCACTTGCCAAAAGGCAAAGGGAAAGATAAAGAAGGAGAAATGAGCACTGCTCAAGAGGAAACTCCCGAGAGTCCTCCTTTCATCGCTAAGGATCGGTAGTAAGCCTGGTCTCCCTAGAAGAAGAGGAAGCGGTAAGTGTTCCAACGGGCACATCCACTCAGGATGTTACCACTACTGTAACTAGTGAAGTTCCCACCGTCCCATCTCCCGCTCCTCCTTCCCCTCCTCACATCACTCAAGCAACCACTCCTTTGTTTATGTCTTCTCCCTTGTCTTTTATTGTTCCCCCTTCCTCTTCCTCCATCTTCTCTTCCCTTGCGGATCTATCCCCCAGCATTTCTTCCCTCATCTCTCAGATCCCTTCCACCCCCACGGTTTCCTCTCCTACAGTGACTCCTACCCCTGTGAGTGTTGGAGGGTTGGCTTCTTTTTCAATGCCACCGCCAAGTGTCTCGATGCATTTTCCCATGTCCACTGTAGTTGCTCCTTCTTCCACCTTTGTTCCCTCTTCTCCCTCTGTCCCACTCCCCTAAGTCTAGAATGGATCTCCAAACACCTGAGTCAGCACAAGAGGAAAGTCCCCATTGCACCTATGGACTTCTCCGTGATTCCAACTAAAGGAGCTAAGAAGAAAAAGGCAATAACCCGCTTCTCTCAAAGCATTTTAGGTGAAAGAGTTATGGAGATCACATACCCTAATCCCATAAAGGATAAAAAGATATGTCTCCTATAGATTATACAGTGACACAGGTCACAATGGGAACATCCTTAGAAATCCTGCAGGGAGAGGCCTTATCTGCAGTGGATGCCCTTTGCAAAAGCTTCAGGAAGCAAAGGAAGATCGAGAGGATACTAAAAGAACAAAACAAACATCTTCTCCAAGCCCTGCAGAAAATGGGCAGTGCACCTCTTGTAGCTACCACCGAAACTCCAAAGCCCTTAGTCAAGAAAAGATAAATGAGTACGCCAAGATTGGTGAGCAAGGTATGGCAGTATCTACTGGAGAGACCAAATCCTCAAAGATAGTGAGGAAGTAATTATTAAGTTCACGGAGCTATATCAAAATATTGATCAGGCTAATAAGGAACTCCAGGTGATTGCAGGACCTATCTCCGAAGAGTTGGACCATGCCAGGTTACAACATGAGACATTCCAAAAGATGCTCGGCCCAGTCGATGACTTAGTAAAATTTGGTGTCTTTGATAACCCAAGAGCACCCAATAAAGTCCTTGCTTTGCTTTGAACTATTGGGGTGACCAGATGGAATTTGTCTTGGAGAAAATAGATAAAATCAAGGAGGAAGCCTTGGATGCAATGCATCAAATGGAACAGATCATCCTAAGGATGTCTTTGGGCTTGCTCACCCCATCATACGCCTTAAGGAAGGCAGATGACACTATTCGGATCTTCAAGGAGATCACGTCGCAAGGTTTAGGGTCAGAAGCCACTTTTGATACAGAATCTATCAACAACCTTCTGGCCTACCGTGATTTTTTGGATACCTGATGGAGGCAGGTAATGAATACTTCAAGCTCCCAGAGAGACTCAGAGATGAACGGGAGACTTGCGAGGTCATCGGTGATCACACCAAGGGTCCCGCTCAGGATCAACTTCAACCGATGATTAGCAAGTTCATGGAGTATCATGCTCAATTTCACATTTCCTCTCCTGAGCAGAAATATGATACTCCTTTCCAGCCGCGGGACGACGATGAATAGGCTCCTTCCTCCTGGGATTGTTCTATTTTATAAAGTATTTAAAAGTATATTGGCACAAATGATGACATCATCCATGTTGCGCCATGAGATGTTGTCATCCACCAAATTTCCCCAAAGTCAATAGTTGACTTTTAGATATTTTGTAAATAGTGGTTGGTTTGCTTTTGCCTTCTTTCCTCTTCTCCTTCTATAAATACTTGAATACTTGTAGTATTCAGGTGAGCAAATTTGTATGAAAAATAGAAGTGAGGAGAGAAAGACTTTGAGCTTTCTTGTAACAGAACAACTTATTAATACAAAAATTGAGACTTTGTGTTGAATTCCTGTGTTATGTGTTAGATCTTTCTTAAGTTAGATCTGCATGCTTATTCTATTGGATTCACCTATGCTTTTGTCATTTGTTTATCAGTATTGCTTTGTTTGTTTATGTGAGTAAGTTTGGCTCTGTTTACTACTAGCCCAAAACATAAACCCTCTGACCTTTCTACTTTGGAATTCATTTATTTTCTCCTTTCAAATCCATCTTTGTTCCTTTCTTCCTCCATTCCTTTCTATTTTTCACCGGAACTACCTCTACTGGGATGAGATCCCAAACCCCCGAAGATAGAATATTGTAAGACTTGCATAGATTCCTACTGGTAGAATAGCAATAAACCAATTTCGCTTTGTTGTCTCAAAGAGGGGCTATACCTTGCACACTATTGGCATGTCTATCCATAGATCTACCCACCCGATAGATTTTTGGACCAACAGATCTTAAGGCTTTTCACCAAAGAAATGTAACATTTCATTCCTCTTAAGTTTGGGATCAAACCCTTTAAATAGAAGCAAAGGCAATATAATCCAAAGATAGCTGATAAAATTTTCCAAGAAATACAAAAGCTTCTGAAGACTAGGATCATCTTCCCCATCCACCATTCAACGTGGATTTCTAATATAGTCTATCGGGAAGAAGAATGGTGAGATCTAGATCCAGGTGTGGACTTCAAAATCTAAATCAGGGTTCTTTAAAGGACAATTACCCTCTCCCCATGATGGACCAAGTATTACAAGTTGTTACAGGCTCAGAGATGCTATCTATGTTAGATGGATTCTCGGGTACAATCGGTAGAGGTGAATCTGCAGATCAACATAAGACCGCCCTTCTGACTCCTTGGGTCACCTTTGCATACAAGAGGATGCCATTTGGTCTCATCAATGTTGGTGCTACTTTCCAGAGGGCCATGGACTTGGATTTTGGCAGTTTGAAAGGGAAATGCATTGTTGTGTATTTGGATGACTTGACATTGTTTTCTAAAGAAAGAACATATCACTTCCAACACCTTGAAATAGTATTGCAAAAGTGTAGAGAGCATGGAATTTATTTAAACCCTAAGAAGTCTATGTTTTGTGTCATAGAAGGAAAGTTGTTGGGACACATTGTTTCAAAGGAAGGGATCAAGATTGATCCGGAGAGAGTTCAGGCCATCCAGCAAATTCCTCTTCCATCAAGTAAGAAAGGTATCCATTCTTTCTTTGGTAAGATCAATTTCCTAAGGAGATTCATCCCTATTTTACTGTAACTTACTATGAGAATTGCGCACATTATGCAAGGGAAGAAAACTTTTGGTTGGTCCTTTGAAGGGAAGAAATCATTTGAGGACATTAAACAGGCTATTGCAAAGACTCCAATCTTGGCGTGCCCTGACTTTAGCAAATATTTCATTATCTATTGTTATGCCACTGAAAATACCCTAGCTGTTGTGTTAGCCTAGAAGAATGCTTTGAAGATCATGAGCTCCCAATTGCATTCATGAGTTATGTCTTGAAAAATCATGAGTTGAAGTACACCATGATGGAGAAACATGCTTTTGCAGTTGTCAAAGTTGTCAAGCAGTTTAGGTTTTACATCCTTAATTATCATTTTGTGGTGCTTTGGTTCTTGATACAACAATCAAATCCATTCTTACTCGACAAGAATTTGAAACCAAGAGAGGTAATTGGGTAAAGCAAAGGTGTAAGAGTATGATCTTGACATCAGGCCAAAAAGGTTGGTTCAGGGTAAGGGCCTATGTGAACTCATTGCTAAAGGAGATGCCAAGGAGTTGTCCAAAGATGGAGTTGATGTCCCTGTTGTTATGTTCCTCAGCTCATTAGATGTATGGTATGTTGACATTGCTCACTTTTTGACCTATGGAGAGTGTCCATCTCACTTGAGTGCCAAAGAGAAGAGAGCCATCAAACTGAGGTCTGTCATAATATGTGCTATGGGATAATGCTTTGTTCAAACGAGGCATAGATGGAAGGTTTTTGAAGTGTGTAGACAAGGAGCAACAAAAGAATTTGTTCTCTGATTTTCATGACCAGGCTTATGGAGGTCATTTATCCTCTTCTATAACATCTCATAAAATACTTCATGCTGGTTATTATTGTCCCACTCTGTTCATAGATGCATCAAAATGGGTTGGCAAATGTGAAGCATGCCAAACGTTTGTTGGAAGACCTAAGTTGGCTACTTTGCCATTAAATCCAGTAATGATTGATGAGCCCTTTCAGCAGTGGGTATTGGATTTCATTGGAACTCTTAACCCACCTTCCAGTGCTAGACATACCCATGTGTTGACTACCACAGATTACTTCACCAAGTGGGTGGAATCCATCCCAGTTAAGAGCACTACTTCCGAGGTAGTTTGCAACTTCCTTAAGGAGAACATATTGATTAGGTTTGGGATCCCAAACTAAATTGTGTAATGACAATGCTTCCAAATTTTCTTATTCCGAGATGATGGAATTTTGCTATGGTTATGGGATCTCACTTGCTTATTCTTCAAATTACTACCCCCAAGGGAATGGACAAGCAAAATCAACAAACAAGAACTTGGTGAGCATAGTTAGAAAGCTTGTAAATGATTCTTAGAGGAATTGGCATAAGAAGCTATATGATGCACTTTGGGCTAATAGAATTACACCCAAGAGAGCAATTGGAATGTCTCCTTTCCAAGTGGTGTATGGTGTGGAAGCTCAACTACTAGTCACGGTGGAATTTCCAGCCTTGCATCTGATGAAAACCATTGAAGATTCAAGTTTCAGTAGCTCTTTGGACAAGAGAATTTTGTACCTTCAGAAGCTTGATGAGGACATATTGCAAGTGGTTGACAGGATAGCAGCTCATCAGTTGAAAGTGAAGGCTTTGTTTGACAAGAAAGCCAAACCTAGATTTTTCCAAGTGGGAGACATTGTGTTGCTTTGGGACAAAATACATGAGCCACAAGGAAGTCATGGTAAGTTTGATTCTCTTTGGCTTGGTCCTTTTAGAATCAGACATTTTGCTAGAGAGAACTCTTTTTATTTGGATTACATGGATGGTTCTCCTCTCCCACTTCCTTATAGTGGGTAGTATCTAAATTTTTTCAAGTCCTAGGTGACTAGGCGGTCCTTCTGTATATTTTGTACAGTGTTTTGGTTTTGGGTCGTTCCTTTGTGTTTCGTTTATGTTCTTCCCTTTTGGTTTGTTTTGTTTCTTTTCCCGTCTTATGTGTGTTGCCTTGTATTGGTTTTGCTTTTGACTCCTTTTCCCAATGGATAAGGCACTGGTCCTCTTTCCCAGAGTTATCTATAGTTCTTGATCTTGCCTTGTGTCTTTGTTCCAAGCCAAGTCATCCCTAGAAAGAGCCAATTGTTGTCGTCCTCAAAATTCCCCTCTTTTGAAGTCAATTTTAAAAATTTTGAGTCTATTCCTTAGAGTATTGGATCACGTCGAGCCTGACATTGTTTGCAGTTTTCCCATTCATGGAGAACAATTTGAAAGTTAGGTCGTAATGGTGAAGTTTCTTTCCTTCTTTTTATTTTTCTTCCCGCAGTCGGGAATGACAGCGTATCTTCCTCGTTATTTTTACCCCAGAATCCACGGGTAGTACATGGGCATCTCTGATTGGATGTGGTTTGGCCATGTTTCAAGCGTCAGTGGAAGCCTCCACGCATCCAAATGGTGAAACTCCAAGGGCAAGGTCCAAGGGATGGTCCTCAAATAAGTGCAGGCTTTCCACATGTCCCAAGTTCAAAATGAAGATAAAACAAGCTCAAATCAGCTAAGTATGGAAGGTTCAGTGGACGATGCCATGTGCCTCATTGATGCAACTTCAAGAGTCAAAGCTAGGGGTAGTTCTCAAACTTGTGCCAGTCCTCCACATGTCCCAGGTCCAAAAAGAGATTTGATCGTTAAAATTGACTAAGTATGGGTGGGTTGGTGGAAGTCTCCACATGCCTTAACGGCGTAATTTTGGAAGTGAAATCAAAGGGTCAGTCTCCAAGTAGCGCCAACTCACCACATGGTTAAAGTCAATGGGGAGACAAAGTTGGCCGTTGAAAAGTCCAAGACTGATGGAAGGAGACACGCGTCATCTCGACACAATTTCAGGAGGCATTTCCAAATGGAAACTCAAATGAGCACCAACCCTCCACATGTCTAAGGGTCAACATAAGTCAAGCGATAAATAGACTGAATCAAAAATTATAAAGAAACCGGTGGAGCTCTCACGTGTCGGCTGGTGCGGCTTCAAAGGCAAAAATTCAAAAGGTGTCCACATGCACCTGCTCTAATAAATTCCTTCCACGTGGGCGGCCCAAATTTTGAAAGAGGGTTTGAAAACCCACAAGCAAGGATCACGAGGGATGACGTGCACATCAACGGACATGCGAATGACAGCATGAAGAGATCTCGGGAGGAGCGAGCATCAACCAAATGTGCATGCAAAGATTCGACAAATGGGCAGAACCTAGTTAAGCCATAAAACTCTCCTCTATCTCATAGATCAAAAGACGTGTACATATAGGAGGTGTTGAGTAACCCCTAGTGCTGCAATCATGACAACTCGAGTAGAGAGGGGGAGTTACATTCCCAGAATAGAAGTATAACTCCCAATGATACATATGACGCCTTGCACGGATGCACTAATGCACTAACGCACTGACGCATAAGGAATCTCATAATGACCCCTAAATGACATGTGGACCTACGATCTCACCTAAGTGAGATGACTCACCTAATGATGTGGAAAATAACACACACCAACACCCCCCCTTCATCGTAACTTAGGATGAGGCGGCAAGTCAGAAACAAGAAATGGGTCCCAGCACAAAGCCTGATGAGGTACCCATGTACAAGAAAGAAGTCCCAAGCAGTGAAGGAAAACCTAGTGGGAAAAACATCCACCACAAGAGAACAAAACACTCTCTAATCTAAGAAAGATGCCAAAGATGGGTCCTAGCTATAGACAAGCCTGAAAAGGTACCCATGTACAAAGAGGCAATCTCTCGAAAAGAAGAAGAAGAGAGAAGAAGAGGGAGACAAGAGGAATGCAGAAGATGTCATGGACGGATCTGAACTCTGCAACTCTATGAATTCTCCCAGAATAATGTCGATGACGAGATCCTCTGCCTCTGGACTGAAGAAGAGCCACCCACAAACTATGTGCCTACCCTTAGGAAGGATAGAAATGACGTGTTGGAAGTCCGCCCACTCCACAAAGGAAACTGAAGGCAGCAACATGAATAACTCTGAGTCTGGTGCACGGAAGTGTGACATAGGTCTAGCGAGTGAGTGTCAAGGAACTGAAGGTAATGCCACGTCCATATAATCAGCTGTCGAGTGAAGAGGAACACCCATAGAAAGGATGTCCAAGTGATGTGAAGGGAACAAAACATCCTCCACAATAGAAAAGGGATCCACAACTGAGGGTGGATCAATGAAGGTCTCCGGAAATGTGGAAGTGACATGATTCCTAGAAGGGGCACTCCCAACAACAGAGATGATGAACTCCTCTGAAACACCTGTAGATGGATGAGGGACCTATAGTGCATCACAAGTAGACTCTATAAAAAGACGACTAAGGTCAGGAAAATACTCATCCCAATGAGGGGGCTCAACAAACTAGAAGAGCGATGTATGATAGGTATGAGTCATCCAATGAAGGTAGAGGAATGAAAATGGCCTCGCACACTGGAAGTGGAAAGGAGGCGGGTGTGATGATTGTATGAGACTGATAAGGGGACTGCTGATATCTAATGAGATGTGGGAAGTGATAACAATGTCTAGAATAGTGAGAGAAAGAGGAGAAGAGTCCTCTGTAGTACTCTCGACATCAGAATTAGATGCACAATCCTCGTCATCAGAAGTAGAACCAAGCGAGCCTGTGTCAGTGGAACTGTCATCACACGAAGAAATGGAGGAGACAACTGAATCAGCAGCAGAAAAAAATGGCGGCAGTATGTGAAGGGTCTCCATACAAGGACTGAAGAATGCTCCAGACACGGTGAGGTGGATCTAAGTCTGCCACGTGAAACCAGAGAGAACGAGAGACATGCATCATCATGTGACCAAAGACATGGTCACAAGTGTCGAGGAAGTCCTCCAGATGACGATGATCAGTGGGTGTAGGAATGGGCCCAAGCAAGAAGGGTAAAAGACCCTCGTGGGTGAACTAATGTTCCATGGAAGCACGCTGTGAGTAGTTCCCTCTCCCGTGAGAAGTGGTGAGGTGTAAGGTGATCCTACGACGCTCACATCTGGAAAGATCACTCTCCATGATGAAAAATGCAAGATGCACAAAAGCAAGACGTCGGACTCGGCCGATAATGCATCTGCGTGTGTAGGCCCAAGAGTACAAGCAAACCCCTCGAATGCGGCACTTTATAAAAGTAGTGCGTTTACAAAATTGGAAATTCCATCATGTAAAGTGTGAAAAATCATGCAACTTTGAAAAGGAAGCGCTCAAAAATGAGCAGCGAGTCAAAAGTTATGGCATAAATACAATTCCCAACTGATGGAAAAAGTCAATAAATGTTGTAAACACATTAAAAAGTGCTCAAAACGGGTGCAAAGGGTATTGTGTGGGTACTCGTTGGAAATGGCACAAAATTTTAGGTAGAGTTTGTTTTGACTACGAGGGGGGATTAGCCTCCTGCCAACCCCGGACCTCGCCCTCCGTCTTCGACACTCGTAGGAGGGGATTAAATTACAAGCCAAAAACAACCTAAATGATTATTACATGCCATGAAATGAAATGTTTTATTTTTTTAACACCCTAAAACATTAGAAAAAGAAGGTGGGCCCACATTTGAAGTGGCCAATGCCACATAAGGAGCTGTCCACGTGGAAGAGAGCTGGGAGTTTGAGCCGTTGGAAGGAGCAGACCAAAAGTGCAGTGCAAAATGCCAAAGACCACGTGTTGGATCAGGTTGCAGGTCTTTGTAGGGCAGGTCCACATGCCAAGGAAGATAAAAAACGTAGGTCTGCAACAACAGGATGGCTCCAAAAACATCCAAGACCACGTGCAGGTTAGAAAAAACATTTTTTGTAACCGCAATGCAAAAAAAACGTTTTCTAACGTTGGAGGAAGGCGCCGGAGTCAGCTGAAGCCACGTCTTTGGAGGTCTAAGTCTTGGGCGAAATGTGGACAAGACCCAAACCACCAAAAAACACCAGAAAAGCCAGAAAAATGGTTGTCTTGGGTGTGCAGGTCAAAAAAACGTTTTTTCCAACGCAAGTGCAGCAAAAATGCCATGTTGAGGAGCTGGAGTTGCTGTTGGAAGAAGCTGGAGTGGATGAAACGCTGATCCCACGTCCCAAATAGCTGTTGTTCCCATGAGAGGTATGCTGCAGAAGTCAAAAACATTTTCCAATGCAGAGGAGGGCACGAACCAACCACAAGGAGACTCGAAACTCTGAGTAAAGAAAATGCAAAGCTGTGAAGAGGGCGAGCCGTGGTCAAAAATTTTCCAACACAAGGAGAAAAAGCAGGATTTGGAGTTGTGTGTTGAACGTAGTAAAAAAACATTTTCCTCAAACCACGATGAGCATTCAAACAACGAACACAGAGATTTGAAGGCTCACAATCCACAAATCAGCAATGACGAGTGTCACCCAATAATCCAAAACCAAACCAATGTAGAGAGGCTCGATTCACCAGGAGGAGGATGCATGTAGACATGAAAGGTGAGCAGTGGAGTATAGCTCGAAGACAAAACTCTTAAATCTGCAACCCGAAGTCCACAAAACATGCATACAACCCCAGAGAATAGATCGGTCAAAGACACTAAACCCGAAAACACCAGAAACTCGAACAACAACCTCGAACACCCGAGCAAGAAACCGGAACCCACGAGCACAAAGAGAGGTATAAATGCCCGAAATCAATGCATGTAGAGCACGGTCGGAATCGCCATTACGACACACGCACGAAATCTGTATATCACGCCTGGAAGCCGGAAAATACGCACAGAAACACCGATGAGTGCACGGATCCACAAGATCCACTCTGATACCATGAAAGAGGGTTTGAAAACCCGCAAGCGAGGATCACGAGGGACAATGTGCACATCAACAGACGTGCGAACAACGTGAAGAGATCTCAGGAGGAGCGAGCATCAACCGAATGTGCATGCAAAGATTCGACAAACGGGCAGAACCTAGTTAAGCCATAAAACTCTCCTCTATCTCATAGATCAAAAGACGTGTACATATAGGAGGTGTTGAGTAACCCCTAGTGTTGCAATCATGACAACTCAAGTAGAGAGGGGGAGTTACATTCCCAGAATAGAAGTGTAACTCCCAATGACGCATATGACGCATTGACGCACTGATGCGATGATGCATTGACGTGTAAGGGAATCTCATAATGACCCCTAAATGACACATGGACCTACGATCTCACCTAAGTGAGATGACTCACCTAATGATGTGGAAAATAACACACACCAAAAATTTAAAGTTGTAGAAGCAAATCGAATGGCCCATGTTTTAACTGGAAAAATAATGTAATGGTCATTTATTTAAAAAATTGGTTTTTCCGCCATTAACGTTTCTTTGCAAATCAAGAATTTGAAAGGGCGTGAATGATTGGAATAAGTTGTAATTATTTCTTGCTTGCTCAAGGAAGTTGTAACCGTCTCTTGCGAGCTATATCATGGGCTTTCAAAGCCATTGTATAGGTTGGAATTTTGATATTCTGGAACTGTAATTTCGAATTGGAAGAAATCAATACAAAGGTTTTCCCCTTTTTCCTCTGCTTTCTCTTTCCTTTTTCTCTGATCTGCGAATCATTTAATCCTTGCATGCTTAGAAACTTTGTGTTCTAGTTTATACAATCTCAAGAACTTTGAGTCTGTGGATTGTGCTTGTTATAAACGTGAATGGTTCTATTCTATATCTCATTTGCTCAATACATATAAGGGTTTTTTCGCCATCTCTTTTCCCTGAAAGTATTGTCTTCTTCTACCTCCCTCCTCTCTTCAAGTCTTCTATCCTCATGTATTGATAACTTTCCGCATAAAACACATTTCAAGATATCAGAAACCACCATTGAATGAAAGATTGTATATTTATACATAGGTTGTGCCCTTGCTTTCGATGAAGGAACCTCTCCCATTAAAGAGGAGGGACTTGCTTGTCCCATAACTATGGTTTCATTCCAAGTGCAAATCATAAACCCAACAAGTGTCAAGCTCAATAAAATTTTAATTATGAAGTATGAACCAATCAAAGCACTCCACGCACTTTCACAAAGTCATTCTTTTGATTTAGAATATTTTCATTTTGTGAAGCACGAAACAATAGTAGAATACCATATACCTTCATCTTTTACTTGATTGACCACTGTGAACCTTTACCTAATAGAAAAGCACCATGTATCCCATGGTTTTAGCCCGACAAATTTTCAAAAGCCGACCCAATAAAACAACTCTACAAACCTTCACAAATTACTTGACCGACTAATGCAATGCTTAGACCAATAAAATAGTTCCATTTACTTTATAACCGAGTTTTGCAAAACACAAGCCAATAGAAACCTTCCATGAGTCCCCGCTTTATCGGTCTTATTTAAAATACCTGTCGGATTGTGAAATGCAAACTAATAGAAAAGCTCCATGTATCTCCTCCTTTTAATTTTTTTGACCTTCCGGACACGAAAACCCTTCATCCATTTCAACTTATCCGAGGGACTTGAGGTTTTCTGGAGTTCATCAATTTGAGCTACACCAGAGTGGTGACACGTATCCTTCTATGCATTTTGATCCTCACCATGTGTCAGCCTTTGATCCTGCCACCTGTCTTGTTGACCATGTTGATTGTCTGCCTCAACCACGAGACACGAAAGCTTTACAAATTTTATTTATTCTACAACCTTATATTCGATAGATTCTATCTACTCAAAGTGTGGTGGAATGCCGCCACATAGCCCCTACCTTATCCACCGATTTGCCACCATGTATCCTCATCTTACTAGAGTTAAAATTTAATAGCCAAATGAGAACGTTACCTGATTTTATAAAACCTACCAATGATTTAAACTTGGTCTCCGCGGACTTTGAAATGCTAACAAATCTACTATTGAGAAGTGGAATTTGACAATCGTTCAAACATCTTTTTCTCTTTAAATATGGCTAAGTACATTTTAAATATTGATCTTCTATGTGAAAATATGCTTTTGTTCTTGATGTTTCTAACATGACCTTTACTGATTATAGTCTTGAGATCGTGTAATCTATCCATATAATTCATTCCCGTGAACTCATTTTTCCATTAACGATCTGCAAGGCTTCCAAAAGCTCTCTTAATATGAGAAACAAGGTTTCGAGTTGGTTTCTTACACTTGTAAAAGAAATGTCAACAATTACGCGATTTTGTGGGGTCACTTTCTACTAGCTGAAATGATCTAGTGCCTTGAGGCATCCACTAGGCATGGAGTCAAGAAATGAGTATTAAAACCTGTTTGGAACTCTAAGAACAGGTGAAAATACCTTCTAACAAAGGAAAACATGTGCCTGCAATCACTTATTAGACAACATACCAACAAAGTGCACAAGGCACACAAGAAAAGAAACTACAAATAATAATGTGCATGAAGCACTTATTAGAAAATAAACACAACAATCTACTACAAAGGAAGAACGTCCCTAGTAATAGGGTTTAAGATATATCCCATTAACTGGGATGGGAAATTCATCACCATTCAGCTTAGAGAACTAAAAATCATTGTGTTGCTTGTAACTTTGTAATCAAGTATGGTCCACTCTAAAAGCATCAAACTTTGTGTGTCTTCCAGTTTTATTTTGTCTTCATCCCACTTAAGCACAATGTCTCCCTCTCTGAATGTTCTAGCAAATGATTTTTTATCAAAGTAACTCTTGACTTGTGCTTGATGAATTTCCATCATTGTCATTTCCTTGTTCCTTATTTCTTCCAACTCCATCAACTCTGCAAATCTAATTTCCATTGAATCTACTTCCATCATCTCCATTTGTTTAATGAGGTCCAAAGCTGGAAATTCATTAGAGATAGGCAACCTTGCTTCTCTACCATAGACAAGAATGAAAGGAGAATTTCCAATTGACCTTTTAGGAGTAATTCTATCAGCCCATAAGGTTGATTTTAGTTTTGTATACCATGATCTCTAGTTTTTACTCGCCATAAGACGTACGTTTGATGATTCTAAGAAGATTCTTATTTTTTGATTCAACCAAGCCATTCCCTTAAGGATAATAATTAGAAGAGGTTGATAGATGAATTCCAAGATTGACTACCCATGCATTAATTCTTTCTCTAAGGAAAGCTAATGCATTATCTGAGATGATTGTTGTTGGAACACCAAACCTTGTGACAAGACCTTCATAAAAATATAAAACTGATGTCTCATTTGCTTCTTTCAAAACCACTACTTCTGTCCATCTTGTGAAGTAGTCTGTAGCTATGAGAATCCATTTATGACCTGTACTAGAAGGTGGATTAATCATGCCAATAAAATCTAATCCCCATTGCATGAAAGGTTGATTTACCTGAATGGGTTGAAGAGGAAGAGCTGTTAGCTTTTGTTTTTTTGCAAAAATTGCACACTTTGCACACTTTCTTACCCATGTATGAGCATCTTTGAATAATCTTGGCTAGTAATAACCAACTCTCATGATCTTCAAGGTTGTAGCTCTTGGTGCAAAATGGCCACCAAATGAACCATCATGAAATTCCTCCAAAACATGCTCAATCTGATCTAAGTCAATACATCTTAAAAGAACTCCATTCACATATTTTTTGAAAAGTATATTATCAACAAGAACATAAGGAATGGATTGTAATATGAAATACCTCCTTTTTGTTTAATCCATGTGGGCATTATCCAGTCTAAAGAAAATGTATCATTTCATGGGTCTAACTCTGAGGCAATGCAAGAAGTGTTGGATTTGGGCCATCTTGAATGACTAAAACTTGATCTTTATCATCATGAAAGTCTAAAGCTAATTGTTCACACAGTCCTCTTCCTCTAGATCAGCTTAGTGACTTTAATATCAACATCATATTCCATTACCTTTGTGATCCACCCTACCCTCTTCTCATTCAAATCTTTGCTCAAAATAAATTCTTTAACACTTGGGTGAGAAACCATTAAATGAATCTTGTTATTAGAAAGAAGATGTCTAAATTTCTTGAGGCTCCTAATTACTAAAAGAACTTGTTTCTCAACAAAGGAATAATTCACCTCATAATCATGTAGCCCTTGACTGAAAAAAATCAATTGGCTGCTCCAATCTCTCATCATTCTATTGCACAAACAAAGTTGAGACTATATCGATTGACCCAAAAGCATAAAGAATGAAGTCTTATATAAAATCTGGATTAGTGAGAGTTGGAGCTTGTGAGATAGCATATTTGATTTAAAAGGAATGATAACTAGATTGTACCAAGCCAAGAACACAGATGCTAATCAAACACCACGATCAATAAGATGAGGGTAATTCGCCAAAATAACTTTACATAAACCTTTGCAAACAAATGAGTAGCAATATCATATATTATTATGGAACTCAATGAAATACAATGAGAATGGGCCTTGCTTATATAGGCAAGGAATAACAATCTAAGAACCATTCAAGGTCGTAGATCAAGCCATAAATCATGGAAAGAACTAGTCATCAAAGAACTAGTCAAGTCCATAGATTTATGAGAGAACTAGACATCAAGGATCTAGTCAATACCATAGATCTAGGAAAGAACTAGTCAATGTTAGTGTGAGTTGTCCTATGTGTCATCTTCTCATATTGGAGGGTCATCTCACATGGGTTAGGTTTAGAGTTAGGTTTAGGGTTTCATGTGTGTCTTGCACTCGGGTTACTCAAAGACCCTATATGTACCCCTTTACTATTGATTTATGAGCATGCCAAGACACTTCATTGTCTTTCCTCTATATGCAAGCTTTGTTTCGATTGAGCAAGTTCTTCCATTACTAATCATTTCTTTCTTACAATCGCTGGAGCTATCACGATTACATTGGAGTGCAACTACTTTATGGTGCCTCGTTTCTGATTTGATTCTCGCAAACTCTTTTCATGGTATCAGAGCTAAGATCGGTAAATGTGCACTCGTTATTTTTTAGTTGCGATTACTCTTTCTTGGTTTCGTTTTTTTACTCTGCATGCAAGTTTTCAATCACTATTTTCTGGAATTATTTTGCTAATATCTCTTATAAGCCTTCTCGAAAAGTTGTGTCAGTTTTTGTGTTTTTTTGTGCATGTGTAGGTTTTCATAATACCTTGAGCAATCGTGGGGTTTACCGCCTTCTTAGGTCAGCTCACTGACTAAATCCAAAATAGAGATTCATTTCTTTTTTATTATTATTAAAATGGAAGTGAAATTTTTTTAAGATCTCTGTTTTTTTTTTGCAGGATATTTGTCTATGCATGTTAGTCTGTGGTTGCAGGATATTTGTGTTCTCTGCTCATGGTTGCGTGGACTGTGGATTGTTTTTGTTTTACTCCCAAGGTTTACAAAACTCACGGCCTGTTTTTTTTTTTGTGGATTGTGGGCTGTTTTTTTGTGGACTGTGGACACTTTGCTTCTCCCACAGGCTGCCCCTCCTCCTCCCACGGTGCACTTTGCAAAACATAAACCTCAAACTCCTCCCACGGCCGCACATTGTGTAACATGTTATTACTAGGTAACTCCTCCCACGGCCGCCTGTTTTTTCCTTCACGCGCCCGCCCGAACACATTTTTTTGGGAAGTGTTTATTTTTTAAAGTTTTTACATACTTTCTAAAAGCTTTTGTGAACAACTTTTCTTAGATGTTTTAAAACTCCATCAAACGCTTTTCCTTTTTTTTTTTTTTTTAAACTTTCTTTTTAAACAAAAAAAAAAGCTTTCCTTTTAGTAAAAAGGCATTCCTTCTAATTGTGTTTTTAAAAACAAAAATACCTTCCTTTTAAAATACGGTAGTTGTTTTTTCAAAAAAATTAAAGTGCTTCCTTTTAGTAAGTTTTTCAAAAACATATGCTTTTTAAAGTTCATTTTTTCAATAGAAATTTTTTTAATTCGTATGCTTTTTTAGAAATTTCTAGTAAGTTTTTCTTTTATTAAGTTTTTTTTTTTTAAAACTTGTTTTTTCCAAACCGTATGTTTTTTAATAAATAGAATTTTTTTTTGCTTTTATTAATCAAATACTTATGGTAAGTTTTTTAATAGATCTAAATTAAATTAAATTTAATAGATCTTGTTTAAATATTTAATTAGTTTTTTTTAACATTTAGATCTTAATTAGGATCTAATTTTTCGATCTTAATTATTTTTTGTAATTAATTAGATTTAATTTAATTAAATCTATTTTTATTAATTACAAATTAATTTGCTCTCATTTACGATCTAGTAACTTAAAGATCAATATCTAAATATCTTTTTGTCATTTTTTAAAATCTCCAATAGCTCTAAAAATAGTAACATTGGGCATTTCCAAACGCTAAAATTTAGGCATTATTGGCATTTTTTTTCTCTAATTATGCGCTCAAGTGTGCAGTGACACTTCATGCACCTCTTTGCCTTCCAAGCTCTTTTCCGGCGTTTTGAAGACTATCTGAACTCCTTGAGTTCCCAAACCTTGTATTTCACCCTTATTATTGCTTGCGACTAGTGAGCGCGTCCGCCACAGTCTACAGCAAGGGGGATTCCTTTACGATGTGAGACATTTTTTCTCACCACCAGGGTTAGCTTTTGACTCCTTTCTATTTTTTTCTTGTGCTTGTTTACGGTGTCCTTTTTTGTTGCGCTCCATGAAACACTGTTGTGGTCTCCTCTCTTGCACGTTATTATGCTAATTGCAAGATGAGTTACCAAGTGTTTCAAACCGCACGCACGAACCCGATTGTAATCAACGCACTAAACTATAAAGTGCCGAAAGCAAGGGGGTTGTTATTGTCCTGGGTGGTTGTGTTTCTTTTCTACATTTTTTCTCTCTCTCTCTCACTATGGATGCACTTTCAATTCCTTTGCTTACACCATTCAAATTTTTCAAATGGAGATCAAAAATAATAATGAAACTAAGGGGTAAAGGTTATTCCGCATCACCATGGGAACTGAGACTAAACAAGATGACAAACCTGAAAAATCTAAGTGGTTAAACCGTAGTGATGAAGCTTTAGGTCTTCTTTGCATGTCTATTTCTCCTGACTTTCTCTTCCACATTGAGGCGTCTGAAACACCTAAATCTGCGTGGAAAATGTTGGATGCGATGTTTGGACAACTAGATGACATGAGAGCGCATGAGTTGGAAAACGAACTACTAGGGTTAAATCCTAGTGACTTTGAAAACCTACAAGCTTTCTTCTCAAAATTTGTCCACATTAGATTATTGTTAAAAGGATGTCAAGTAGAAAAGAAATATTCTCAACTAATCTTGTCGATTCTCTCTAAGCTAGGTCTCGAATATTCTGTCTTTGTGTCAACTTTCTACGCTACAAAATCTACTTTGGGCGATACTTGGACTATGCCCTCCTTTGACTGTTTTTCATCCCAACTCATTCGAGAATAGGACAAACTCATTCAAATGGGGTCTCTCAAGTCCAAGTCACATGCCCTTGTAGCAAGTACTAGCAAGGGAAAGAATACTGAAAAGAAGAAAGAAACAAAGGATCAACCTAAGAAAGAAACCAAGACCAAACCTAAAAATGACACAAACACTTCGACTTCTGAGCCTAAGGCACATAAAAGCAAGTATTTGTGTTCCTATTGCAAGAAGTCTGGTCATGACGAGCAACATTGTTTTAAGAAATAGATTGATCACTTATCTCATTTACTTGAGAAGAATAAAATAAGTGTTCCTGAATCCATAAAACAAAGTGCTCCGAAGGCCGAGTCTTCTGCTGCAAAAGGTGCTAAAAATGATAAGAAGAAAGGAAAGGCCCTTGTAGCTAGAGTTTCTCCTTCATCGACATGGATTATAGATTTTGGTGCCTCGCACCACATGGGTTCTTCGCATGTTGATTTTCCAACATCGAACCTTGTGGTATGTCCCAAATCACGATGGGTAATGACACGACAGTGTCGGTTTCCGGTAGTGGATCGGTAGAGATGGATGGGGGAACATTTAACCAAGTGTTGAGTGTTCCTGATCTCTCTACCAATCTCCTATCGGTTTACCAAATTACTCACCTTGGTGAAGGAATGCGAGTGGAATTTGGTCCTAACTCAGGTGATTATTCATGAGCTTAACAATGACACTACAGTGGCTGAGGGAAAGGCAAATCACCATTCACATTTGTACACCTTCTCCCACTTTACTTCTGATTCTATGCCCACTACCTTGCTCACTCATGCAAATGAGGTTAGTAAGCTATGGCATGAGCGTTTCGGACATCTAAATTATCGCTACCTTGAATAATTGAGAAAAAAAGAAATGGTCAATGGGTTTCCTCGTGTCAAGTTTTCTAAGGGTCTTTGTGAGGGTTGTACCCTTGGAAAGCATCCTGAAAAGAACTTTGATAAAAGAAAAGCCTAGAGAGCCACTCGTCCTTTGGATCTTGTTCATAGCGATGTTTCTAGTCCATTTCCTTCTCCTTTGTTTACTAGAGCTCTTTATGTGCTAACCTTCATTGATGACTATTCGCGATATACTTGGGTATATTTTCTTAAGATTAAGTCTGAAGTCTTTGAACATTTTTAGGACTTTAAGGCTCTTGTTGAGAAACAGTGGAACGGTCTATCAAGGTTCTTCGAACTGACAATGGAGGTGAATATGTAAATAATAGGTTCATGGATTTCTATACTTCTGAAGGGATCTCTTTGCAGCATACAATTGCTTATAGCCCTTCGTAGAATGGAGTCGTAGAAAGAAAGAACCGTACTCTTAAGGAGATGGCCACTTGTATGATTCACTCGAAGTCTCTTCCTCCGCAGTATTGGGCCAAAGCAATGAATTGTGCAAATTACATTCGAACCTGTGTTCCACACAAGGTAGTAAGAGGGATGACACCCTTTGAAGCTTGGTTTGGATGCAAGCCTAATGTTGAGCACTTTCGAGTCTTCGGATCCAAGGCTATGGCTCGATTCCCAAGAAGAAATGCAAGGCCTTGGAACCACAATCCAAACCTTGTATCTTTATAGGGTATCCTGATGGCATGAAGGGATATCAATTGATGAATCCTACTTCTCATGAGCTGTATATTGAGAGAAGTGTTAAGTTCGATGAGTCTTCTTTGACTTCTACTTCTCCACCTATTGAGGTTCTTCAGCTCACTGATTCAGATTTTGACTCATCAAATGATGATATTGTTGAGCGTGCTCCTCTTCCTGATCCTCCCACCATCAGACCTTTGAGTCTTCTGATTCTGATAGTAGTGATGATGAGGACTATGTCCCTTCTCACTCAAGTGAAGAATCTTCCGACTCTGAGCCTGATCCTCCTGGTCCCCTTTGGGCTAGGAAAACTTTGTAAAGTGCTGGAGATTTAGTTGGAGATACTTCGGATATGAGACGTACTCACTCAGATTTCATTGGACCCCACTCTTTCTTCACCTCTGCTTCTGATCCACAGTCTTTCCAGGAGGCTTCTGGTATTCCTAAGTGGGATTCTGCCATGGATGAGGAGTATTCCTCTCTCATGAAGAACGATACTTGGGATCTCACCACTCTTCCGAAAGGAAGAAAAATCGTTCGGTGTAAGTGGGTGTTCCGAACAAAGTATGGAGTAGATGGAGACATCGAAAATTTTAAAGTGCGATTAGTAGCTAAGGGTTTCTCCCAGATAGTTGGGGTTGATTATACAGAAACCTTTGCTCCGGTTGCGAAGATGACTTCTATTCGACTGACCCTAGCCATTGCCGCAGCGAATAGATGGAAAGTCCATCAAATGGACGTTAAGAGTGCCTTCCTTCATGGTGACCTAGAGGAAGAGATCTATATGGAACAACCTCCGGGTTATGTCCAAGATTCCTCCCTCATTTGTAAGTTAAAGAAGTCTCTTTATGGCCTTAAACAAGCCCCTCGGGCTTGGTATGCCAAGATGGACTCCTTCTTACTTACATCAGGGTTTACTAGGTGTCACTTTGATCCAAATGTTTATATTCTATGGAAACATGACTCCATACTCATTCTTGTTCTATATGTTGATAACTTGTTGATCACAAAAAGGCAGATCTTCCTCTATTATTGATTCTATGAAGATCACCTTAGCCAACATTATTTCCTTGGGATCCAGTATTTCTTTGGGATCAATTTCACAATCGACTCAGGAATCTTGATTTCACAACCTAAGCATGCTCTTGATTTGCTACCTCATTTTCGGATGTCCGATTGTGATTCTTCTCCTACTCCTTTTCTTTCTGGGGTGAAGTTGGTTTCATTGCTCTACTCCCTTGGTTGATGGTACTCTTTATCACGAGTTGGGGAGCTTGATTTACTTGACTCACACTCGACCGAATTTATCGTATGTTGTTGGGATCGTGTCCAGATTCATGCAGGAGCCACATGAGCTGCATTGGAAAGTAGCTAAATGGATCCTTCATTATGTTCGTGGCACTTATGCTGATGGCATTCACTATCATGGAGGGGTTGATATTGAATTGATTGGATTCACATATTCTGATTGGGCCGGTGACTTAGATCATCGAAATATACTTCTAGCTACAGTTTCTCTCTTGGTTCGGGTCCTATTAGTTGGTCTAGCAAGAAGCAGAATGAATACATAGGAGTAGTTAATGCTTAACGCACGAAGCTATTTGGCTACAGGTATTCTCGACGAGTTTGGCATCCACTTTCGGTGGCGTACCATTATCTATTGTGATAACACAAGCACTATCTCTATTTATAGAAATCCATTTCAGCATCAGTGGACAAAGCACATTGAGATCCATATGCACTTCATACGAGAGCTTATTCATGATGGTATCATCGACATTCAGTACATTCAGACAACTGATCAGATTACAGATTTATTCACCAAGCCCTTCACTGAGATGAAGTTTCTTCACTTACGGTCTCTTCTTGGGGTGAGGTCTTCTGCAGCTTCCCATCTTCTTCGGGCTATGTAGTCCTTTTCTTCTTCTTCTTCTAGGAAGATTTTGTTTGTATATGGGCACCTTATCAGGCCTTTAGTTGCCGAGCCCCATTGGCACATCTTTCTTAGTTGTTTAGGAGTGTCTTCCTCTTCCGTCTGACTCATCACAGCCACTACCCCAACTTCGATGAAGGGGGGGTGTTAGTGTGAGTTATCCTATGTGTCCTCTTCTCATATTGGAGGGTCATCTCACATGGGTTAGGTTTAGGGTTAGGTTTAGGGTTTCATGTGTGTCTTGCACTAGGGTTACTCAGCACCCTATATGTACCCATTTACTATTCATTTATGAGCATGCCAAGACACTCCATTGTCTTTCCTCTATGCAAGCTTTGTTTCGATTGAGCAAGTTCTTCCATTACTGATCATTTCTTTCTTACAATCGCTGGAGCTATCACGATTCCGTTGGAGTGCAACTACTTTGTGGTGCCTTGTTTTCGATTCAATTCTCGCACACTCTTTTCAATCAATACCATAGATCAAGGAAATAACTATACCTAACAACTAGATAATATCTCTGCTAATATCTAAATAAATAAAAATAAATATCCACACACATAAGTGGGTGAGGATAAATACAATAAAGGTAAATAATGTACCTAGGTGAACATGAGCTAAGGTAAATACCTACTCTAACATGATTGCTTAAATTCTTTCTTTCCCTTTGTTTTCCAACTGAAAATCTTGTTATTCTTGAGCATTGAGGTTAGTGGCTTTACAAGATTTGTAAAATTTGGAATGAATCTTCTGATAAAATTAATCCTACCCAAAAACTTTGTAATGCTTTTTATGATTTGGCAAAGATAAGGACAAAATTACACTTACTCATTCAGGATCAATTGTGAGACCTTTCTTGGAAACAATGTGACCAAGTAACTTACCCTCATGGACTGAAAATACACACTTCTTTGGATTAAGTGAAACACCATATTCCATGCATCTCTCAAAAACGTGTCTAAGATGTATGATGTGATCTGCAACATGTTTTGAAAAAATAGTTATATCATCCAAGTAAACAAGAACACAAGTATTGATTAATCCTTGAAATTTTAAGTCCATTACATATTGAAATGTGGATCCTACATTTGGATCCAAATGGCATCTTCCTAATATGCGAAGGTCATCTGTCCTATATGAATCTTATCTTAAATTTATATGAATCTTGTACCAAAATCTGATTGTATCTTGAATAGCCATCAAGTAATGAGAAATGTTCTGAGCCACTTACTCTCTACAAAATTTTCTCCATGGATGGCAGAGGGTAATGATATTTTAAAGAAGCTCTATTCAGATCTTTGAAATCTACACACAACCATATTTCTCCACTCTTTTTCCTTACAGGAACCAAATTGGCGACCCATGATGAGTGTTTGACAGAAAAATGATATTAGCCTTGATTAATTTGTCCAACTCTTATTTCATCAATGGTTTAATTTTGGGATTGATTGGTCTTTGCTTTTGTCTAACTAGTTTGGCTTTTTGATCCAATTCTATGGTGTGTTGAGCTAGATTTGGATTAAAAAAATTTAAATCGCCATAGTTCCATACAAAAACATCATCAAACTCTTGAGAAAGTTGAAAAAATCAAGCTTTTCATCATCATTACATACCTTGCCTACTTTGAGTGCTTTGTCATTTCCAATACTGATTGCTTCATAATCCTCTTGTTTGATCATCATATTGGATTTTTATTTTCTGACCTGATCATCTATGTTGAATATAGACTCAAGAGTAATCAATCCTTGAGGAATTTTGTTAGATTTCAGCTGAATAATTTGATTATCATATTGTTTCTACAACCTTTCTTGATTTCTAACTGAAAATTCAACTTCATCTTGCAAGAAGTTAACAATTTGTTGGTCTGCGATTCAAACACCTACCAATTAATGTTGTTATCTGGAATAGAAGGCCTTACCACTATTTTGACATATTTTTGATCTTTGTCCTTCTTTTTCTGATTTGTAATATCAACTTGAGCACCAATGAAAGCCAACCTATCTGCATGTTTGTTCTTCACTCTAGGAATAGACTGAATATTAAAAGCATCAAAGTCTTCAATTAAATCCCATACCTGTTTTTGTAATATCTCGGTGGGTTGTTCTTAGTGGCAGCCTATTCTTTGATTTGTTTAACCACTAACTCGCTTATCACCAAAAACTGTAATCGCCTTACTTTTTTTCCTTACCCACTGAAGACCATACACAAGAGCTTCATACTTTGTTGTATTGTTTGTGCAAGAAAACTAAAATCTCAGAGCTGAAAAATACTTTGTCTTTGTTGGGGAAATCAACATGATTCCTCCACCTACTCCATTTTTCTTCTCAATCCATCAAAGTATAATTCCCAAAACCTTCTTCTTGATGATATGTTTTGACAAGGTTAGGAACCATAACATTTTCTTCATGCAAACAATATGTTCCAAGCTCAGCTTCTTCAATATGGTGGTATGGATCAATAGAATATTTCTTAAAAGCCCATTCATCTAGTAATAAATTAGGAAATCCCTCTAGAAGTGTGGTTGGCTAATGGCCAACTGACTGGTAATCTTCATATATGATCATGCAATTTGATTTACTGACACTAGGAACATAAGGATTAAGGTGGTGTTCTGATATTGGTTCAGATCTTATGGTAATCTTGGTGCCATATCTTGTTCTGAATAACATATGATACCAGTCTAATGATAAGTAACCTCCAATTTTTCTCATGAAATCTCTAGAAATGTGTGTACATGTATTTGTTAGCAATGCAAAAAGAGTTAGAACTAACACCTAGTAGTCCTAAAACAAAGCTAAATCAAATTCAATGCACCATCATGCTTAGAGCTTAAGAAAAACTAATCTACTAACATCCTTGCATTAGAACATGAACAAATATTCAAACTAACATGTTAATCCATTAATCTATATCTCTATTGAATGTTAATAAAATGAAATGAACCTATTTATATCCTTAGCAATCAAAGGTTTGATTGTATGTTTGAATCCCAAGGTTTTCAAGAATGGAGTCTTGTCAATCCATGGCTACAAGACCATTTGACATATCCCCATATGACTTCAAAACTTGGATGGATGAATACAAGAAATGAAAGTAGCTAGCCTCTCCAATGAAGAATGCTCCAAGATGATAAATGGCTATAGCTTATTTGTTATATGCTCACTTTTTTTTCTCAAGGAATAGGTGTAAGTGTAAAGGTATGAGGGTTATTTATATAGCCCAAGGGATAGAGGAATCTCTACATCCCTTTGTATGTGGGATAATAGAGATGTTGAGTTAGTTGTGGATAAGGGGGTTTAGAAAGGGTTGAGTTAACTTTAGGAGAGTTTAATTTGTCCTTTAGTGACTCATGGGGATAAAGGGGGTTTATTAATTAACCAAAGTGATTAATTAATAGGTGTGTAAGCTTATAAAATCTTTTTAGAGGAATATTAGCATGATTTAGACTATAGAAGGGAATTAAATCAACTAAATAATGATTTATTGATTTAATGAAAGGGGAAGCTAATTAATTAATAATAATTAATTAGTCTAGATAGAAGGAAGGATTAATTAACGGAAGGTCGTTAATTAGGGTATTTGTTGAATAGAAGACTTAATTAATTAACACAATGTAATTAATTAATGATGATAGGAGAGAAGATGAGCACTATTGATGATATGTCGCCAATTTGTGGGAAAGGGGATAATTAGCACAATTTAAGTATTTAAATTGTTCAAGCTAAATTATAGGTGTCTATAAAATGCATAAGGTAAAAAGAGGAGGAAGATCAATAATGAAAACATCTTGAGGAATGGAGAAGGTGGGGCATGCATGAAAGGTTAAGCTCATATTTCTAATGAATCTAATAGTGGTTACTAGTGTTCCATCAAGCTGAACTACTCCCTTAGAAAGAGGCTCATAATCTAAACCAAGTTTTTCAACAACTTGTTTGGGCATAACTGAGCTAGAGGCTCCATAATCAATCATGCAGTTGTGAACTATATTCTAACCTATGATCAATGAAACATAGAAGGGAGGTGGCTTGACACTCTTATTTTCTTGAGATTCTTTTGGATCAAATGTATTTGTGAGTATAACCCTAGATGGTTCTTTGGATGGTTGGCTAGAAATATTGAGATTTGACAAAGCTTCTTACAAAGGTCATTTTTTCCAAGAAGTGACAATGTATCCCATATTGACATACTAACTTTAGTTTTCTTCATATGCTCAAGGATATTAAAATATGGGGTATTAACCTTTTGTTGTGACTTGTTAACAACAACACCTTCTTGTGTTGGAGGAATGAGAATTGGAACCTTTTGTTGATTTAGAGACTTTGTAGGTTGATTTATTTGACTAATTTGTTGATTTGAGACTGAAAAAATCAGCCTGCAAAAATGGAGAAGATTGAGAACTAGTTCTTACCAATAGGTTGTTCCACTTCTAATTCTCTTTCTTAGACCTTGTGTTGGCTACCACAGAAGTAGAGTTCTAATTGTCAAGCTGATTTATCCCACAGAAATCATCCTCTTGCCAATTAAGGAATGTAGCATCACTTGGCACTAACTCTTTTGAAACTTCCTAACGTGGTGGGGTCTCAACTGTTGGACCTTGTGACATAGAAACTATTTACAACATAAGTGCCTGATTTTGAATACCATTAAAGCATGAATTATGATTATGAGGTTGATTACATGGATAACACCACTCATAATTTTGGATTATATTATTACGGTGAACAATTTCTTTCGATTTGCTAAAAGACATTGGGATTAATTGTTTGAATAGGCTTTGGATTAGCAAACTGATTTGAGCCTTGCAAATTTGGTTGGAAAGGGGGTCTATTCTGCTGATTGGGAGGATAGTAAGGTCTAAAAATATGACTTTGTTTCCTTTTAAGAGCAACTATCTCATTCCCATAATATTTTAAAAGTCATTTTATCTCTTGCTAATCACTTTCTTGGAATGGGGTAACATTGGTTTGGATTAAAGGCTAAGAATTAGGTGTTGGAATTAGGGCTATTGTAGGTACTTGATGAGAAGTGGGAGGGAAATATCTACAAAGATGGGCATAAGAGGCCTTGGAGATATCTTTCCTGCTTATATAAGACTATTTTCAACTTTAACTGCTATATCATAAGCATCAGGGAGTGTCTCCCCACCCATTGATTGTATCATTATTGAAATATCATAATTTAAAGCCCTTAGATAATACAAGAAAGAATTCTAAGGAGTAGGCCTTACCACTTGTGGAATTCTGTCCCAAGTCCTTTGGAACCTATAGTTGAAATCAGTCATGAACTCTTGTGGTGCTCTCTTGATAGTAGTCAATTGCTCAACCAATGAAAGATGATCTGATTTATCCTCAAAGTGCTTACAAAATACTTCTCCCACTAATCCCAAGTAGTAATAGAATTTAGTGTGAGTCCTCTATACCACTATAATGTTTTTCCCTTGAAAGAAGCTGTTAATAATCTGATTGCAACATCATCCTGAGTTATGTGATAAATAGAGCATATATTGGCAACATCCTTTACATGTTCTATGGGTGTGATCTAATTTTCACCAGTAAAAATGGAATGCTCTTAAGGGCATTAGTCAGAATATCATTATGTTGGGCTAGCAACAATGGGCTACCAAAGATTAAAAGGAACGAAAACCTAATTTCTTGGAGGAAATATTTGAAATGGAATTGGTTATGAAAACTTTGGGAGATAATATTGGCTTTTGTGGAGTGGGAGGAGATTTAAGATATGGCTTGGAACTTGAAAATCTACTCCTCTTAGTTAAATTCAAAGGTAATTCAATGAAATCAAAAGGAATACCTTTTGTAGATGATCTAGTTGTAACCTTTGGCATGAAATATTTGTTGATCTGCTACCAGGATGTGCTCAAACTTGTGGAGTCACCAGATGTTGGATGAAAATGTCTAAAACACTGATGTTTGTCAAGAATAACATCAAATTATTGACAAATTCCTTGTTCGGTCCCACCGAGCATGCCAAAAATTATTGTCACTTTGAAATGCACCCTTTGGAGAATGGTGTGATAACTCTCCTTTCAATTGACAAAATGGAAACACTCCTAATATGTGGGTGACCTGTATGTCAGAGTGAATATCCAAAGAGGGTTGGCTCCCCTAGTGCACCACCTAAACTGATTTTATCTCTTAAGGCTAACTCTATTCTACCAACTTGACTAAGAAAAGGGAGAAGAAAGGAAAGGAAAAAAACTAAAAGGGGTGATACACTAGAAAGTTTTGAGAACTTTAAACTTATTTGGATCACATAGATGAAGCAAGGAATCCACACACACCATACACAAACTACAAGTAATTGAGTCAAATTGAAAGTGATTCACAAAAGGGTTTGGAATGAATTGTCACAAGATAAGAAGGGGCTATAGATGGTTCCACAAAAAAATCTTACAAACTACATATTAAACACAGTTTATGACCTGCAAATTAACACAAGACTGCATAAAGGCATGAGAGATTTAACTAATAAAACAAGGATAGACAAGTATCACAAAATAAAATTAGTTAAAACAAAGTATGCACTAAATACAGATTATAGAAGGTAAAACACAACTCCTTTATTGCTCCAAGAGGTGGAATAAGCACAGATAGTCACTCATGACCCTTGCTTTCTCACTCAAAAAGACTAAATTGCTCTAGAAATATGAATGAAGAAGCGAGATATAATTTTAAAATGTTTTTGAAGCTTTTATAGAAATCTGAGAGAGAAGAAGGATAGAAAAATCCCGGACATGCATGTACCTTAAAAATAGAATAAAACAATGCAATTTGTTTTCTTGCTTCAAAAGTAACTCCTCCTGAGTAAGAAGCATACGTTATGCATTATTTTATCCTTTTTCCCAAAAATAAACTATGTAGGGCTCAAAATAGCCTTTCCTTTGTTTTGCATGTTTTGATTTTGCTTTAAAGTCTTCTAGATGAAAAACAAGCTACTCTGCATGTTTTGATCTATTTTTAATCCCTTTCACGACATTTTATTTTTGTCACATGGATTTCCCTCTGAATATCTTCAATCCCTAAAATAAATGATACCAAATTGTAGAGCTTAGTGCTATCTTTCCAACGAGACCAATTTTGTAAAATTTGGAGTTATAGATCAAAAGTTATGGCCTTCTGAAGTTTTTTCTATCGTAGTGCACATGAACTTGACATGTTTCAGCTTTTAATTGGCTTGGGAATAGCCCCATGCTTACGTGTCTCTGATTTTACCTTTTCCATGTATCCCCCTCCGATTAGCTCACAAATTAGGGCTTTGTTTATTTGTTGGAACATGAGCCGATAAAAATATGCCACATATACTTTAAATTTTGCAATGTCATGCTCAATAAAATTTTAATTATGAAGTACAAACCAATCAAAGTACTCCATGTGCTTTCGCAATGTCATTATTTTGATTTAGAATCTTGTTATTTTGCGAAGTGCAAACCAATAGGAGAATACCACGTACCTTCACCTTTTTCTCAAATGACCACTACAAACTTTTTCCTAATAAAAATACCATGTATCCCATGGTGTCTTCCCGAATGAAATTTACGAAAGTCAAACCAATCAAACAGCTCCATGAACCTTTGCAAGTTACTTCAACGACCAATGCAATGCTTAGACCAATAAAATAGCTCCACATCCTTCGTAACTGAGTTTTGTGAAACACAACCCAATAGAAACCTTCCACGAGTCCCTGATATCGGTCTTATTTAAAAGACCCTATCAAAGTACGAAATGTGAGCTAATAGAAAGATCCACGTATCTCCTTCTTTTAACTTTTTTGACCTTCCTGACACGAAAACCCTTCATCAATTTTAACTTGTCCCAAAGACTTGAGGTTCATCGAGTTCATCACTTTGAGCTGCATCGAATGGTGATATGTATCCTTCCTCTACCTTTTAATCCTCGTCGTGTGTTGGTCTCTAACCCTACCACCTATCTTGTTGACCATGTTGACCACCCCGCATTGATCACATACCCGAAAGCTTTACTGAATATGAATTATTCTACATCCTTATATCCATTGGAGTCTATCTACTCAAAATGTGATAAAATTCCACCACGTAGCCCCCGTCTGAACCGTTGATTTTTCACCACGTAGCCCCATCTTCTTTGGAGTTGAAATTTGATGGCCAAATGAACATCACATGACTTTTATAAAATCATCCAACAATTTAAACTTGGTCTCACGCATAATTTCAAATGATAACGGTCGGTGTTGTTGAGAGATAGAATTTGATAGTCATTCGAGCGTATTTTTCCCTTTAAAGATGGCTAAGTTCATTTTAAAATATTAACATGTGCTCTGTCGAAAGATGCTTTTTCTCAATGTTTCTAACATTACCTTTACAATTATAGTCTTCATCCCGTGAAATCTATCCATATAAGTCATTCCCGGAGCTCATTTTTCCATTAGCGGCAAGGCTTCCAAAATCTCTATCAATCTGAGAAACAAGGTTTCAAGTTGGCTTCTTGCACATGTGTAAGAAATGTCAACAATACCCTCTCATGACAATCTTTACAATTTAAAATTCCCTTTTGGAGGAAAGTACAATAATGAGTTAAATTCAAATTTTAACATTCTTAACACCTTAACATAACTCATATTTCTCCCTAGACCTTATAACATAGGATCATGATAAAAGGATATTCACCGCTTACATGTTCTTCATTCCCAATGCTCTGCATCATTGCCTTTGCTTTCTAATATCATCGTTGTCATATTTTTCCCAACCGTTGTTTGGATTTTAGATCCAAAATACTTTTTTAAAATAGATAAATGTTTTTTACCAAAGCTATGAACTAGAGTACAATTAGCCAAGATATAACATTTAAGCTCAATAATTAGCAAACTAGAACCACCACACATGAACACATTTCTATCACAAACACTTTCAAACCAAAATCCACCTCTGTTAAATCCACCTACTAGCTGTGTTACCTCGGACATTACCACCCCAAATGGGCATCATTCCTAAGTGGGCTTTGAACCTGGGTGGAGCAAGATACAACCATCTGTCTTAACCACTCCACCCAGACCCCATCGACAGATCAAAAATACTTGAAGTTCAACACTTTGTTATTTATATATGGCTATTAGTTTTTTCTTTATGAATTCCATGACTAGATTTGGCAAGAAATAAACTTCTTCGATATAGAATAAGTACATCAGATATTAAATTAAGAATACAATGAATCTATTTGACACATGGACATTACACGTTACACTTTTATAGTTTTTTTTTAAATTTATAAAGTGGGTTGATGGGACTGTTCCCAATAACAACAGGGCCTAAAAACCCTTGAAAGATTAAAAAACAAAGTAGGGCCAAAACCCCAAGATTATAAACCTACGAAATATTACTTATCCAAACGACAAAAAAGAGGCTATTTCCCAACCTAGGTCAAAAATAGTCCTCGATACTACCTATTCGACCTTTTTTTATTTTTCTTATTCTTAACTTCTTGCCACTTACCATTCCCATCTATAATAGCTACCTGAAGAGGATTTTCTGACACCATCGATTGTTCGATAAAGATTCCTAATCAATCGATTTGGCAGGAGAAAGACCCCTTTTCATTCCAGCTGACAACTAAAATCCCCTGCGATTCTGAACATTTTCCATTTTTCCACATTCCACACTCTCCTCTACCTTATTCTCCTCATTTACATTGCATGGCTCTGCCTTGAATGTTGCCACCTCAACCAACTCGGATCCAAAGATCCCCAACCTTTGGTCAATCTCGAACCATTCTTTTTAACTGGTTTTTTAATCATTGGACATGATGCTTGTAAATGACTGGATTTCTGTAATTTCTACACTGGAAAGCTGTATTTTTGTAGTCTAAGGGTTGAGAATGTAGAAAGTTTCCAAATTTTAAATTAATTCGATCTGGCAGCCCTTTACTCAGATCGACTTCCACACACATACGGGTGTAGGAACACAATCCCGCATGAGATCTATCTATGTCTTCTTTTAAGAATCTGCCCAATACATTGCCAATATCTTCTAATGCATACCAAAGGTGCAAAGGAAGATTGGGAAGTCTCACCCAAACCGGTGTTTTGGAGATCGATAGAGTGTTCGGGTCAAATTCAAGGAACCAAGGAGTCAAGAATAAACCAGCGGTACCCCAGAACCATGGCCCATCAGCCTAGGCATCATTGAAAGTCCCATGCTTCTCTAAATGAACAACAAAAAAACCTCTGGAACAAAGGAAGATTTCACATTTATCTCGTCCAATTTTGAAATATCCATTGATACAATGTTGTAGAAGGCCATATTCCATTGAATCAACCTATTATGGCATCTGAGATAAATTTTGATAATATTCCTCCACTTCTTGGCCTTCGATGACCAGCGATGGGATTTCTTCAGCAATATCAACCAAATATGATTGATTTCTTGTATTATTACCTTTAGATTTTCCTAGGGCATCCTTGAATGAAGTCTTTCCGCTACCCTAAGCGCCTCCCTTTATATTTCCTTTGGTATTGACTCCTCGTGAGCCTTTCCTTGCCACTGTTTGGGATTTTTTAGTGTCGTGTTTAGGGTTAGGGCACGGCCGCCCATCCATATAATCCTCCATGACATCAACAGTGGCCCGCGATCCTCTAGT
Source organism: Taxus wallichiana var. yunnanensis (assembly GCA_018340775.1). Lineage (NCBI taxonomy): Eukaryota > Viridiplantae > Streptophyta > Pinopsida > Cupressales > Taxaceae > Taxus > Taxus wallichiana. Next base: position 575,897,015 of record CM031243.1, on the reverse strand, counting down.
AGCTCCACCTATCTCCCCATGCTCCCTGTGCCACTCTTTGTTGAAATGATTCGTTGTCACCATCTTCCTAGCGGGCTCGCATGACAAATCCTACACTTTTATACTTTTATTAGTAAAAATCAATCATTATAAATCAAAGAGTGGTTTGTACTCAATAATGTAAGAAATCATATGGAGTTGCGATCTAAAATCAGCATGGCTAATCGAATGTTCTCAACCTCTCCACCTTTCACCTTCGAGTTCTACATCATTTCCATTGGCCTCCCCATTTGTAGAATTTCATGGATCTCTTTATGGCCATCAAGTTATGTTACGAGATGGAATATTCGTTCCATGATGTTCCATTGTTATATTTTATTCTACTTATCATTTTTGGCAAAGAGCATTACGATGATATCCCTATGTTTTCGGTGTTAGGCACTACGTTAAAATAGTTGGCAATGGAAGTGTTAATTTTCCCAGAGCTTTTACTTCTACATATCTTTTAGGTGGGCGAGCACACATTATAATTACATCATTATCGATACTAAGAGTGCATATGTTTCCCCTCTCACTTATATAAGATCATGTATGGATATTTCACATCGAGCTCCTCTAATGTTTCATGCACCTTTTCAATTCAAATTCATGAAGCAATTTAATTGTTTCTTATTATTTAATAAAGCAAACCACGAAATAACTTTTAGAATTATATATCAAGAAAATTTACAAATCAGACTTCATCACTTGAGTGCGTCGGAATGGCGATATGTATCCTTTCTCTACCTTTTGATCCCCGTCGTGTGTTTGGCCCCGACCACCCACCTCGTCCTATTGACCATGTTGACCACTCTGTCTTGATAACATACCCGAAAGCTTTACAAATCTGAATTATTCCACATCCTTATATCCATTGGAGTCTATCTACTCAAAATGTGATGGAATTCCGTCACGTAGCCCCTATCTCGAACCGTTGATTTTTCACCATGTAGCCCCATCTTACTGGAGTTGAAATTTGATGGCCAAATGAACATCACATGACTTTTATAAAATCATCCAACAATTTAAACTTGGTATGACGTAGAATTTCAAATGATAGCGGTCGGTGTTGTTGAGAGATAGAATTTGATAGTCATTCGAACGTCTTTTTCTCTTTAAAGATGGCTAAGTTCATTTTAAAAGATTAACTTTGTGCTTTGTCAAAAGATGCTTTTGTTCTCGATGTTTCTAATAGGACCTTTACAATTATAGTCTTCATCCCGTGAAATCTATCCATATATGTCATTCCCAAGAGCTCATTGTTCCATTAACGACTTACGAGGCTTCCAAAAGCTCTGTCAATCGAGAAACAAGGTTTCGAGTTGGCTTCTTGCACATGTGCAAGAAATGTCAACAATACCCTCATGACAATCTTTACAATTTAAAATTCTCTTTTGGAGGGAAAGTACAATAATGAGTTAAATTCAAATTTTAACATTCTTAACACCTTAACATGACTCATATTTCTCCCTAGGACCTTAGAACATAGGATCGTGATAAAAGGATAATCACCGCTTACATGTTCTTCATTCCCTAATGCTCCTGCATCATTGCCTTTTCTTTCTAATACCATCGTTGTCATATTTTTCCCAACCGTTATTTGGATTTTAGATCCAAAATACTTTTTTAATATAGATAAATGTTTTTTACCAAAGCTATGAACTAGAGTACAATTAGCCAAGATATAACATTTAAGCTCAATAATTAGCAAACTAGAACCACCACACATGAACACATTTCTAGCATAGACACTTTCAAACCAAAATCCACCTATGTTAAATCCACTGTAGCAGCGTTACCTCGTACATTACCACCCCAAATGGGGATCATTCCTAAGTGGGATTTGAACTTAGGTGGAGCCAGATACAACCATTTGTCTTAACCACTCCACCCAGGACCTCAACGGATCAAAAATACTTGAAGTTCAACACTTTGTTATTTATATATGGCTATTAGTTTTTACGTATAAATTCCATGACTAGAGTTGGCAAGAAATCAACTTCTTCGACCTAGAATAAGTACATCGGATATTAAATTAAGAATACAATGAATCTATTTAACACATGGACATTACACGTTACACTTTTATAGTTTTTTTAATTTATAAAGTGGGTTGATGGGACCTGTTCCCAATAACAACAACCTTTAAATACCCACTGAAAGATTAAAAAAACAAAGTAGGGCCAAAACCTCAATATTATAAACCTACGAAATATTACTTATCCAAACAACAAAAAGAGGCTATTTCCCAACCTGGGTCAAAAATAGTCCTCGATACTACCTATTCGACCTTTTTTATTTTTCTTATTCTTAACTTCTTGCCACTTACCATTCCCATCTATAATAGCTACCTGAAGAGGATTTGTTGACACCATTTGATTGTTCGATAAAGATTCCTAATCCGAATCTAATTTGGCAGGAGAAAGACCCCTTTTCATTCCGCTGACAACTAAAATCCCCTGCGATTCTGAACATTTTCCATTTTTCCACATTCCACACTCTCCTCTATCTTATTCTCCTTATTTACATTACATGGCTCTTCCTTGAATGTTGCACCTCAACCAACTCTGGATCCAAAGATTCCCAACCTTTGGTCAATCTTAAACCATTCTTTTTAACTGATTTCTTAATCATTGGACATGATGCTTGCAAATGACCTGGATTTCTGAAAATTCTACACTAGAAATCCATATTTTCGTAGTCTAAGGGTTGAGAATGCAGAAAGTTTCCAAATTTTAAATTAATTCGATATGATAGCCCTTTACTCAAATCGACTTCCACACACATACGGGTGTAGGAACACAATTCCGCATGAGATCTATTTATGTTTTCTTTTAATAATTTTCGCAATACATTGCCAATATCTTCCAATGCATACCAACGGTGCAGAGGAAGATTGGGAAGTCTCACCCAAACCGGTGTTTTGGAGATCAATAGAGTGTTCGGGTCAAATTCAAGGAACCAAGGAGTCGAGAATAAACCAGCGGTACCCCAGAACCATGGCCCATCAGCTAGGCATCGCTGAAAGTCCCATGTTTCTCTAAATGAACAACAAAAAAACCTTTGGAACAAAGAAAGATTTCACATTTATCCATCCAATTTTGAAATATCCATTGATACTGATATTGTAGAAGGTCATATTCCATTGAATCAACCTATTATGGCATCCTGAGATAAATTTTGATAATATTCCTCCACTTCTTGGCCTTCGATGACCAGTGATGGGATTTCTTTAGCAATTTCAACCAAATACGATTGATTTCCTGGATTATTACCTTTAGTTTTCCTAGGGCATCCTTGAATGAAGTCTTTCTGCTACCCTAAGCGCCTCCATTTATATTTCCTTTGGTATTGACTCCTTGTGAGCCTTTCCTTGCCATGTTTGGGGATTTTTAGTGTCGGGTTTAGGGTTAGGGCACACTCACCCATCCATATAATCCTCCATGACATCAACAAAGGCCCGCGATCCTCTAGTAGCTCCACCTATCTCCCCATGCTCCCTACACCACTCTTTGTTGAAATGATTCGTTGTCACCATCTTCTAGCGGGCTCACAACAGATCCTACACTTTTATACTTTTATTAGTAAAAATAAATCATTATAAATCAAAGAGTGGTTTGTACTCAATAATGTAAGAAATCATATGGAGTTGCAATCTAAAATCGGCATGGCTAATCAAATGTTCTCAACCTCTCCACCTTTCACCTTCCGGGTGCTACATCATTTCCATTGGCCTCCCCATTTGTAGCATTTCATGGATCTCTTTATGGCCATCAAGTTATGTTCTGAGATGGAATATTCGTTCCATGATGTTCCATTGTTATATTTTATTCTACTTATCATTTTTGGCAAAGAGCATTACCGACGATATCCCTATGTTTTCGGTGTTAGGAACTACATTGAAATAGTTAGCAATGGAAGTGTTAATTTTCCCGGGCTTTTACTTCTACATATCTTTTAGGTGGGTCAAAGCACACATCATAATTACGTCACTATCGATACTAAGAGTGCATATGTTTCCCCTCTCACTTATATAAGACTGTCATGGGATATTTCACATAGAGCTCCCGTAATGTTTCACGCACCTTTTCAATTAAAATTCATGAAGCAATTTAATTGTTTCTTATTATTTAATAACAAACCATGAAATAAATTTTTGAATTATATATCAAGCAAATTTACAACAACACTTGACATAAAGGTTAAAAAATATGGACGTCTACAAGCTTCCCTATCTATAGGGGGTGGTGAAGTATTTGTTATAAATGCATCCATTATATCCCCTCCTATCGTGAGCCCACCTCTCCACCCAAGACACCAATGTGGCTAATAGAATACTCTCACCTTGCCACCATTCATCTTTTGGTGTTGCATCATTATACACATGATTTTCCTTCTAAATTTTTAAACAATGTTGAAGATTCAATTTTATAATTATTGCTCTAGGATTTTGACTTATGCAATAGCTAGAGAATTTTTGGATTGCTTGTGTGTCAAGTGTTAATGTTCCCTATGTTCCAATGTATATTATGTATATTTTTCAATATTGATGTAAGTTATCACATGTGCATTCAAATTTCACAATCAATGAGTATCCATGTGGATGTACAAAATATATCAAACAGTTGATTTGTAGGAGGTGGTGGGTAAGAAACCTTCCTCACCAAGGTAGAGGAAATCAAAATCAAATTCTTGTAACTACAATGTCTCACATGGGTGAGCCCTTCTCTACTCCTTAATTGGTGCTCCTAGTTTTGAGATCTCGGGGTGAGAACTACCTCACACAATTTTATTATCACAATCATTAACAAAGTGTCCTAGGGAAAGAACACCCCTTCATGTTTCTCCAAATATTTATGTCTCCCAATCGGTGCTTCCTCCTTTTACCATCAAGTGATACAAATTTCTCTTTCTCTTGTGCTTCAATAATAACACCTTTCCCCATATTCAATAATCGATCTTCTCTCCTTTTCAAAATAATGTTGCATTGTACTTTATTCTATATCTTCACTCTTCTACATTAAAGGGTGTATTTCCTTCAAAAACTTGGATTTTAGATCCTTCATGCATTGAAATAGTTTTTCCTTTGTTCCCATCCATTATACCTAGGTATATTTTTAAATCCTACATCCTTCATCAATCTCCTTGCCATTCAAACCTAACTCCATAATACATACTTCTACATAGATGTTTGATAAAAGAACATAAGTTCTAACCTCATGTGATTGAAGTATTTACAACCATAGTATGCTAAAATTAAAGGGATACATGTTAATAAAACTAAAATGAAGCATACATGGTTAGGGTATGTTCCATGAGGCCACATCTCTTTGACATGTTTTGTCAAATAGTTGACTTCCATTGTGTATGCTTCCATGTTTTTCATACATGTCTATCAGGCCATTCACAACTAAGACATCTAACAAAAATCCAATTTCAATTACATTTTAATGGATGTCCATACCATGTTCTAAAACTCCCATTTTGGGACATTTTGGTTCTAAATTTGTGTTTTATCTTTGGATCTTAATTTTTTTACATGATTTTCCTTTACGGTTCAATCCCAAAATAAATTCACCCCATTGTTCTCCCATGCCATAATTTATTCATTTCTCTCCCCCTTCACCTTATGTGCCGCCCTTCTTCCCCACAAAATTTTCACTCTTACAAACTCAACTTCCTGTTGCATGCCTTTTGGTGTCTCCATTACACAACCCACGTGTAATTGCTAGTTTATTTGGACTTTCACAATGAATTATAGTTGTATGGGTATTGACATTACATGAAATTAGTATGACATTGCATGTATCCAACATGATATTACTACCAAAACCTCCAACATGGTAGGCCGCATTTGCTTCACCATTCCTCCAAATGCACCAAATACACCCAAGGACCCCTCCACCACCACTTACAAGGTTTTTCTTTTTGTGATTTTGTTGTGTGGCTCAATATCACTCTCCCACCACCAAGACCAATTATATTTATTATTTGTCTAATTTTTTAAAGTTGTTTCTAAAAATTCAAAAGGGAATTAGTTCATTTTCACACCATATATTATTCCATGGTGTAATGACTATTTAAACCCTCCACCACTTCATTTTAAAAACATTTTAAAGGTAGGATATTTTTTTCAAAAGACTAAGTTTTTTTAAAAGGGGGACATTTTTCTGAAAAGGGTCCTTATTTTTAAGAATTAAAAAAATTTGGGGGATGCACATTTTTTTTTCCTTTATTGGCATGTTTTTAGAAGATATTTGGACACATTATTAGCGGTATATTTTTGAAATTTCACAAAGGGACAAGGAGATGTTTTTATCGTAAGCCACCTTTTGTATTTATTATTTTTTAGGGGTATTGAGTCTTCCATTTCTCCCTATCTTCTTCCTCATTGTGATGGTAACATTCTCATTTGAGCTCCTTAACACCTCCAACTATGACACGTGGAAGACTAAGAGGCATACGATTTTGTAGAAGAAAGGTCTTTGGGAATAATTCTTGGTGACATTCCACATGTTACTGATGAGAAAGATATTGCTTGGATTAAGTCTCTTAAAAATTAGATCCTTGGCCTAAGTACTCACTAAAAATTGGAGGGGGAGGAACATGAAGAGGTGTAAAAGGAGAAAGTGCCTCATTTGTATCACCATCAAGAAGTAGGGCATCACTAAATTAAGAAAAATCTTAGTCCTCGTCACTTGCGAATGATAAATCCTCACTCAAATGAGGATAAGGAGATGAAGGAATGATATTTGTGGTAGAACTAAAATATAAAACCTTGGGAGGAATAGGAGGTGGCGAAACCTCAACTATGTCGATGTCATACAATAAAACCTCACTAACAAGAGAAATAAGTGGAACAAAATGAGATTGATTAAAAGAAGAATCAAAAGATTTAAAGTCCCGGAAGACTCATTTGTATCCATATATAGTGTTGCAAAGCTATCCCAAACTCCCTTTGGTGGCGTGGCATCTATAACATAAAATTGTAGATTATCTGAAACATCGATTGTTATGGATGAGGCATTTTCACTATCTATTCTTATGACATGGAAGAAGTTCCTCCACCTCCAACTCCTTTTGTTTTTGTACCTTTTGATTTGGATATTATTATTGTTGTTGCTACTACATTTGTTTCATATCCCACATTGGATCCTCCTACTCACATGTATGGGTCCTTTGCAAAACGTACTCTTAGATTTTGATCTCGTATACTCTTATCTATGGGCTACACTTGATGGAGGTATTGAAAGACCCTCATACTATATAGTATCTCTTATTTATCCTATTCTTTGGCATAATTTCCTGAACATCGGTTTCTACGTAGGTGATGTATCTTGGGGACATCTTTATCATAAAACTCCCATCGTTGTACAATCTACTCTTCAAGAGGATTTGAAGCAACACACGATCTCTCCTTTTTCTTCTCATGTTGGTGATTAATCCATTCCTCCTACCACACACCCACAAGATTCAAATTTAGGTCTTTTATGCTATGGTCTATTGGATACTCTACTTTTGTTTTTACAAAGATCAAGCAATCCAAGTTGAATGCAACTTTGACATAGGCATATTCTTCATTCTTGAAGAATCGCCCAATACATTTAGCACTTCTTCTTCCAAGAATAACATGTAATTGTTATGAATATCTAACCATTTATACAAATGGTTCCTTACATTCTTTCCATCTGTAATATACACACTACTCATTTTTGTGTGGGGTGAAGGAAGTGGACTTGGGGGAATCGCATGAAGTCATTCCCTCCTCTTTATTCTTTCTTTATTTTTCCTTTTTATTTGTACATGGCTATCTAATATGGCCTCTCTTTTTTAATCCTCCCTAATTATTCGCTAAAGGGAAGGTGTTAGAGTATTATATTGTTCACACTAGGTTGGGTTATTTTCTAACTAGCTTGTTTCTAGATGTGTTCACACTCAACAAATGTCTAAGCTCTAATTAGGAGATTAGAATAATCATTGTCCTTATGGAGTCATTAGGTATTCCTATATGAGGAAATTTATAAATATGACACTTGTCACAAGATCCTCTTGGGGATATAACCCTTTAGACATCGCTCGATCCTATTATTGACAACTCCCATGGGTGAGAGAGCATTGCATGAATGGAAAATCCTTTGTAGCTATTTTACAATCTCTTAGGAGAAATATTTTTACATTTTTAATAAAAATGAAAATGTTAAGTGTTTTATTTGGTTGAAGCATTGGTATTGTGGTTGTGTTCTTCTAGATATATCTTATGGATGTGTTAGTCTCTTACTCACTCATATATTTTGTGTCTTAGATGCACAATCCCTACCCACGAGAAAAAAACTTGATAATAAAATTTGTGTACTTCATCGCCAATAAGATAACCTTAGGATTTGATCTATTTATTTTAATCCTCGAGTTTAGCCTCATCCCATTCTCATTCTTGAATGTGTATGGCCATTTACTAATGAGATCAACCAAAAAGAAGCATGTAGTTTCCATAGGTAATCCAACCATAATTCAATCAATTTAAGGAGAATTTCATTAATCGGGAACTCCTTTATTAGGTGTTTTTGAAATAATTTATCAATATGAAAAATTAGGTGTTTCCACCGGTGCTCATGAGACTAGGTCCCTCTACATTGAATGGTGCAGCTCCCATTATTGAATATAAACCAATATATTCCTATCTAAATGTTGTGGGTTGACCAAATGGATCGGGATCACACACAAACACTTCCTTGAACATGTGACAAAGTGCTTGTAATTTTAGAAGAGCTCTCCATCGAGCTGTTTGCGTGAGTTGTTTGAAGAGTTATGACCGAGCTCTCTCGAGCCCCTGGCGAGTTACCCACGAGTTTCCAACCGTGTTGGGCCATCCTCCAAACCGAGCTTTGCATTGGGTGACAAAGTGAAAAGTCCAAACCGAGCTGATTTGTTGAACACGACCGAGCCCACACAAGGGCCTCTCTTGAAACAAACCAAACCAATCTCTTTGCAAACATTGGTGAGTTTTTCATTGAAACGAGTGTGTGCATGTATACTTTGCTTAATGCTAAATCAAATGAAACAAGAACTACCACCTAAAATAGTTCTACAATTTAGCTAAAACAAAGCATAAACACCATCATGATAAGAATTAAACAAGGGTTAGATGCTAGCATTCATCAATACAAACTTTGAAACTAACAATGCTAAATATCTAAACTCCTCTATTCTCTAACAACAAATAAATGAGTGGACCTAAGTAAGCTCCATGGCTATCAAAATAGTTGTCCTTAATGTTCCAAGAACCTAGGAATGGGGGCTAATCAAAGTTGGGCTACAAGACCCTTTTGACACCTCTCATATGACCCAAGCACTTTAAGAAAGAGGCTTAACTCTTCAAGATGATGAACTCTCAAAAGGGCAAGGTCAAGCTCTTAGTCTCTTTCTTTATATATGCTTTGCATTTGCTCTCTTAGAAAGTTTAGGTGTAAGTAAAAGGTAGGTGGAGGGCTCTTTATATAGCCCAAAGGATAAAGTATTCAACACATTCTCATGAATGTGGGATAAAGGTAAAACATGATTAGGAATGGATAAGGTTGCTTTATTAAAGGTAACCTTACTTTAGAAGGGTTTAATACATGTTTAGCAAGTCATGGGAGTTAAGGGTATTTTAATTAATCAAAGGTGATTAATTAATAGGTAGGTGTAAGCTTATAGAAGCCAATTAGAGGAATATTAGTGCGATTTAGGCTATTATAAGGGGATTAAATCAATTAAATATTGATTTATTGGTTAAATGGAAGGAAAGCTAATTAATTAATAATGATTAATTAGTCTAGGTAGAAGGGATGATTTATTAACAAAAGGTCGTTAATTAGGTATTTGTTGGATAGGAAACTTAATTAATTAGCTTAGTGTAATTAATTAATGATGATATGAGGGAAAATGAGTGCTTTTGACGATATGTCGTTGATTTATGGGAAAGGGGATAATTAGCACAATTTAAGTATTTAAATTGCTTGGGCGTAATTATAGGTGTCTACACGAGCTATGTGCACATATAAACAATGGAACCGAGTCACTCCCTTGTCTAGTGTCGATCACACCACCGTGCCATTAATGTAACTCCCGAGCGGGCTCTACACCAAGCCGGTGGCTTGTATTAAGACCAAACTCCTGCAAAACAACCCTACCGGTCGAAATGGATGTTGAACGGGTAGAGGGCGAGCTGTGTTTCAATTCAAAGCCGAGGTCTAACCCTCCATATTAGGACCACTGCACAATAATAAATCAACAATAACAAAACAAGGCGCGATCCATAAGCGGCGGTCACAAATCATTCAAACGGCAGTTTATACTCCCGCACACTAAACAAATCAAAGGTAGAGGAATACAAATGTAAAAGCTAAAAGATATATCCAGATCCATTTAGTACGTGACCTAATCGCCACTCCTCTATGTGTCAGCCACGTGGATCATCAACAAGGAGGCACGTCGACGTTTTCACGGAGTTGGTCATGTTTTAAATTTATTTAAATTTAGATTACTTAATTTTATATGCAAAGCACATTGATTGCTGAAGTAGTTGACTAGAAAGCATTGGGAAGAGGAGGTCAACAGTTCAATTCCCCCGCTTCAATCAACATCTAGCAGTTTTCAATAAATTTGATTTGGAGGCACACTTAGCAAGCCCGGCATATATAGAGGTGAAAATAATAGGAAAACCATCGCTAAAGCACATAACCATAACTAAATCCCCTACCAACGTTATAGAGAAGACCCACCCTTTTAGGGTAATTTTTTTCTACCATATCACTTAAAATTTCATTCTAAACGTCTTTTTCTAAAGGAGGGGTACCTAAAATTGCCATATTCAACCTGTTTTTTCATTTGTTTTTCGCTTTCTAAGCCGCATTAAGCTCCGAGAGGCCACGGGCCTTGCAAAAAAAACAATTTTATCTGTCATTTAATTTTTCTGCATATTGGATGTAATTATATATTTTCAGTGGATTGTACTAATTTGCAGGTTGTCATATTCAACCGTAAATATTATGAATCGATAAAAAATGACAGAGAATTGTAAACAAAATAAGTGAAAATTTGGTTATGTAACACTCATGAGATCTTCAGATCTCTTTCGTAGTGTTCGATATATATAGTGCCTCTCGGGAATCACTTGCATTCTACTTGCACTTGACACCTAATACAACCGCAACAACGTTTTACGGCATCGACCCTATAAATCGATGGGGAGTAATAAGTACATAGTGCACACACTTTGAGCTATCCCATCCATCTGTGAATGATTGCACAACATAAATCCAAACACTAAAATTATCTAAGTATATAGCGAAGTTACACATGCATATGAGAATATTTCTTTGAGTCAGTGTCAATAATCTTACATACCCCTTTCAAGTATTACCTTGGTACCACGTATCGAATTCTTTCACGTGCGTTAATTCCTCTTTCACATCTTGTTGAGTATATCGAAAGGGTGAGCTTCTTTCACGTATCGACGGATATATCAAAAGGGCGCGTATATAGAAAGGTTCGGTATATTGACTGATGGTATATAGATTGGGAGACCATATACCTAGAGTGATAAGAGCCTTACCCTTTGTCAGTGAATTCATAAAATGGGCACCAATGCCCCTAAGTTATTTCTTCCAGACTCACAGCTCTTAAGAGGAGATAATTATGTTGCATGGAAGACTAAAATCAAAACACAACTTGAGTTTTAGGAGATATGGCATGTTGTGAATGGTTCCACAACCATATCACCTGATGATGTAGCTCAACAAAGACAGTTTGACAGGGCCAATTAGAAGGCCAAAGTCATAATCTTGTTCGTAGTGTCTAATGAAGTACAACCCCACATTCGAGATGCCACAATAGCCAAAGAAGTGTGGTATAAGTTGAGCACAGTGTATGAGGCCAAAAACAAGAACACAATATTGAATTTGTAGACTCAGTTACACACACTAAAATTCAAACATAATGAGAAAGTAGAAGCTTTCTTAAGAAGAGTTACGAGAATTAAGGGCTTCACTTCTAGCCTTAGGAGAGGAGTTCACTGATATAGCTCTTGTTCCCATTGTTCTAAGTGGACTCCCTCCTTCATATCGCATTTTTTTGACAACACTCAACTTGTCATATCAGATAGTTTCTTTTGACAAGTTAGTGAATCTACTACAACAAGAAGAAGCAATGTACAATAAAGATGATGAAGAGGAGTAGGAACTATCTTCTCATCATAAAGGAAAATGAAAAGGAAAAGAAAAAGGAAAATCTCATTCCTCTCAAAAGTCCCAAAACAACATTAGCATCAGCACGGGGACAAGAATAAGAATAAATGTCCTATCTGCAACAGAGGACATGATATAAAAGATTGTTGGTACAATACATATAAGAAAGGTTCATCAAGTAATTTTGGACCTCAAAATCAAGTAATATCATAAGGGACAGTCACACTACAATCACGGGCAAAAAAAGGGGAACTGGCGAAGAAAACCCCATCAGCAAGGAAATATAGCTTAGCAAGAACATTCAGAAAATGAGAACTTGTATATTGCTCGTTCAGTGAACCATCCATGTCATCTAGTGTTGTTTGGTATGTTGATTCGGGAGCCACTCAACACATGATTGGGCACAGAGACTGGTTTACTATAATGAGGGATACACCTTTGAAAAATCATGTTTCATTAGGTGATGATTTTATGTACACAAGTCGAGGGATTGGGAACATTTCTCTACCTTTTGGTTCACGAATTTGTAGTCTATCAAATGTATTATATGTCCCTATGTTAACAAAAAATCTACTAAATGTGAGTCATCTTCTAGATCACAATCTGAAGATTGACTTTGATAGTCATTCCAACAAGAAAGTGTGTTTGATTCGAGAAAAATCAAGAGGCTCAAAAATTATTGCAAAAGCCTCCAATGTGGAACGTATGTTCTGCTTGACTTTGTCCATATAGATGATCGAGGCATTTGTGGATAAGAATTCTTCATCAACACAATTGTGGCATCAGAGACTTGGTCACATCAGTTTCAAATATCTCAAAACACTTCACCGGTACAACATGGTGAGAGGTTTGTCATCTCTCCATAAGGATATAGATAAGTGTCCTCATTGCCTAGCAGGTAAAGTACACAGATCTTCATTCTAGAGGAGTACTTATCAAGATCATGGTAAGCTTAGTCTCATTCATATCAATCTTTGCGTTACAAGCAACCGATTCATTCTGGATTTCAGTACTTCATGCTATGTTTTAATGATTATTCAAGGAAAATGTGGATATTTTGTCTTCGTAAGAAAAGTGACACTTTTGAGAACTTCAAAAGTTCAAAGTGGCTGTAGAGAATGAGACTAGTCATCACATCAGATCTCTCTGCTTAGATCGAGGGGGAATTCACCAATAATGATTTCAAAGCCTACCTACAAGCTCACGGGATTTGTCGAAAAATGCCTCCTCCACACACACCACAATAAGAATGGTGTTGTTGAGAGATGAAACCGTACTATCATGGAAATGGTGCATTGTATGATCAATGATTCTAGACTAGCAAGGACATTTTGGGCAGAAGCAACAAAGACAATAGTTTATTTGTTGAATAGAGTGCCCACAGTTGCTCTTGATGGAGTGACGCCACATGAAGCATGGTCAAAGCGAAAGCCATCTATTACATGCCTTAGAGTATTCGGGTGTAAAGAAAGTATGCACATACCCAAGCGAGAATAGAAAGAAGTTGGATATGAAGTCACATAAACTCATATTCATTGGTTACGAAGAAGAGACTCTTGGAGTGCAGTTGATGGATCCAAATACTAGGAAAGTCTGCACCAACAGAGATGTTGAGTTCTTTGAGAAGAAGGAAATAGAGATTCCCTCTCGATTCAATTAATGTAGATATTTCACCTATTGTAAAAACAAAATCTGATGTTCTCGTTGATGATGACAGTGATGATGGGGATGATGGTGATGATCGATAGGACCACGACCCACATAAAAGCGGTCTGAATGTATGCCCAAGTGGTATACTAACATAATACGAGATGCAAAATTAGATGTTCCACCGGCTACATCCACCATTGGACCACAGACTCATAGTAAAGCACAAGAAGAAGTAAACTTTGATTTAATGAGTAGATTTGTTGAATATGTTGAGCCATCTACTGCCAAGAAGCCCTACAGTCAAAAGCTTGGAAAGATGCCATGGATGTTGAATATCAGTCAATAATGAAAAACAACACTTGGCAGCTTGTCGATCTTCCACCAAGGAAGAAACCCATTGGTTGCAAATGGATATTTAAAACAAAGTACAAAGTAGATGGGACCATAAACAAGTATAAAGAAAGACTGGTAGCAAAGGTTTAGGAACTAAAATAATGCATAGACTATGAGGAGACATTTTCCCCCATGGCTAAGATCAAAACAATTAGGATGATCTTTTCTCTAGCTGCACAGTTTGGTTGGAAATTCCATCAGATGGACGTAAAAAGTGCCTTTCTGAACAAAGATCTACAAGAAGAAGTCTATATGACTCAACCTGAGGGATATCTTGTACTTGAAGAAGAAACAAAGGCATATATAATCAGGAAATCTTTGTATGACCTTAAATAGGCACCCCAGGCTTGGTACATCAAAATAGATGAGCATCTCGTACAACATGGATTTGTTAGAAATTCATATGATCCCAATCTCTGCCTCAAAAGCAAGGGGGAGATTTTGATTGTTGTTGTTTATGTCGACGATCTAGTCATCAGCGACCATTCAATGAAGATGATTGATGCAACAAAGAAAGATCTTAACCGATTGTTCGACATGATAGATCTTGGGCTCATGCACTTTTGTCTTGGATTGTGTTGTTCTCTCAATTTTCCCCACCCTTTCGAATCTAATTTCGTGAAAATTGGAGCCTGTCATAGAAGAAATTTGTGTTTTAAACTCCTAAGATGCTCATTTTCATTTCCCACAATGTTTTTGTAAGAGCTAGACTATATTAGCGGGAATAAAATACACGGAATAATGATATATCTACCAATTCATTCAGGATATTACAAATATATAGGCAATGTTGCTCCTATAATCAAGGAAGCTAAACATAACCTCTCACTAACTCTATACGAGATGTTATAACAATACACTCCCTAAATAAGTGGGTTGTTGTAACTCACAACCAACCACACCAACAATGCAATATTATATTATCCTAGATAATATAATTACTCACACTAACATATTAGTGAGCACTAATAGTTAGGATATTCCTAACATTCCCCCCCTTAGTGCGAACATGGTAGAAAAACATCCACATGCTCCTCTGTAGTATGCTCACCCCTGTGGCATGTCCAACTCTGTGACTCATGACCTTGATCCAAAAGAAAGGCTCTCTCCTTCCATGGTTTTAAACAAGCTTACCACAAACCTTGTCGTGAATAGGTCCCATCAACTGTCCACCTCATGTGGTTTTCTAGATCCTCCCACAAACCCTTTCAAGATCCATGAACTGACTTACTCTGGTGCTACTGTTCATCACTATGCTTATACATCAGGGAATTATGTAGGAAACACATCTCACCAAACTGAACAATAAAACACATACTGAAAAGATTTCACATTACTTCCTATAAGAATCGTAATGTTCTTAATCGTAGTCTCTGTCATTGATCACTGCCACTCGATCTCGAACAACATAGAAAACTACCACTACCACTAGAATCTTTCCTTGACTAAGTCGTTTCGGGTACAGAATGGGAATGGAACATTGGTATGTATTCCCCCCCACAATGTGAAATTCCACTCATATAGATACTGAGAAGCAAAATGCATCGAAGAACATACTCCTGAATGGATCTTGCTAGTTAGGTCTTGTTGCACATGGTCACTAATGCTAGTGAACGTATTCTTCTAGCTGACCATCTTCCAACGAAGTACGGCAATCGAGGGACCAAGTCGGTCGGAGGATCACCGCAAGCAGTCATCTACGCTCCAACACAACTCTCTTTTCCAACATCCATCAAATACCACACAAAATAGGAACACTACAAACTGAAGCACACTGAGAAAATGGAAACCACACTGAAAATCATATACTCACACCATACATATGCCACCACAGCTTCTGCGCGGCCCCGTTGTTGGTGACTGACAAGAGGTCATTGTTCGACTTCCTTCCTCCATTGCCTCCTTCCTCCATCATACATGCTGCTAACTCAGCTGAATAAATCTTTGAAGCTCAATTGTTTCCACATTGTGCTTATTCTTTTCTTCCCTCTCGTAATGTGAAACATTTTTTTGGGACGTCGGGTAACACCGAAAATGCGTCCGTGAGAAAAAAATTATTTTTATTTTTAGGACTTTTACAATTTTTGACAATTTGACTATGCACAAATTTTCACTTTATTTACACTTGATTGGACAATGATAAAAATCCTAAAATCACCTATTTTGTCAATTTTGAATGGCACTCTAAAACACTGAAAATAACTCTAGACTTCAACAATTTTACTATAATGACAAGACACTTGTGATTTTGACGTAAATAAAAAATAGTTTTGTGACACTATACTCTTGATAATAGACCCACAATGACGACTATGACTATAACAAAATAACTTAACAATTAAAAAAGTAATCTTTAATTACTTTTTTTAATAGATTTTTGACTTGATTCCTCACAATTATAATACTATAAAAACTTTTCCATACTGACTCAATTTTGACAGACATACTTTATTGACCACGTCTGACTTTGACTATAATTTATAAATTAAAAAAAAACTAAACCTAATATTAAAGGAAAACTATAACATACTGAATTGGAGTTATGCATGCTCCATGGACAATTTTCGAGGAGAATTGCATGCAATTGTGAGGGTTCGCATTGTGAGCATTCGAGTCACCTGTAGAGGAGTTATTGTCGTTGGTAGAACAAAAAATATGCCACTTCCATGGGAATTCAAACCGATGTGAACCACACGTGCAAGGTCAATATCGAGGGAGCTGTCGAGTGAAATCTATGTTGACTGTGCATGAGCAGATCCAACGAAGAACAGATCGGGCTTAACTTTCATTAGAGCATACTTCTACCGAGATTTTAGCAGAAAGGATGTTGCAGATAATTTCCAATCAGAATTAAGATCTCTTTATGGCTGCTTCAGCTTCAACCTCTATGAATGATAAATAAAAACTAATTTCACATAATATAATGAGGATTCAAACAGGTGACGTGTTGAGGAACATCCATAGTTGTGAAATTCAAATACTACTATTGAGTGCAAATCTGAATGACCAGTGAGAGAGATATGTAGAGAGCTTGATGGCAAATAAAGATTATTGTATCCTCGTAGGGTCGTGAAAACTTCCGTGGGCACAAATATTCCAAAATCCGTGGGCACAAATCACACAGCAAAATCCGTGGGCACAAATATTCCAAACTGCAACGTCAACAATGAAGCTCTTTATATTTTCACATGCGTCCAAGGAAACACGAACAAAATGTTGTTAATCGCTAAAATCCTCTCATACACAGGCAACCAATAACACAGATCTGCCCCAAACAGTTCTCAGAATCCCATGTCGCTCTGATACCAGATGTAAGAGCTGGACTATATTAGCAGAATAAAATGCACAGAATAATGATATATCTTACAATTCATTCAGGATATTATAAATATATAGGCAATGTTGCTCCTATAATCAAGGAAGCTAAACATAACCTCTCACTAACTCTATACAAGATGTTATAACAATACACTCCCTAAATAAGTGGGTTGTTGTAACTCACAACCAACCGCACCAACAATGCAATATTATATTATCCTAGATAATATAATTACTCACACTAACATATTAGTGAGCACTAATAGTTAGGATATTCCTATGATTTTAATCAAAATTTCCTCAATCTACTGCCGTTAAAACATTTTACCTATTTTTAATGGATGGGAGATGATTTTATTTCTTCTTTTATGCGTTTGGAATGCGTGGGATATTGCATCTTTCATTTTTAACCTTTTTGCAGAAAAGAAATTCTTCATTGGGAGAAAAAATGGTGTTTTCCCATTTCCTACAACTTCCTACATTCTTTTCCCCATCAAATTCTTGCTCGAAAAGGTGAAGCTACGCGTTTGCTTCTCATTGGATGCGAGATGGACGGTTTCTTTTTGAACTTATAACTTTTGGCGATTTTTGAAAAAAAATCAGATTTGCCTAACGTCCCCGCCGGTCCCTAATTGGGCTGGGGCAGTTTTGGCAGAAGTTTGGGGCAATGGATCCATTTTATTCTCTAAGGCATTACGGTGAAAAGTTATAAAATGGCCCACATCCTCGTAGCAAATCAAATAGGGACACGTGGTTGTTTTTAAGTTCATATGCACTTTGGCGAAGTGTGCCGAGGGACTTTAGGAATTTTAGCTTTGTTTCCACAAAAGGCGAAAATTTTTAAAATGACCATGATCCATTCATGCGAAAGGATAAATTCCGAGGTGAAGCCTGCAGCAAATCGAGAAGGGACACGTGGCCTACGTTGAAAAGTCAAATGGCGAGGCATGGACCTTTGGGGGAAATGTTGGAATTTTTCTCCTTTTCAAAAGTGGATAAAGTATAAAACTGAAGTGATTTCCCACAACCAGTCAGGTGATGCCACGTGTTAAAGAATGAAATCAGAATAGCGGGCCTACAGAGGAAATTGAGAATTTGAGATTTTTTCGCCAAAGGGTTAAAATGTTGCAAATTGAGCCACGACCCCTTTTCCAATCATGGTGTGCCATGCGTTCATGTTGAAAATTCAAAGCAGGCCGGTGGAGGTTTTTGAGAATTTGAGCTTTTTGTTAAAAAGAGTTTAAATGGCATATTTGAACCGCATTTCCTCAGCCACTCAGATGGCACCACATGTCTGGCCTTTAACAGAGATGCGAAGGGGCAGAGCAAAATGAAAAATCATGTTTTTCTCCCAAATGTCAGGAAATGTAGATTTCTCCCCTAGGGTCGTCATTGCTTAGATCTTGCCACGTATAGGGTCCAAATTTAAAGGGAAATAGGAAAATATATCCAATCGCACTCATCTGGTTTTTAACTCCATTAACAAACCATAGCTCTACAAAACACAAAAATGGATCATTCTTCATTCTTATTTCTCTGTATCCTTGTCATTTCTCCATGAGATGCATTTTTGGTTTATTGTGGAGCCAAATCGATAAGTTTAAAAGGGTGTAAAGTTTGATCACCAAAAAACAGAGTTTATCGAGCACACGTAATAAAAAGGAGAAAACTTACCAGTAAGCACTTGAGTGCTATGAAAGTGGTTAAAAGGTAGAAATGGCAGGACCACATGAAGAAGAAAATCATGAGATGCCCCCTGCTAAAGTAATCATGCTCAAACTGACAAAATATTCACCTTTTTGAACCTCTGGTTTTCATGAGTGCATTTGTTTCATGTCACTTTCCAAAAGTGGATCTGTAACAAACATTATTCCTTTTGGATATTCTTTTCTTGGGGAAAAAGTATGGATGTACACGAATTGTTATAAGAACATGGTTTTGGCCATGGAAAAAGGGGATTCTAGTTTTTCTAGGAACGTTGTAAATTTGGAAGTAATTCAATACGAAGTTCTTTCTTTCTTATTTCCTCTATTATCTCTCTCTGTCTCTACCTGATTCAATGGATCATTTGTTTTGCATTCAATAGAAACTTTGTGTTCTAGTCTGTGTAATCTTTAGAACTTTGTGTCTGTAGATTTGCATCGGTGGTGAAGTAATTGATCCTTTTCTATATTTTCTTGGTTCAATGTGAGTAGGGAGATACTCTACTATCTATATTTCCCAAAAGCATTGTTGTTTTCTTCCTTCTCCCATCTCTTTATTCTTTCATTCCTTCTGATTGATAATCTTTTGAGTATGAAAACACTCTGGGATACCAAGATCCAAACATTGATAGTTATAGATTTGTACATTTGTTTTTCCAGCTTTCAATAAGGGAACCTCTCCCATTAAAGAGGAGGGACATGTTTGTCCCTTGACTATGGTTTCTAGCCTTGTTCCATTCTGAAACCCAAATGATTGGAAGTATGACGAGAAAGAGAATCACATATTTGTTTCTTAGTTGAAGTATACTAAGACAACACTCGAGAAATTTAGGATGATGGATTACACACCTATTGCTACACCCATGGAGATGAGACTACAGTTATCTCATTTAGATCCATCTCCTAAGGTAGATGCAACTCTCTATCTACAATTGATTGGGAGGCTCATTTACCTAACTTATACTAGACCAAATATCAGCTTTGTAGTACGCTATCTTTCTAGGTTTATGCAGTACCCGAGCTTGTCATTAGAAGGAAACAAGGTAGATCTTTAGATATCTTAAGGGTGCGTGTGTAAGGCCCGTAAAACAACCCACTTGAGACTCAAGAACAACCTAGGATTAGTTAGGAAAATTATGGAATAATTTTTTTGTTTAAAAGTGTCTACCACAAGGTTACAAGACAACAATTGCCACAACAAGTTTCCAGGTCAATTCTAATTTACTAGATTATATTTTTCCCTTATCAACAATTATTAAAGGTCACAAGTTCAAAACTTAGGGTTAGAAAGTTCAATTAGGTTAAGAGGGTAATTTCTCACTACACCACTCTCTAACTGGCTTAAAATATTCAACTTGATTTTTCTCAAAATTTACACACTCAAAACTTCCCTAAATTATTCCCATTAGATAGGAAATTTCCTCACCTTTCCAATGATATAAAGAATTCCTTCTAACTCCTCATATTTTTCGAGTTATGGGTCGGTGGGCCTCAGAAGGAAAATTTTCCCAAGATCGGGCCTGCGGGCCTGGGAAGAAAATTTTCCCATGCGTGGACCGGCTGGTGGGGAAGGATTTTGGTGCATTTTCCTTTTCGGGAAAAAGCGTGATTTTCCTATGTGCGCCCGCGAGCCCGAAGAGGACACGTGTCGGGTTTAAAAGCTCTGGCGGAAAGTTGGGCCATCGGAGTGATTTAAGACATTACGTCTTTTTGGCCGAAAAGCGCTAAGGGATCAAAATTGTCCACGCCTCGCCGACGCCCAAGGCACCATGTGTCAAGCAATGATTGGTTGTGGGCCATCAAGCCATTGGAGCAACTTAGCAAAATTTGAATTTTTAAAGAAAAAGGTTTAAAGGATTGAGAATCTTCGCGCCTCCGCCGATGCATCATGAAGACACGTGTTAGCCATCCATTGGCTACTGTGTCGTGGGAAACTTAAGAAAAATTTCCAAAAAAATTCCAAAACGTAAAAGGCAAAAAGGAACCCGGTCCTCCGATGATGCCTTGCGACGCCACGTGGTAGCTCTGGTGGTTCTTTGGCCGGGGGGGAGGCGGAGGAAACATAGAAACTTTTCCCAAAATTTTCGAAGCGCTAAGTTTAAAAAGGGATCATTACTCAGCGACGCCTTGTGGTGCTACATGCAAGCACACTGCAGTTAGCTGCGGGCAACAAGGAAAATTAGGAAAATTTTCCTAAAAATTTTAAAAAGCTAAGTTTATGTTACGGGCCCGCGAAAGGCAACCAAAGGGCAAAAGCGGGCGTCGGTCCGCGGGAAAATTTTTCCAAAATTTCTCTTTCGGACTTAGGTGATTTTTGACAAAAATAAAGTTCTACGGATTAGTGGAGCGGCGGGGAATTCGTTCCTTTGGCATTCTTTAACCAAAAGAGCTAAGGAAAATTCGGGCCCGAAGGTCCACCAAGGAAAATTATCCCTAAAATTTGTGATTAGAAAATATATATTTTTCTGACACCAAATGAAGAAAAACTTTAGAAGGCCATAACTTTTGATTGGGAGATTCGTTTTGGGAAAATGAGGAATTTTGGAAATCTATCAACGTCCTCTTTGCACATAAATCATTAATTTTTCATTTTGATAAAGTTTAAGGGGTCAAATTCACGAAAATGTTCTGCAGGATCTTACAGTGCAAATTGGTAATTTTAACTTATAAAATTTGTTCAATTTGATCTTCTTCCTCTCTCAAAATGTCAAAAATACATGGAGCAATGTTCTTAGAAGGATTTATGATGTATTTGGAAGGTAATTTTGTTTGATTGATTCCCAATTTGAAAAATTACAGTTTTGACAACAAAATGGTTTGAGCCTGATTTTGCTAAGTTTTCTAAGAAATTTCTTAAGTGTTTTTGTCTAATTGGATTCATTTATATCATGTGAAGTTCAATTTAATATTTCATTTGTTATTTCTTTGTT
This sequence comes from Taxus wallichiana var. yunnanensis, assembly GCA_018340775.1. NCBI lineage: Eukaryota > Viridiplantae > Streptophyta > Pinopsida > Cupressales > Taxaceae > Taxus > Taxus wallichiana. The sequence continues at coordinate 575,874,779 of CM031243.1, read as the reverse complement.
GTGGATTTGATCTGTGTATTTTGGGACAAAATATTTGCCAGTTTGAAACCATAAACAGAGATCAATTTTGAATAGATCTATTTTCCATTTTTCATCTTCTAAGTGTTAGAATTCATTCCATTTCAAATCTACTACCTCAAGTTGATTCAATTCAACTATTCAAAAGCTAAAATACATTCCTGATTTCCAAATTTCACATGTTTCAAAAGACAGAGTATTACATTTCCTTCATACGCATTTCTTTCTCTCAAAGAGAGATTTCAAATACATCTAAATGATCAAATTCAATACTACAATGCGAATTGAGAAAGGTAATGCAATCCTTTATTGATTCCAAAATACAACTTTACAACTTTTCTTTCATTCCTCAAATTCCTCATACAGAATACAATTCTTTCACATTCCTTCAAAGGCCGAAAACAAAGTTTATCTCTTTCACATTACAATATACAACTTTCATAATCAACACAACATCTTTCCATTACAAAACATTTACAAGTTCATCCACTTCAAGTGGGAAAGGTTACAATAAAATTTCATTTCACAAGGGACTCAAATGTCTTTTTCCATTACATTAGAATTTTATTTCCAAAACAGAATACTATCCAATCTAATAAGATTACAAGTCATCCACTTGAAGTGGGAAAAATATTTCACAAAAGGAAGTTTCACAAAGGACAACCAACTCTATCTTCTTTCACAGCTCCAAAACAGCAGTATAAATTTCCATCATTCTCTAATTTGATCACAACAGAACAGGGGAAAGGAAATGCTCTCCACCCAACCAAGACATCCAATGAAAAGGAGAAGTCATCCTTCTTCATTGGCCCCGAGCCCCAACCATATTGCAATAAAAGATGTGATTCAACTCATGGCAACAAAGGCTTCCACAACACACACAAGTAGCATTTGTTTCACATATAAAAACACAGTCCAAAACAGAATGTAGTTTGTAACTACATTAAAAACATCACAAACAAAACTAAGGCTTCATCAAGCAAGCCAAAGGAGCAAGAAACTATGGGGGATGCTACTTATGCCTCCCAAAGGGGAAATGGGTATCACCACCTGATTACAAACCGCCAAAATATAGTATATCAAAGCCCTGACATGCCCTTATGCCTCCCCCAAGTACCCCTTATTCCTCACATTTTCCTTATGCCTCCCAACCTCTTATGGCACCCCATAACGAGTAAAGAAATGCAAGCTATTTCTTTGCAAGGTGGAACCCAAATCCCAACTCCCTCCACACTTATACCTCCCCAAAAACACTTGTGCCTCCCACAAAATAACCCCATAGTCTTCTCCTACACCATTCCTAGGCCATCTACCCAAATAGCCCACAACATGCCAAAACATTCACAACAAAACAACATTTACATTCATAAAGAAGGGCATTTCAAGAGCCAAGCTCTTACCTCTCCATGATGAAGTTGTTCCAAGTTCCAAAATAACAAGCTCTATCCCAATGCAAGCAATCCAAAACAGCCAAGCACAAGCATGCAACAATCTTCCAAAAACTTCTCCAATGCAAGAGCTCAAAATAGCAAAAGAATTCGCCCAAGAATGAAGTCTCCAAAGTGAAGCAACCCAAAACAAGGCAAGCAATTCAAATTTTATAGAAGAGGGAAGAGAAGAGGATGAGGTGGATCCATGTAGGATGTCACATCACACATCCTCAACCCCAAACACAAAGTCAACTTCATTCTCCAATGCATATTAATTAGGTGGGTGAATAATATGACAGTTTTACTTACACACTCAAATCAAGCCCATACCCCAAAGGACTGAAATTAGTAACATGTAAGAAAGTGCAATTAAAACATTCAGCTTGACTTACAAAAATATACAAATAAGGTCTAAATTTAACCCTCCAACCATAGGCAAGGTTGGTATAAAAATTTAAGAGGCATGGGACAAGTTTAACTTGTCCCACAAGTCTCCAAAATCAGCCTCCAAGGACAAATTTGAATTTCAAAGAAGATGGAGTGTTTCTTACTCCAAAATCAACTTACATATCCCTTACACATTACTTACAACACTTTAAAACATGGCCAACAACTCTATTAATTACATTCTTATGACATATTTGATTTATTTATTTTAACAATATGATTACTCACAATATTTACACACCATTTAATAATTAATGAAAGGGGCAATGCATCACAAAATAAACACATGCAAACATTAAACAAAGGAACCAAATAAAATAAAAAAACATAAAATCCCTTGGTCACATTTAAAGGTGACCCCCATGGGAATCCCTAACAATAAACAAACACACACAACAATACAAGTTGCCATGGTGACCTTGTTGAATTCATCTAGAATTCCAATGTGGTTGGTCTCCAATCCCTCGATGTTTGTTGTGATATTTTAACCTACAAAACACAAATACCTCCTTCAGCCTTGTGGCCACATCAGAACATCCAATATAAATATAAATGTAATTCCAACATCATCTACATATATGAATCACAACAACATCTATGCAATTAACAATATCATTTGCAATTTTATCAACAACTATATCCTCATCAAATAAATTTCATTTTCTAGGTCTACTCAATATAGCCAAGTATCACATGTCCGAACAACATCTATAATGTAACCATGTCAGACAGTATATCAACATTAATATATAAAATGTCTCTAATAATCATCATGCATCATATATGAATCAGAGTCAGCAATAATCCATGCTCTAACATCTAATCATCATACTAAATCAAACTATAACAATGTCCATGATATAGCCAACAGTGTCATGATCAAAAGGTGTCAAAGGGAAGTGGGCACTACATAGTGGATCTTGGTCTAGAATACAAGAAGAACAATAACTTCTTCTTGACTAGATATTCGGATTCAAATCATGTAGGTAACATTGATGACATGAATATCCACTTCTGGATTTGTATTATTTTTGGGATCTGGACCAATATCATGGGGAAGCAAAAAAAACACTTTGTTTCTCACTCTTCCATAGAAGTTGAATATCGTGTTGTAGGTGAAGTTGTCTGCGAAGCAATATGGCTATGTCACATACTTTGGAAGGACTTGGAATACCAAAGGAAAAACCTACCACCATGTATGTAGATGATGAAGGTGTTCTCAAACTTATTCACAATCCAAAGTTTCACGAGAGAACAAAGCACATTGAGGTTGTAACACCCACATTTCACACACAAAAATTTTTAGTTATGAATCTCAATTACTTGATTAGCATGTTATATTAAACTTGCAGGAAAGCACAATAACCGGCATTGGTTATGGAGGGACTGCATCCGCTCAGCGAAGGAGGAACCGACATCGATTAGGGATAACCAAGTCGATTACATGTACTTGGGTGTTTTATTTAACTCACGAGAATTAGATTTAATTTTAGCATTAAAGTAGATATATTAATTGTAATTGCATAGCTATGTGTCATAAGTTTGTATATGCCTATATAAGCATAAAAGATAGGGTTTAGAAGTAAGAGGATTGTAAGAATTGATGATTATTGTGAGAATAATTGTGAGAGAGAGAATTCTTGGAGAAGAAGGAAAAGCTTGAGAGAAAGAAAGTATTGTACATCTAAGAAGTGTGGAAGATTGTAGATCTTCAATTGTATATCTTATGAAAGATTTGGATAATAGATTGGTTTGTTTCTTGGTGGATGTAGCCCACACTGGGTGAACCACGTTAAATCTGGTGTTGATTTATATCTCTTGTTTTATATATTTCTTCTGGTAAAATATCCGCTTGTATTGTATGTATGCTTAGATCTGATATATTATCCATGTACAACCTTGTCTTAACCACAACAACCGGTATCGAGATCTTTGTTTGAGGTTTTATGTGTTGAAAAATTTACTCACGAGAGATTTTTCTCGATTGAGTGTGAGCTATAACAATGGTAGAAGAAAACAAATACAAGGTAGAGAAGTTTGATGGTCGAAATTATAAATTATGGAAGATGCAGATTGAGGATTATCTCAGTATCAAAGAGATTTTAACTTACCGTTGGATGAAAATTCCATACGTATTTAAGATGACTGATGAAGAATGGAAGATTCTTGATAGAAAGGATTTGGTATCTATAAGATTGAGTCGACAACATCCATGGCTTCCAATATTACAGAAGCGACTTCTACGGTAGAGTTAATGAAATCTCTTGCTAATTTATATGAAAAACCTAGTGCTTCAAATAAAGTTTATTTGATGAAGAAACTATTTAGTTATAAGATGCATGAAGGTGGATCTGTATCTAGTCATTTGAATGATTTCTAATCTATCGTAAATCAATTAAAATTAGTTGATATTCCGTTTGATTATGAAGTGAAAGCACTTGTATTATTATGTTATTTGCACGATAGTTAGGATAACTTAGTAATGGATGTTAGTAATACAACATATCTGCTAATAATATTTTGAAGTTTGATGATGTGGTTAATATAATCTTGTTGGCAAGAAAATTTGTCAGGTGGACAAACTTGTGGATTTCTTGCCAACACTCTGGGAATCTAAGTCCCTCTACTTAACAGTGTGTAGATTTCATATGTGCATGCGCAAAAAATGTGGATTTCGTGGTGGCCTTTTGTTCGAGGATCCAACAGGGGTCACTCCACCGACCTGCTGTGCAAAGCTAGCAATCTCTTGCTAGGGAAGACTTTGTCTGAAAATCAGGAAAGGGGAGTCAAAAATGAGATAGGGGAACTAATGTTACAGGTAGGAAATCAGATTCCTGCACACAGTAGTTAGAAACTTCAACACATGCATTTATGAGAAGAAACAACCCTGCAAATAACAACAAGACGAGATAAGATTGTGAACTCATAGTTTCTAAAATATCCTCATCAAAAAGGATATAAAATCCTTCTTCTTGTATTGATGCTTAAACAAAAGTTGTACATAGTGTGGGAATGGAAGAAATTTGAGAGTGGAGGAAAGTAGAAGAAAATGGCTATCTCCTTTACTTTCTCTAGTACAATGGGTTTACAAGATCAATCACCAAACCTTTGAAATGGGAATGGCATTACTGAATTTATAGAATGATAGGTGACTTATCATCTTCCTCATGACCCTCCATATGCCTTATTTCTAACTTTAGACTATTCGTATTCCTATCAAATATTTAAGTCCCTTTTATAATATCAAGGTGACTTAATTTATATTATGTTTCTAAAGTCACTTTTAAGTGACTTAAAGGCATATCAAAAGTGCAAACCCCAATGAAAAATTAGAACATTTGAAAGTGAGAGAAAGTTGAGGGGAAGAGGAGAGAGAAAGAGAGAGAGAAGAAGAAGAGGAGATGTCGTGATGAAGTTCGATGGTCCTCATTCATGGAAAGCTCTGATGCGACGAAGTTCTGAATGTCCCAATGTGCCAAAATTGCTCTTTCAAAGTGTGACTTTCTATTTTTAGTAAATGGTGATTCTTGCTTCTTCTTGATCATCTTGGGGTGATGAAAATCCTCATTCAATCCTATGCACACTACCCTTGCCTCACCGCTTCTTGGGGTGACTTACTATTTTTAGTAAGCACTCATATAAGGAACTTACTATTTTAGTAAGTGGTCATTTTCACTATTTTCTACTCTGAACACTCATTCTGGCTTCCTCATGATCTTTAATGCTCATTGCCTTTGTCTCAGCTTCTTTTGATGATGACTTTCCAAACATAGCAAGTCTATATAGGAAAACTTACTATTTTTAGAAAGTGTGTTTCCAATGCTCGATTTGCGATGGAACATACTTTTTTGGACTCGTCTTGTTATTACGATCACACCCTCTGAATTTCACATAGTTTTTCCAACTAGAATGATTGGAAATAAATTTTGAAATTTTAACTTAGTTGGCCGCACGCGGAGCTACCATGGCGGCCATTAATGGAGATTGAAATTTACAGAAATGAAAACAACTCCATTGCAATAGGTTTTTCATTTGGAGCTCGTGTGTAATTTTTTAGCTCTTTTCCATTGTCGAAATGATGGGAAATTCGACAAATGTGAGTCGGTGCACAAAGTGAGATTTTTGTTGGAGAAAATGATTCAGAGCACCATTTGACCTCCCATTTGTTGCATCGTGATCATCTTGAAAAATTTGGAAGTCTGCAAAAGACGGCACCTCGATCCGATGTGTATCTTGTGAGATATGAATATTTCTCAATCGGGTGACTTCACGGTTATCTGGCAAAAAACCATCATTTCTTCCTCGTTCTTCATCTTTTCAACACTTTTGATCATTCCTTCCCCTAAAATCTATGTATTTTCATGGACTAGGTGTTTATGTGGCCATGTTGGAGCTGGTTCGGAGCAACAATGGTGGACTGGGTGTCTGGACAATCATGCACGGAGCCATGGCAAGGTATGAAGCTGTGAAGGAGAAATGAGGGGGAAGAAACGGCTAAATGTTGGATTTAAATTTTCAAAGAAATTCACATGGAAGGGCTTGGTGCATTTTTATGTCCCTAATTTCCCTGAATTCAAGGACATGAGGGACATCAATTTCCACGGTGGTCGAGGTGATGTCATGTGTCCTCGATCCAATGGTAGGGGATTTGCTTCAAAAATGCCCCTGGTGGCTGAAAGTCAGTCACGTGGGTGTCCAAAAGACTTCCCATAGGGGCTGGGAAAAATTTCCATGTCTGATGTCCCTCACCTTAGGGACATAAGGGAAATCAGTTTCCACGGTGGTCTTGGAGCTAACACATGGCACTTGATCCGACGGTAGGGAATGGATGCTCCAAAAATGCACTGGGTGAAAGTCGGTCACGTGGGTGACCAAAAGACTCCCCATAGGGGTTGGGTGCATTTTTCAAGGGATGATGTACTTGACCTCGGGGATGTCAAGGACATAAAATCCCGCCAGGTCTTGAAATCGACACGTGTCCTCCCGAAAATTGACTAACTCCTAGACTGTCTCCAAGAGGGTGACTTGGAATGATGATAACTTGAGCTCCTAGTGGAATTTCTTGGTGAAATTTTATATTATCCTGACTGGAAATTGCATTTTGAATCCAATGGTGGTATTCTCATGTCTTTATTCATCTATTTTTCCCTAAAAATTGTATTTGTTATCCGAGATGCCACTTGTACACGAGAAAAGTTGTGTAAAATCCCATACACCAAGGTGTTGTGAAAACTCTTATTTCACCATAATATAGGTCTTGGAATCCTATTTCTTTCTATATTTAGTTTTTCTTCTAAATCCATCTGGAACTCCCTGAATGTTCTTCCGAGTCCCAGCAGTTGTTTTAGGCTTGTGAACCTTGTTTTCACTCAGACTGCTCCGAGTCTTTCAAAACTTCCCCAAACCTTCCAAAATCATTTCCGTGATGTTTTAATGTCTTCAATTCAACTCCATGTTGAATTTGGCCCTTTCATTCCATTCCAGGGGTTGATCCGGTCTAGGAAGGCCATCAATAGCCCTTCCTACAACTGCTGTAGTTTGCAAATGAACTCCTGAAATCACCTAGGGGGAATGAATGGACTTTCCTAAATCACCTGGGGATGATATAACATTATTCGAGAGGTCACTTGGACTTATTGGATAGAGTCGGGTATCTTGGAATGATAGAACTTGAAAAATTTGACACTGGGGTATAGTTGTCGTGCTCGGAAATTGTCAATTTCCTTGTTGCACATTGCACTACAAAAATCTTGAATGAAGAAATTCGTAGGAAAAGTACAGAGAAATCATCATCTGGGAATGCTTTGAATGTAGAAAGAAGAGGCATACGAAGGAGAGATCCAAGAGTAAGAATAATGGGAAATCAAATACAAGGGATGGAAGATCTAAATCCGATGTAAGGGAATTATCATTGACATGTGGAAAGAAAGGACATGCGAAAGAAAGATTATTGGTCAAAGGATAAAGAGAACCAACACCCGAGAAAAGGTAAAGATTTAAATAAGGAGAAAAATATTGCATTAGAGATGTAATGCAAGATGCTCTTATTCTTTCTTTGGATAATAGAATAGAATCATGGGTTTTAGATTCGGAGCTTCTTTCCACGCAACCCATAATAAGGGTTATTTAGGAAATTATGTCCAGGGTAATTTTGGGCATGTTTATTTGGGTGATGATGAACCATGTAGTATTACTTGGTAAAGGGTTGATGTAGCCTAGAATTTACCAGATAACACCCTAGTCGCATTGGCACATCACTCAGCCTAGACTGAGTGCTCACCCGAAGTGCGCAAAGGTACCAAGTCCCTCTTTAGGGTTCTGTAACAGGATGTTAACATGATGAAGGAAGAAACATATAGATTCATAACTAATCCATCATTCTACAATGCATGCTACCCTCATATCTATGAAAGAACAAGCTTAAACAATAATCATGATTGAATTAATAACATGCACTACTCAACTACACACAGAATGACACTTAGATTCAACCAATATCTTCCATCTATTAATAAATACAGAAGCTCCTTACAGTATTGTCAATCTATACCAATGCACGTATGGAACTGATACAGTGATTCAGTCATATGCGTATACACACACTACACACTATGTATATTCTTTGTTACATACATACACATTCATACATACATCTCTCTCGTACTATGTACCTAACATCATATATATATGGTGGGGACTTTCCCTTCACCGCTTATCGATTCCAGAAATATGTTGCATGTTATTGATAGCCACGCGCCATTTATAAGCATAGCCACACATGCAAGTGTGTTATCTATAGTCCTCTTGTAGTTAACTAAAGTATAAATTCTATTCTCAGCTCATCTCCATGCATAAACGCTTCGAACCGTTTCTCCAAAGATAGACAATGCATGGCACGCCCATCTCTGTATCATTAGTGTGTTCCACATGCCATCTTCTAAAAATAGGTCTTCATGCTCAAAATTGGCTAAGTCCTAAAATCTAAACTTGCCTTCCACACACGGGTCCTTCTTGTCCTTCCACCCTTGGTTTCGGGCCTTCTATCCTGCGCGGACTCCTTGTGTGATCTTTGACAAGTATTCTTTGATCAACATTACCCCACACTAATCTCATTGTCATCCCGACAATGGGTATCTCTAAAAATTGAAGGAAAGAATAGAATAATGGAAAGAATAAGAATGAAAGAATGTAGATAAATAAAGAATTTTTATGAGGTTATTAGGCAACCTCCTCTGTATCAGTTTGCAATATCAACTCTAGATACTCCTCCTTTATTTCGGCCTCCAAAACCTGTCATTCAGTGAGTGCTTGCTCTGCTTTTCTGGGATTTCCATAGCAATGGATTCCAACTCATCCCTCACAATCTCTCCTTTCTCATTTTGCAGAACCAACACAACACTGAACATTGATGTCATTCTTCCTTCTAATAGGTCCATCTTCTGCGTAATTAGCTTTCCAATCTCTTCTAGCCAAGTCTTGTACATGCGGTTCTTGTGTTGCTTCGAGCCTCACGCTTCTGTTTAACCATTGACAATCTTTCTGTGTGGCCCAATGTCTCATCTATCATCACTTTCTAGACCTCGTTGTTCTCTTGAGGGTCTTGATGTTGATAAGCACCTCTGGATTTTTGCATACATTTAAAGCATAGTCTGCTTTCTTCAATACTTCTTGTAATGCTTGCAATAGCCCTTCATAAGATGCAATTTTTTTCATCACTGATGCTTTCTCCCATTTGGCATCTTGTTCTAAGCTTCTTGCGCGCTACATGCGCAGAGTTTCATCTTCAAGTACCAAGTCCACCAACTTTCCCACATAGTGTATCACTGAAGGAAATGTCTGTGGTACCTTGGCCTCCAAGTGTGGCCTTGCTCTGATTACATTGTCCCCAATCTCCTCTGCAATGCTTATAAACACCTTGTTCTTCTTCTACACGAAGTCCCTCTCCTGTGTTATGTGCTATCTCTATGTCCTTTTTCTTCAACTCCTCGTGCAGCGCTTTGATCGTGGCAGCTTTGTCCATATTTCTTCTAGCCACCTTAGTAGAAACTTTCACCAATGCATTGCTAACCTACTCATCTGACATGACAATAGGATTTACTGTCATGTGTCTAGCTTGAGGTGCCTTCTTTAGTCATCTCGAAATGCATGACTCTTCGCACACATCAAATTCAGGCTCATCCATGTGGGTGTGCATTGACCATGATAGTTTCTTTCGAGTGTGCACAGTCACCATATCCTCATCCATTAACTCCCAACCGAATAAATCCTTCTGTGTTATCATGCTCTAGAAGCGGCATGGAAAATTTTTCTTATGTCCTCTACATATCCCATGGTTGGTGGAATGTGCTCTCCACTTGTTCTTCTAAACATTTGCTACTTAGGAACTTTAGCTTCCAAATTTGGGACTTGTGTCTCCATGTCCTAAACATTCTCTACAATTGTCTCCTCAGGTATTTTCTCAACTTCTTCTTTTTCGTTTGATTCCTCACCATGTTCTTTTGTGTTCTCTATAATTGTAGGAGAATTAGGTGCACTTTCCTCCGACTCTTTCGCCTCTTCATTCAACTTCGCTTTCCTCCTTTTGCACGGTTGCCTCCTTTTGTGGGAGAGTCTAGGTGATTTGTGCATAAGCGGTTAGAGTAACACCTTGGGTCCTTGTTCTCCTAAATACCCTTTTAAACTTGTGATCCCCTTGGGCTGTATTCAAGTCCTCATCATCCCCCTCTTGTGGCTAAGGTGGTGTAACGAGCACGCTCAGCTTCACCCTTATTTTTAGGATGTCTCCTACCCCTATGCTCCAAACTACCACTATCTTCGCACTCCTTCTCCTCATCCTACACTTCAATTGGCTCGGTGGGCTTAGGCGTTAGGATGTTCTCCATTATATGCTTTCCCTTTGGTGGTCTTTGGAAATCGAACTCACCTTCCACATATTTGTTATTCTCAATTTTTGGCTTCACTAGAGATACACCAATGCTTCCACCACATTTTCTACAAACAAAACTTATTGGTTTGATATTCAGTACTTCTGAAATGATCCTCTCTGTATAAGCACTTCTGCCAAGATACACATACTTCTTCCTCAACGTATGGTAGTCGCATTTTACCTTATCTACATTGAAGACTAGTCGGTGCGTGTCTGTAAATCTATCAACAGATGCTTGGAAATACCTTGCAGTGAATGTGTAAGGAAATTTACACCAAGGGCTCCAAAATCCATCTTTCATTGGGAAGCGCATGATGCGAAATGCTGATATACAACAAACTAAAATTGTTTCCCTACCACTTTGGTAGGTCCTTTGGGATGTGCCACTCTTCCCCAAATGTCACGCGGAACCTGTCATACCATTTCTCCACCCTTTGCTTTATGTCATCTTTCATGGCCCCCTTGCATAGGTACTTGTTGAATCTTTCAGCTAGGGACTTGTTCTCCATGGGGTATTCCCATACTTTCTCCTTCGGTCCGTCTGGTACTCTAATCTCCATGAATACCAGTGATAGTAGAACAGCCCCAAAGCTGATCTTCCCTCCTGTGTGCACTTCTTCAACTATTTTCTCTATAATATAGCCTACAATGTTGTAGATTGTCCCTTCTGACATCTTACGCACCACATGTAACCACATAGTATTTACCTGACCACCGCTCTTGATCATTCAACTTGGTAACAAGGTGTGTCTTTGCAACTGCATAACCTGGGACAGAGTTTTCAAATTGTCTATGTCCATTCCTGCGCGGACCCTTTAGGTATCCCAACTCTGTCTAGTCTTCAAAATCGCAGCTTTATCTGCAAGGTCACCTTTTATATCTTCTCCTATGGCCTTCAGACCTATAACTAATTAGATAAGTGTAGATGAAATTCTAACTCTACGTCCTGCAAAGTAGAAGAAGTCTTCGTGCACCCTGCTCATGAGCCACTGATACAAGGGCTCATACTTCCTAAAATATGGAAGCTCATACAACTGGTAGACCCCAATTCTCTTCAAAATCTTCTCACCTCGCATCATCATAAACTGGCATGTCCTCCGCCATGCGCTTGTTTGTTCTAGCAGTGAGCAAGGAATTGAGCTCCTTCTTTTCTCTCGAATTCTTGTGATTGTATTCACTCACTTTTCTCTTTCTGATGGGTGAATCCCATTCTTGGCCAATGATGACTCCTTCTGGATATTGCATCTCTGAAAAATGGATTTGGTGCCATCTCTTCCTCCTCGATGACCACCTTCTTCTTTCCTTTTACTGCTACTGTAGATGCCTTCTTTAGTGCCATTTTTACCTTGTAAATGTCTCCTCTTCAACTCTGTAACTTTGTGAATCAAACCCTAGCTCAATTCAACCATGCCCTAGGTGGAAACTTTGTAACCCAACTCTTTTTTGTCTCCCTACTTCGCTCAAACCCTTCACCACCGGGGTGCAATCTTCTTGTCGCACAGATCTGGTTGTCACACTTGGTATCACACCCTTCGCACCTTAACTTGATCACTCGGCTCTTTGCACTTGGCTCTTTCTTCAAATACTCTTAGTCACAACGGTAAAAATGAATCCGCATCCCATCCTTATATAAATTTTTCAAATTTTGATGCATTTATTTCTCCTTCACCTACCAAATATCCCCTCATTCATTGACCAAATCCATTCATTCCGCGTGATACATCTTTATGCCTAGCTATAACCTTCTAGCACGCCTTCCTACCCTTTGGTCATAGACTTCTCTTTAACGTGTGCTCTGCACGCAGTACCTCATCACTGTACCTTCTCCTGGTAGCTATCATGGCCTCTACTTACCTCACGTTATATTGTTCTTTCATTCATCTCCATCCTTGGTCACTTTTGAGAAGCAATCTTCTTTTGAATTAAAGCACACCCATAACAACTTATTCCTTTCACCTTTCAATTCCCACAGTCTTTTTCTTGGATAACTACAACCACCCCACACTAAAAGTATGTGCAGTCCTCTGCGCATAAACATTCTTCATACAATAATTAGCTTCATGCGCGCAAGTGCGCTTATTACACAAAAACAACAACTAAATTGACAAAGCATAGCGACAATGAAGGAAATACATTAAGGAAATACATAATTGAAAACCTAAACTAAATGGCAATACTACCTTATTACAAACACTAAGAAGACTTATTTATAGTAGGGCTTCAGCCTACTCCCGTTAAAGTAACTGGGTAGTTGTGTTCCATCAAGTGCTTCTAACTGAAATCACCTGATTACAATATAGAAGTGATAACATACAGCCCCAACCAATGTACTTTGAGCTTGCTTGGATGGTGCAAGAACTTTGAGTCATAAAGAAGTACCATTTGTCCAATCTCAAACTTCTTATCCCTTATGTTTCTATCATGTCATGCCTTCTACCTGGCCTTTTCCCTTCTGACTCCATCGTGTTATGGCTCGGCGCTCATCCAGTTGAATCATCTTTTCGATACGCTCTTCTAAAGCATGTTCATCAGCTAGACCTCCAACGTGCGCAATGCACAAAGAAGGTAACATAAATTCTATAGGGAGAATACGACTTTCACGCCAAACACCAACTAAAACGGTGTGGCTTTGTTCAATCTCTTATAAGTTGTTCTATATGCCCAAAGAACAGCTGATACTTTTTCATCCCAATCCTTTCTTCCAACATCACAAATTTTTGTCAAATTCTGGCTCAAAATCTTGTTGAAGGCCTCAACAGTTTTCCTGAGGATGATAAGGTGTAGTTTTATGGTGTGTAACCATAAACTCATCTAATAGGATCTTGATTGTCTCATTCAAAAAGTGTGTACCTTTATCACTTTTCAAGCTTAAGGGACATCCATATCTTGTAAGAACATTCTCCCACAAAAACCTAGCTATTGTAGTTGTTGTATAGTCCTTGGTAGGTGCTACTTCTACCCACCGTGTGAGATAATCTGTGCAAGTAATGATATAGTGCAATCCAGATCCCCGCACGCACTGGAAAAATAGGTCCTACAAAATCAATGGCCCATTTCTTAAATGGTTCGGCACTAGTAATCGGTCTCAAAGGAATCTCATCTCTTTGCCTGGTTTTCCTAGGCACTGAAAATGATCACACACCTTACAATATTCTTTACAATCCTTATACAATGTCTCCCACCATAATCCAACAAGTAGGATCTTCCGGCAGTCACATCACCTGCATAATGGCCTCCTGCAATACCACCATGAGATTCTTCCATGATATCTCTTACGCTCATGCTCTAATACACAACAACGTAATACTTCATCTCTGCCTAGATTGTAGAGGTCACCACTGATTAACATAAATGGTGTCGCGCATATATAGCAAGCTGCTTCTTTTCTAATGCTTTCATTACTTCTAGTGCCATATCTATTCGTAGAAAGACAACAATGTCTTCTAATTCCGTGGGCGCGCGTTGTAACCTATATAAGCTCATGCATCCGGCATTGTCTCTTCAATTGTCTCGTGCATCCTCTCGTTGAATTGATTCTAGATAAATGGTCTGGTCCAAATTGTTTTCCCTGCTTCACCACAACTATGAAGTCAAACTCTTGAAATAGGAGCACCCATCTGCATATGCACCCTTATAAGACGGGATTGTTTACCAAGTACTTCAATTCCATGTGATCTGTATAAAACACAAATGGTGTTGCTAACAAGTACTGTCAAACTTGTTTAATGCATAGATCATTAACAAAGTTTCATGTTCTCGTAGTTGTATAATTTCATTCAAGGCATGAGTCACCTCCCTACTAGCAAAAAAAGATTGGATGATCTATAATAACTTCGCCAGTTGAGCTAACACATCGCCATATGGCCATGCTTTAGAAGCGTCCACATGCACATGAAATGGTTTATCCCATGAGGGAAAGTGCAGAATGGGTGTGGTAGTAAGTCTCTCTTTTAATATCTCAAACGCACGTTGTTGCGGTTCTCGCCAATAAAATGTACCTTTCCCCTTCAATAATTCTTCCAAGGGTGCAACAATTTTGGCATACCCTTTTATGAATTTTCTATAATATCCTGTATGACCTAAAATCCTCGCACCTCACTTTGATTGGTAGGCGCTTCTAGGCCTAAAATGACTGCAACCTTAGCTGGATCAATTAGCAAACCTTCCTTATAGATTATATGTCCTAACAATATCCCAAATGGCGTAGCAAATATGCACTTCTTGATATTCAAAGAGATACTCAATTGTCTACATTGTTCAAACATTAAGCGCAAATTGTCACAATGATCTTTCACAAGCCCATATACTGTCCAATCATCTAGGTAGACCTATAAGAAGTTGTGAATAAAATATTTAAATGCCTGAACAACTATGCATGAGAATACAACAGGCATGTTTTTCAATCCAAAGGGCATCACAATATAGGAAAAACTACCCCATTCAGTAGTAAATGTTGTCTTTTCTTGATCCTCCTGAGCAATCCTAACCTGATGATACCTGGAAAATCTATCTGTGAAGGAATATATTTCACGCCCTGAAACTCCTAGTGTTTCCTCAGTGAATAGCATAGGGAATGGATCTGTGACGCATGTAGCATTTATCTCCCTGTAGTCCACACATATCCTAATCATCATCCTTCTTGATCTTTGATCACCATTGGGCTAACCTATTCGACTCATCAAGGGGCTTGATAATTTTAGATTTCAAAATTTTATCAATTTCTTATTTTACCTTTTCACACAAATTAGGATTCATTCTGTAAGGTCTCTTTCTAACTGGTCATGCACCATCCTTAAGTTTGATCTTCATTTCCCCAAGTGATTCATGCACACCTTTAAGTTCATGATATCCTCGAGGGAATAAGTCTGAAAAACCACTGAGTAACTCGATGATATTTGTTACCTCCGAGTCGACTAGTAATCTCCAATTATGGCCTCCTTAGGCTCAACCTCCGAACCTATATTCACCTTCTTTGTCTTCATGGTTTCGTGGTAGGAACGTGTATCCTTGTCTGCACTGTCCAAGACCTCGCACACCCCGTGTGAATGTTCAATATGTAGGTTCTCAACTTCCCCGTCATCCATGACGTAAACCATCTTTCCTTTCTCTTTCTCAAGGAAAGTGTGTTCAAGTAGTATGGAGTCCATTTATTCTTCCTTTTCAAAACATGCTCCAAACTCTGCCTCACTGAACAATTCCTAAATATGCTCTTCTAATTTTTCACTATCTCCCATAGTTGAGCGCTTGAAAAAATTTAATGCCTCTAATACAGAGGTTTAGTCGAGAAGTAGTCGAAAGTCTAGATCATACATGCAGTCAAATCTTGCCAGTTTCTAGTTTCTCGATGTAGTTCTGCATATACATACCAAGCGTGTGCGCATCCTTGTAGTATAAAATACAATCTATGCACCCAGAGTGAAGGTGGTAATGCTTCCTATCCTATTGTCCATAGTCTTTCACACTGCTTGTTGAATATGATGTTGAACAAGTTGATCACCATGATAAGTGCAAATTTGTGTAGGTGCATTGTTACTTATAAACCTAGTAGACAAAGCGACTCCAATCTCTTCCCAATGTATAAGATTATCTCTGTGGACTACCCACCAGTGCAGCTGTATCCCACGCAATGTATATACCAATATATCTATCCTTTTAATTTGATCTGTCCACCGTGTTTCCATGGCCTTAAGAAATGCAGAAGATATTTTGCCCTCGTATACCAAGGTACTTGTGATACCTATCTTTCGAATTGAATGAATTCCGTTCTTGCGCGCAACCACGCTTTTCACCTCGCGCCCTACTAATTCATATGTACCATGAGCCCAATTATCATAAGCAACACTCTTAGTATCACTAATAGAATGAGAATCCCCCCATTGTAGGATGTCTTCTTTTGATGGCTCATTGACCTCTGGGTCCTAAATAGCTCGTACATAGACTCTGTTTAAATCCTCCTCACTTAGAGGTTCAATATATGGTGTAGACTTTCCATCTGTCAAAGGTATCACAACCCTTTCCTCCTTGTTTTCAAAGTTGATATGCCCCTTATTAAATCTCAAGTTAGCATTATTCACATAACACCAAGGGCATCCAAGCAGGGCTAGAAAATTGTCTACTTATGTAAGTGCTAATATCTCAAAATCCCTAGTGAACTTAGCCCCTTGTATAGCTATAAATGCATCTTTCAAAACTCCTATGGGAGTGGCCTTAGTTCGGTTTGCCATAAATAACACATTAGATGATGGCTGCAATGGAGGCCTCCCCATTTATACCCATGCATCTAATGTAAGCACATCTACTTCCGTATTTGTATCGATCAATATATTGCTTAACAGCCACCCATCCACAGCAGCATTCAAAGTAATTTCTTTGTCATAGTCAATGTCATCAAGGAGAATATTTGCATGTAGAATATGTCATTCGGTCTCAAGACTTTCGCATGGAGTGTTCCTTTTAACCAACTTCCTAATAGTGGAATAATGTTCTCTTGGCGCAACATCTTGCACACCTCTCACAGATCATCGATATCAGTTTAAATTGTCTCTGATGCTTTCTTTTGTTCTTCTTTAGGTATTGTATCTCACCCTAAATATTCCTTAGCACTTCCATGGTATCATGGTAAACTTCCTTCTAATGAGTAGGATCTGGGTACCTTGCATGCAAAACCTCCTCCTTGGTGATCGTAGGCTTCTGGTGTAATGCCTCTCTCGCGTGTGTTGCTTCAGCAACTATATTAATCTTCACTATCAATGCCTCAAGTCCTTCTGTTATCTTGGGCATCCACTGATCTTCTACCATGCATTGGATTCTAACCATCCCAGCGCTTTGTTTTCTTGCTTATGTTGCTTACTTAGATGCTCATATAAGTCTGGGCACTCTTCATAGCTATGGTTATTTCCACATAAGGAACATGTAATATTCTGAGGACATTTGCACCTATAGTGGTCAGGGGATCCGCATGTATAACATGTTCCACTAGGTAACTCAGCTCTTCCTCCACCACGACATCATCCTTCATATCCACCATGATATCCACGTCCCCTTCCACGACCTCCTTCAAAATGCACCTCATTCCTCATAGCGTGTTTGATTATGATCCCGATCCTGGTGCTCATTCTTACCCTTAGAATTATCTGTTATACTTGTCTATCGTACCCCAAGGTCTATAGCATCCTGGATCTGACCAATCAGCTGACAATCCTCAGTATCATGGGTCATGGAAATGTAAGTTTTGCAAAATCAAGATACATTCTTCCTTATCGCATCGCTTTTGTAAAAAAGGACAAAGTGACTAGCATCATGATTCAAATGACAAATTTCACAGTCCAACAATAATGAGTGTATAGATCTGCGAGGGCAACTATCCTTGGTGTGACCTTCCACTTCACAATCTTGAACACATTTCATGGGCTGAATTTGCTTTGATAGCTTTTCTAACTGCTTTGCCATAGCTGCAATTTGTGCCTCTAGAAATGGACTAACTCCAGTGTCAATGCTCCCAACTGCCTCAACACGTAAAGTTGCTTCTAGTGCTTCACGTGGATCAGTGTATGTCTTATGTGATAGCACCCTTCTAAAAGGTGTAATCAATCCTCCAACAAACCACTATGCATGTTGGCTAGTGTGAATATCATAAGATAGCTTAGATAGAAGTGTCTTAAAATGAGCATCATACTCACGTACACTCTTAGTAGTGCCTTTCTTGATATCCTTGAGCGCACTTATACTCTTCTACTCAAACTCGGGATATGGAACTCTTTTAAGAAAGCATCTCTCAATGCTTTGCATAATCCACGCAAGTTTGATCAGGGTCAAACTTCCTATACCAGTTGTGTGTGTGCCCCTATAATGTAGTGGCAAATTGACTTGCCTTTCACTCAACAGTTGTGATCCCTTTAGTGCACCACAAGATTTCACACATATGCACATGTTCAAGCAAACATCCTCTATACCTCTATACTTCGGAGACGAAGAGACATCTCCATATAGATATTCTATGGTTGCTGCGGACCTTGACCACCTGATTTGGAACCTCCTCTATTCCCTCTACCTCCAGAACCACCAGATCCACCTAAACTAGAACCACCTATACCTCTTGATCTGCCACTTATAGTTGGAATAGGGCTGCGAGATGTACTCCCCATGTGCTCTAACAAAGGGTACTATATTGAACCCCTACAGTCTGTGAGGTAGTTCCACTTCCAGAGGTGAATCTAACATTCTGTGTGGATGATGTGCCTAATAATGATCCTCCAAATGACATTGAATTCGTCTATCCTATCATTGATGTACTTAATCCCTGACTTACTCTTGCTCTCCTACTTCCCAAGTTAGTTTGTTGGTTACTTGTCATACTAGATACTGAAAAACCAAGCGCAAGGGCTAGGTCACCAAGTGGATTAAGATGCGCACTCATAGTCTAGGTAGTCTCTGCTGGCGCACTTCCGTGTGAGGCCGAGGGGGATCTATATCATGTTTTCCGCGATGGGGGATTTCTCGATGCTCTGGCTCCACGTCTTCTACGTGAGCTGTAAATCCTTCATGAGCCATCTCTCTCCTCCATGCCATACTCTCTGCAATGGAACGTTGTTTCTCTATCTCCCTCTCACGTGCCTCATTATACTTAAGCCACCTTTCCTCTCTCTGTACCTCTCTACCGCTAGGTCTGCCATCTTAAACCAAACCTGTTCCTACCCTCGCGTGTGGCGAAGTTTAGTTAGCCATCGATTTACTCTCCAAGTTCAAAGTTACCATTAAGATCTTGATCGCCAGTGGAATACCTTGCAAATATGTTCCTCTTGGATACCACAAAACTAGAATTCAGCTACCTCTGGGAAAGAGTACATCGAAATTGAATATTCTAGAATATAACTGTTTAGAACACCATGAAACCACATATCCACCGCGTGAGTCCAGATCAAATCAGCATCATAGAGGGCCTGAAATTCTTCATGTGTCCAGACAAGTGCACGATACCTCCAATTCCGTTGAGATGCATAAGTAGTAAGCCACTCGTATAGTTCTACTGGAAAGATAATGAAAAATCTCTCATATAAGCTATCATACGGTTTTGTTCTACCCAAGTGCGTGCGTTAAACTCAAATCCACTACTGAACCGCCATGCATATTCTTCCTCCAGATCATGTATCCATTTCTCAATACTTGCTAGAGTTAACCGGTACATCTTCATCGCGAACCATCCTAAAAAGAACTAAAAAGAGGTCCTGGCAATGGAACCAATGATGCAACCTAGAATTTACTAGATAACACCCTAGTCGCGGCACATCACTCAGCCTAGACTGAGCGCTCACCGAAGCATGCAAAGGTACCAAGTCCCTCTTTAGGGTTGTTGTAACAGGATGTTAACATGATGAAGGAAGAAACATATAGATTCATAACTAATCCATCATTCTATAATGCATGCTACCCTCTGGATCTTAAAAGAACAAGCTTAAATAGTAATCATGGTTGAATTAATAACATTCACTACTCAACTACACATAGAATGACACTTAGATTCAGCCAATATCTTCCATTTATTAATAAATACAGAAGCTCCTTACAATATTGTCAATCTATACCAATGCGCGTATGGAACTAATATAGTAATTCAGTCATATGTGTATACACACACTACACACTTTGTATATTCTCTCATACATACATACTCACACATTCATACATACATCCTTCTCTCTCTACTATGTACCTAACATCATATATATATATGGTGGGGACTTGCCCTTCACCGCTTATCTATTCCAGAAATAGGCTGCATGTTATTGATAGCCACACGCCGTTTACAAGTATAGCCACACATGCAAGTTCTCTTGTAGTTAACTAAAGTATCAATTCTATTATCAGCTCGTATCCATGCATAAACGCTTCAAACCACTTCTCCAAAGATAGACAATGCATGGCGCGCACATCTCTACATCATTGGTGTGTTCCACACGCCATCTTCTAAAATAGGTCTTCATACTCAAAATCGGATAAGTCCTGAAATCTGAACTTTCCTTCCATGTGCAAGTCCTTCTTATCCTTCCGTGCCCTTGGTTAGGACCTGCTATCCCACGCGGACTCCTTGTGTGATATTTGACAAGTATTCTTTAATCAACAAGGGTAAGTTCATCTAAAATTGTAGAATGGAAATACTTGGGTGTTGAAAGATGTGAGGCATGTGCCAAGCCTCAAGAGGAATCTTATTTTTGCAGGGCAACTAGGTGAAGTTGGTTGCATGGTTACATTCACAAAAAACTATTGGAAAATCACCAAGGGTGCCTTTTTTCCGCAAGAGAGTAGCGGTAGGAACATTATATTTATCCACATATGTTATTGATTTCTTTTTGTGCTATCTGCTTCAAATTCGATGCATGCATGTGGTATAATCGATTAGGCCGTCATGCGAGTCAAAATGAATGCAAATCTTAAAGGTTAAGGGTAAGTTATCGATTTGAAAAATTTAGATCTTGATTTCTATGAGTATTGTATCTTTGGAAAGTAAAAGAGAGTGAGATTTCTCAAAGTTGGGGCAACTAAGAAGGAGAATAAATTGGAGCTTGTACACTCAGATATGTGGGGACTAACCCAGGTAGCTTCTCATAGAGGATCCCAGTATTATGTTACTTTCATTGATGATGTTACAAGAAAGGTATGGGTTTATTGTATTAAACAAAAATATGATGTTTTTGAGACTTTTAAAAGATGGAAAGCCCTTGTTGAGAATGAATCATATTCAAAGTTAAAGTGTCTTAGATATGAAAATGGTGGTGAATACTTGTAGCGAAGGATTTTAATGATTATTTCTCGGTCATGAAATATGTAGAGAAATGACGGTTCCAAGAACACCATAAGAGAATAGTCTTTGCGAGAAATAATGAACAGGATAATCATGGAACATACTTAGAAGTATGAGGATACATGTTGGATTGCCCTTGCAGATTTTGGAAAGAAGCGATTGATACTGATGGTTTATTTAATAACTCGTGGGCCTTGAAGTTCACTAGATGGAGGATTACTATAGGAAGCTTGGACCGAGAAAAGAGGTGGATCTTTCTTTTCTTAAATTTTTTGGTTCATAAGATTTTGTGCATATTGATAAGGAAAATAGGAAAAAGTTGAATGCAAAATCCAAGAGATGCATGTTCATTGGTTATGGATCTAGTGATTTTTATTTTGTTTTTAGGATTTAGAGAATTCTAAAATTATTACAAGTCGTGACATTGAATGGAATGAAAAAATAATATACATGGATCAAATTTTGGTACCCAAAAATGAAGTGGTTGAGATGTTTGTGAATGAAAATGAACTCTCAAATTTAAAAATAATACCAACATGGTTACATAGTAACTAGTGTCGGTTGACCCCTGACCAACATTGGTCATCTGAATCGGTATTGGTTACAGAAGAGCCAAAGCGCATCGATTAGTAGAAGCGACGTCGATTCTGAGTGACCAGTGTCGATCACTATCAGAATTAGAAACAAATGTCTAGGAGGTCTAGAATGAGCCTCTAGTACCCCAAACTTTTGTGAGAAGGTCACAAAGGGTAAGTAAACCTCCAGAAATATTTACACCTTCTCTATTTTATTTATTATTTACTGATAATGGTGAACCAGAAAGTTTTGAAGAAGCAATGCAAGATAAGACCCACGTGTAGTGGGAGCATGGCATGGATGAGGAGATGGACTCCTTGGAATAAAACTAGACTTGGGATTTAGTTAAGTTGTCAGCAGGTAAGAGGATATTGTAGAACAAGTGGGTTTATAAGATCAAGGAAGAAGAGGGTGGACAAAAAAGATACAAGGCAAGGCTTGTAGTAAAAGGATTTGCACAAAACGTAGGTATTGACTTTGGTGAAATATTTTCTCCTATTGTTAAAATGACCTCCATACTTGCTTGTATTGAGTATAGTTGCGATAGTCAAGATTTGCATTTAGAGCAACTAGATGTGAATACAACTTTCCTTCATGGTGATTTAGATGAAGAGATTTATATGCGGCGATCGATAGGGTATGAAGTCAAGGGTAAGGAGAAATTAATGTGCGGGTTGAAAAAGAGTCTATATAGGCTCAAGCAAGCTCCAAGGAAATAGTACATGAGGTTTGATAGTTTCATGCAAGATCATGGTTACTTGAGATGTGAATCGGTCATTGTGTTTATTTCAAAAAGCTTGAAAATGGGAGCTATATTATTTTGTTACTGTATGTGGATGATATTCTTATTGCAGGATCTACTATGCAAGACATTGGTGAGCTTAAGAGAAATTTATCTCACACATTTGTCATGAAGGATTTAGGAGCTGTAAAAAGAATCCTTGACATGCAAATACACAGAGACATGAATAACAAGAAATTGAATTTGTCTTGGGAGGCTTATATCAATAAGGTGTTGGAAAGGTTTAACATGTAATATTCAAAACCGGTGAGTACACCTATGGCTAGACACTTGAAATTGAGAAAATATCAGTGTCCTTCATCACATGAGGAGGTCAAATACATGACATGAGTACCATATGCTTCAGCATGTTGGGAGTCTCATGTATGCTATGGTTTGTACCAGACCAGACATTGTACAAGCAGTGGGAGTTGTGAGTAGATTTATGTCTAATCCTGGTAAAGAGCATTGGAAAGCAGTCCAATGGATTCTCAGGTATTTGAGAGGGACATCTAGCATGTAGTTATGTTATGGAGGTTCGAGATATTACTTTATGTGGCTATGTTGATTCGGATATGGCTGGAGATCTAGATGGTAGAAGGAGCACTACTAGATATATTTTCACAGTAGGTGGGACGACAGTTAGTTGGATATCAAGATTGCATAAGGTTGTGTCTATCTACTATAGAGGTAGAGTATGTTGCACCTATAGAGGCTAGAAAAGAGATGATATGGATGAGCAGGTTCATGGAAGAGTTAGGAAAGGAGCAGGATGATTGCAAATTGTTCAACGACAGTCAGAGTGCAATTCATTTGGCAAAGAACTCAGCGTTTCATTCTAGAATGAAATACATTCAATTAAGGTATCACTTTATATGGCGGTATTGGAGGATATATAGCTGAAACTAGAGAAGATTCATATGAGTGAAAACCTTGTGGATATGCTAATGAATCCATTAGCAAAAGAGAAGTTAGAGCTACACTCCACTTCTATTGGTCTTCAAGTTTGAGACTTGAAGAGGAAGAAAAAAAGCTAAGGAAAGGATCCAAGAATGACGTTGTACAAGTATAGTGTAGTAATTTATCTCCAAGTGGGAGATTGTTGAGTTATGGAGCTCAATTACTTCATATTAGCATGTTATATTAAACTTGTAGGAAAGCACGATGGCGGTATCGATTGGATGGAGGGACTGGCATCGGTCACCTATAATTGGCATCGTCAAGCAAGGAGGAATCGAAATCAGTTAGGGCTAACCAACGTCGGTTACCTGTGCATGGATGTTTTATTTAACTCACAGGAATTAGATCTACTTTTAGCATTAAAGCAGATCTATTGATTGTAATTACATTGCTAAGTGCCCTAAGTTTGTATGTGCTTATATAAGCATAAAATATAGGGTTTAGAAGTAAGAGGATTGTAAGAATTGATGATTATTGTGAGAATAATTGTGAGAGAGAGAATTCTTGGAGAAGAAGGAAAAGCTTGAGAGAGAAAGTATTGTACATCCGAGAGGTGTGCAAGATTGTAGATATTGAATTGTATATCTTAAAAGCTTTAGATAATAGATTGTTTGTTTCTTGGTGGATGTAGCCCACCTTTGGGTGAACCTCGTTAAATCGGTGTTGATTTATATCTCTTGTTTTGTATATTTCTTCTAGTATAATATCCACTTTTATTGCATGTATGTTTAGATCGATATATTATCTATGCGACCTTGTCTTAACCACAACAACAAAAACAACACTAAAAATATCAGGATAATTTTTTTGACTTAAATTGTAGTACACATGACACTATAGGAGATCACTTAGGACTACGCACAACACATGATATGTTTTCACAACATTAACCCACATAGATAACATGAAAACACGTGATGCACATCAAGGCCACTTTTTTTTCAAATGACAAGGCACAACATAACAATTCAACTCCATATAAACTTTTGTATATGCGTCATCCATAACGCAACATACGTGGTTCATATATTTATTACCTTCATATTTTGTTATTAACCTTAATTACTTGAAAAACACTTATCATGCAATCCTTCATTCTTCATTAAACTAGACTACATTATCTTTATCTTGCTTAACATTTTGTTTGTAATGGTTCCATCGACTTTTATATTTTCTCTTATCGTAATAGAAAGATGTAGCCTGATCGTTAGTAGGAACATATGTACACACGTGAGCCTATTAATGTTTGCTCTACGGATTTATTTTCTATGTTGCATGTTCGCTTAGATTTGAAATTTATCTCAGTTGCAACAAAGGAGGTTCACATGAAAACAAAGGGAGTTTATTGGTCCAAGAGTAATTAGAGCACGCATTCCTTTCATATTAGCATTTAATTACTAAGGTTACTCTATTTGGCTTAAATAACATTTTTAAATTAGTTGTGTAACCCATTTGTTAATAATGGACATTTGCATGCTCGTGAGACTACTAGTTCTCGTCCTGGGGAATTGCCTCAAGAACATGATTACCTGGTTTCACATCGTACATTCATTACACACTAGGAAAGGTGGGGGAACAAGAGGAAATAATCCTTCGTTTAAAATATTAAGGTTCACCTTAATGACTACACGTCAAGGATTTAGTTTCATTGCGAGGAAACTAAATTTCACTTTTCTTCTAACACATTCCTTCATAATTATCTTTTCACGACTATTCATAAATTAAAATATTGTTAAGTATACCAGCTATGACGATAACTCAAACTTGGGCTCTTGTTTCCTTAAGCTAGAAGGCGTGAATGAGTGTAATTATTTAGGCTCATCCTAAGGTTTTAGTTTTCCTATGCTAAAAGGATCGCACGAGAAGAGTAGTCATGCACAAGCTTTATACTAGGGTTTGTTCACTTAGATTTATTTGTTACACTAATAAAACTCATAAGTAATATTTGATTTTGTAACAAGTGCTCTTTGTTAAAATCTTAAGGTGAGTACAACTTGTATGACTCTAAATAGCAAGATCATTACTTGTACATAACTCTGTTAATATTTAACTCATATGAATACTTTGATATATAATGAGTGTTATTTTTCATTAACTAGGTCCATTATGGTACTTGTGATCATCTTGCAACTATAATTATTTTATCATCCAATCAATCTCATAATAGTTACATCACTGTTTGAAATAGAATAGTATATATGAATATACATACATTTATACTTTAGTTCCAACCTTAGTATATACTACACAACAATCATTATATCACATAATTTATATTTTATCACTAGGTACATTGTTGATTTAACAGAAGCGTCTCAAGCATCCCCACATATAAAAACAAATCATCTCCTTAATTTCATGTTCAAATATGAATTGAACAAGTCTTACATTTTCAATACAAATTTCCAAGTATCAAAAGGTGGTTGTTATGTAAAACAGCTTTTCCTTTTTCTTTTTTCTTTTTTTTTTTGCATTAGTCTTTCTTGAGTACAAATGCAAGTACATATTTTATCTTTCCTTATATCATAAAGGTTCTGATATTTTCATTCATGAAGTCAAGATCAACTATTCAAATTAATCCAACCATCTCTTTTCTTACCAGCTCGATGATCCTTCCACCTGTAGGATTAGAACATAGTCCCAAGGAACTGGGATGGGATTGCACTCCCCATTTCTAGTTGTTCAAATGAAATAATTGAAAACCTAATGCATGAATCAATGATTTATTACATTTCAAGTTTCCCCAAAATCATTAAAGAATAAATGTAATCGCATTTCCTATTCTCATACTAACTGAAATAATACCAAGAGCTTCGTGTCAAGAAAGGTTGAGGAATAATGAATTAAATCACAAGATCAATACAACTCCACTTGTCATGAACTAAACAAAAAACAACCAAATTACGCCTTATCCAAATGGACCATCTCCTTGAGATCGAAAGAGGAGGAAAAAGCAATCATATCATTAACTCAAACTAATATTATTATGCGAAGCACAATTTTAATACACATATGACTTGATGTACCCTTTTTATTTAGTCCCCCTTTTTTAATACATCTACCTCCAAGTCCTAAATGTTTATAAATCAACTTAAATATGATTTTGTCCTATTTCCTTCAACTAACAATATGCCTCAATCTTGGTCATATAGAGACATATAACTCATGTCGACTTTTTGAATAATTACCCCATATTTCGGAAAAGGAAAAATTAAGCAATCGGTTGTAATTAAGTAATTGATCTAATTAAGAATATTTATAAATATACATGTTGATGCAAAATCACAGCACCCCGAATGGCCTCGGATCTAAGTGGGGCATTCGATGTGATTGCACAACATGGGACCATCTCTCAAGTTGTGGGACTTGTGGACTTGAGATGGCCCTCCAAAGAAAGTCGACTTCTTCTTCCTAAACTACCTGCCACAAGCTACTCTAGTGTAGGCAAACTATCTAATCCTAATCTAACCTTCCAAGGAGACAGGGAGAGAGAGAAATACATAAAAACATAGCCTACACTAAAGCGGTGATACACTAGAAAAGGAAGTGGCTGATCACAAATCCAACTGCTTGGATTGGAGAGAAGTGAGAAAAGGAGAGGGTGGAAAAGATGCACCACATACCAAAGATGAAGTTCACATGAAACACCACTTCAACCCATTAAACATAGCTCCATGACAACCTGTAATAGACATCGAGTATGCATAGTATACCTATGATGATGAGAGGTAAGAAGAGATAATAAAATAAGCAAGGATGGGCAAAATGCATCACAAAACAAATTTTATTGCTCCATGAGTTCACACAGTACATCATCAGTGGGAAAGAGGCAAGGAAATGCCATTAGAAAGCCATGAGAGGAGGCTTAAACTCCACATTCTACCTTAAGGAAGAAAAGAGAGAGGGGGCAAGAGAAAAAAATGACCAACCCTTTGAAATATGCCCCTCCTTTACAATATATAGAAGAATGAGAGAAGGAGAGAGGGAAGAATTCGAACCCTACTCCAACCACCCCTAGAAGAGCATTAAATCCACCTACCACAATGATGAGTCTCACCTGCAACACCCATGTCTTCATGTGTTGTTCCTTCTTTAGGAAAGAAAGGATGCCCATTCTTCATTATGGCGGTAGGTGAGAGACTTGATAGCCTTGAAATTGCGGACCGAAACATAATGGTGGTGGGTGAGAAGCCGCACTTGAGAGCTTTCCAAAATGTCCCTTCTCGCCTGGATCTGAGCTTCCAGTCGAAAGATATGGTTATCTAAAAATCAGGGTCACGGGCTCTCAATATTTAAAAGAGTCCATCCGTGCAAGACCCAGTGGCAGCCTCACGTGTGTTGAAGATTTGGCCCCCTCTTCTCACTCTTAAAGTTACGTCAGAATGACACATGGCAGATTCTGCGGGCTCCTCTGTGTTCTACCCAAGTCCCTCCTGTTGGCGAGACACTCTGCCTGACCTGAGACAATGGAGGAGAGGCTGGTGCATGTTTGGGGACTACTTTTGGATTCACCTCTTGAAAGAGCGTCGAAGAGACACGTGGCTCCTTCCGTGGCTTTTCTCTATTTCTTTATGTTTTGGCTAAGTCCCTTTTGTTTGGCGGGCCATATGTCTGACCCTGGACACGTGGAGGCTTCGCGCTCATTTGGAAACTTGCCCCCATATTTTACCTTTGAAGTTACATAGATGAGGCACATGACACATGTTTGGGGACCGCCTCCAGATTTTAACTTTGAAGATGCACCGGCCGACACGTGGAGGCTTCCTTCGGCTTGTCCCGAGCTTGGACTTTTCAACGGCTGACCTTACCTTTTCAGACTCTGACCATGTGGCGGGTTGGCGCTTATTTGGGGACTGCCTTTGGGTCACACCTTTGAAGTTGTGCTAAAGAGGCACGTGGGGGCTTCTGTTATTCCTTTTATACTTAACTAATTTGGGCTCGATTCAACTTTTGGGCTTTGACCACATGGCGGGTTGGCACTAGTTAAGGGTCCTTCGGGCCGCGCCTTTTGAAGTTGCACTAATGAGACACGTGGAGGCTTCCGCTTTGCCACGAGAATTTTCAACTTCCAACTCAACTTTTTGAGGCTCGACCACGTGGAGGCCCTGCGCTTGTTTGGGAGGCCTTTGGGTCTGACCCTTGAAGATGCGCCGATGAGACACATGGAGGCCTCCGCCGCTCTTTTCTTTCCTTAGCCGATTCAACGGTCATCTCTGCCCCCATTTGGACTCCTTGCCACGTGGAAGCTTCGCACATTTGGGAACCCACTCTAGATTTTTCCTTTGAAGTTGCGCCAAGTTGACACGTGGCTCCTTCCGTGGCCCTTCTTTACTTAGCCGATTGATGGCCGATTCTACCTTTCTTTTTACTCGACCACGTGGCGAGCATGCGCTTGTTTGGAGACTTCCCCTTGGGCTTGACCTTTGGAGTTGCGCCAGTGGCACATGGTGCCTCCCATGAGTCTATTTATACTTGGGTGATTCGGGCCTCGAGTTGAATCGTATGTGAAGTCTGAAAACTTCGAGCCTTTCCCGTTTCCCTCTTCTTTGAGCCTCTAGTCTCCTTTGACGTTGTTTGATCTTTCGCCGACCCTTCCCCTTCATTGTTGGATTTAGAATGGGGGCTCGCATGACTAAACCGACCCTTCCGATTTTCTTCTATGCAGGGTCATGTTTGATCAATTTTGTCGGGGGAAATTGGGATAACAATACCTATATCCATTGTATCTCTTTAATGGATTCGAATACAACTTAGACTCAAACTTGCATATATAGTTTTATAGTGCACCCTTTATGGGTTTTTAATAGAAGGAGCAAAACAAACATACTCACAAATACATCCAGGTAAAGAAATACCTTAGATATTACCAATGCATTCCTTAAATAAAGCAAATCCTAGCTTTATTTCGAATCTAATCTTACTGGTTTGTAATAGACCGAAATTCTGGTATTTTCTTTAATAGTAGTGAAATCTTAACTTGGCCCCAAAATTAGTAAATAGGCCCCCGACTTATTCTACATCTTATCGACTAAATTTAATAGGATGCGTATTGTCGAATAAGTAAATTCCTATATTTTAAACCCATAGATTAAACAGTTAAAGATGTCCCATCGGGCTGGATTTCAAATTATGTGTCTGTCAAATCAAAATTCGTTGGCGCTTAGCTCTTTTAGGTGGTTGTTACTTCCAGTAATTTTTATAGATATATTTATAATTTGTTCATATATATAAATAGGTATTATTTTTATATAAACCACTTTAAAAAACTTATGGTTTTCAAAATTTGCAGCCCATCACTGTCTACGGTTTTAAAAAAATTCACCTGTAATATATGGTTAAAATCACAAAAAAATGGCCAACATCCTATCGATTTCCAGGTCTGTGTCCCATCACTAGGGCTCACGTGAGTATGTCTAGGTGATTTTTTAATAATTGTTGTTGCAGTATCAAGCTCCATGAGCCCTATTCAAATTTATACTAATCCAGGTCTTTTCTTTGTAAAGATTCAAACCCCACACAACTGATATTGGCCATTAAGCACTTAAAGACGATTTACCAGACATTACAACACAGTTTACTGGAAGGCATAACACAGAAATATGAATTCATTTCAATGAGAAATACACATACGAAAGTCAAACTAAATATTCACCTTTAAATTGTTAACGAAACACTAGAATGAGCACCCATTTTAACTAAATTATTGATTTAGATAAAATCATGAGGAAGCTACCATTATTCGTCAAGGAAACCATACATTAGTCATGTAATTAGTCCAGATGAATAATCCAGAAAAAGGGAATGAAAAACCATGCCTGAATTTTAGAGGAGATTGGTCATTTCCTCGCACTTTCTTCCATGCTGAATCAGATCCTGCAATTTTCGAACAACCTTCAATTGCTTTAGAACAAAAAAAAAAATCAAAAGCATTAGTGTTCTTATCAAATAGAGTTTTTATTTGCTTTGAACTGCTATTAATCACTCCAAAACCCTAAACTCTCCTTTTTAGTTTATACAGAATTAATATCAAAGTTACGGTATTAGCTAAGCAGATCCTGTCAACAATAGTTGACTGTAAAATAGCTCAAGAAATTTATGCATGGCTCAGCTCAAGAAAAATTGGAAGTTAATAAAAATGAAAACAATTGCATGCCTTTTTTCTTCCTTGCAAAGATTCTCTCCCTTCCCGAGGAACCACCTTAAAACTTTAATGAATTTTTAATGCACTAGTAAACTCTATTGTGGCATGTCATAAATTTTTCACCATCCCTTCCTTTGTTTTCTTTGGCGGTGGTGTGTGAGTAAGGCCATGATTAAATTTCATGACTAATTTCTACCCATGCATGGTCAATCATCCATCACCAACTCCCACATCTCCATAAAATAAATCCACCTCTTTTAAATTTCACTAAACCACTCCACCGAATTCATTAAATGTTCCCTTTTAATTAATTTATTATTTTGTTTTATTTTATTTTCCTTTTTATTATTTTATTTATTGATCACCATTAATTTACATCTATTTAGTTTACTCCATTTATCTTTAAAATATCTTATTATATTTAGTCATTATTATTATTATTATTATTATTATTATGTTATTTTCAAACAATATCTTACTCTATACAATTTACATATTATATACAAGTATAAGAATGTTAGTATGATTACTATCCAACCAAAACGGTTAAGGGAGATAGATTACCCTAAGTCAAGGATGACATTCGACACCCAGAGAGGTATCATTGTCCCTGTGTAGGTTGTGCCAACAACCAAGAACTAACTTATGTCATGAAAGGATCTTGAATCATCTCATATGACTTACATAAAATACGACGGGATCTGATACCTCGTAGCTTGTTCGAGGCAAAGGTGAACTACACTCTCGAATATACTGACAGCTAGGTGCGGAGGTGGCACCCGCACCTCAACGATTAAGAGCAACAGAGCGGGGCATTACAGAGGTACGAGGTTCATTTCATACACGAGCATGTCTTCTGCGAAAAAATCAATTTCATTTCTATAAACCACAAATATGGCTCCGGAAGCAAATTTTCCCACAGTGCGGGGAGCACCAGGTCAAAAAAATGCTTTCCAATCACCCGGAGAATGAACAGGAGGTTGTGGGGATGCAGGGATGGGGATGGGAAGTTGTAAGAGGATACACATGCTCTCCAACTGTTGCAAATGCTTCTCCAAGCTCCTTTATTTCTTCTACACTCTCTCTGCACACCTATATTCATAGGGGCTCCAACTGCTTTCGATACCAAATGTAATTTTAGAACAAGATATAGACAAATAAAATTGTTTAAAATTGTATTGATATAGAATCCTCGACAATTATATTGATATTCGGTAAAATTGTATGATAGTGAGGGTTGCAATATTTATAGATATTGGACAACCGAGAGATAGACATAAGAATTTGCAAAGGTGTAACCGAGAAATACTACAAACAAATAATATGTTTAAATACGAGAATAATAAAACAAATATGATGTTACAACAATGTAACAATAATCCTTCATGTATGCATAAAAAACAATATAATGGTTATATAAACATAACCATATAATAACAACTCAAAACTACCTATTTACCTAAGTAACTAAAAGGTTACCATGGTAAATACAATGCATAATTATTACGTAAACTAAGTTTACTCAACAATGCTTAGATGCGGAGTACAAGGGAGGAAATTACAGCGGCGAGGGTGAAAGAGAGAAATTAGGAAAGGAAGGTTATTGTTGTGAGTAGGAACATTCAAAATTCACACCCAATAACCGAAGTAGTTCAACATTCAATTAGAAGAAAACAATAATGAAGCTATTAGTGAGACAAACAAAACCCACACAGACACATAGTTCTCTGAGGCTCATTCATCGAAGATACAAAGCTCTTTTTGATCACTATACTTACAAAGTGCATATAAGAGAGAAATAGAAGAATACACAGAAAAGGAAAATAGAAGAAATTTAGCTTTATTTCATATGTTGGTGATCAAAGCTCAACACCTAAATCACAATCCATAATTGCTACAAAGAACTCCATTCTCAACCTCCCTTGAATGGAGAAGTGATCCCAATTTATAGCAATGTGAATTGACCTTTACTTACCCCCACATGACTCTTCATGATCTTATTCACTTGTGACTTTTCATCTTCCTAGGACATGAGAAATAAGTTCCCTTTTAATAAATTAAAGGGACTTTTACAATATAACTTTAGAAAGTCACTTAACTGAATAAGAAAAATACAATGATTACGCTCAATGAAGACTTAGAAAGAGGAGAGAAGGAAGAGGGAGAAAGAGAGAAGATGGAAGAAGTTATCTTATCTTGATGAAGAAGCTCCCTACGATGAAGAACTTTATTGATTCATGCCTCCTGATGATGAGTCTTTGGAGCGGGCTTTTGTTCCTTGTGTAGACACCATTTTTAGTATCCCTTGTCCCTCATCCCGCATTTATTCCCCTTTGTCATCATTTTTCATACATACATACCTCTCTTCCCATTTAAATCCCTTTTCCCTCCTAAAATATTTGTATCCATTCAATTAGTATTTTCCACCTCTAAATTCATCTTAACAACACCCTTAATTAACCCTAATCAGCCCTAATCTTCATTAATTAATCCTAAATCATCATCTAATCCATTTATCTTCCCTAAAATGTCTCCATTTACCATCCCTAGGCCCTCATTTAATGATTTCACCTCCCCTTTGATTTTATTTAATGTTTTCCACCTCCCATCTACCCTTTTATCCATCTTAAGCAACCCTAATTCATCCTTATCATCCAAAAGCTTAATCCCACCTCATAAGGGCTCACTGTCTTGAGCTCATCACTCTTCCACTTGCCCAAATGGACAGATCTCGTAGTCATCGAGAACCAATATGGGTCGTTGTCGACCCTATAAATGCACCTTTACCCCCTCCTTGCAAAGGGATGGAATTTTGGTACTCTATGGCTTTGGCTTTGTTTTTGTAGGTTTCTTCTCTTCTCACCAAAACTAGTGTCATCTTGGATTTTCCTTTTGAAGACCTCTTTCATCATTGTGGAGATTTGAAGACACTTTGTGCTTGTGTGGAGCACCCTTTTACCTTTACTTCGCTCTTGTTCTTGACTTTGTAGGTTCAACAATCACCTTGGATTCCCGTCGTGGTCCCATCCCTCACTTAGCCTTCTTCATCCTTTATTCTTGCTTATTCTAACCTTATCAAATCTTAGATATGTCCCGATCGCCGTCAACCAAACCCGATCGTTTTCGATCCATCCTACAATTATATTGCTTCATGTCCTTTTTCCTTTATTGCTTCGATTTTCTCGATCCCTTCATAACTCAAAGCTATCAATCTTGCAATTCTACACACTTGAAGCTTAAAATCTCATCTTCAATGCAGATCCAAATCACCATCGATCGGGATAGGTCGTCATCGACCCTATCGTAGTTCTTTTCTCCTTTAATTTTTTGTATCCTTTTTGTTCTCATTTAGATCTAAACATTGTTACATCATCTCATTCATCCCTAGTTCGGATCAACTCCGATCAAGCTTGGAGGCCTTTCGGTATGTTCATCTGCATTTTCTTCTTGCATTGTCCCAATCACCGTCGATTGTGCTCTATATCCTCAAGTCAACGTTAACCCACCCGTGTTTGGTTTGGTTTACATTTATTATAATCAGATTTGTATCTTATCTCGTCTAAAGCACACTTCATTTGTTGTTTCAGGTTCAATTATCTGCTACATCTAATTTATCGACCATTTTTATCTACCTCTTTTATCAAAAAGTTGGTTGGCATTCATCCTAGGAAGTTTTCACTTTTCGAAACCCGACATTGTTAGCAACCCACCATCCTATCTACTAATCCATTTTTCATGTTTTAGTTCTCTTTGTTGTCGAAGGTAATCAAGCTCGCTACGAGGAGGATATTTTGTGCTAGTGTCCATCATCATCTCATCTAAAGGTACCTTAAACCCTCTCATATTATAGTTGCTTGTTTTCTTTGTTACGATTTCACTAATCTAAAACAGTTATGAGAAAATTGGTTCAACATTCTAGCATGCCTGGTGGGGCTCACCCTTCTTTAGTGACTCTTTATAATTGTCTTTTATTTTCATTTTCTTTTATCCATCTTCTACTAACCTCGTAGATAGGATGTTGCTTGCATATGTGCATGCGTGGGTTCCTTTGCTTGGATTTTCTTGCTTGCTTAAAAATAAAAATAAAAAAGAAAATCATTATCTAGGTATTCTTCATTTTTCCTATTTTCTCCTTTTGCATCATTTTTTCCTTCCTTGCTTGATTTCCTTCATCAAATATAAAACTTCATTTTGGATCTAAAAAGAACCTTCATACTTGCTTGTAATCTAGTATAATTATGAGGTTAACCTTTTGCATAGATTTTTATCACACACATCCAAAATACACGCATTAACACTACACATCTTAAACATCTCCTCCAGGTGGAACTATTGGGATTTCATCACCCAATAGGAAAGCCACCACAATGTTCTCGTATGTGTTACAATTTTTTTTAGATCTCGGTATATTGGCTAAGTGCTCGATACCCTTATCATTGTGGTGCATGAAGTGCGGGGGTAGGTCACATATCAAGCCCCATACTAGTAGTCGTCATATATTTGGACATTGCGTACCTTTGGGTATATCAAGGATGCCATCCAAAACAACCTAAAACCATACATATGGTTTGGTCATTTCCTAGGTTCCCTTTGAGCCCATTTTCTTCTTTTTCACATCACTCTAAATAATCAAGCTGATAAAAATTTTTTTGCTTGATTTGTTTATTTAAAAACTATATAAAAATATATATTTCATGCTTGTTATCACCCATTCTCAGGCTAGGAAAACACGACAATCTACCTCATCCAACAACATCATCACTTCCAACGATCTTTCCCAACAAACTTTTGACTGCGCCACCGATTCTTCTACACCTATGATTACCACACTTTCAATCTCCCAAACTCTTTGTTTCTATGGTCTCTCTTCATGAGACCAATGTCATCCAAAATGATCCCCATCCTGAAACTCGATCCTTCTATCTCTCAAAATTTCATTCCCTCTAGCCCACCTATGCCCTTATCTATTGCTTCTTTAGATACCCTTCGACCTCCTACTATCCCTCATGAATGCTTAGAATTTCAAGAGTTTCTTGACGCTAATCACATCGCCCTTTGAAATTATCTTCTCCATAATTCCACCATGATCCCCCATCCACTCAATTGGTAGAGCCCATTCTACCCATCTTACCTCGTATCAACACTATCCCCACTTCTTATATCCCCATTACTTCTTCATCCACTATTGTTATCAATGCCTCTACCCAAACTTTACAAGAGCCTCATTTATTTCATCCTTTACCTGAATAGCATGAATAAACTTCACTCCCCATCTCTACATCATATATTCATGCAAATGTCACTACCTCACAACCTCATCTTTATGAATAAATTAAAACTCATCAACCTTCTCGTTGAAGTGTCTTTCGTCACGTGTTTCCCCATCAATCTACTCAGACATCTTCACCGCCCCATACCTACATCCCAACTCATACCATACAAAACCAATCTAAAATCCCCATATCTCAACAACCAACACAACCTCATCCATCTTATTACATCCCTATCTCCCAACAACAAGCTATATCTCAACCTATTCAATCTCAACCATTCAACTATCTTCCCCCTATCAACCACCTCCATAAACACCTACTCATCCCAAACATATCAATCTCATCCACAACCAAACCCATCTACTTCTTATATCCAATAATCTCATCCTTCAATCTCTCATCCCCATACATCTAATGACCCTATGCATGCTTTACTAAGTAGAATGGCTAATCTCAAAGCCGCTACTTTGGGGTCTAAAACCACCTTCTCTTATGAACATATTTGCAATGAACCTACCAACCCACAAGTACCACAAACCATATCCTCCATGCTGGGAACTCTCAAAATTCTCTAAATTTAATAGTAAGGAATACCCTTAACATCACCTTTGCACCTTTAGGCATACATGTTACCTCATTGCTCATGATCAAGACCTTATGCTTTGCACCTTCCCCATGTTGTTGATCGGCCCCTTGTTGGACTAGTGTAATGACATTCCCCAACATTCTCTATTTTCATTCACCCAACTCATGCAACTTTTCCTATAACACTTTTCTATCAACATTATGCGTAAAGTCACTATTACAGACCTCTACACCATTAGACAATTTGATGATGAATTTATCATAGATTTCGTTGCTCAATGGCATGGAATAATCAACCAAATATCTTTCTCTCTTCCACAAACCTTCTCACGGTCTTGTGCGAAGCATATTTCCTTTAATATTCAAATACAATTATTCCAAACCTTTGAAGAGGCATTCACCATGGCTTGTAAATTTGAACTTCATGCCCTTGAGCAAGGCCACCTCAAACTTAAATCAAACAAGCCCAAATATGAATTTACTAAATACCGCACACATGGTGACAAGTCTAAAAATGTTGCCAATGCCATCATGGTCAAATCTTCCTCCACATCCAATTCTCACACACAACCTCCACAAAGTGCTCCTAGACTACCTCTTAACTATACCCATCTCGAGGAATCCTATAGTTCCATATTCGACAAGTTAATGATGGTCCATCTTATTCAACTTTCTCCCATTCGACCTTTTGATGATTTGTGACCCAAACCAACATCGTATCATGAGGAGCATTATTGTAAGTATATGTATGCAATGGAAAGTTGCAAAAGCTATGGAATGAGGATAAAGAACCTCAAAGCTTTGCTAACTCATCCATGCATCATGAGATGAGTGCTAAACAAGATAACTTCTACAATAATGAATTAAACTAAAACACTATCATTTTATCTCTAACTACTCTATGATTACTTAAAACATAAATTGAACCTAGTTAAACCTATGAGCAATCAAATTAGATTTGTTGTTTCTTCAATGGAGGTGAAGAGGTCTCTCTAAAATGGCTACAAGACCAAGTTAGATACCCTCCTACTAACCTACTATGAAGTTATGGATGCAAGATGGAGGAGCTTCAACAATGGAGGATAGCCAAGATCAAATGCCTATTAGCTTAGCTAATGCAAATGAGGTCTAATGCCAATATCTCCAAATGTGAGAGAGATTTGTTATGAAAACAAGGTGTAAGGTTGAGAGGGAGGGGTGACCCTTCTATTTATAGTTTTCCAAATGGAAGAGTTTGAACTTTGGGTGCATGTGGGACTAAATCTCAAAAATCACTTTTAGATTAGATTAGGATAAACATGTTTTAGGCTTAATTAAGCTTGGTTTAGGCTAGTTAACTAGGGTTTAGGCTAGTTAAACTTGATTAGCAAGTGATTAGAGACTCATTGAGAGTTGAGAGGGGTCTAAATAACCAATTGTGACTGATAGATAGCCTATGAAGCCAATAGAAGTGGTCTAGAGAGGACTAGGGAGGTTCTAAATGGTCGAAAGGAGGAATGTGGTAAAGAGTGTCGTGAATGGGCATCTGTGAGAACGAAACAAAGAAGGGTTGATTAACGAAGTGTCGTTAATTGAATGGATTGGAGGAAATGATAAGTGTAAGCATATTTAAGGTGTCTACATTTTCCCCTCTTTGAGGTGGCGTAAGCTACGTCACTTCAAAGAAAGTAGAAAAGTACAAACGGGTAGAAAATTTTGAAGGGATAGAAGAAAAAATGAGTAGAATGAAGGATGCCCCCTCGATTTTCGATGGGGTGATAGAAGAACTCGATTGACGATCGAAAAGATGACAAAAAGAGAATAGAAGAAAGAATAGTGTGAAGAAGGAGAAAAGGGATATAAAAGAAAAAGAGTAGAAGGAAGGGGGAATGAGCTAGTATCCATCCAGTGCCTTTTAAACAACTTTATTTTTCATCATATTGCTAAGGATCTTCATCATCGGTCCTTATTAAAAAGAATGAAAAAAGTGTAGTATGACATGAAAAGCCATATACGAACAAATGTTCATTGCTAAAAACACCAACTCCATGCAACATACAAAATGCAATGCAATACGAGAAAGTAAAATATGCCTAACTCCATGCAACATACATAATGCAATGCAATACGAGAAAGTAAACAAGCTAACCTAATAGAGAAACATAATGTAATGTTTTTTTATCAAGCTTCAATTCTGACATGTGTGAATTAACGACAAGGGTTGACGATGGTTCCCGGGTAAGGATACATGTGAGGAGAATAATGGAGGACACTTGGGTCCAATCAAAAGCAATGTGTACTACAAAATATTACCAGGGAACTCATTGTGCCTCGAGTACGAGACAAAGTAAGTAGCTTAGCTTTTGTTTATGGAGGTAGATCAAGATGAACCACGAGTCGCGCACATGAACAATGAACAGAGTGAGAACTAAAGAGCGACATTTTGTAGGATTATTTATACTATTTTTTATGTTTCTGAAACATATTTGAATGTTTTTATTATTATTATTTTGAAATATTTGAATGTTTTGATTGATTTGGAAAGTTTTTTAAAACTATGTATAGGAAAATGAGGAAGTGTGGATGCCCTAGCGATAGATGCGATGTACAAGGGCATAAGGCCATGTGCGTATGAGAAAGGTGAAGATGTAAAAATGCCCCAATGATTAGGTGAGAGTATTCAAAGGTAAACTCTTCACATGTAGAAGTGGGACCTAAGGCCATTATGGATAGGTTCAACATGATGGTGAATGTAAACCAATGAAGAGCAAGGATGCCCCCAACGTAAGTTGGCCTAAAAGCACATGATAAAAAGGAAGGAGGAGATTGTTTTTGTGAAAGGGGACAAAGGTGTCCAAAACATGGCAAAAAGTAATATTATACACATGGATGTTCTGAACGAAGTAGAAGAACGATGTGAATGATATGAATGTAGCTTAAAATCCTCACGATGAAGAAGTGATTAGCCAAAGGCACAAATCGTGAGACAAGATATGGACTAAAGTAAGAGTCTAAACAAGGTCCAAAAAAAGACACTTGGTAACATACTAATCATGTTTACTCATAGAGATCCAATGTGTGCACGTGGAATTTATTACCTCTTGAAGGGAATATTTAATAGATAACAAGTGAAGACACCCTAGCCAATGTGTAGGAATGATTGATTTTGATAGGTGATAGGTGATTTTGTGAATGAAGGGTGGAAGGATAGCCATACATTTCTCCACTGCCAGCCATGTGTCCATAGCCCCAACGGAGATGTATTTGATTCTAATCGCAACATTGCTCTCTCTGTCAAATTGAGGCATCCATAGCCCCGATAGAGATTATTGGAAATACACCAAGAGAGAGTTATATATCAATTTACTTTTGCTCTTAGCTTTTAGATTTTGATTTTTGATTGATTTTGATTCTTTTGCTTTCTGAAAACTTATTTCAGCTCTCTTGTTTGACAATGGGTTAAGAACCACTGATGGCTTGATGGAAGGAGGTGGAAGTGAATGTGATGAAGACATTGGCTAGTATCAACAAATATGTCCAAAAGTTCTTCACAACAAGTTTATTAGATGTTGAATGTGATAGAATCTCTAAGAGGTCAATCGTTCTTTAATTTACCAAGGTGATAAAAGACCGAGTCAAACGTATACCATAGAGATAAACATAGCAAAATGCGTGTGAATAGGCTAACCAAAATATCACCAAAGGGATGAACATAGTGATGAGACCAAAATATGTCTCATTATATCAGCAAATAACATTCTTATTCTCTCTCTCAAAATAAAGCTTTCAAGTGAATTTAGATGTAGTTTTAATGACGATATCATATTTAAGGTAGAATATAGGATTTATCTTATCATCTCTTTAGAAATCTATTTGCAATCTAATTGTTGTTATTTCTTGATATTTATTCTAAATTTGGAATGTAATAGTGTGTAGAAAATAGGTCATAAGCAACTCTACTCCAAGTTCATAGATTGCGATTATGGAAATTCTTCATGCAGCTACGGAAATTCTTCACACAAATGACTATGGAAATGCCCAGTACGGAAATTCTTCAAGCAGCTACTTCTGGAAACACCCGGCCAAATGATAGTGAAAGTATTTTGGTTTGTTCCAAAATAATGTAAAGGAGCACCGAACTATTCAACCCACTCTTTGCTTCCATGTCATCAACCAAGAATATAGATCCAAACATGTGGCAATCCAAAGTCATGCATGCATGTGGCATTCCAAGAAGAATTCAAAGTCATGGACTTAGCACTCCTCCATTTTCTCTCCATGTTTCAAGGATGAGAAAATAGTGGAATAGTATTAGGAATGTTGAATAAATACTCTCCACCTTTGTGTTCCTAGATTAAAGGGATGAGTTGTAGAAATATTCTTCGTGATAAGTGGGTTGTTGTAGTCAAGTTTGTTTAGTATTTATTGCTTTGAATAAATCCGCCCCAAGAATAGGTAGTTATTTCTTGGAGTGTGGACCGAGTAAACTAGGAGTAGTGTCTATAAATACCTCTTCCATATATTTGGAAAAAGGCATATTCTCAGAAATCGATTTTGAATCAATACAAGTGTAGTTTTAAAAGTTAATTGTAGTTTCTCCAAATCCAAAGGGAAGAGAAAGGCCAAAAGCCGCTCTTCCCCAAGGAGGAATATTTTTCTCATACTTCTTAGCATAGTTTATTTACTTTATGATTTATTTCGATAGTTTAGTTGTGTGTTTCTTTTTCATGCATGTTTAATTTATGTATGTTTTCTTATGGAAGAAGTATCGTTGAATAAGATTTTCCTTTCTCCTTTTACATACTGACTTTAGACACTTGCCTTGGTTATAATGACACCAACTTGTCTATGATTTGGTTAAATGATCCATAGTAATACAGATGACCCGTCACATGGTAGGAAGACTTGTAGAATTAAGAGTAAGAAAGGGAAGAAATAACATCCATGTGTATGCAATACCTGATTGTAATGTTTGATCTTTGTAACTTTTATTTTTTCTTGTGTTTTCTCATGTTTTTGTATTTTTGAATTATTTTTTTATGTTTAGATTTTTTTTATTTTTGGAAAGTTGGGACCAACAAAGTCACTCTGCGTGATAGGATCCAACAACGATGTTTGTGACTTCCTTGATAAGGGAGACTAGGCATGTTTGTTTATCAAGCGTAATGTTTTCCCAATCTCGATGATCGTGGTGAGCTCGTACTCAACAAATGACTGTGATTTATCCTTAAACAAGGATTGTTCATGCGGGAGCTTGAGTTCCCTATCCATAGGTTTCTGCACTTTATGCCAAACTTGATGGTTGCGTTGATGTACAATTTTGAATCGCGTTTGATTTACAATTTTGATATTGTTTGAGTTGTTGGGGATTTCAAACTCTTGGAAGTTTTGATCTAAGCTTGATAATGAACCTGTTTGGGTTTCTTATAAGCTGACGTGTGACTTTTCTGATCCCGAGTAGGAGAAGAAAGAGAACGTTGACGTTTAGAACTGATGTGAGAAATGACCGCGGGCTTGCCACAACCATTGATAGAAGAAAGATGTGATGGATGAAAAGGATACAGTCCAAGAATTGAAGAGGATGGGCTATGAGGAGGTGAGCCACTAATAGAAGATGATGAAGGGCTACCAAGATATGGCCCTAAGATGGAAGAAATTGGGCTACAAGGACATGGCCCAAGAATAGAAGAAGATGACGAAGGGATGCTAGGGCATGGCCCAAGTATAGATGAGGAGGGACTACTGGAGGGATCCCATAGATAGAAGAGGATGAAGGGCTACTAAGACATGGCCCAAGAATAGAAGGGAATGGCCTACAGGAGGTGACCTGACAAGTAGAGAAAGGAGGGCTACAGGGGGTGGCTCTAGGATAAAAGAAGACGATGGGCTACCCAATGGTGACATAAGGAGATATTTTGATTGAGGAATGGTAATAGATAAGGAATGATTGGGTAATGAGAAGATAGGCCATGGATCAATGCTAGATGTTGACATCTCATCATGCTTAGAAGAAGGTGAAGATGGAATAGAAGAAGAAGAATCAAGTTCCATGACCTTAGGCTTTTCCTCTATGTTGTGATCAAAGGAATCAACTTCTTTTCCCCAATATGTGAGCGTATCGATTTCTAAAAATAATCATTGTTTTGCAATCCTCTAAAGGGATATCATCGTCTAATATAATTGTTCCTTCATTCTGAGAGAAATCAATTAGTAGAGGTTGTTGTTCTTTGGCCATAGAAGGTTGAATAGAAGAAACATGTCTGATAAGCGGGGACGATTGATTGATAGAAGAATATGACTCAAGAGAGGAAGTAGGATTGGTGGAAGGCATCTCATGAATGGACAATTTGGATTTGGACCTATGTCATTTTTCTAGAAGATGACGTGATGTAGGTTGGAAAGTAGGATCGTATAGCCATTCGTTAAGTACGACATAGGAGTCGAATTAGATGATTGACTAGAGGTAACCCGAGTCGTGGAACTCTTCGATGAAGGAAGAGGTCGTTGAGACGACTGATGAAGGAGGTCTTGCGAAGAAAGGGAGGACCGTGACTCAAGAACTGAATTAGATGTTCGATTGATGGAACTTGGAGTTGCATGAGTCTTCAAAGAAGGAAGACATTGTTGAGGTGATTTGGAATAAAGGTCCTGAAAGGAAGGGAGGACCGTGATTCAAGATTTGATCTAGGGGTATCCAAACAATAGTTGGGATCTGAATCTTCAAAAGAAGAGTGGGAGTTCGAATGGTAGTTTGGATCTAAATCAAAAGAAGAAGAGTGGGGGAACCTTAATAATAATTTGGATCAGAAGCATCCAAACCATACCACCGAGTATGAGCTGAAGGTGGGGAATAGGGTACCCGGGTGGGTCCTCTAGCATGAAGAACCAAATGAAGTTTAGTTATAATGGGAATCTTTTGATTTGAATTGTTAAACCTAGGTTCCGTATTGTTGTAAATGTGAGAAACCATGCAATAGTCAGTCATTGTTGGCATTGTTTAAACACAAATGTCTAGATCTAGATAGTGTGATGGAACTCCTTCAAAGGGAAGGAAGTGACATGTCGATTTGGGTAGCATAAGGGCAACCAACTAGACATTTGGTAAGTATGGAGATGTGTGCGTGATTTTTTAAGAAGGTCTAAGGAAAATAGACATTGTGATGATGCAATCTCAATGAGATCAAAAAGGATTTGTCCTAGAAAACAAGATTTCCAGATGAATAATCACAAGGAACAATCATGCAAGTGTGAAACACAAAGCCAATCAACAAGGAAATACACCCTATGCAAATGCATGTGCAAAGTGATAGTTCGATGCAAAGATGATCAACACAATGTCAACATTTACGTCAAGCTCGAAATGAACAAGGCGTAAATTTTAACAAAGGGTAGATGTGACTCCCAATCAAAGGATACAACGATGCGTTCAACAACCAACAAGGCCAAAATGTTAAAGGATGATGCTTAAAAATGTAAGCCACGTAACCACACCAATTGGACACGTCTATCAAGATTCGCAGAGAAGCGAGATATTAGTGCCAAAGTGGTATTAAAACGACGCAAACACAGTAAGTGACACTTTCAAGATTCGGGAAAATGTTTTAAGTAAAACCAAGTCAAGGTATACTGAGGATGTGTTAAAATGTGCGCAGCATAACACCACAATGTGGATACTTAGATCATGTTTACGAAAAACACGACATAAGTATCTTAATTATGTCGAGACAATGCGAACAAGATAACACATCAAAGGGATATCAAATGATGACTCGATCCGAACTATGATGATGATCTTGAAATCAAGATCAAGTGGCCATTAAAGATATAAGAATGCATCCACACACTTTAGACGTTGAACAACTCAGCAAAACATGGATGAGCGTAAACGGACAAAAAAGTGGTGAACACTATCTATGACAACACTCCGAAATATGCCTTCTATTGCCCCAAATGGGCAACAAGAATGCAAAGGTGTAGATCAAAAGATGAAAAATAAACTAAGTACCACTTGGGCAGAGCTT
Organism: Taxus wallichiana var. yunnanensis; assembly: GCA_018340775.1. Taxonomy (NCBI): domain Eukaryota; kingdom Viridiplantae; phylum Streptophyta; class Pinopsida; order Cupressales; family Taxaceae; genus Taxus; species Taxus wallichiana. The sequence goes on along the minus strand of CM031243.1, from coordinate 575,829,844 downwards.
CGCCTCGTCTGAAGGCGAGAAAGAAGCTAAGCTAAGTGAAAATGTCGTCTAATTTCCGTGATGAAAGGAACTTAGATCTAACTTAAGTGGATTCTTTGCCTTGTTCGAAAAACAAGGTTCTGAATCCAAACAAGTTATCACTTCGTGATGGCCAAGACGCGATAAAGGACTAGTAAAGTGGGCCTCAAGAAAAAATGGCCTCCTTAATAAGATCTCTCAACTAGGTGTTACAAAGCCATCTAAGAGCGGGCACGATTTACCCAAAAAGTCACACTGACTAATTTGGGAGTATCTCGGATTTCCCCCTTCAAGTACAGTGGGAACTAAATGCATCCATCGTGTACTCTTGCCAGGGTCGCGATATAGACAACTTTGTAACACTAACTCACAAGGAAAACTAGTCAAGTGGGTAAGCGAGGCGCTTCCTGTTTCATCCACGAGGTTACACAATGGTGGACTACTTTAGGGTTCCTGGTACCACCCCCATTGTTATAGCTTAAGGTGTTATGCCAAAGGGGTTATGTTCCAGTTGAGCGGAGAGGGACGTACCCTTTTTGAAACCTGCAATATAGTGTTTTAAATATGGTGTGTTTTTATCTTTTTATCTTAGTGTGGTTTGAAAGTGGCACACCTTTTGGCAACCTACAAGAACATTTGTATTAGAAGTTTTGATGTTGTTTTTTTGACATCTTTCTTTGACAAGCGATTTTGGTCCTACATACCAAGGTTAGTAATTTTTCAAAATGTCATATAAAGGAGATAAGATGTTGTTTTTGACTTCCCGAGATCGTCCTAAGACGCAAGGAAAGATCATACACAACAAGGTATCTCACTCAAATTTGTAATAAATGGAAAACTCCTAAGTACAAGTGAAACTCGAGTTCCTTTTAACTAACTTTGAAAGCTAAATAAACCATTTTGCAAGTATGAAGAAAGTGGTGAAACGTTTCTGATTCCCCGGATCACCTAGAAAGGCATGAGGTAAGAGCATACGTGTTCACAAAAAGATGCAAATGTTTTTTACTAAGTTAGTATAAAAAAACTTAATGCAAAGGAAAATTGTAAACCACTTTGTTAGAACCCTGCAAGAGTTAGAAAACCAAGAAAATCAAAAAATTCTAGAAATCCAATTTTTGCACTTTTTAAACAGTTTTTAGTAATTTGCATTTTTGGAGGTCTCCGGAGCACTTTGGGAGTTTTGTGATAGAAGTTGGTATACCAAAGGTATCACGATTCGTTATCTTTCTGATGCCTATTCAAACTCTGAAAACGGGTTAACGAGTCAAAAGATATGATCAAAACAAGGAGCACTAAAAATAAAATGAATGAATCCGGACTACACAGAGACACCTGCGCGTCCAGAATGACACATACACGCCCTAACCAATGGATACGCGCCCAAGTAGATAGGTACGTGGGAAAGGTAAAAATACAAAGTCAACAGTGGAATAGGACACTGCACACCCAGTGTGACGCAGACGCGCGCCCGACCAACGGATACGTGCCCTAGCAAAAATAGACAATTTCAAATTTTTACACAATCAAACCTTTTACGCATACATGGCTAGAGAGACGGATCGTGGCCCAGATGACGGAGACACATGCACGTCCTTGTGGAGGCAAATTTTGCAAATTTTTACAGTATAGTGCACGACACATATACGGCCAAAGAGGCGGATACGCATCCCAGATGACAGAGACGCGTGCGCATCCTTGTAGAGGTAAAATTTGCAAATGATGAGGACTGCCAGATAGGTACACACTGTTTTGATGGAGACACTAGGGTTTCAACGTGTACGCGCCCCTTGTAAACACCTATGCGCACCCTATGAAAAACCTGCAAAAATCACGGATTTTCAAATTTTTAAGAGCAGACAGGTTAGTTGTTAGTCAAAGTGTCCTATTTCTATATCAAACCCACAAAATACATGCAAATGAAGGTCATTTATCTAGTGTTAGAAACAGAAATGAGGAAATAACAAGTGATTTGACCCAAAAACTTGAAAATGAACTTTGAAAAACCTAAAAGACCTCCATTAATGGAGGATGGACATAAGTGTCCCACTAGGGCATGCCAAATGTATGTAATGGAAAGTGGCAAAAGCTATGGAATGAGGATAAATAACTTCAAAGCTTTGCTAACTCATCCATGCATCATGAGATGAGTGTTATACAAGATAACTTCTACAATAATGAATTAAACTAAAACGCTATCATTTTATCTCAAACTACTCTATGATTACTTAAAACATAAATTGAACCTAGTTAAACCTATGAGCAATCAAATTAGATTTGTTGTTTCTTGATGGAGGTGAAGAGGTCTCTCTAAAATGGCTATAAGACCAAGTTAGATACCCTCCTACTAACCTACTATGAAGTTATGGATGCAATATGGAGGAGCTTCAACAATGGAGGATAGCCAAGATCAAATGCCTATTAGCTTAGCTAATGCAAATGAGGTCTAATGCCAATATCTCCAAATGTGAGAGAGATTTGTTATGAAAACAAGGTGTAAGGTTGAGAGGGAGGGGTGACCCTTTTATTTATAGTTTTCCAAATGGAAGAGTTTGAACTTTGGGTGCATGTGGGACTAAATCTCAAAAATCACTTTTAGATTAGATTAGGATAAACATGCTTTAGGCTTAGTTAAGCTTGGTTTAGGCTAGTTAAACTTGATTAGCAAGTGATTAGAGACTCATTGAGAGTTGGGAGGGGTCTGGATAACCAATTGTGACTGATAGATAGCCTATGAAGCCAATAGAAGTGGTCTAGAGAGGACTAAGGAGGTTCTGAATGGTCGAAAGGAGGAATGTTTAGCTAATAAGAGAGATATTAGCCAAATAATATGATTATAGGAGGAATGTGACCGAAAGAGTGTCATGAATGGGCATCCGAGAATGGAGCGAATAAGGGTTGATTAATGAAGTGTCATTAATTGAATGGATTGGAGGAAATGCTACGTGTAAGCATATTTAAGGTGTCTACAAAGATCATCAAGTTTGTGGTCATGACATTAAGACGTGTCGCACCGTTAAAGACCTTATTCAAAACTTATAGATCATTGTGACCTTGAAGTAGATAATCCTAATGCACCACTTAAACAACCTCTTGATGTCTTTCAACAACATTTCCCCAATCATCCACCAACTAATCAAACTCCATCCCCCACATCTCAAACACCAAATGCCCATATAATCAATACTATAAATCAAGAACTAACACCATCATCTACATCTACCATCTCGTCATCCATTACACCCATGTCTATTTCATATTCTTCTCTCACGCCCATTACTTCATCAACCTCTACACCCATCTCGAATCCTATTATATCTACGTCGACTATATCTACAACTACCACATCCACACCAATCTCAATTACACCTACTTCCCCATCTATATCTACCACATCCTCACCTATCTCATCTGGTCCTTCACCTACATCTACCCCAACACCCATCTTAACATCTTCATCATACAACCCCACATCTATACCCACTTCCACATCAACCACATCTACTACTATGACCATACCCACATCAACATTTGAATCTATATCCACATCCATGCCATCCTTGAAACATCTACTACACAGACATCCCCACTCAATACAACCATAAATGATACTCTCACCCCATCTACAAGTCCAACCATTTCTACACTAACAAATTTGAGACCTATACAATCTGACAACCTCTTGATCTTGTTAAGCGCATCATCAAGAAACCACTTCCACCTATAATATCCCCATCTACAACACAATCCACATCATTTGATTCTATCTCAAGATACCCCTAGTTGAAATCGTCATCATCCCCGCCAAAGGTAAATCCTCACAACCAAAGACTAAAAACCTTGGTGTACCCATTCAAAAATCCCTCACACATCCACACAAAAAGTTGGAGCTCACTCCTCCCAAGGCTATCCCTCCTAAGCAATCTAATGTCACATCATCACTCTTAGGAGCATCCCCATCCATCCTAGGGCCAAGCCCTTCATCCAAGACCCCCATTTTCAACAAATCTAATTCAAAACAATATATTCCTCCTTCCAAATCTGATATCCCTTCAAAATCATCCACATCCCCAATTGTCAAATCAAAATCCAAATCATCTAAGTCACCAATCATCAAAACTAAATCAAGTCTCAATCATATTCTTCTCCTTCTAATTCCAAAATAGGATTAAAGGCTACCATAAAGCATATTAAAATCAAACCATCCCTTCTACCTTCATCCACCATTCTCAAATCCACTTCATCTATAACCTCTACTTCAAAAATCGCCATCGGTTCCTACACATAAGTTTTCCAATTCTTACTTCAAGCATCTATAATCACCCTTCCCCATTAATTCTTTTGATTCACATGGCCCTAAACCTTCATGGTTTGATTCTAATATCATTTGTGTATATCATCGTGCTCCAGGACATGACATCGAATAAAATGATATTCTCATCAAAGGGATTGCCCACTTCCATCTACCAATCATCTCGGTTCTCCACCCAAATCTTCATCTACCAAAATATCTCGGTCTCCTCACTCATCCAAGACCTTCGTCATCATTCTTCCTCCAAACATGATCTCTCCTAAGGATATTCCCCCTCTCCTCATCAATGTTGTTTGGATTTCCACTTGATCTCACCCACATGATTCTCGACCTCCAACTCAATCTAAGCCCAAGGTTGTTATCACCGCTCCCTCTAGTGAGCCTAATCCACCCCCTTCTTCATCAAAAGTCAAAGTGTATATCTTAGCTACCTTACGACCTGTTGTTATTGAGCAAAGTATTGTGAAAAAAATCCATCGACCCAGCTTAAGATGTCACTCTATGAGCTCATCCAAAACTCCCCATCATAAACAAGCTCTCATTGAAGATCTCAAATGTATCCCTACCCCTAGTGATGAGACTCAACCTTTTTGCGGACCTTGTTAGAGCACTTGTTGATTTTTCCGCCATATCTTTTGAAAATTATGAAATTCGGACATATCACCTAAAGATCACGACCTTCCCTTTTCACCACTTTGCATATCAATGACATATTTATATGAAATTCTATGACTGAAAATGGAGCTAGCATAAACATCATCTCATCCCACACCTTTGATTAGCTTAAGATTCTTAATTACATTGTCACCCAATCACCATGATTTTCATGCATTCATGATGTTGTCACCCCCACTTTGGGCACAATTATTCTTCCTATCCATGTTGGCAAAAACTCCTCCATGAAGTATTTTATATTGTAGAAGGGGAGTTCCAATACAATATCCTCCTTGGACGACCATGGATTTGTGCCATGTGTTGCATTCCTTCCACCCTTCATCGATGCATCAAATATGAACATGAGGGGAAAATCTTAACTCTCCCCGTAGACACTCCTCCATTTAAAGCATGTCACATGACTTATCGACCTAACAACATGCTCGTACATAAACAAGATTCTTCTGAAAGCATCCACTAGCTCATATGTCTCCGCGTCTAAGCTTCCCAATGATGATTCTATAGACAAAGTGATGGATCATCTCTCACTAGGGGGAGTATCATCTCCTTACCCTTAATTCTTCTCCCACACCTCATCGATTGGTAGACCCAATAAAGCTCCAATGTATCAACCTGATGTTAGAGATATCATTCCCTTCGGTCTACCCTATCTTTGCACCAATCTCATCTATGGTGGCATCGATCACCCTTCCTCTCACATCGATACTCAACCACACACCAAACCATATACTAATGACTTTGACTTTCTTTACAAAAATCCTGTGCCTATACCTATCTTCATCGTTGCACATGGAAAGGATTTGGAATGGGGCATTATGAACAAGGCATGCATGATCTCATCATTGACCAATCTCACAAGCCCCATGAAAATTTTGGATTAGGTTTTAAAGAACAATCTGTCGACCCTCTCCCACCATCTTTAGCTTTTATGAACATTGATCCCCCATCTTCTCCATCCCATCAACCTATGGATATGGATGACACTGTGTCCATTTCCTCTAGCTTATTTTTTAATCTCCACAATCACTTTGGGGCTGCTAACTTATGAGTGTGAAGATCAAATTCGGTCCCTCTCTCTTTGATTTCATGATATGGTAGAATAATATTCTCCTACCATTGACATTATTCAATGCACTGATGATGACTCCATCCTTTCTTACATGGGGACAAAAGATTCTTATCTTCGTAACACCTTACCACCTAACACATCCACTCTTCTTAACGAATCCACCATCAACATCAACATTGGGACTCTGCAAGAACCTTGCATTCTCAAAGTGGGTCAAACCTTGATCCACGGGAGCTTGAGTCTTTCATCGGATTCCTTTCTAAGTATATCAAAGCCTTCACATGGTCATGCGATGACATGTCGAGTCTCGACCCTTCTATCATTGTCCACAATATCGTCACCATTCCTGATGCTAAGCCGGTTATGTAGAAGCTTTGCCACATACATCCTCGAGTTACCTTCCTTATCAAAGAGGAGTTACAACACCTTCTTTCAACAAACTTCATAATTTACATCGATTGTTCGCAATAGGTTTCCAACATTGTTCCGTCGCCAAATCTTCTAGAAAGCTCCACATCTATACTAAATTTTGATATTTAAACCTTTCTTGTCCTAAAGATGACTTTACCCTTCCTAATATAGATCAAATTTTGGACCTTACCACTGGCCACAAGATGATTTCTCTTATGGATGGATTTTATGGGTACAATCAAATCCTCATCGCACTGTAAAGACCAACATAAGATTTCTTTCATCACTCCTTAGGGGACTTTTTGTTATCACGTCATGCCCTTCAGTTTGAAAAATTCCAGACCCACCTATCAACAAGCAATGACTTACATCTTTCATGATATCATCCATAGGAAAATAGAGGACTACATTGATGTCCTTTTGGGTAAATCTAAGCATTGACGCAATCACCTTTATGTCCTTGAAGTCCTTTTTGAATGCCTTATCCAATTCTTCCTCCATCTCTATCCAGCCAAGTGTGTCTTGAGTGTTAGGTGACAAGCTACTTGGCTTCATCGTGTCCATTAGGGGTATTAAAGTTGACCCCGCCAAAATCAAAGCCATCCTTGAGATGCCTCCTCCTAATCAAAGCACCTTCAGCAGTTTTTCAAGGATGACTTCAATTAGTTCATCATTTCATCTCGCACTTTTTTGACCATTACCATCCTTTTCACCATCTACTTCACAAAGACAATAACTTCAATTGGGATGATAATTGTCAAAAATCCTTTAAATACCTCAAGCCTTATCTTCTATCTCCTCTTATGCTTACCCCTCCACGCGAGGGGGAGATTTTCTATCTCTATGTCTCTACTACCAACCATGCTTTGGGTGCCATGTTGGCACACCGTGATGAGCAGGGTAGGGATCAAGCCATCTATTATATCAGTCACACCCTTCATGATTATGAGACTCGCTACACTAAAGCTGAAAAGTTGTGTTGTGCTCTTTTCTTTGCCACTTCTAAGCTTCGCTAATATCTTCTTAATGAAAAAACCTATATCGTCACTAGTTTTCACCTCCTAAAACCATGCACTTTAAGTCGTATCATAATGACTACATCACTTGATCGCTCATTCTCATGAACGAGTTTGACCTAGAGTTCATCTCTCAAAAATCAATCAAGGGCCAAGTTATCGTTGATCAATTAGCTAACACCCATCTTCTTGACAACCACCTTCCTTGTGATCAATTTATAGATGAATTTATCAACACTATTGATCCTATTTTTCTCCCTTCAAGATGACACTCTTCTTTTACGGTTCCAAGTGTCGGAAAGGGGGAGGTGCAAGAATAATTCTCATTCCTCCTTGAGATATTCCAATCCCCATCACTTATAAACTTAACTTCGAGTGCAAAAAAAGCATGGCTGAGTATGAAGCCCCCATCTTGTGTCTTGAAATTGTTGTCATGATCAATGTTCAAATCCCTAACATCTACAAAGTGATTCTTATCTTATCATCAATTAATTCAAGGGAATATATCAATGCAAAAATGATGTCCTTCAAAAATATAAAGGACATCGTCGACTTTCTTCTCGAAGCCTTCAACTTATATACCATCTAAATTGTCATGCATTCATATAATAACTTATAGACACCATGGCATCTCTCATCCCATAGAAATAGAGGAATCTAAACTTTATGTTGTTGTTCATCACCTTGATCAACCATCTCATGTATATGAGCTTCCTCACACCAATCATATTGACACTAATCCGTCAGATCTCTGGTATTCTCAATTTTTTATTATATATCTCAATCCACCATCCCCTCCGACCTATCTAAAAATGGTAGGATGTCATTTCTTCATTGTGACAACCACTATGTCATCCTTGGTGGCATTCTCTACAAACATGGGTTTGACGATGTCCTTATATGGTGCCTTAAATCTCATGAATCTATTTGCACCATCCAAGAGGTCCACGATGATATCTATGGTGGACATTTTATCGGTTTGGCTATCGCCAAGTATGTTCTTCGTATGGACTATTATTGGCCTTCCCTTAATCATTAATGTTGCAAATATGTTAAGAAATGCGTCAAATTCCAACAACTCTCTAATCTTATCCGCAATCCTAGCCGATGACATTACAAAGCCGGCTCATGATCTTTGACCTTTCTCACAATGGGGACTTAACCTCATTGACCACATCAATCCACATTCCTCCCAAAGGCACCATTCTATCATCACTACAACTGAATACTCCACCTAATGGGTGGAATAAATTCCACTTTCATCTACAAAAGCTAACCAAATCGTTAATTTTGTCTATCAATATATCATTTTCCGGTTTAGCATTCCTCATAAAATCATCACGACAACACAAATTATTTCAAAAATAAATACCTTAAGAATATTTGTGATTCCTTCAATATTAATCTTAGCTTATCTTCTTCATATTATCCTCAAGCTAACGGCCAAGTCGAAGCCAATAACAAAACCCTTCACAACATCCTTACCAAAATTGTTGATAAATAAGGTCATAATTGGTATACTCATAACCCTTTCACCCTTTGGGCCTATCAGACTAACATCCACACCTCTACAGGTGCTACTCCATTTTCTCTTGTCTATGGCTCCAAATATGTTCTTCCTCTAGAAGTCCAAATCATATCTTTACGTGTTTCCCTATGTGACTTCGTTTCGATGAATATTATCGCCATGAACATATAACACAACTTGATTTGTTAGAGGAACGTCACCTTCTTGCTCTTAAGTGCCATCATGTCTACCAAGAGCTCATCAAACGTTCTTCTAATAAACATCTTAAATAACATGAATTTAATATTGGTGACCTTTTCCTTAAAGAAAATCATAACATCATTACTCTAGAAAGAAGATAATGTTGAAAGTTTGTTATTAAGGATTGGACCTTATATTACCACGCATAAGTACAGTGTCTGGAGCCTATCGTTTGGATTCTCTTTATGGTAAACCAAAAACAAAACCTCTTAACGCATTGCACTTGTGGCCATTCTATTTTTAACATACCTACTAACATGAACTTAGTCGTACCAATGAGTGGCATCCATCATCATCCTCTTCATCTTTCATCGTAATGATTTAGAACTATGTGGTCTGCCATCACTTTCCTATCTAAGACCTTAAATATGGGCACCACAACTCTCTACCCATAACATATTCCTTATGGAAAAGCTCCTCCTTCTAGGTTGGAACCTCACAATCATTACATCCATCTCCTTTTTATTTACCTAGTGGAAGCACGCCAAGGGTCCATAGTTGTCACTTATACATCTCATCACCCCCTCCTAAGTGGTATACTTAGATATCCCCAGCTCTTCCATTAAAAAGTCAAAATTATGGATGTTGATATTAAATGTTATCTTATCCAAAATGATTGCTCCTCGAAGGACATTGTTCATAAAGAAAAATGTCAAAAGCATAAACTACGCCCCTCGAAGGACAACTATCATATATCCTGTCATCTTAAAAAAGAAAAAATCTAAATATCCCAAAGCAAAAGCAAAATGTAGACCAATCCCTCTAAGGATGGCTACCATCTCATATCACGATAGCGAAGGCTTCCTACATTGATCAACCTTCTATATATTCAAAAGAAAACGCATAAAGGTCAAAAGCATGCATCCTAAGAAAGCTTCTGCATCAATCAATTTTCTCATTCCTAGTGAAATTCCCGCATTGATTAGTTTACACCATATTGTTCGAGCCGGGGCATAGAATTAGGGACAAACATTTATGGGGAATCTCTTTCCCCCTTTTTCGTATGAGTTACATCTAAACCCCCTTTTTGTGTTAACTAACTAACTAACTATCATTGGTTATGTGTTAACACCTGTTATTGGCTACAAGTACATTGCTTTGTATGTTTCCCTTTCACGTTTACCTCCAATTCAGTTGGGAGCATTGATCCTTTGTATACTCCTTGCTACGATGCAATGTTTTTCTTATCTTTTGGTCACTTCCTATCAAGTCACGTCCTTCCTCTCACATCTAATATATTATTTATTCTCTAATGTCAATTATAATCATATTATTCATATCATATTATCCACAATCTAATCTTCACATTTGTCTAAGTCTATTACATCTATTTTCATTTTCCAAATAACATTCATGACATTCTTATATCATAAATGTGTCTAAAAACCCATCACATCATTTATACCCTTTCTTTATGTCACGATCATGTCTAGTCGGTATCTATTCATTTCCATCACATCTATTTCTTATCTATCGTTGCATCATATAACACAAAGCATTACATCACATTTACAAATCCATATTCTACTCCTAATCCATAAAATTCCATCATCAAAACCATAGTCATAATTCACCATCTAAATCTAATAGAAACATCATCAAATCATAAATCAACACACAATTCATGAAAAATCACAACAAAAGATCATAATCATATATATATCATTATCAAAATACATCCATACATCTCGTGACAAACTATTAAGGGCTTTATCTCAATGTTGATATATCATCAAAATTTGTAAATAATACATCGATAATATCAAATCTTGCCCCGTGGGGAAGGTGCCTATATGTCTCTCTGGCTATCATCTCCTCCATTAGGGTCTAGGTCTTACCTCGATTGTGCCACACTAGCCATGCTTCTCGGGCGACACTTGGTCACATTGAGCCCCATGATCTTTGTTGCTTTGCTTAGATACACCACATATCTTAGCACTTTTGGTAGCCTTGATGTCATTATGCACTCATAATAACACGCCTCCGCTCCTAGTGCCTTGTCTTACTCTAATGAGATAAGTAATCGATGGTGTCATATGGATGCCTCCCTATGATGCCACTAGTTTCCCACTCTCTGATTATGTAGCTATTATAGGACCGAGATCTACAAATCTGGCCCTATATGCCTCTCTATGTCTCCTATATTGGTATCTCTCTAGCGTAATCATGTCTCCTCCGGAGGTTGTCTCTCTCTCTACTATCATGTTGCATATCTCTCCTAAAAGGTAGTGTCTCAATGCACCCATGGGTAGGCTATCTCCGTTGTTACCCCTTCATCTCCATCCTCATCTCCTCTAGGTGTCGCATCTTCCTCAACCGTCGGCTCCTCCTCCTCCTCATCCAATCCTAACCCAAATCTATCCTTTGTCGTGTAGGTCACCCATGTCATTGTCATCCACTTTACATATCCAACCCTTACTCCTACATCATCATCCTCATCCCAAGGAGCTTCGGTCTCCTCTCTAGTGGATCAACCATCGTAGGACTAGGCAAGTCCCTCTTTGGCTTGTCCCATATATCTAATAGGGTCTCCCGGTACTTTCTGAGACCCCGAATCTGCCGCATAACTTGTGGAAACTATACCACCTCTAACATATATGATCTCCTTCCTTGCACCTATATAATTGGTCTCACCCATATAGCTCGATATCTCGCCCTGGACATGTGGGAAAATCAAGGTATGGCCTCCATCTAATCCGATCCAAATTCAGCTCCGCCAACCGATTAGTATAACAATCCTTCCCTCTATCTCCCCTTTCTCCATGAGCTTGGTCATCTCACCATCTCAAAAATCCAACTCTAGTTCATGTGGTTTGTTATCACCCATGGAATCCCTAGTGGCCTAATAACAACAATATGATCATAAGCCCAACAATGTAATAAAAATCGACATCCAATCCGACCTCCTCTTAGTCATATACATCCACAACTCATGATAAACATGTGCTAACAGGGCATGCTCAAGGTAAATACTATCATGTGATCAACTATATCTGTAAGTACCCCTATTAGTGTCCATGGAAATCTCGCTCCATCAAAATCTAGAAGTGTGTAACATGAGATGGCCATCATAACCACACAAATCAATCTACTCCTCGCTACCTCAGACTCATATCGAGTCTCATACTAAAAGACCTTAGATGTAAATGTGATCTATAGGGCATCAACTCCTGCTGGCAAGAAAATTTGCTGGGGGAAAAATTCGTGGGTTTCTTGCAATGCTCTAGGAATGTAAGTCCCTCTACTTAAATGGTGCAACTTCCGTATATATGTGTGTGAGTAATGGTCAGTTTTATCTGGGTTGGCCTTGCAACCAAGGATCTAACAAGGGCACTCCACTGACCTTGTGGCAAAGCTAGTAATGGCTTGCTAGGGAGGAATTTTCTAGGAGAGCAGGAAAGGGAGTGAGAATGTTAGATAAGAGAACTAATGTTGCAAGTAGAAAATCAAATTCTTGCATACATCAGTTAGAAGTTTCATCACATGCATTAAAATTAAGAAGAAACAATTATGCAAATAACAACAAGACCAATTAGAATTTAATGAACACAAAGTATCAATAAATCCCTTAGTCAAAAAGGTTAGAAACTCCTTCTTCTTGTATTGATGCTCAAGCATAAATTGTACATAGTATGAGAATGGAAGACATTTGAGAATAGGGGAGAATAGAAGAATTTGTTATCTCTTTGCTCTTTTCACAAGGATCTCTCTCTCATGAATTCACAAAAATAGCTAAGAAGACCCTCAAATGAGGAGTGCATTATAATTTATAGAAGAAGAAAAACTCTTCATCTTCCTGGTGATTCTTCATATACCCCCAATGACTCTTCGTATGTCTCAACATGACTTAAGAATCTTCACCTTCTTAGGAAAACATTAAGTCCCTTTTTATAACATAAAGGTGACTTATTACATTGGAAACATTAAGACATACGAAAAGTGCAAACCCCAACGCGAAATTAGAACATTGAAGAAAGAGAACGTTGGGAGGGAAGAGAGAGAGAGAGAGAGAGAGAGAGAGAGAGAGAGAGGGAAGAAGGAAGAATGATGTTGATGATGAAATATTCTACCTCCGATAAAGTCTATTGATCCTTCCAGATGACTCGATGGAATGCTCCAATGTGATGAACTCTGAATCCCCGAACTCTTTGCACCCTGAGAAACTTCCTTTGGATGACGCGTGAACACCATGAACTAAGTGTTTAAAAACATTGTCGAATGACTTCATTGGTGACCATGAGCATCACTCATGAAGATCCCCTCTGAAGGGACTGAAGCCTTGGAACAAATCCTACCAAGTTGAATGAATTGTTTCGTTGATGACCACAACTTCTACCCTGCACATGATATACCTGTGACCCGAATCATGAAGTGAGTGTCGAAAGACACTATCGAGTTCCTTAGGATGGATCTTGAATGCCCTGTGAGAAATGCCCATGGATGATCCCAAATGATGATCCCCTTTGCAACACTGTCATATTCTATCGACATATGTCCTATGGAATGATACATTTGTCCTTACAGTCTTGTAGTCTTGATGAACATATTGACAAAATTGTGAATGGTTCATCAACACTTACTATTCTTGAATGGAGCAACTTACTATTTTTAGTAAGTGTGAAAATTCTTCTCCAGACTCCAACTGCAGCTGCTAATTTGAATGTTCAACCCTCAGAATGCTCCTTTTGTGAAATTCACCCTCTGGAATGACTTACTATTTTTAGTAAGTGCTAATGAGATGACTTACTATTTCTAGTAAGTATGAAAAATCAGCTCCTTCGAACCTCAATTGGATATTGCAACTCGAATTCCTCTTTCTCCTTGTGTTCCTCTCACCTTCTGGACCAGTTTGCTATTTTTAGTAGGTGCTCATGGGACCACTTACTATTTTTAGTAAGTGTCAATTATGGACCGAGATGACCATTTTGATGATTTTTGCATGCGATACCTCTTCTATGTTCATTGATTCCTTCACATCTTCTTCAGTTGGTGACTTTCCCGAAATAGTAGTCTCCCATGTAGAAGGCCTGTTATTTTTAGTAAGTGTACTTCTGGTGGTCGGATCATGGTGGAACGAAGTTTTCTGATATGGGTTTTTTCCAATATCACCCTCTAAAATTTTAGGCTTACTCAATCATTGGTTCATGAGATTTCAAAATTTCAAAATTTTCACCTAAATGCGCGGCTTTACTGGACACGCGACCATTAATGAGCTTAAATATTGGAGGTCTTGTTTTCTCCTACATTTGAGACAAAAATCATATTTTTGATATGGGTTTTTTTTTCTCGTTCCACCGGTGAATTTTCTCTTCAAACCAATTGTCGGTTTGACGGGAAATCTGACTTTTGTCTTCATTGTGCCAAGAGGGAGATTTATTTGCTGCAAAGAATCTATGATAGAGAAGGGAGATCTGTTGCTGAGGTTTTTGTGGCCTATGAAAATGAATAATTCAGCAAAAAAATGGTTCTTCGATTCATGCACTGGTTTCCAAGATATATCAAATTCTTCGTCTCACTAAGAATGAGGTTTTTCAGATGAATCTCTTCATTCTTCTTCTCTATTGTTCGTTTCTCATTCATTCCTTCCTCAGAGATCATTTTGATTTCATGTTGTGATGGAATTGAAAGGGTTGGTTCAAAGTGCAGTGATGGTGGTAAGAAGTTATGAACAAGAATGGACAGAGTTATGGCAGGGTGTGAAGTTGTGAAGAAGGAATGGAGGGAAAAAATGGCTAAGTGTCGGATTTAAAATATTCAAAAACACATACCAAGGGTGGGGTACATTTTTATGTCCCTGATGTCCCTTTAGCTAAAGGGACGAAAGGGTCATCAAATTACACATCGATGCCTCCACGCGACACTTGTCAAGATCTGGATGATTGAGCATTAGGGCTAGGGAGCTGGAGAAAAGCACTTGGGGCTAAATATTGCATTGTAGAAGGTCACATTGATGACCTGGGGGCCATAGGGGGTTGGGAAATTTTTATGTCCCTCATGTACCTTTTCAAAGGGACAAAAGGGTCATCATTTTACACATCGCGCCAAGTTGCGACACTTGGCGTGATCTAAACGACTGAGGGGATAGGCTCCAACAAGCTCCTAGGGGCTGAACTGGCGATGCAGAGGGTTTCATGGGTGACCAGAGGGAAAAAAAGGGCTGGGAAAATTTTACTATCCCTCATGTCCCTTTTCTTAAGGGATGAAAGGGACACCAAAATGCGTCAGGCTCTTGGAGCTGACACGTGTCCACTTGAGAATTTGGCTAAGTGTTGAACACGTTCCTTGAGCCAACTTGTGACGGCGATAACTCGGGCTCCCGAATGAGTTCGAGGAAAAAATTTATATGATCTTGACTGAAAAACACTCAATGAATTGAATGGTGATGGTTTGGAGCTCCAATTATGATTGAATAACCTTTAAATTCCCCCTTTTTTCTCGGGATCGCTAGTTATGCACACAAGAATGAGTTACCTAAGGAAGTGTATGATGTTTCACGAGGTCTCATTTTTTCCACCATTTAGGGAATGGAAAATACCTTCCATTGGTAATTTTTTGATCTATTGAATATTTAATAATATCCCAAAATTATTTCTTGAATCTCAGGTACTCCTTCGCGGTGTATGCTCCTTTAGGCCCGAAAAACCTAATTTTATTGAATCGACTCCAAAAAGGCTCTGTCGAATTGATCCCGATGCCTTCGAACCCTTTGGAAAATTTCAATCCTCCTTTGTTGATGATGAATTTCCCTTTTTATCCAATTTCTATTTTTAGTATGCCTCGCCATGGACACATGTTATTTTTAGTAAGTGCACTGCGGGTGTCAGATTTCGACAAAACAAGTCTTGAAATTATGGGTTTTATTTTGGGGTTCCACACTCCAATTTTGGGTAATATCTTCATCTGAACAAGTGGTAAAATTATATTTTCATCAGTGGGGGAAGATTATTGATAAAAACATAGCCCTCAATATCCCTAAAAATAGGGACTTTATGGCGCGAAAACTAGTTTATGCAAAACTAGATTTTTCAACAATCATTCCCTCCAATTTTCACACGATTTCGCCCATTGGAACCTTGAGAAGTGAAGAGGTAGCTCACTGCCTTTTTCATTGTTTTTATTCATGTGATAGGGTAGAATGATGATGAAAACTCAGTCCTCCATATCCCTAAAAAGTAGGGACTTCATGGCGTGAAAACTAGTTCATGCAAAACTAGATTTTTCAACGATCATTCCCTCCAATTTTGCATGATTTCACCCACTAGAACCTTGAGAAGTGAAGAGGTAGATCACTGAATTTTTCTCTTATGTTCTTCATGGCAGCCATTAATGGAGTCTTCAACCTTCAGATATCATAGAGGTGGTGATGGAGGAGAATGAATTTATTTGCAGTTGAGAATGAGAGGGAGGCTAGGAAAAAGCATTTAGGAGTTGACTTTCTAAGCATGAGGAACCAAAAGGCTCAAGTGGGATAGGGAATTTTTTGTCCCCTATTTACATTTGCTAAAAGGGATGAAAGGGACATCAATTTCCACTTCACGCCTCATCGCGACACTTGGCATCATCTCGTGCAAGGAGAGGAAGGCTCAAACTTAGCTCTCGGGGCTTAACTGGCAAACGAGAGGTCATATTAGTGTTCTGGGGGCTCAAAAAGGGTTGGGAACATTTTAATGTCCCCTATGTCCCTTTGCTAAAGGGATAAAAGGGACATCAAAATGCGCCAGGCTCCTAGAGTTGACACATGTCCACTTCAAAAAATGACTAAGTATGAGAACTTGAGAGTGAACTTGTGAAGGTCGTATCTAGAGTTCCCAATGGAGTTTAAAGGTGAAATTTTATATGAATTTGACTGAAAATGTCCTTATAAATCCAATGGTGGGTGTTTAATCTCTTGATTCCTCCATTTTATCCCTAAAAATAGAATTTTTTTCTGGTTCCATCACTGAGCATGAGAAAAACAAGATATAGACCTATTGCACCTAGATGTTATGAAGAATATGATTCCACCATATTTTAGAGATTTGAATTCCCTTTCCGAAGATGTCTTATTTAGCTCCTAATTTCTTCCAGAGCTCTGAAATTTCTTCCCGAAGCTCAGTAGCTCTTTTGGCCCTATGCACCGCCTAGGCTTGAGAACCGTGTTTCTGATGAATATGCCCCAAGACCTCCAAATCTTTCCTGAATCTTCAAATATCATTTCCTTGATATTATTAGACCTTTAATTCATTTCCATGTTGGATTTTTCTCCTTTTCCACTCTAGGGGGTCGCACCTAGTCCTGGGAAGGCCAGTGGTAGCCCTTCCCAACACTACCCAAAATTGACATTCTTCGAGATCTCCTAAAATCACCTAGGGGGATTGAATTGAATTTCCTAATTCACCTAGGGAACTAAGTTAACATCCACTGAGGGGTCATTGGACTAACTCGGTAAGGCCAAAGTCTTGAGGATGATTAAACACTGGGGTGTTTTGGAAAAGTAATATTTGAAAATTTTGACACAGGGGTATCGTTATCGTGCTTGAAAATTATAAATTTTCCTATTAAACATTTTCATGACAAAAAGTCCAAATAGTTGTGTTAATATGCCTATTATACTCTTAGCATTGATCAACTCTATGAGCTCCTATGTATTGGCAGCCTCAAAATACAAGGTGCACATCCTCAAGAGTGACCATCATCTCTTCGATCCTTGAACCAAAACGTGTTAGTCCACACATCCCATCTTTCAATCAAAGAAATCATCAAACCAATATCTCCCATAATCCTCTGGTAGTATCAGGATCCACCTAACCCTACGGCGGCCAAGTGGTCCCACTCTGCATCACCACATCACCTCTAATTTGATCATATAAGGCTGACACTTTGTCTCGAAGATAAAACATGTCTCTAGCTTGTAAAACCCATCAAACAAGAAATCATTAGTCTCCGCATATCAAAATCCACATTCGTCCATCTTAGCCTAAATCAACGTCGACCCATATTGGGTCGACGCCTCCTAACCTAATTCGCTGCCCTAAAAGGCCCAATTGATAGCCATCGTTTCTAGTCATCGCAACCGCCTTAAGCGTCGACCTCAAAAATCAGAAAAATGTGAAAAATATATATAAAACAATAAAAATACTTAAAACGAGTCGGGATTAGGCACTTACTATCCTCCACGTCTTCGGCACTTCCTATCTACTCCACCAACCTCAATAACACTTAAAATCTCAAATCTTTCTTTTACTCAAAGATCTCGATCATTAACTTACGTGGTGCAAATGATCTTGGTCGGTCAACCTAGGGGGCTTATATACCCCACCGAACTTAGTCGTCGCCGACCCCTTTGGGTCTTCACCACTCCAACCCTAGTCGCCACCAACCCTATCAAGTTACCGTCGCCCATCTTAATTTTCAATCCTTTAGCCCTTTCACCCCATTTCTTCATTAAATTATATTTTCTTCCATTCTTCTTCTTTGTAGCACAATCTTTGTTAATTGTCTTGCGTGTCTTTACTTTTTCACATCTCACCTTTATGGCCATCTTCATGTTCCTATGGGAGCACCATTATTTTCATATTCTTTATCCTTGTCCTACCCAGATGCATATTTGATCGATTCTTCATGAATTTGAATTTGAGCTTTCAACTCTACCATGGAGGACACACACATGTCCCAGAAAGGCTAAAAATAGCCTTTCTAGGCTTACCGAAGAATTCTCTCTTAGAAGCATTATATTGAATGAACTGAATGACCATATTTTGACATTTCCAACATCAAGGCAAGTATACACAACACATATGAGACTTTAGATGATTATGGATAGGCATGACATTGAGGGTAGATTGATCCATATAGGTGGTTCAAAAAGGATTTAAGGCCAAAACTTTTGACACTAGGGTATAGTTGTCATGTTTCAACATTGAATTTTTCCCTGCAAAATCTCATGACAACAGGTGGCTCTAGCTTGGGGACATGTTTTGGATTGAGTGCATTGAGGAAAGAGAAAATAGGAACCCTAAAATCTCAATACACATCATGGACCAATGCCTTATCCATTGGGCTATAGGAGTCATTTCTTCCAAACACACACACACACGTGAAAGGGAAACACACCGAAAGTGGAAAACAACAAACAATAGAAAGGGAAAATATATATAGGGGAGGGATATTTACAAAGACAAGGAAAGAATGTACACATACTCGGAGATGAGTTGAGAGAAGTATACACCATCACGGAACAATGGATTAAAATATGGCCTTTGAAACTCAAAGGTCATTATTGATCATACCATGCTCTGTGATGGATCTACACAAATTAAAGAAGAAGGAGACACCAATATTCCATCTTCATACTTTTATTGTACTAAAAACATCATTGCATCCAATGAGAACTTTGTTACTTGCATGAAATTCTTGCATCTTGTAGGTTCTACTTGATGTTTTATGATCATAAGACACCATTCCTCTGTGTTCTCAAAATTCGAAACATTGCATTTGTCATGGAAACATTCCCCATTCTTGAATTTCAACATGAGGCCATCTCTCAAACCAACGAGGCACTTAGAGGAATTGAGAACAAGTTGATTCACTTCCCGATCAACAACTTATTCAAACCTTTCTCTTTGTTGTTTTGAGCAAGTGCTTTCAAAAATAGAGTCCACATCATTGACACAAAGGTCCTCATCATCCTTGAGAGAATTTTGCAGCATGGAAACATGTTCAAGACCAGTAGATGATTTGGAAATGGTGATTGCAATCTGATTCAGAGACCATTCACAAGATCCTTACAAAGTTTCACTTTGTTCCTTAAGACAATTGTTGTCAATCTGACCTAGGCTCAAATTGATCTTGACATCTTTTCCAAAACTGCAATTCTTATCGGAAACATTTATCACTTTTGAGTGAATTTTGGAGTATGAAGTTTTGTTTCGCATTAGTAGGGCATTCAAAGGGGTGATAATAAGTTGATATTGAATCCACTTATGTGACTCCTGTAACTTTTACTTTGTTTTGGACCATTTTCCTCAATACAAACCAATTCAACATTTTCCATATTATCATCCTCTATGGCGGAGATAGTGTCCTCAAAATTCATAATATTCATAGGAGATTCAAGAATCTCTTTTCTTTTGCATTCATGATCTTATTCACAAAACAAGAAAGAGGAAGACTTACCTTCACATTTTCTCTCATCCATTTGTGCATTGAGGTAAATATCAAGGCCATCCATTTGCTCCATATCATCATCAAACATTGGTGCATGGAAAGGAGAAACACAACTTGCCTCATACATGTCTTGCATTTCCATGGCCCGAGTCAAGATCTCAAGACTGAGTTGAGGGTCTTTAATTTCTTCCACATTCTTTGAGATATCTTACGAGAGATAACTCTTCCAAATTTGCCATATACTCATTACCACCTTCATTAGTAGAGTCACTTCCTTGAGCTTCAAAGAAATTTTTGAAAATTTGATTTACACATGGCCATGATTCATTTGAAACATCCTCACTCTCCTATTTTGCACTTCTTGTCATCCAAGGCTCAACTTCTTGCAAGAATGAGCATACTTGATTTTCAACATTCTCTGACAAGGAGAAAATATCCAAGCTATACGGGAAGGGCACACATTTGAGCTCAAGATCCATTTCATCATCTTGATGATGTGGAGTGGAGAACCATGTTGGGGCAGCAAAACCTTCAATTGTATCTTGACCATCTCTTGTAGCATCTTCTTTCTCACAAGGAAAAGGAGATATTATGTACTTATTATGGTCATCATAATTATGTTCCTTTGGTGAGGGTGATGAAATCAACTCTTCTGGAGAGGTCATGCTCAAGTTGTTCATCTTCCTTGGTTTTAAGAAAGAAATTGAATTCTTCCATTTGTTCATCCATGATTGAATCAAGAAGAGAATTTGATTCTTCAATTATCTCCATTTCATCATTCAACATTTCTACATCACTTGAAGAATCAAAATTGGAAAGGAGATTATCCATGATTACCTCGAATTCATCATCTTAAGTTTGAGATAAAGGATTACATTCTCGTACATCTTCATGATTGATGGAGTCTTCAACAAGAATTGGGTCTTCTATTGTACAACAAGAATCCTCCTCATTTGAATTCATTGTTTCATCAACGATGTGCCTCGAGCCAAAATGAGTTGATGAACGGAGGTTCAACTATCATGTCTTCTTCATCATCTTCCAAGGTGTTGATTTGATTTGATTTGATTTGATTGAGAAGGTCCAAGGATATGTAAATAATTAGGATTGCAAAAGAATCTTCCGGGAATGAACACCTCATAGTGTGGACAATCATCGGGATCTTCCTCCATAGGAAAAATATCCTCTTCTTCCTTAACTTGACAAAGTGCTTCAAGGTGTTCATACCTTCTTTGCAATGCCAATGCATATTTCTAAACTTCATGATAGGCCTTAGGATGAGGATTTCCTTCTTCCGCATTCAAGATACTTTACACATATTCTCTTCTCAAAACATCCATTTCTTCATCATCGTATGTAAGAAAATCATCTAGAGGAAGGGAGATGAAAGACAATGTTCTCAAATTTTTAGTGAGTTATGTGAAGTTGAAAAAGTTACCTTCAGTGGATTTTACACCATCATGTCCTTCATACAACCTTTTGTATCTCTTATGGATCTTCCTCATCCATATCTTGGATTCTCGATCATCAGCAACAATAATTCCCATTTTCTTTCCTCTAACAACACTCTTCTTGAATTGTAACCACCATGACTTGATGATAGGGTCTTCACAAAAAATAATTTTCTCCATTCTGGAAGTCTTTTTCTGGATACTACGGAGATGGTACGGACCTTATTTCCTTCAAATTTCTTGGATTTGCAAAAGATGTTCCAAAATGATGGATGATAAAAAATTTACATATCTTGGCATTCATAATCATCTTCTTCTTCATTATCACTCATTGGTACCTCAACTCCAATCTCCAAACTTTTCATTATGCAACAGAAATGAACGTGACACATTCATTTGCTTGAGGGAGTTGCCTTCAAATTTTGATTTTTCTTTGATTTATTTTTATTTTTATACCTTTTCATACTTTTTTTCAAGATATCTTTCTGGGTGCACTTGGGAAATAGTTTCCCTAGTGGAGTCGCCAAAAACTGCTGGTGAAATAATTTGTTGATATGGAAAATTATGCGTTTCCACCAACTCTCGCAAGACTAGGTCCCTCTGCATTAAATGGTACATTTATCATTATTGAATGTAAACTAATATACTCTTATCTAAATGTTTTGGGTTGTAAAAATGGGTCAGGGATCACATAGGAACCCTTCCTTGAACCTGTGGCAAAGTGCTTATATAAGGTACAAGGGAGGAAATTATAGTGACTAGGGATGAAAGAGAGAAAATAGGAAAGGAAGGTTATTGTTGTGAGTAGGAACATGTAGAATTCACACCCAATAACCAGATTTGTTCAACATTCAATTAGAATAAAGTAACAATGAATCCATTAGTGAGACAAACAAAACCCACACAAACACATAGTTCTCTCGAGGCTCATTTATCAAGATATAAAGCTCTTTTTATCACTATACTTACAAAGTGTATAGAAGACAAAATTAGAAGAACACGTAGGAAAATGGAAATAAAAGAAATGTAGCTTTATTTCATGTGTTGGTGATACAAAGCTCAACACCTAAATCACAATCCATACTTACAAAGTGTATATAAGATAAAATTAAAAGAACACATAAGAAAAGGGAAATGGAAGAAATGTAGTTTTATTTCATGTGTTGGTGATACAAAGCTCAACACCTAAATCACAATCCATAATTACTACAAAGAACTCAATTTTCAGATCCTTGGAATGGAGAAGCCATCCCAATTTATAGCAATGTGAATTGACCTTTCACCTACCCCCCACATGACTCTTCATGATCTTATTCACTTGTGACTTTTCATCTTCCTAGGACATGAGAAATAAGTTCCCTTTTTATAAATTAAAGGGAATTTTACAATATAACTTTAGAAAGTCACTTAAGTGAATAAGACAAAATACAATGATTACGCTTAATGAAGAATTAGAAAGGGGAGAGAAGGAAGAGGGAGAAAGAGAGAAGAAGGAAGAAGTTGTCATATCTTGATGAAGAAGCTCCTCGCATGAAGAAATTTTCCGATTCATGCATCTTATGGTGAGTCTATGAAGTGGCTCTTGTTCCTTGAATTCCTTTTAAATTGAGCTATCATAGATGTCAACTTTTATGCCTTTGGGATACAAATGCATTCCAACACCTTGTTCCATATCCCAAGGACGTCATCACTATTCTTGCATTGACTGAGCCATTCTTTATGATCCATTTCAATTAAAATAATGCAACTTTTGATATTGGCCAGGATTCTAAGTTATCTTCATTAAAGGAGAGAGAATCACCTGCCTCTTTCTTGACTAGCTCTGGAAAGAAACAATGAGTTCTTCTGATGATGAATCTTTAGTGAGCGGAGGGAACTCAAGTCTCTGAACACAATTGTATACATTGTTTAATATCTCAAAGCATGTTGTCCACAAGATTCCAACTCAGATATTGCATTCTTGAGCATTGCATATTTCATATCCATGATGTGAATCCAAACTTGAGACAAGTTCTCTACAATGGATGTAAACACATTCTTACTCACAAGGGCACAAGAGTAAAAAGAACTCATCTCAAATACCAATGGGAACATCTCATCTAAATGATTTACCTCTTTTACAAACTCTTCCTTTACTTTCTTTACTTCGACAAGGTTGCGAAGAATGTACTTAATGAAAGTGATGATATCAAAACATGTCATGCCTTGTTCAATGATCTTCTCAATCCACTTTTCATTAGCCTTCCCTTTCACTATGTATCCTTGTAATTTATTGACCACCTTTAACACTACTGATTGGAGGGATGTCTTCTATTACAAGAGAAGATTTTGAGTTGGGTTCTAAGAAGGGTTGAACATGAGCACTTTGAGAGATTTTATCTGTTCCTCCATTTACATAATTGTTTAATTATATTCGTCATTTCGAGCGAGGAGGTAGGAAGCGGATTCCTTAAATAGATGAGAAATCATAATGTGAAGATTGGCCCAATGAGATGCGAGTAAACTCATAGTCTGATGGAGTCACGTCCTTGATATACTTTTCAAACTTAGGCTTAACAACTTCAACATAATGGTTACTTGAGATGCCATTGAAGAAGCGGGATGTTATTTGGGCCTTCTTTCTTCACTTAGACTTCAATGTTCCTAAGATTGCTTCAAGTTTGGGTATGATAGCAAGCTCACACCGTCCTTGGCCCGCTTTTGACCATTTCTTGAATCCATGGAAATGGCTCTTCAGGAGTTGACACAATGTTGGTCATCAGAGCACTTTCCGAGCTTATTATGGAACCAACCCTTGATCATCATGGGGAAGATTTGTCATTGGGGAAGACATATATGGATTACCTTGAAGAAAAGGGTGTTGTAATTAACCACTTTCAATTCTCTACTTGAATAACCCACTTTGACTTACTCACATTCATTCAGCCCACCTCACTCACTTTTGTCAACTCTCCCAACTCACCTTGGTTTACTTAGCTCACTGAGCTCATTTAGCCAACTCACCGGGAGGTGTGGATGGATCTATCTGGGCCGATGAGTTTTTACCTTGAATTATGATGGAGCTTTGACTCCTTTTGAATTCTTCTAAGTCCCTTGGTTCTCAACTACTTTGCACCTATGATGTTTTGTCTCGTTTTTGAACACAATTGTGACCAGAATGATACCTCAAGACCTCCATTAAGGATGAATTTCCATGTTTGAGCTATGAAACCCTCATATAATCCTATGAGGATTTCAAAAAGTAGCGAGATGGCTAAAAACAAAGCCTCTTTGAACTTTCTACACTCAAAACAGAGACTTTCTATTTTTAGTAGGTGGAACCAAGACCTATTATTTTGGGAAATTTCACCTGTTTTGCTCAAATTGAACTTATTGATCATCTGGCATACTCAGTTTAACTCCATTGATGATACATTTCTATTTTTAGACATTTTATATTTTTAGGCGCTTATTTTTGCTTTTTTTTTTTTTTTATTTTTGGAAAGGTTACCTAGTTTATCCTTTTCACTATTCATTGAGTGCACTGTTCTTAGAGGATTAGCAATTTTAGGAAAGTTACTATTTTTAGTAAGTGAGGACACCAGAACTTACTATTTTTAGAAATTGTTTTATCCACCTCAGTTGTAAGAAAATGGCATCACTGGATTAGGTTCCTCGTTATGATCTCATGCTCCGAATTTCAGCTCAATCTACCCGCTGCAATCCTTAGGAATTAAAAAAGTAGATGCTAAATTAAACTATGGTTTATTGTCATTAATTATTGAGAGCATCAACTAGTCTATTCTACGATGTTCTTAAAGGTTCTTTGGAGCGAGAAGTAACAAGAAAAATTTCATCCGATTTCTTTCATAGGTTTGAAAGATATGATTTTTTCAAATTTCGGTGCTATGGACCCTTTGGTATGTTTTAAAATAGTGTCTGGACAATTTCTAGGTTTAATGAAGATTTTGTAGAAATAATGAGGCAAGAATAAGTTACTCCGTGTTTGAAATATTTTTGGCGTACTTTTCACTTCACGGGAGAGAGGAAAGAGAAGCATTATATAAATAGTTAGTTTATTTTCTAAGTTTTCAACCAACTTAGGGGTGGGGGTGCATTTTTGTGTCTAATTGTCCCCACTATCCTAGGATAGTTGGGACGGTAAAATGTGCCCTACTTTGTCACCTGACAAGTGGCGGGAAATGATTCGAGGAGATGGAGAGATGAGAGATAAACACTTTTAGCACATGAGGGAGAAAGTTATGATCATATGGTGAACCTGGAAAGGGGCTGAGTGTGGGGTGTATTTTACTATCTTGATTGTCTCTGACTGTCTTAGAGAGTGGGACAAGACGAGAAGAAAAATGTGCCAAAGGGGTATAAGGTCGATACTTATCCAAATTTACATGTTTGATCGCTTAAGCACCTTTTTAGAGAGGAACATGGTCACACGAGGGTCCATGGGATTCAATTTGGGGGTAGGGAATTTTATTTTCCCTAATGTCCCTGTTGCCCCCACTTTCTTGAAAATTTGGGACAATCGGGACACCAAAATGCATTAGGCTCCAAACTATGAATTTAACTAACTACTTAATCATGAAACTAAATTTCTTGGAGTTGTAGGAGGTATTTTTGTGCGAAACATTATATAAATTTGAATCTTAAGACCATTTTGAGATCAATGGGATGGTTTTAAAGACTTTATTCTTCCTCCTCACAAAAAATGTTGTTTTTTCATTCGATGTATAGGTGAGTCTATATGAATTACTTTTCCCTGAGAAGCACCTATGCCTTGAGAAGAATTTGATTTTTCCATCATGTAGGGAATTGAAATATATTTCTAATGGTATATTGTTTTCCTCTTGACTCATCCCAGAGCTCTGAAATATTCCATTGAATTTTAGGTGCTTTTTTCACTACTTACTCCTTGCACCTTAGAAACCCACAGTTGCACAACTTGTTCCTAAACCTTTGAAACACTCCAAAACTTCCTAAACCTTTTGTCAATATGTTCTTAGCTCATGAATACCACTTCCTAATGAATTTGAGCTTTCAACTCTACCCCGGAGGACACACACTGTCCCGAAAAGGCTAAAAATAACCTTCTAGGCTTACCGAAGAATTCTCACTCAGAAGCACTATATTGAATGAACTGAATGACTATGTTTTGACATTTCCAACATCAAGGCTATAATGCCCACAAAAATGATGCTCCAACACCATGTCGAATGCCATTAATTATTTAGGAAAAATTAGGATTTTTTTTTCGTTTTAAAAAGATTACAAAGTCAAATCCAAAAGCAAGCTCTCAAGCTCCCAAAACAAGTAATTCAAGCAAAATCCAAAAATATGCAAGTGTGCAACTAAACCAAGTAACCCCCAAAACTCCAAAATAACTCCCATAAATAGAAAATGAGGAGACGAGGGTGAGGTGGCTAAGGCAAGTATACACAATGCATATGAGGAATTTTAAGGATCAGGTATAGGCATGACACTAAGGGCAGACTGATCCAGATAGGTGGTTCAAAAAGGCTTTCGGGCCAAAACTTTTGACACTATGGAGTTGTCATGTTTCAACATTGAATTTCACCCCTATAAAATATCATGACAACATTAGGTAATCCTAGATTTGGGTCACACGAGGGTGAAGATTTTTCCAAACGAATTGTTATCCTAAATGAGCAAGTTGAAGCTTTTTAGTAACATTGACACATACTCACACATCCCCCACATCTTGATCATCAGCCACGTCCATCACATTATCCTCTCATCGGCAGGTCTCAACCTAACCTTAGAAAGTCGAGTATGCCTAAAAACTATTGCATTTTCTAGTGTATATAAACATATATCCCAATTATGGGCTCTCATGATCTTTGAGTCCCTTTATTTTTTCATATATACTTAGTTATCCATAACTTATGTGTCCCTTTTATAATATTTAGGTCCCAACCTTTCGATAAAAATGAATTTTGATCCTTGTGATATGCGTGTCTTCTATTTTACCCACATCATGGACACATGGACTGTTTTGAATAAGACACGTGATGAGCTCAAATGATCTTGAGCTCATTGTTCACCCCATAGGGTGACACTTTGTAGCAAGGTGTTCCCTGATCTAACCTATGATGATGACATGCGTCATCATCCCAAATGCTCAAGATTTCAAAAACTTGTTAATCTTCATGACCTAATCCCTTTTTCTCGAATAAATTGATCTAAGCCATATGTCCTTGCATCCATATTCATGATCTTGTCACATGGTGTGCTTGCATTAAACTAATTTCATGGGGTATTTTAGTCTTGAATTCCTTTGATTTGAACACGTCTACCTATGATTGGTCACGTGGAGTGTCTCGAACTCGGGTTTTCCCACATGCCTTAACTTGTTCAAACTCATGCGATAACACCATAGGTCTTAGCCTTGCTTGTCGATAGGCTTGGGACTTTGTCACATGTCCCTTAACCTTAGGTATACTATAACAAAATGGGCTTTACTTGGCCACTAAGCATATAAAGTGTCATATAAATATATCTTTATATATATATATATATATATATATATATATATATATATCTATATATATATATATATACCATATCCTATATATTATATATATAGTTACTTTGTCTTTGTCAACGAATCCTAATGACTTTTCCCACCATTAGAGCATGAATAAAGCTTTGGGAGTTCACCCTTTTCCTTTACGATAACTTAAATAATTGAGCACATTGGGATTTTAGTGATTATTTAAATGGCACCAAAGTTTGCAAACATTGTTGAATGGTATATTTATGGTCTACAACTCAATTTCAATCACCACGAGAGTTCTAAGAAAAAACTAAGGGTCCAAATATGACTATGAAGTTGGGAATCAATGGGGCACGAGTTTGTGAATAATTTAGAGATCTAAATGGCCACAATGAGGCTTTAGGAGCCTATGCCAAATTAAACCATTTTCGTTGTTGTTCTTGTGACACATCGAGTCTTTTAGTGATCACAAAATTAATTGGAGAGCTTAGATAAGCATAAGAACTCGGGAGAAGGTGGAATATAACACGTATAATGTTCAATGACATAATGCATGTGAGAGGGAACTCGAGGGTTTAAGGTTAATAAAACGGGCAAGGGGAACATTTTATTAACACGAACATTCAATACTTTATGTATATAGAGGATCTTAGAGATATTATCTGATTTGGATGAGATGTAGTCTCTAAGGAGACTTTGTTTTAGTGCAACCTCTATTAATTTTATGTATTCTAAATGCATATTCCATTATTAGTTTAACACAACGTGTTTCTTGGTGGTAACTCTTGTCTTAAATCATTTACATGGATGGTGTGTTTATGTTTTTTTGTTCATTTGATCTTCCTCATTTATGATAGGATATAAAATCTTGTTTTTGACATGGTAGTGGATTTTTCTCCATAATTTCCATCTCTTATTGTTTCGATTCAATTCAATCCTTTGTTGATTCTTGTACAAGTTGTAGATTCACATATGGAGGAATCCATCAAGAGATTTATACCAATTAATATTTATTAAATTACTTATGGTGTGATCAAACATTAACATTAGAGTTAGAGTGCTAAAGATAGTGAAATCTTACTTTTTCTACTTGAATCGGACACAACGAGCTCATTTGTCAAGAATTTTAGTCTTTGAAGAGTTAGGGTGCAAATGTATTTTAGTGATTTTTTTGCAAAAAATGACTCAAATTATATATTTTTATGGTGTAGTAATTATGAAATCTTTCTAGAACATCCAAAATAATTAAATTTGGATAATTTGGGCCTTCGTGAACATGAATTTGAAGTTCAATTGTGGCCCTTACACTTTGGGCCACTTTTTGAAGTTATTTTCCTTTTGGGTCTCATATATTTTGATCTATGAAGCTTAAGAGGATATTTTTTTCCACCTTTCCTAATTTTTTGAGCCCTCCAAAATGATAGGGTCTAATTCTAACACGATTAACCATTTTTTCCAAATTTGCATTTTCTCGCTTGATTTATTAACAAATTCTTATATTTCGAACCTTCAAGCCATAATTTTTACTACTAACTTTCGAATCAACAAGCTTCTTTTTATGAAAGCTTGTGTTTTATTCATGTTATCTGTAGTAATGACATTTAATTATTTTTATTACACCTCAAATTGTAATTTTTCAATGTAAAGGATTATTTATAAACTGTAAAATCATACTACTTTACACACTTAGTATAAGTGCCACCTCATTTTTAGAGGGATCACTCTTTAGTGCTTTAAAGAAACTCTTGGGAGGCTTTGTAAGATGCATATACTAGAATTTTGGGCACTCAAACTTAATGATATTTCAATGTTTGTGATTCATATCCTTAGTTGCTTTTGTAGGCCTTATCATTGTGTCACAGCACGCCTACCACAAACATACACATTTTTAGAGTTGTTTTCCTTCTCTCCCTAGTCATCATTGTGGGGGAGTCATTTTTTTCCTTTTACATTTTGAGGGTAATGATTCCTTGGTTATTCATTTAGTATAAAAAGGGGGTCTTGTATTAGTATCATGTCATGATAGTTTCTATTGGACATAATGATTATCCCTTTTAGGATTTAATTCATTCCTCAATATAAATTTCATTATATTGGATGCTTCATTAGATTCATGCACTTATCTTTAGGGGTTCGTGACAATTATATTGATATTTATTTCTCTTTTGACACTTCTTAATGGATTGACAACATCTTTTTAGAGTTGTGTTGGTGTCACAAGAATAATATGTGTTCTATATGTTTGAGCATGGATTTATCCCACTCATACAATTCTTCATTAGTCCATTCACACATATGACAATCATTTGGTAAATTATTCTTATTTTTCAACACTTCTTCACAAATTGAAAACATCCTTTGTAGAGATATACTAGAGTCCTCAACATTTGTCTTCTAATACGTTCACTTATTGGATTCATTCCATTCACATAGTTTGAGTTCTTTTTCAACCTTTAGTAGTGGATCAAGGACATATCCGGTCATTTTTACATGTAATGTGAAATGTGATAATGGGAGGACAAGAGGAGGTTCTTATTTGATGATTTTAGGTTGTTTTTCCTCTCGTTTATTGACCATATAACTCAACCTCTTCCTCAAATTTTGCATACATATTAAGGTCAATGGTGAATCCTTCCTCATGATCTTCTAGAGGAATTTTATCGTGTATCCCCATGAATTCTCTGATTACTTATTTATTTTGAAAGAAATCAATCAGTATGGGTTGTTGTTGGTCGATGATAAAAGGTTGATTTGATGGAAGAGTTCCAATAAGCGTCGAAACTTTAGAAGATATTTGATGATTTAGATGATGGGAAGGTTTGACCTTATTACTCCCACAAAGGAATTTGATAGTGCTTTGGAAAGATATCTTAGTGCATCGCTGCTTGTGAATTGTTTGACATGGATGTAAACATCGTTCTTTAGAAGATTGATGATGATAGCGTAAGGTATGGTTGAAATGACTCGAGGGATGAAGAGATATTGATTCAGATTGATAAAGAAGATGACTCAATAGACGAAGGAGATTCGAATCGATGTCTAGTGAGCGGAATTAAATGTGATTTTGGGATAATTTAGTAGTGGCTTTCTTAGAAGATCGCATAGTGCAGCTAGATTAAGGCGAGCTTGTGGAAAGATATTGGATTGTGATGTGGGGTCAAATTAGATGTTTGATTAGAGGAATTTTGAGTCACGCAGATCTTCAAAGGAGGAAGACGTTGGTGAGGTAACTAAGTAAGGGGTCCTATGGAAAAAAAGAGAGGACCGTGATTAGGAGTCAAATTGGATGTGTGATTAGAGGAATTTGTACAGATAAAGATCATTAAAGGAGGAAGATGCCAACGCGATGATTGAGTACTCCATAAAGTAAAGAAGATTGGACGAGTCTCGGAATATGAGGAGAATCAAAATAATAGAATTGATTAGGAGATGAAGGTGGGGAAGTGGAAAATAGAATAGGTTCCCTATTGTCAATAGTGTGAGGAACCAGTCGAGATATAATTATGATTGACATCGTTTGATTTGAATGCTTAGACCTAGATTGTTTGATTGAACTCCTTTATGTTGAAGGGAGTTCCATGTCAACTCAAGCCACATAATAGGACCAACTATAAATTTTACTAATATAGGGATGCTCGTGTGATTTTCCAAAGGGAACCTAAGGAAAACAAACATCATAAAGACACAATTTTAATAATCAAACAAGGTTTGGAAAACAAGTTATAAGTGTGAATGTCAAAATGGTTGATGAAATTTTGGTAGAGTAATGGCTGCGAAGGAAGATTTTCCTAGGTGTAGATATCAAAAAGTTATTTTAGGCAACTAGGAAATAAAATGGAAAACATAACAACATAATTTCAACACTTAACTTAAGTTTTGAGAAAACAAGGTTTAAGTATCAAAAATGGTTAATACAATGCGGGCAGCGTAACAACACAATTTCAATACTTAAATCAAGTTTAAGAAAACAAGATTTAAGTATAAAAAAGGGATTGATATAATGCAAGCAGCGTAATAATGCACTTTCAACACTCAAATCAAGTTTTATGAAAACATGGTTTAAGTATAAAAAAGGATGGTGCTCTTTTGACAACACTTCAGATAGTGCGTTTTGATAAAAGGGGAGCCAAAATTTCATGAAGGGGGATATATTTCATGATAAAAAAAATATGGGGCAAAACTTCGGCATGG
Organism: Taxus wallichiana var. yunnanensis; assembly: GCA_018340775.1. Lineage (NCBI taxonomy): Eukaryota > Viridiplantae > Streptophyta > Pinopsida > Cupressales > Taxaceae > Taxus > Taxus wallichiana. Next base: position 575,797,283 of record CM031243.1, on the reverse strand, counting down.
TTTCACCTTGTTCAAAAACAAAGTGAAAACTAAGACAAAGTTTTGTGTAGTAAAGGTTTGACACACACAAATGATATTATCAAAGTTGGCTCAGATCTGAAGATAACTTCCTAGGGATTTTGTTCTCAAAACTCACCAATATTTGTCTAAGAGAGGTGCACTATATTTAGAATAAATTCTAAATAAGGACCATTACCCCACAATCAAATTAATGAAAGAGGCCTCATACTGAGACAACATTTGATATTCCTCATGGGTTTTACTAGTCAAGTGGGTATTTGGGGCACTTCTCGTTTCATCAACCAGTTCCCTCAATGTGCCAACTACTTTGGGGTTCCTGTGGTACTCCTCATAATGATTTTTATGGCTTAAGCCAAAGCACTTCCCATAGTTTAAAGCGAGATGGGTTTTAACCCTTATCCGAACTTGCAAATACAATGTGATTTTTTCATTTTTATCTTTTTTAAAATGTGATTTTTCTTAAACACCTTTCTTTGACTGAGACAACCCACATACAACATATTAGTAATTTGTTTTGATTTTGGTCTTTGACAAGTGTAAATGGTCCTACACTCAAACAATTATTAGGTTTCCATACGATCACAACGTTTTTAGAAAATAACTAAGGATCTTAGACATTTTTGTTTCTTAAGATTGCTCGCAAAAAGCACAAGAGAAGAGCATACATGGTGTTTGATTAAATTAAACCAACATGGAAATTTAAACCAAAATATCAAACGTTAGCAACATTTTCAAATGAAAACCAAAATGTTAGAAAAGCATCCAAAATTGTTGTCATTTTTGATTCTTAAGATCGCTTGAAAAGCGCAAGAGAAGAACATACATGATTTCGATGAAATTATAGCAAAAAGGAGATTTCCAACAAATACTCAAAATGTTAGCACTAATTTAGACAAAAACCCTGCATATTAGAATCAAAAACATGTATAAAACTGCATGAATTTAAACATTTAGCTTTGAAACTTTCAATTGTTTAAAGAAATTTTAAAAGAAATTCCACATAGAATGCTTTAAAGACACACACACACTAACGCTAAGACAAGGAATAATACACAGACACAAACAACAAAAATGTAAATCGAACGTAAGCATGTGCAAATGAATGGTAGCACATATAAGGTAATGCTAGCTTAATGAATGATATGCATGCACGTGCGAAACAAGTTTTCAATGTAATGCCAACCCGTGAAATGTTACATAAATACATACGAGATGAATGCGGGTGTGTGCAAAGGAATGATATTAAACACAACAGATAAAAATAGATAGAAATGCTAGTGCACGAAATTTAATGCAAACACTTGCAAACACATTTTAGTATCACACAAGCGTGTGCGATGAGATGAGATGAAACACATGTAAACGAATATAGGCACATATAGATGAACGCTAAAGCACAAGGAAAATGATACAAGATCACATACAATGATACAATAACACACATAGATGGACATTAACGCAAAAACTTGTGGCACATAAAAACGTCAAAATCGAGCCAAAAACAACATAAAGCTCAAATTTTTCTCATCAAGACTAAAATTTGACAACATTTTGCCTCCTAAATATCCATAAAGAACACTCAACACTATCAAACATCACTAAACATGCTTAAAACAAAAGAATTTTAACAATTGAAATAAAGAACATGTAAAAATGAAGTCTAAACTAAGAAAACATAAATAATGCGCATGAGACAAAGGGGTGTCCCACCGGGCGTGCCATATGTATGTATGTTTAAATTGAAACTAAGCTATGGAATGAACCTAACACCAAGTAGATTCTAGCTTAATCTAATCTAAGCAAAACATCATGATAAAGCCATGAAAGGAAAAGCTAAACTAATATGCATAAAACATTAAATCAAACATCAAATGCAAACCTCCTTTGATTATTGGATGTGCTTTTAGATTGTAGATACTTCCTTTGTGAACCAAACACAACTATGCACGATCAAGGAATTTCTTCAAGGAAGAGGAAGAGATCTCACCAATATGGTTTGATTGCCATTTTTGGTTCTTCTCTTACTACTATTTGCCAAGTAGAAAGGGGGTTTGAACAAAGCTTTCCAATAACATGAAAATTCTCTTATCAAGTGCAAATGTCTTACAAGGACATGGTGTATGAAGGTGTAAAAATTGTAGGAAGGTACTAGGTTCTTTATATAGCTTTCCATTTTGGGAGAAGCTTACAACCTAGTGAATGTGGGATAAATGTAAAGTAGAATTAGAAAGGGATAAATATGATTAGAAGAGATTAATTAGAGATTAACAACTCATGGGAGTTGGGGGTGATTTAATTAATCAACTAGGATTAATTAATAGGCCAAGTTAAGCTTATAGAAGCCATTTGGAGACGAAAATAGTAGAATTTAAAGGGTTTGAGAGGGAGATTTAACCAACAAGAGGGTTTATTAATAAATACGAGATTGAAAGACTTAATTAATTAATAATGGTTAATTAATTAATTAAAAGAGGATTATAACTAACGAAGCGATGTTAATTGACATCCAAGATGTGGTATGAAGCTAGTTAATTAATGAAGTATTGGTAATTGATCGAGATGAAGGGGAATGCTAGTTAATTAGCGAGAAATCACTAATTACAATGAAATGACGGGAAAAAGGATACTTGGTGCGATTTTAGTATTAAAATTGCGTAGTCAAAGTCAATTTTAGGTGTCTATAGTCCATTCACACTTATAAAAATCGTTTGGTAAATTATTCTTATTTTTCAACACTTCTTGATTTACGAAATATTGTTTGTAGAGATATACTAGAGTCCTCAATATTTGTCATCTAAGATACGTTCACTTAGTGGATTCATTCCATTCATGTAGTTTGAGTTCTTCTTGAACCTTTAGTAGTGGATCAAAATCTTAAACAATAACTTAATTATTCTCTTGCTCTTTATTTCTAAGTAGATAGCTCATTAAGATTTATTTCCAAGACCCATATATAAGTTCAAGACTTTAGTCTATTTTACCAAATCACCTAAGCCAATCTTCAGGAGGGTGCCGATGTGTATCATGTTCACACCAAAGCATGTGAAGTCCACCTTAGGTATTTGTATTTTATAGGCAAGACATGTTTATGTGGACTATGTCGTTAATATGTACTAATTATTGTGGTAGCCATCCTCTCACATGTACGAGAAGGGTTGGGTGAAGTTAAGTGTTCTTAATCGATGCTTTCACCTTCACTCACCAATAAATAAATATCCTAACCACTCTTACTTTTCATAAATAAAGAACTATCATGTTCTTTATATGTAGAGATGAATTTATAAATGGTATTATGAGTTGGATGAGATGTGGTCTTTAAGGAAACCTTGTTCAAGTGCAACCTCGATTGACTATTTCATATTCTACATTTTATATTCAATTATTAATTTAATATAATGTGTTTTGTGGCAATATCTCTTATTTCAAAATCATTTATGTGGATGGCGTGTTTCCATTGTGGTGTTTTCTTAGGTCCTCCTCATTTCTAACAATTAAGAGCGGTCCCTATAAACCTTGCATAATATGTTAATGTTGTAATCTAAGGTTGTTAAACCATTGTTAGCATGCATACAAATACAAACTTAATCTTCTCATAAAAATGTGTATTAGAACAAAGTACAAAACATAACCATAACTTGTTTATATGTGAATTTAGACTATTCTGCTTTACATAGGAAACTTACATAAATATACATTCACTCAAAGGTAAAATCATGAATAAACTTCACAACTATCTATATTGATTAGAAGCAAAGTCTATAGGGTGGTGAAGATCATCTTCATGTGAACCTTACAATGTTTATAGATTTTACTTGTGACTCTTCGTCTTCTACCTCAACTTCCCTTTCTTTTGGCGAGCATTACACTCCATACATTTGATTTTTTCTTTCACTAGAAAAAATCATTTACAATAATACATATTTCACAAGATTTTGTATACATTACAAAATATTTCAAAGGCATTATTCCTAATCTCTCTCTCAACATTGAGCATTGGTTGGTAGTTTAGATTTAGTAGTTCAAGGACCAAGCAATGATTGTTGAAATTAACATAATTATATAATGTGTATAATAGGAAAAAATGAGTTTCCTTGTTAATTTCATTTGAATTACACAACTTAGATATCCTTTTTTCCCAAAGTGGCTTTACGCATGTCCATAAAGTAAAACTAGAATTAAAAATGAAGGTCATTTTCAATTTCAATAACATGTCTACTAGATAATAATATTTACAATCATAATTTAATTTGTGAAATCTTAAATAAGGACAATCAAGCAAACCACAATGATTTTATTCCAAATATAAATGTCTCAAATTTTATTTTTGTATAAATAAATTTAGTTGTTAACTTTTCTCATTTAAAATTTTATTATTTATTATTTTTGATACATTTCTAGCTCATTACTTATTTTCTTATACAGTTCATATGAAAAGAATCCAAAAGCGAGTAAAAACTCATAGACACTTTCATCCCTTAAAAAAGAAACATTTTGACCCCAAATTTAGTGTAAGATGCATTAATAAGTCGACATCATTCTGATTAATAATATTAATTCATTCCTCGCATTAAAAATCTGCCACCACTCAACAAAGATACCTACGCTTCTAATGACGAAACATGATTTTATTTTTTCAATTTAACGAATGAAACAAAACGAAATAATTTAAAAAAAACAAAAAAAGGCATTCAGCAGGTGCGTTAAAGACCGGACACTTTCCTTCATTCAAATTCGATAGAAGTCTTATTGATATTTTTCTCTTTACCGTTTAAAAACATTCAAGCATATCATCAGGGTTCGACGTATATTTTTTCTTTTGCGCGCATTGTTGACCACTGCGTAGCTTTTTCTGCTAGGGTTTTATATACTGGAGCGTTCTGTAAATTTTAGCTAGGGTTTCATTCTGCAATTTTTTCTGGAGCCTTTGTAAACTTTGGCCAGGGTTTCGTTTTCGCGATTTTGCTGGAGCTTTGTAAACTTTAGCTAGGGTTTCATTTGTATAATTTTTCTGGAGCTTCGTGAGCGGTATTTTAACCTTTTGGGTTTTCTGAAAGATTTAATATATTATTTTTAAGTTAGGGTTTTATTGCCATTGGCATGAAATTTGATCCCTTGGAGATTCAGCTTGTGACGGCTGAATCTAGAATAGGCGGCAATACGGGGTTTTTATGGATTCCGACTCGCCATCATATAACGGCAGCGCCGCTACTGGCCTGCCGAATTTCGCCTTCGCGTTTAATGATAGCAATTTTTCTGACCGCGTTTTAAGGATTGAGATCATGGCCGGCCCAGCGGAATGCAAGTTGGAAGGGGAGGGATGCAGTAGTATTGCTGATTGGGCGAAGAACAGGAAGCGCAGGCAAGGTGTCAAGAAAGAAGCCGGTATGTATGTTACTTATTTTGACTTATGTATATTTTGCATCGATGTTTATCCCAGGCTTGAAATTACATGCCGATTGGTGTAAACTTACAAATTTAAGTGCAATTTTAATCTATTTGAATGTTTCATTTCGATATTTATGCGAGGCTTGAAAGTTTATGTCATTTGGTTCGATAATTTGGCAAGACTTGGAATCTCATGTTGTGCAGGGTAGATTCATGAATTTCCCGTAATTTCCCGTAATTTCAATTAAGTGTTGTTGTGATATTTGAGTGAAAGTTTTGCTTCGTTATTTATGCAATGTTTTAAACTTGATGCTGTTTGGGGTTAATTCTTTTATTTGATGGGCACAGAAAATTTCACGTTGCCGAGGGCACATTTAAAATCCTCGTTCCTAGTAATTATGCGAGACTCTTAGTTTTGTGTTGATAGATAGATAGATGGAGATTTTAATAATGCGCACGATTCCAAAATGATCTATGGACACTAAGAACAAAAGCATAGAAAAATGTGCATACCAAAACGGTCTATGGGTTCTCAAGAACAAAAGCATAGCCAAAGGAGTGAGAAGCCATAAAAAAATGAGAAGAATCGTGGAGTTGTATTCTGCAATTTAAGAAGCGACACAGTTTTCCTAGTAATTTATAGAAGACATGATAGTTTATGTTGTTAATTTTTTTTTTTTCAATTTTGTTTTTTGTTTTTTATGCAAAACCTTAAATTTTAGGGGTAATTAAGAACATCAATGCAATTATCCAGAAATTTTATGCCGGACATGATATTGGATTTTGTATACTGTAAATTATTCAATTTATGATTCTATATTAGCATGAGCTGAAATTTTATGATGTTTATGATTTTTGTTTTTCCATTTGTGCGGGACCTGAGATTTCACGCTGTTTAGTGCAAATCTGTTTTGTTTTTCAATATTCAGGACGGTCCTGGAATTTCATGTCGTTTAGTGTAAACTCTTCAATTTATGTTTTTTGATATGCGCGCAAGGTAATAAACTCTATGTTGTTTAGGGTGACTATCTCAATTTTTATTGAGACCAGACATTTCATGTTGTGTAGGATAAAATTTTCAATTCATGTTTCGATATTTTTATGTGAGCTGAAATTTCATGTTTTTAACAGTTCCTTTTAATGTCTTGACATGTATTCCAGACCTGAAATTTCATGTTGTTTAGTGCAAATTCTTCCATTTGTTTATTGATATTTACATGGGACACAAAATTTCAGGCCGTTTAGTGTACAGTTTTCAGTTTATGTTTTGATATTTTTATGAAGCAGTAAATTCGCTAAACTGCACCTTGTTCAGGGCATAGGTCGAAAACTCGTGCTTGGACATTATTTGGCAGTCCAAAATATTGACTTGTACTTGGGACTCGAGAGTTTCTTGGTATTACTCAGCAACTTTATCACCACTTAAAAAACATATAAATTCATGAAAATAACTTAAATAATATGTTAAGCACTGTTGATCTTGATAGTTGGGCTGAGTGGATGGGGCAAATGACCTAGGTTGCCCAGGCCTTGTGTTTGATTCCTGATTTAAATTGGCAGGCAGGTCTGGGTCCTTCTAGCTTGCCCTGAGGTTATAGGGGAGCTCGCTGTGATTTAGAGTCAGGAAGGTGTGTTAATGCGTGCTACTTTGGGTGCCGGGCTTCCGATTTCTTGGTCAGCATAATACATAAATATGTAAAACACTGTTAAATCAAAATGACATGATAAATGAATGTAGAGAATGCATAAGTATCTTTTCTATTAATATTGACTGAAAAAGAGAATAAAATACAAACTACAATGCTCATAGTCATAGACTATAGTGAATCAGTGACATATTCATCAATGCACCAAAATATACTAATAAGAAATATCAAATCATCTCCAGCAACTAGCATAAGACTGCTGCCCCTTGGAAGTGGAAGGTAAAGATTCCTCTTAGTTCCAATGGAAGGTAAAGAAAGTAGCGCTTTCCACTCTTCCTACCTGTATTTTCTGAAACTCTGATTTAAAACCTGCTGTTTTTTGCCAAGTACAGGCCGTAATACTTTATGTATTTCTTGATATTCTGTTTTACTCTAGCAACAATGCACTGCTGTCAATGCCAATCTGTCACATTCACTGTATGCACAGAAAAACACAGTTGCAGCTCTGTTTTTGGGATAAAAGTGTTATTTTTCCTGTCCTGGTCATTTTAATCTTTCACTGGCTGAATCAGCCGGAGAAACTTGGTGAGTTTTGCTGAGTTATTTGCATAAATTACTTGGTGAAACTTGCCAAGTTTCTCAGGCTGGTTCGCTCGCGATTTTTCAAGCGGTTTCTTGTTTCAGCACTGATTTGCTAGTTTTGGTGAGTACTTGGGGTTTTGGGTGAGTTTTGAATCAGAGTTTTAGGGTATATTCTTCAAATGTATAGACTGGAGATTGCATGTTTTTAGGATACTTTTTCAATTTATGTCATCAATTTTATGGGAGACCCGAAGTTCACGTTGTCTAGGGTAATTAAGAACATCAGTGAAGTTTTCCAGAAAATATATGCAATACCTGATAATTCATTTTGGTTTAGGAAAAATTCTTCAATTTATGCTTCTATATCCATATAACAGCTGAAATTTCATCATGTTTATCTGAAATCAGTCTGTTTGTGTTCTGATATTCATGCAAGAGCTGAGTTTCATGTTGTTTAGTACCAATTCTTCAAGTTTCATTTGGATATTTATGCGAGACTGACATTTCATGTTGTTTAGAGTAAATTCTCTAATTTATGGTTTGATATACCTGAAATTTCATCACATTTCATCTTGTTCAGGGTAAATTTATCTATTTAAGTGTGATTTCAAAGTTAAACTATTTGAAAATTTGTGTTGTTTCAGTGTTTTGCTAAAAGGTAAATAATATATTGTGAGAAAAGGAACAAGTCCCTCAATTACATCAAGAGTCCCACAACATTTTTAATACTTGATTAGCTAGTGTCATTTTAAACTATTTGAAAATTTGTGTTGTTTTAGTTTTTTGATACAAGGTAAATAATTTATTATGAAAAAGGGAAAAGTCCTGCAACATTTCAATACTTGCTTAGCAGGGAATAATCCCCTACAAACATGCTTACAATTGTTTTTCTGATTTAAAGTCTCACCTTAGCACACTATCCTAAAAGAAATGCATGAGTCATTACATTCAAGTTTGCACTCCCAAAATTGTGTTATTCATTAAGATGATATGCGATTAATTTAATCCAAAAACTAATTATATGTTAATATCTATTTTCTGTGTTTAAGGTTTCTATATGGTGAGACCTAGTACCTTTTGTTGTTTAGGGTAATTTGTGTTTGAATATCTATGCGAGACCTTGAACTTCATGGTGCGTGTGGAGCATTCTCAATTTATGTCTTGAGATTTATGCAAGACGTGAATTACATACAGTTAGGAGAAAAAACAATTTTTTGTTTTGCAATTTATTCAAAATATGACATTTGATGTTGTTTAGGGTAATAAATAAAAACAAGGTTTTTCCAGAAGAGTTAGCAGAGACCAGAAATTCAATGTTGTCGAGGGTACTTAAAAACATCAACATCAACAATTTTTTGGTGCGTCTGTGAGACCTGAAATCTTATTTTTTAGAGTAAATTCTTCGATTTATGTTTCTTTTTGTCAAAGGTATGTAGTCGAGGGATATTCTACATCAGAGAGATGTTAAAGCCCAGGTGGTATTTGTGTCACCACACTGAGGAAATGAGAAGATTTATACAGATACAATCTTCCAAGAGGTTAAGAAATTAGCTGTCTATTATCAACCAAGCATTACAGATATGTGCCAACAAGCTTCTGATAAACTGGTCAAACCAAACAGTGTTTAGAATTCTACGACTTGATAGAGAGCACTCTATTTAGCATTCTTCAATCACCTGGATTGAATCACTGTCTCAATAAATCTGAAGCATTCTCATCTTTCTCAAAAAATTAAACTCTAGCAGCATAAAAAAATTGCTCCTGTCTCTCTATCCGCATGATTTAAATACCAACTGAAAGATCATTAATTTGCCAATCAGGCTTACAAAACAAATTCATAAATCATATTTCATTTGTCAACTATTCTTAATATAATGGGCTCAGTGCTCACAATAGATGAAAGACGATTCTTGCAGTCTGAAAAGTCTCTCTTACCTTTCCTCTCAGTCGTATGCATTCTAACATAACCACAAACAGCCTCCCAGATAACTCCAATCCTTTCTCTTTTTAAAGCAGACAAAATAGAAGGATGAGTATGCAGTCGCCAGCTTACAAAAATATTAAGCATGCTTGGCTCCAAACTGATCCTTCTTCATCACACAAAATAAAACAAATATAGTATTGCTATCATCATACATTGGCCGGATAGGTCTTGACAGTTTCAGAAAGAGCAAACCATGGCTACTAAGAGAGAACCAGCCTTAAATGTGAAGTACGTCTACCTATCTCTCTGCATTGCTATATGGTATATGAACTCTGAAAGAGTAAATCTTTTCTTATCTGTTAATACAGATTCTCTCAGCCCGTGCTGATGAATCTTCCTTGTCACCCTCAGAATCTGCTTTGTTGACAGGGGCTGCTGGCAGCGGAATATTCAGGGCTTTGGCAAAAGCATCCATACAGGTTTGCAGGTGTTTCTTCTGGGTCTTGTTTTCGTTGAGTCTTACCATGGTTCTACCTGCTGATTGTATCATGAACAACCACATTCCTATTTGTTTGGATAGAGCTGCCTCGATTTGCACTACACCATATATGTTTCTCCTGCTCAGGGTGTTGTTTTTGTGCTACAAACGACCTCAGACATTGTCAAAATCCCTTTTATTGACTTCAACTCCCATTATACTGCACTTATCAAGCCAGACTTTTACATTTGGAATCCTAGTGAATTCACGAATTTGGTTGCTAAAGTCCTCAGTCAGACTTGCAGCACTAAGAATTATATTAGAGTCTCTTTTCAATCCACCACCATTTAGCCCTTATACCTACCCATCAAACCCACTTTCTAAAGTCTTATAATGCTTTTGAACGGATGTTGACTAGATGAGGGAGAAGGGCTTGCTATAATCCTTTTGCCTTTGGCCTCTATGCTGGAGCTTTGAGAAGCCACAGATAACCTGTCTCAAAAGGCGTAACATCAGTCTTGAAAATGAACCATTTAGAAGAAGAGGAGGCTGACTTGAACGCAAATGCTTTGCATGCCAAGAAAACACCCCACCCAATCCTCATCTCTCATCAAATGACAGTAGGATCAATCCTCGAACCTATTAGGATTTTCTAGATGAACTTTTGAGACATTAAGTTTCCTTAACACTTGAATCTCTTTCTAACAAAGTGTGTCATCCACAAATTGAAGATGCGATAAAAACTTGTCCGTAAAGGATTATTACTATTGGGACCTTTTTGTAAAATCAACTTTATAGGAAGCTTGAAATCTGAACTCTTCTTGCAAAGGAAAACCATTTTCATTTCCAAGAAGATAATGTGGACAAGATCCTATCTCAAGCTCCTTATATTTCACCTATCTATTAAGGGAAAAATCCTACCCCATAACTTTCGCTTCTCTTGATATGTCCTAACTTGTACATTCCAACTTTGCTCTTATGGCCCTATACATAAATTTGATAACCCAAAAGACTAATCTTACGCGCCTACTCCAAAGAAATTTCCTTTGGATATTGATGAATGTTGGTCAAGTACCTTGGTTGGAGCTTTAAATTTAGACATCATGTAAGTGGGGACAACTTGTTAGGAAAATTAACAGCTGAACTTTTCCTACAGAGGGAAACCATTTTTTAGGAAGATAATTTGGAAGGGATACTATCAATGGTTGGTTCCAAGCCGCTTCTATTTTATCCTTTTATTAAGGGCATCCTAAGTATGAGCTTGAAGGGGTACTATGTTTAATCCAATAATTTCTTGAATTCGAGTCAATAAGGCCTGCAGGACATTCAAAAATAAATCTTAGCTCTGTGAGCATTTAGTTTATGAAATGCTGCAACGTCATACTTTTTTAATTATTTGGTAGAAGGGAGGGTTTTGAAAGGGCCCCTCTCCCTTGTACAAGCTCAAAGAGTAGATATGACAATAGAGGATTACAAATGATAGGTCCCAACGCTAGACCCAAAAACAAGGCTTTTAAACAACAACAAAAAGATAGCCAAGGTGAAGCAAGAGATCAATAGTCTACTAAACCACTGCTCATCCAATGAGTTTCTGTTCATGTTTTTACGGATCGACCCGATTACGAGTTTTCGAAGCATTTTTGGATCTTGCTTCCTCTTTTACACAACAATCCAAGCCTCATTGTCACCTCCTCCCGATTAGGGCCTGGATCACTAGTAAAGGAAATTTCAACCTTGATTATTGGTCAAAATCGCTTACGGCTTAGGAGAAAAAAAGTACCTTTCCAACCCTAGAAGAAACAATCGCTCGTGCTCCAACTATGCATACGAGGTTGGTTCCAAGGCGACCCCCACATGACTATCTTTTGACAATTCTACTAAACCCTCCAATGTCTTAGATTTAGAAGCAGATAAAGGGGCTTTTGTAACTGGTTCAAGATTAGAGGAGGGGTTATTGTTTTGTTTGATAGTAATCACAATGAAGAAACATTTGCTTTGGCTTCGACTGGGCATACAAGGTTGGTTCTAAGGCTACCCCCACAAGATTATCTTCTGACGGTTCTACTAAATCCTCCAATGGTTTAGATTTAGAAGCAAATAAAGGGGCTTTTGTAATTGGTTCAAGATTAGAGGAGGGGTCATTGTTTTGTTTGATAGTATTCACAATGAAAAATCTCCTTGCATAGGGATAAATCTCCATATTACCTTCAACAAAGGGTCTTCATGAATCTGAAATCCATATGTGATGAGAAGGAAGACTAGGCCAATCTTGATTGAAACAACATCTCATTCCTCTTTTCATGTAGTTGGCTTCATTTTCGATCACTTATGTCTTAAAGCAAATTGAGGCGATGTCAGCAACGTAGGAAAATAGGAAAAGGGCTTGACTAGAGGTGTAGCCACTCGAGTTGCTATTGCATATATGAGCCAAGCATTGGATCAACCTCCATTGGACGAGTTGGGCCGCTTTAACTCGCACAGGGGAAATTGCACTTTAATCTTCACTTGGCCTCCAAGAAGACTGACCTCATGTGGAGAAGATAAAAATTCCATTACCTAGTTGAATCACTCCAAGCCATATTTAGTAATCAAATAAATAGGAAAATACAATCACTTACAATTGTGGCAATGTTCACCTCCCTTACTTTCCTTACTTGAAGCCCATGGAAGGTGGAATGGGCCCAAGGCCTTCTCAGTGACTAGCTTGGAAAAGGGGACATTACACTTCGTGACTACCAGATGGATCTATTAAGAGATTACATAATTTGCATTAGCGGTTGAGTGTCAAGTATATTGGATCATTATTAGATTTGGGCATAGCTAGGTTGATTGGGAGAAAGGTCATAAGATACTTGAATGGTTTGAGGTTTGGTATTCAAGAAGAGTTGAGCATGGTGTAGATCCATACGGTGGAGGAAGCTTATCAATTAACAATTAAGAGATGAAAAGAAGCTATCACGCAAAAATTGGAATACCGCATAGGGAAAAAGTAGGTTTGAGCATGGTGGAGGAAGGAGAAACATAGGTAGAGGCCAATAGAAGCAAGGGGGAAGTAGTAATGTGCGTAGTGGCACACGGGTGCAAGAACAAGGATTTGTGCTTGTAGATTTTTATCCATCCAAAGGGTGCAAAATATTTAGTAAAGGAAGATTATTCTCCAAATCACGCTTCAAATGCGGACAAAATGGGTAGTGAACCTACGATATTCTCTAAGTGTAGAATGAAGGAAGTAGAATGATTGAGGCAAGCACACATTTAGCATGCGACGATGAGTCGATGTAGATCTGTGAAGCATTTAGAAGAGCCAAAATGAGGAGAAGCTCTTTTGATGAAAGGGTGTTGTTGAAGCCATCGTAAAAGTGGATGAAATTGTACAAAAGGAAGAACCTCTTTTGGACCATTTGCAAATCAAAAGGTAAGTGCTGCAAAATTATTGTTGATAATGGCAACACAAATAACTTAGTTTCTTGTGAGACGGTAGAAAAGATATCTTTGAAAAGATTACACATCCAAACCCATATTGAGTTTCATGGCTACAAAAGGGCCATCGAGCTTGGTGAATAAGAAAAGCTTGGTCAAATTTCGATAGGCGTATATCGATGGATGAAGTGTTGTGCAATATCATGTCAATGGATGCTTCTCACGTGTTATTAGGAAGACCTTGGTAGGAAGATCGTGAATGATGGGAGAACAAACATTTATACCGTCTCGAAGAAGGATGAAAGTTAGTTTAACTTTTCTCCTTTGTAGGACAAGGAAGAAGTGTATAGTGGAGTTTGTACACATGTTGATGGTGACAAGAAAAAGGTTCGTGTGGAAGAGAAGGTTTGCCTTCATTGATGTCGAAGATCACAATGGAAGAACATGTAAAAAAGGAAGAGGTTTTGAGTGAAGTATGCAAGTGTTTGAGCAAGTTTGCGGGAGATAAGTTTCATAGGATTTTTTAGATGGGCTACCGCCTAATGCACAATATTGGCCATGAGATAGACTTGATACTTGGACCGAGATTACCAACAAGGCACCTGATAAGTTGACATTGCGAGGAAGTGGGGAGTTACAAAGATGAGTGCAAGATTTACTAGATAAGGGACTCGATTAAAGAAAGCTTTAGCTTTGTGTGCAATACTTATGGTACTAATATAAAGAAAGGTTGATAATTGCACATTTGTATTGAGTTAAGAGGCATTAACAAGATAACAAACAACTATAGATTCACATTCCTACTTGAGTGGGGCACAAAATTTCTTGAAGATAGATTTGAAGAGTGAATATCATGAGATTCACATATGTGAAGGAGACGGGAGGAAAATTGCATTCAAAACAAAAGAAGGATTATATGAATGGTTGGTAATGCCCTTCACATTTACAAATGCATTGAGCACGTTCACGTGTCTTATGAATGAAATGTTGAAACTATTCTTTAGAAAGTTTGTCATATCTTATTAGGGTGGCGTTTTGGTGTTATGCAAAACGAGAGAAGAGCACTGGAGCATTTCCAAAGAGTGTTTGAGATGCTTGCAAGAGGAAAAGTTTTGATAAATGTGAAGAAGTGCAACTTTATGTGCGAGGAGTTAATATACTTGGATTTTGTGATATCCTAAGAAGGCTTGAAAAATGGTTCTAGAGAAGATGCATTTAATAGTGGAGTGGCCATTGCACAAAGAGTATGATTGAGGTGTGAAGTTTTCATGCTCTTGTGAGCTTCTACAAGTTCATTAGAAACTTAAGTGGGATGTGCACAACAAATACAAAGGTGATGTGAGGAGTTTGCGAGAGATTTGGTTTCAACCAAGGAAGCGAATACAACTTTCGGGAGTTGAAGTGTAGAAGTCTTTCAAGTGGATTGTGATGTGAGTGGAGTAGACATTGGTGTGGTATTAAGTTGAGAGGGTAGGCTTGTAGCTTACTCAAGTGAGAAGTTGAATGCCGTGAAAAGGAGATATCTAGTATATGACTATGAGTTATATGCATTTGTGTAAGCACTCAAAAATGGAGACACACTCATGTAGCTTACTTAAGTGAGAAATTGAATGATGTGAAAAGGAGATACTTAGTCTATGATGAGGCGTTCTATGCATTTGTGTAAGCATTCAAAAAGTGGAGACACCCTCTCAGTAGCTTACTTAAGTGAGAAGTCAATGACATGAAAAAGAGATATTTAGTCTATGACTAGTTGTTTCTATACATTTGTGTAAGCACTCAAAAAGTGGGGGCATTATCTCATTGCATTGATGGAATTTCTATTATATATAGATCATCATGTGTTGCAATTTATTAACAATGAAGGGAAGTTGAACTAGGGACACATGAAATGGGTTGAGTTCCTGTAGAGATACTCATTTGTGTTGAAGCAACAAACTGAAAAATCAAACAGGGTTGTCAATGTGTAAAGTCGAGGACTCTCTTGTTGAGAGAGGAGATTTGAAGCCGCAAGTTTTGACACCATGGAGTTGTATGTAGAATATGAAGATTTTCAAGATGCTTAGAGAGCATGTGCATAACCATCGAGTGTGAACATGACACATTGAGCAAGAAGGGATGTTATTCTAGGGAACTCAATTATGCATAACATGAGGGTCTATGCGTGAGAATTGATAAAGGATGAGCATAATTAAGGTTTAACATGTCGTTTTGGATGTGACAAGGCTTTGGTGCAAGTGGAGGAACATTATTTCGGTTGAGGATGGGTGTGGAAGTACACAAATATGTACAATGATGTAGAGTTTGCTAGTCGGCAAACGGACAAATGAGAATACATGATTGTTTCAACCATTGCTATTATCGAGAAACCATGGGATGATATAATCATGGATTTTATTTCGTGGTTGCAAAAAAACATAGAAGATAAACAACTCCGTATTTGTGTTAGTTGATAGATTTTGTAAGATGGTGCATTTTATTGCATGTAAGAAGATAAGTGATGCGACGAACATTGCTATCGTAATCTTTAGAGAGGCATTAAAGATTGCATGGATTCACACAACATTGTGTCGAATTAGGATAATCAATGTTTAGGACATTTTGTGTGGACCATGGGAAAAAGTTGAGAATGAAGGCGACTTTGAGTTTTGCATATCACCCACAAATTGATGGACAAATAAAGGTTGCGTAACAAAAGTTTGGGCAATTTGGTGAGATGCTTAATGGGAGATAAACCAAAGTAGTGGGACTTGAGATTGGCTTAAGTAGAATTTGCATACAATAATTTGATGATTTAGAGCATTTGGGAGAACACCTTTTGAATTTGTCTATGGAATCGATCTGCGCAAGAGTCTTAGAGTTGAGAGAACTTAGAGTAGTTGAAGGATGATTTGCTAAAGGATAGGACTATGTAGGATTTATGTGTGAGATTCATGAGGACATGCACAAGAAATCGGAATGAGTAGTTTGTGATACAAGAGCACGAGGATTTGAGGTGAAGGAGTAAGGAGTTTGAAGTTGGAGATCTAGTGCTAGTGCATATGTGCAAGGAGTGATTTTTGCTAGGGATTGAAGTTGAAATGGAAAAAGATAGGACCATGCGAAGGTGTTGTGCAATTTTCTAGCCAATGCATATGAGATTGAGTTACAAGAGGGATTGGATATGTTGCCCATATTTTATGTGGTAGGCTTGTATAAGTATTATGAAGGGTAAAACAATGGGCAAGTAAAGGACAATTAAAGGTGTAAATACTTGATCAAGAGAGCAAGTGCCAAAAAGGACAAGGAAGAGATAGAGGCGATTTTGGACTCTAGAGTGTGTTGATCTCCATGAGTGTCACAATAATGTTGATGCTTGGAAGGAAGCAAGGGTGCGTGCAAAGGTGAGCAACTTAGACGGAGCTTCACGCAAATGGGCGAGGCCCTACCTCTTTTGAAAGGAGGATGCACACGAGTAAAGCGATTGCATAATGGACTATGCGCATGGAGATCTCCCCAAAGTTCATTTACACAAGTCTCTGTGCCCATAAATTTTTGTTGGGAATAGGTCAAGGTGGGCTTGTGGTGCAGGATTTTACGAGGGCATTTGCTGGTTTGTGCTTAATCAAGGGAAATTATGGCTTGGGAATCAATCACCAAGAAAATCAGTTTGAGGCATGTTGCAAGCAAAAATCAACTAATTAATATTCATTCATAGCCTAATAAATGTGCTAAAGTCATAACATGAATATTTAGCAACAAGTATCACTTGTAATATAAAGAATAAGCTTCATATGTAGATTACAAGTTTTAAGTGCTACTTCTAACAAAGTTTGTAAAAAGTGCTAAAGAGTGGGGTAGGGCTCAAGATCTTCTGGTGTTTTGAGCATGTGATCTACATTTTCTTTAGATTGCGTGATCGAAACACCAAAAGTGCTCAAGATCTATCAAAGCCATGCCCACGCTCAAACCAATATGCACTTGATCAAGATATAAGCATGAGCAAGAATTTGAGGGAAAGGACTAAACCGCCAAGAGTTGAGTGTAATGCCGTTGGACGCACTTGATATGCGGCGTGGCTTTCTAGTTACTAATCGAGAGGATATTGCAATCAATAAACTAAGTGGATCCTCTAACATTCATTCGAGACTAAAACAAAACATGTACAAATGCTTAGGCCGAAATTCAAGAGAGAAAAGAGAGACAAGGCAAATGCATAAACATTCTCAAAAGTTTTCTATACTAAATTCCGAACCTTTACAAAGAGTTTGGTATGGGTATTTATAAGAAAACCCAGGCAGTGAACAATTTTACAAGCATTAGTTATAGGAGGCTCTGTCATAGCCCAAATTTGACTAATTAATTGCATGGTAGATTTATGGTCCAAATCAGATTGAATGCCAATTTGGCCTTAGAAGTACCCGATGGGTTAGAATATCTTCTGCGGGAGAAGATCTTCATTAAATGTTGCTAAACTTCAAGAGTGAGCTTGGATATGATTTGCTTAGATTTTTAGATTCCAATGTAGGGTGGCATGTATGGCTACATTATTCAAATTCTCCATTTAAGTCACTATTTGTCTCGACATAGTTTGTAATGCACTTAGTCAAATATTGTGATTATTTGAGATAGACAAATTGATTACGACATCGTGATTTTCGGGTGATTTGACTTATTAGTTGATGGACTTGACGTTTTGTTGTTTAGTGCATCTTTTGGTTTGAGCCGTGCAATGTTGCATTCTCGAGCTTTGTAATGGTAGCTTGTTCCTTGAAGGAGCATCTTTTGAACTTTGTGTGCAATAGCTTTGCACAAGTTTCTTATAGCTTGGCATGTCCTATCACGCGCTAGTTCATCCTTGTACAATTTTGGAAATTATCCTTGTGTGCGCAAATTGAAAAGGGAGTAAATTAGTACTATGTGCAATCATCTTTAAACAAGGAGAAGGATACTTACCATGCATGCACAATGTTCATGCGAGTGTGTCTCTTATGATCTTTTGCATGTGTGATGGGCACACAAAACTATCCAAAGAATCTCATTGCACAAAGTGCCTACACAGGTGGATTGCGGCTAGTTTAAGGCGCGCATTCACACTTAGATGCTTCTTCTAACATTTCCTTTAGTGTAAAGCACACGTTACTGCACGGTGTAATCATAAAGGCTTGAGCAACTAAATGTTAGACACGAGATCAAAGCTTGAGCAATCGCACAATGGAAGTGCGCGAGGGTCAACCATTTGCACAAAGGTGAAAGGCTTTGATTTATGGGTCTCAAAATGGGATTGTGTAGTTCCTAGGAAAATGGAAATATCTCGAGCACAAAGGTGGTAACAAAACTCTTGGTATAGCCTCAATAATAAGATTATGCGGAAGCTGGTTGGAATGTGAGGGAACCGCAACATTTTCTAGATGAACGTTAATCATGCAAAGATCGAAGGGAACTAAGGAAACAATCTACGATAGGTCAGCATGTACAATGATGTGCAAAGGTATGAGGGTGATAGACTTTGCGTGATGCGAATATACAAGTGTGGCCGTGTTTGTGCAATATTGTGAAAATCCTATGCACAATAGGCAATAAACATTTTTGCGAAGGGCGCCAAAGACACAAGGCAAGAGGAGTGAATATGTCTACATTCTTAACATTATATATTCATATGATTACTAAGGTTATGTAGTGGAGTGCATAACCTTAACCTTTCATTTATTAGTTCTTAATAAATAAGTTAGGTTGACCTAATTAGGATGAAAGGGTGCGACCTAATTAGGATGAACGGGTGCGACCCTTCATATTTATGTATATAAACATGGGTGGGTGTGATTCTCCCAAGGGCATCACAAATAAGTTAGGTTGACATAATTAGGATGAAAGGGTGCGACCTAATTAGGATGAACGGGTGCGACCCTTCATATTTATGTATATAAATATGGGTGGGTGTGATTCTCCCAAAGGCATCACATATCATATCATAAGGCAAGAGGAGTGAATAGGTCATTACATCCTTAACATCATATATTCATATGATAACTAAGGTTATGTAGTGGATTGCATAACCTTAACCTTTCATTTATTAGTTCTTAACAAATAAGTTAGGTGACATAATTAGGATGAAAGGGTGCAACCAAATTAGGATGAACGGTGCGACCCTTCATATTTATGTATATACATATGGGTGGGTGAGATTCTCCAAGGGCATCACATATCATATCATTTAGTCTATTTAATCATTTATTTTGATTTCTGGAGGTATCCCCTAAGTGGACTATATTCAAGTAATTTGATAAAGAAATATCTTAACAAGTGGTATTGGAGCATTGATTTTTGGCAACAATATTTTTTTCCCATATCTCGCACAAATCAGTGAATTTTTCAGAGATTTTTTAGGGTTGTTAGAAGTAATATAAAATTTTCAGTACAAATTTCGCCTCTTTTGATACAGTTTGCTCAAGTTATTGTGATTTCATTATTTTTGACAAATCCACTATATAGGCTGAAAAATTCGGATTTTTTCTAAGTTATTTACATTTTTAGAAACCTCATAAAATTTGAGGTAGGGTCCATTCTTTGTATTTTCTGATTTAAGGCACTCTATATTTAGAAATTCTTGGGTCAAAGTTAGTCAACAGTGGAACATCTGATTCATATATAACACATATTTTGATGGTTTATGGTTACTACTTGCTTTGGATACTTTCCTCCCGGATTGATAGTAAATCAAGAATTACAAAAAGTCACATTAGTAGCCATGCATTTTGAAACAAATACATTTTCATCAACCATTGATCCCAATGACGCTCTTTATTGTCCACCTAAAATTGAGGGTGACATTCCTGCAGGATGTGAAACAATGGTAACTTTTATACAAGAGAAAATTTGTTTGCCCCATTTGCAACATCTTTAAATGAGGGTTTAGATAGGTTTAAAAGGATATGGTTTATGAGTTGAAAACCTTAATTAATCCACCTCATACAACCACTCACACACAACCAAACCATATAGGAGGGCAAAATAGACCAAATATAGGGCAACCATTCCAAGGGTCAAAATTGAACCTACCAAAGATGGACATCCGTAAGTTCGATGGTACAAATGTAACCTCATGGATAAGTCTCATGGAATAGTACTTTAAGTTGCACAATATACCAAATGATGTAATGGTTGACATAACTTCACTACATTTAGAATTTGAACCATATCAATGGTACTAGTGGATGATGAGTGACAAAAAGGGAAGATTATTAGTTGGGAGGAATTTATTAATGACTTAACAACCCACTATGAGCAGCCATGGAAGGGAAGTTACTTCACCCAATTAACGAATCTTAAACAAACAAGATCCGTGGCCTACCTTTTTTTTTTTTTATTAAGACAACATTGTTCTTGAGAAAATCTCAAGAGTTACAAAAACCACCTTCAGTTCCTATTGCATCTACTATCTTTGATTCACTTCTTCAAGTATGTTGTACAATGTTCAAGAAAGTATGAGCAACAATCCTAGTTTCTTGTGGAAGCAAAATGTTAGGGTTTTGCCTGCTATTAGTTGCCTCAAAGCACTTAACATTTTAAAGAGGTATTAAAGGCTATGATATTCCAGATTACAAGCTTTGTAGCAAGTTTCTTGTGTTGCTTGTTTTCCGACTCCTTAAATTTCTAGGTGGATCCGAACTTACTTTGGTTTCGTTTCTCTCGTTCCTTTTGTGCCTATGTTTGGAAGGGTTCTAATTGCTGGAAATATCTGGAATTTTGTAAAATGTATTGGTTGATTTGAAAAACCAAGGATTCTTTGTCCAAACTTATATTTGAATAGGCATCTTGTTCTCCTCCTCGAAGACTAGACAATTCCTCAAAGCAATTGCTGCCTATAACATATCTCTTCACAAGTCTTAGTTTGCTCCTTTGTGGCTTGAACTTGACTTCGTTCTAATCCCTCGTTATTTTGTTCTCGGATGAGATGGAACTTACTTCCATTCCAATTTATGGAACGTATCATTTTTTTGCGATTTTAGTTCATCTTCGTGTTCTTTTGATAGAACTTTAAGGGGCCCATTTTTGAATAGTTCTTCAAAAGGCCTCCCATCTTTGTGTAGTGTTTTTAAAATAATTGGTCTTGAGGTTTTCTTGGCTTTTTGTCAATGTTGTCACGTGCTTGATCCTACGACATTAAGTACATTGAAAAAAGCGAGGCATTCATAGTTTTGATTTCTTGCCCAATTCATTGGGTTGTGGGATTTTGGATTTTGGATTTGAAGGCTCTACCCTATTGTAGACCTCCTTTTGATCAAGGTCCTTGCCTCAATGAGGTGTCTGACTTGGCCCTTCGGAGAGTTAAGGCTCTCTTCTAGGGTGCACATGATTTCCAATGATCCTCACAAAGAGGCTCCACTGCTTCAAAATTCCTCAATAGCACCAAGAAAATTGCTCACTTATAATTGTAAATGCATTAAAACCAATGAACACCTTGAAATTATTTTGGGTAGGGCTTAAAGTTCTCACATCTAGAAAGTTGGCCACTTGATTGGGGCTGGGAGTTGAAGCTTGGGGTGCAGGTGCCTTTCTCATTTCCTCTTGTAGAACTGAATCTTTCACCACCATTAATGAAGCCATTTATAGCCTCCCAGACCTTCAAAGTGAATTTTGATATGCTTCCAATTTTCCACCCAAATATTTACTAGTGCCTATAGAAATGTATTTTTATTAGAATAATTAGTTTGTATAAGCTTATTATATTGTTTAATGTATGTTGTTGTAGGAGTTATAACAACTTGGGTAATTTGTTGGGTTTGTTCTATGGGTAAAGCTATTTCTTACTTCTCGTCATTCTTTGTTGCACCCACCTCCTTCATTATGGGAGCTTGTTGTATGCCTGTTTATTAGGCTCTCTTTATGAATGTATGGCTTGATTATTCCAGATTTTATGGTATCGGAGCCTGGTGATATCTTGTGCCTAAGAAAATCTATCACTGGTTAACCTATAGGTGAAAGGGTGGATTAAGGTGTTTTACATATACTCCTGTACATGCTAATTTGTAAAGAGTGCCTGCTGGAAATGAAGACGTTATAGAAGAGGATGTAGTCGGATCACCTGAAGAAGCGTTGAAGTAGGAGGACATGTTAGTCTGGCATGGAGCTGGGTGGTTTACTGTTCTAATCTGTACTCCAAGGAAGATGCAACATATACAATTGCTGTGATTTGATGTCTTGCTGAAAAAAGGAAACAAAATAATTAGTTGGACACCATTGCAGTGTAGAAGCGATGTCTAAAGGTTGGGCACGGTTTTAGAAGCCAGGCGCGAGTTTCTTTGTGATTAGTTTGCGTTGTAAATATCAAAAGGTGAACTCAACAATTTGTTGCAATGTATTGCTAGAGTAATAGCGCCACCATTCAGGAGGAGTTCTAAGTATGAGAAGGAATGTGTAAGGCAGAGGAGTGCTCAGGAAGGAGGAAGAAGCTACAACTGAGCGCTTTGGTAGATAACCATTGTTGTTTTGCACAGCTGGGACGTGGCAGAGGAAATGCCATAAGGTAGGCGTTGCTGGCAATAACAAAGAGAGGCGTTTTGTGAGGACATGGAAGGAAGAAGTGTGGTTGAAGGAGGACACCATAACTGTGAGGGAGAAGCTCTCAAAACTCAAATGTCATTTCTCTTTGCACAAGTCATATGTTATTGGCTGATTAAAACTTTCCTTTAGCCATTTTTTTTGTTTTTATAAAAATTCAGGGCAAGATTTTTTGTATAGTTTAAACATAATAAAATTGCCAATTTTGCCTCTAGAGTTTACTTGGAAGGAACTTAATTCCACTTACAGAAAATCGTGAAGCATAAAACCTTGAAAATTTGCCTAGTTGTCCGTTTTAGTGTCTTTAGCACACAAAAGAAATTTTTGGAAACAGAGTTGTAAATCTTGAGATTTTAAATTTTTCGTGTTTTTAGGCAATTTTACAGGAAATTGTTATTTTAAAATGTCATAATAAACGGTATAGAGTTTTTGTTAAAAATTGGCAATGTTATCCAGTTTTAAGCTAGAATTAGTTTGTAAAAGAAATTTTTGTAAAAGCCTTTATTTTAAGTGTATTTGTGAAAAACTAGGTCAAATGGCTAGTTTACAACACTTGTTGTTGCCAGGTTCTTAAAAATTGACAGGTAAAAACTTTAGTTTGTGGAGTCATAAGATACTTATAATATGTGAGTATCGGAAGCTTGATCAAGTTGTACTTGACAAAGGAAAAAGACTAGATTTTGATGAACTTTCAGCTGATGACCCTGATAACTATGAAAAGCGTCATAGAGAAGCATTGATTTTGCCAAAACTTTTAGTGGATGACAATTTGATTCTTGAAGTTATAAATGCAACTAGAGCTTCGGATTTGTGGAAAAGTCTAACATCTAAGTACCAGGCTTCAGAAGCCGGTAAGGTACTGTACTTGAAAAATTTGTTATTTTCCACTAAAATGCAAGAGGGCAGACTGAATTCTTGTTGCTGTTAAAGGACATTTGTGATTAGTTGAAAGCGGTGGAAAAGCCTGTAGATGAGCTAGATTTGATTGATCTAGTATTGCAGAACCTGCCAACATTCTTTGATTCATTTGTTGAGTCATTGCAATGATTGATCGGAAACACAAACGATTGATTTTGAGAAGTTGTCTACACTTCTTGTGCAGAAAGAGAGAAGGTACTGTACTTGAAAAATGTTATTTACCACTAAAATGCAAGAGGGTGGTTCGGTCTCTGAATTCTTGTTGCAGTTAAAGGGCATTTATGATTAGCTCAAAGCAGTGGAAAAGCCATTAGTTGAGTTAGATTTGATTGATCTGGTACTGCAGAACCTGCCAACATTATTTGACCCATTTGTTGAGTCATTGCATATGATTGCGAAACACGAGACAATTGATTTTGAGAAGTTGTCTACACTTCTCATGTAGAAAGAGAGAAGGAAAACTCATGCAGATTCCTCGACATCAATGGCTACAAGAAAGTGCTTTTATGGCAAGGACAAAAGGCAAGGGAAAATGGTCAACAAACATAGATTTTTCAAAGAGCAATGTAAGTGATTCCAAGAAATCAAAATGGAAGTGTTTTTATTGTAAGTAACTAGGACATTTTAAGAAAGATTGCAAAAAAAGAAAAGAAGATGTGGTTAATTCAAACAAGAAATCTAGACATGCTATCATTGTAGAAGAATCAAAAGAAGATACATCTTTTGAATTTGCCTTTATTTGGATAACATGACCAATCTAGTGAGTCTCGCACTTGGTACTTTGACTCGGACGAAAAGTGCATGTATGGCGAGGACAAAAGGCAAGGGAAAATGGTCAACAAACAAAGATTCTTCAAAGAGCAATGTAAGTGATTCCAAGAAATCAAAATGGAAGTGTTTTTATTGCAAGCAACCAAGACATTTTACGAAAGATTGTAGATAAAGAAAAGAAGATATGGCTAATTCAAACAAGAAATCTAGAAATTTTGACATTACACTGAAGAAGCAAAATTTGCCTTTGCAGCGTCGATGACCAATCCAATCCAATCCAATGAGTCTCGCACTTGGCACTTTGACTCGGGGAGCTTCACAACACTACACGTGTCATTGAGATTGGTATGTAAACTTCATTGAGGATAATAGTAGTAATGAAACTGTTTCCTTAGGTGATGGATGGACACATGATATTAAGGGATGTGAGGATGTGCAGATCGTATTAAATAATGAGTACAAATATACATTTAACAATGTTAGATATGTACCAAATATGAATAAAAACCTGTTGTTCATCAGTGAAATTACCAAAAACAAACAACTGGTAGTTAAGTTTGAAGGAAATAGATGTAATGTTACTACACTCAGTGATAAGCTTGTTGCTGTTGGTATAAGGGAAAGGGGTCTATACAAATTGTAGATCCTAAATTAGTAGAACAATATGCTTTAGCAACAATTGAGCAGTTAGTATGAAATGTCCCTTTCTCTGAAATAACTGATTGAAGACCCTTAGCCCAATTCTGTTTCCCGACAGCTAAGGGAGGAATAAAAGGGAAACTTGTCATAATAAATTAATCATAAAGTGCATCTTAAAATATTATTATAAGCATTTTATTAATTTATTAATGACAAAGTGAAAAAAAAAAGAAAGAAAAAGAAAAGAAAGTGATAAAATAAAATTAGAAAAAGAGAGTCACTTTATTTTATTTTATTTTCCC
Organism: Taxus wallichiana var. yunnanensis; assembly: GCA_018340775.1. Taxonomy (NCBI): domain Eukaryota; kingdom Viridiplantae; phylum Streptophyta; class Pinopsida; order Cupressales; family Taxaceae; genus Taxus; species Taxus wallichiana. The sequence continues at coordinate 575,771,657 of CM031243.1, read as the reverse complement.
CAAGGAAAATGCGACCCATATGGAGGAGGAAAAAAGGTAAAAGAAAATATTAAATGCAGGCAAAGAAATCTGATTGGTGGTTATGGGTGGCAAAAGGCCAAAAATTGTTATAAAAGCAAGTCGACTTGCAAGGGAAGGATATCTTTTTGCATTTTGACAAATTCTGATTTTTTGTAGAGCTTGTAAGCTTTCCATCAAAACTCCAAAGGACGAAAACCCTTTGAAGTTGGCTTGAGAGAATGAAAACCCTCTTTAAGCTTTGAAAGAAGAATGAAAACTCTTCTTTTTTGTTAAGAGGATCTCCATTCAGAGGTTTCCATTGAATTTCAGAGTTCTATATTGTGTTTTACTAGTAGTGTATGCTGTAGTTTGCATATTTGGGCAAGGGTTTGAAGGAGAAGAATTGTTGCTGAGACTTACCTTAATTTCCAACTAGTTCATGGTGGAGTGACCCATATAGAGAACTGTTTTGGAGTGTTGTAGAGCTGTTTTGGATCATATCTGCATTGCTGGTCCAACATCAAATTTTTAGATACTAGATCAGCCACTTTGTGCAATTTTTGGGCCAAGGATATTGTAGTTTTCAGCCGTGTCTGAGGATATTCATCTGCAGATTTTATAAAATAATTCCAGCCTGTTATTGATGCAAAATATGGTATTTTTCTCATGTTTTTATTCTTATAAAAATTGTTGATCTGTTTGGGAAAGAGATTGAGTTGTTTTACCTCATATTTTGTGAAATTTCACTCCTAGAGCAAGTCACACTTTTCTTTAATAATTCAGATCTGCACTATATATTTTGAATATTTCTTCTAGACTTTGCTGATTTGGTTGGGATTTTCGGATAATCCGTTTGGGGTTAGAAAAGTTTCATTGGGGACATTACATAGCACTTTATGGCATGCAAGATATGGTCATTTGAGTTACTAGTATTTAATGATGTCGAGTAAAAATAAAATGGTGCATGGACTTCCATCTATTCAGGAAAATCAAAATGTTTGTGAAGGGTGTCATTGGGTAAATAGATAAGAAAACCATTTCTTCTTTTGGTAAAGCATGGATAGTATAAAATGTGTGTTATATTTGGTACATGTAGATCTCCATGGTCCTATGAAAACTAACACCATATCCGGTGCTCTCTATTTCTTGTTGATAGTTCATTTCTCTCGAAAAATGTGGGTGTATTTTCTTTAGAGGAAATCATAATGTTTTACTTGGAAAACACCGGTTGAAAATCATACATGTAAAAAGGTTAAGGCCTTTAGGTCGGATAATGGTAGAGATTTTGTTTCCAACAATTCAATGATTATTGCACAAAGGAAGGTATACACCGACAATATACTACTCCTTACACTCTACAACAAAATGGAGTAGTGGAAAGGAGGAACACAATTATCATGGAGATGGCACAATGTGTGGTGTAAAGTAGGAATGTACCCTTTTGGGGACTGGGTAGAGGCCGTCAACACAACGTAGTGTTCATCTTGAATAGGGTCTGTGTAAAGTTGTGCAAGATATTGCTCCGGAAGGAGCATGGTCGGACGAAAACTTGATTCAAGCAATTTTCGTACTTTGGTAGCATTGCTTTAGCATTAATTCTTGAAGAGAAATGGAGAGGTTTAGATGCAAAAAGTAAAAGTACATGTTTGTCGGTTATAGCGAGAAATCCAAAGCATATAGATTGCTAGATATCTCTACAAATAAGGTTGTTATAAGTAGACATGTAAAAATATATGAGAAAATCCCATATTTTTCTAACGATGGTACACCTACTGATATTAGTAATCTTTGGATTCCTAACGATGACTGTGAATCAAGTTCTAGTACTAAAAGGGAACATGACTTAAAAAGGAAAACATCGAGAGAAGTTTAGCTCCATAAAGCAGGACCCAAAGAAACAAACAAAGGATCCAACCAACATCATAAAAGGCCAAAGTGGTACTATAACACATTGCAAGTAGATGTTCGGCCGATGAGCTTCCAAAATCATTGGAAGGTAGATCCACCAGATTTGGGAAACAAGCGGTATAAAATCTTGAGTAGGTATACTTTGCTCTTAATTCAGTCCAGTTTCAATTTTTTTTTGAGCCGACTACTTATGCAAATGCTAAAGGAAATCTTGAATGGGAAACCACCATGAGGGTGTTGTATGATGCCCTGATGAAAAATTGAACTCGGGTGTTGTTAGAATTACTTATAGATAAGAAATTCATTGGTTGCAAATGGATTTACAAAGTGAAATCTACGTCGATGGTTCTTTAGATAAGTATAAAGTTCGTCTTGTTGCGAAGGGTTATGCACAAGAAGAGGGGGTAGATTATGAATAAACATTTGCTTCTACAACAAAAATGGTAACATTCGAATGGTTATATCCATTGTTGCTAGTTTGTTTGGAAGGTATTTCAAATGGATGTGAAAAGTGCTTTTTTGAATGGGGACTTAAAGGAAGAGGTGTACATGGTACAACCACAAGGATTTTAGATTCCTGGGAAAGAGCATATGGTTTGTAGGTTAGTGAAGTCCTTGTATGGACTTAAGCAGGCTCCTCGAGCCTAGTATTTCAAAATTGATAAATATCTTAGAGTATGGTTTTAAAAGATGTGATGTAGAATCTACTCTCTATGTTAAATTGGTTGGTGATGACATAGTGGTTCTAGTTGTCTATGTTGATGATCTTGCCATCATTGGAAGCAGTAATGACTTGATTAAACAGTGAAAACCGACATCGCTTGTGTTTGAAATGACTGATTTATGATTGCATCAATACTTTTTTAGGTGTAAAGTTTTACAAAGTGCTACAATTTTGGCTATACTATTTTTGTATCCCAAACAAAATATGCCAAATCCTTGTTAGAAAAATTTAGAATGTATGATTGTAATCCAATAGCTACACCTATGGAAGTTGGGACAAAACTCTCAACTAACATTGATTCACCACTGGTCAATGAAATAGTGTATCGGCAATTAGTAGGTAGTTTGATTTATCTTACTACTACTAGACCAGATTTGTGTTTTGTAGTAAGTTATCTTTCTCGCTTCATGAGCCAACCACATGAAGAACATTGGCAAGCTGCAAAACAAGTTCTTAGATATGTCAAAGGAACTCTTGACTTTGGCATTCTATATAAACAAACTGATGATTTTGAGCTAACAAGGTATATTGATTTAGATTGGGCAGAATCAGTTGATTCTAGAAAGTCTACAATAGGCTATGTTTTTCACTCTTGGTTTAGGAGTATTTTCATGGCAGAGTAAGCTTCAGAGTATAGTTGCATTGTCTTCTACTGAGGCCAAGTACAAAGCGGTGGTTAGTGCAGGTAGAGAATTGATGTGGATTCAGTCAGTATTGGAGGATCTTCAACTTGAATCGTCAACACCTACACCTATCTTTTGCGACAACTAGAGTGTACTAAAGATGGTGAAGAATCCAGTATTTCATGCCAAGACAAAGCACATTGAAGTTCACCATCACTACATCCAACAGTTGGTTACTAACGAAGACATATGTCTTTATTATTGTCCTACCTCTGAGCAACCAGCAAATATAACGGCTAAACCTTTGTGTAAAGATAAATGCGTAAAATTCGAGATAAGCTTGGAGTTATTTCAGGTTCAGTCATTAAGGGAGCGTATTAGAATAATTTGTTTGTATAAGCTTAATTAAAGCTTATTATATTGTTTAATATATGTTGTTATAGGAATTATAACAGCTTGGGTAATTTGTTGGGTTTGATCCACGGGTAAAGCTATTTCTTAATTCCTATCATTCTTTGTTGCACCCACCTTCTTCATTATAGGAGCTTGTCGTATGCCTATTTAATAGGCTCTTTCTTTATTTTTCCATTTTACTAATAACTGTGGCGTTGGTGAAAACAATGTTTCTCCCCATTCTAGCACCATATAATCTTCAATGTCAGGTTACTCCATTTTTATAGGGTTCAGGTCATTGTCCGCCTCAACAGGCTGTTTGCCATGTAGTTCCAGCCCCTTACTCCGACAAGTTACTTAATATCAAATTTAAATTTCTGATTGCCTTCCCAAGCCTCTAAACAGTGGACTTGTGCTATGTTGGGCTAGTCATATGACCAAGCTATAGTAATCCAAGCAGTCGATCCATAAAATGCAAAATTATTGATACGAAAGGTTTTAGAAAAAAATAATAGAGATTAGTGGTAAATAATAGTAATTATTTCAGTTGGCTGCTAGTTTGGAGATGTGAGATAGAAAGGCCACTGCAACTCTCATATGGGATGACCACAATGGTAGCGTAAGCCTTGGCCTCATGAAAATTATACCAATCTACCAACATATTAGAGAGGAACCCTCTAGTCTCCTTTATAAACTTGAGTTTGAATAGCATCTTGCAGCTCATCATTTGTAAGCCCGCATAGCAGATGGAGAATTCATGCTCCATGGCTATTTTTTTGCTCTTCTATCATTGCAGTCATAGCTTGAAGGGCTGAGGCACTTTTGCTAAAGTGCTTTGCCTCCATATAATGGTAACTAGGAATATGTGAAAACTTTTGACGGATAAACCTGCCACAACTTGAGTCCAATAACCAAATTCCTTGGTATCCAATTATCTAGAACATCGACACTTTTCTATTAATGGTAATTGACAAGAATTTGGGATTCTCTTAATCAACACTTGAGTCGAATTTTATCTCACTTGCCAAGCAGAGATCATGTGGGATTTCAATTGCCTCAGCTACAATATCAGATTTTGTATCAAGTCTTTCAAGGTACCCTTTTTGGTTTACGACAGTGGCCTTGTATATTCACTGCAACCCTTGCCTAGCACACACTACATTTTGAGGCTACATCCTAGTTTAAATTAACTCGCTAAACATAAGGAGGTACCTTTTTTCCTTTTCCTTTTCCTTTTCTATTAATCTTTCTACAAACATTATTATTGGGAATAATCTTTTTGCAATTTTATTCTGCAAGGAAAACTTTTATTTCATTTTTTCGTTGGTGAATCCTGATTATAGACTTGAATTTCGGACATATGGTTGTCACATACACACATGATAGTAGTTTTGATGTAGTTGATGCAACCTTTAGTGTATTTACCCATTTTCTAAATTCCTATCCAAATAACTAATGTCCAGCTAGATGTATTTAACGGTTAACCTAATAAAGAATAACTGTGATGAAACTTTACGAGGTGTTCATGTCGCATGTTAATTGTAGATCTTAGTATTTATTCGATATATTTTCTTTGTATGGGTGTTGAAGAGAGATAAGGAAAAATTCCTATCCAAATAACTAATGTCCAGCTAGATGCATATAACCTAATAAAGAATATTTGTAATGAAACTTTGGGTGGTGGTCATGTCACCTGTTAATTGTATTTATTAGATATATTTTATTTGTATGGGTGTTGAAGAAGGATAAGGGGAAAATGAAATACCCAGCTTGGGTCTATATTTCTATTTTAGTTCGGAAATTTAGAGTAAGCTATGTTGCTTACATGCAGAGGTATTGGTTTGAAATTACATTCTATATGTGTGTATACAGGGGCGACAAAAGTAAATATAGTAGAAAAGAAAGTATGATGTACAAAATTCTTCATGTTGCCTATTCAAAGTATGGCACTTAGAAACTAGGAAAAAAATCGAAAAGTTTGTAGCATAATTTGGATATCTCTAAGAAATGCATTTGAGATGCTTATTATGTGCTTAAATAGCCTTGGTTATTTTTTAATGATTTTTTTGCTATTAAACGAATTATGTAATGACAGAAATTCTTGAGGGCCACGGGAGAACATCATGTTCAACAACCAGCCAGATACAGATGATGCAGCAGCTTATGAGAATCTTGGCGAAGAAGCTGTAGAAATGATTGAAGAATCCCCTACTGCAGTTGCAATGCTTTCAAGTCCTACTGGTATGTATTTGAAAAATTTCCTTCTACTGCTGCAATGTTTTAAGGTTTGCTGGCATATATTTTTAATGCAGTTTTGTGAAATTTTTGACTGTACTTAATAGTATCTGAGTGGACATAACTTGTTTTCTGCCGAATCTGTATGGTTGCATTGCTTGTAATGTTCTTAAAATATTCCTCAAATTTATCATGACGAGAGCATAAATATTAATTTTGTGTTAAGAATTTGGTATTATGTATTTTGTCCTTTTCTGGGAATCAGTTGCATGTTAATATCAAGTCAATTTTCAGGATACATCTTTCATGATCTTGGATCGCAAGAACCCATGTCTCTTGAGCTGGAATAGTCTACTAAGTACTTTGAACTATTGCGTCTAGGTGATGCTTTTAAGTTTCCCCCACAATCATGCCTATTTAGTTTGTCACCCTATTGTATTGTGCCTTGTGAACCATTCATTGGGGAGCTCCTCATCTTGTCCATTTTTAAGCCTTTACTATTTCTGCAGTACATAATTATTTGATTTTTTGGGGAATCAGTTGCATGTTAATATCGAGTCAATTTTCAATGCCCGTATTGTATTGATTTATTAGTTTTATCACTATATGAGGAGACAATTGTTTTTCTTTGCCTGGTCGTAAAGATATTACCGACCTTTACTGTCTTATAGTCTTCAAGTCTGTATTTATTGGCTAAATTTTATCACAAGCTTGTGATTTACTCAATGCACTCTGTAAAGTTCAACCCGTTGGTGGTATGTTCATTGACTGGCAGGTTAGTCTTATCCAATGTTTTAAAAATTGGAACCGGACTTGGAACCGGTCGAGGGTTGGACCGGACTGGAACCGGAACAGGAACCGGAACCAGACCGGTTCAAACTCTATGAACCGGTTTACTAAAAAACACATAAAAATTACATTTTTAAAGAAAACAATATATTTGAAAGATTAGAAACCATGATTCCAACAATTACACACAAAATATGCAAAGTTTGCTCATGTATATACTATATAACAGGTAAGAAAGGTGTTTATAGCAAAATGACACGAACTCCAAGTAAGAAAGGTGTTATAAGCAGAAATTTTGAATAAAAATAGAATTTTTATACTCAATGTTGTATGCATGCATCTTTACATGACTCGGCCGGTTCAGGATGAAACCGGACCGGTTCGACCGGTTTGGTACTAAACCGGCCGGTTCCTTACAAAACCGGCCGGTTCAGTACCAAACCGGTCGAACGGTCCGGTTTTTTAACCGGTTCATGTCTAAATATGTTGAACCGGTTGAACCGGCCGGTTTTTAAAACACTGGTCTTATCTAACTTTAAGCATCATCGCCAAGTCTCCCATCATGTGTAATCCTGATCCATATCTAACTCGTTATATCTCTCATTATTTTCGGCCAATTTCTGTTTCTACAAATTTCAAAATCCTAAATTCTGCTTGTAGAAGTTAAAAGAAAAAATTGTGAACTATTAAAGAAAAGTGCACAGAATACTGACAATCTGTTTTGTGAGCTCATCAGAAGTATTATTCTAATTTAGCATTATTTTGCAGTTTTGGTGCCTATTATCTCTCCTGTTCCCTGTTCTGTGTATGTTGGCTTGTACCAAATGTCCTTAAGTATTATTGTTTTTACTCAAGCCAGATATGCAATTTTTTTAATTGGATCTAGGTACAGTTTAGATAATACGAGTACAGTAGATGGTATAAGTTTGGCCACGTAAGATTTATTGTTTCCATCTGGACCCATGATTTGCCCCAAGTAGTTGGCCAACTCAGATGTCGACCAAATTTTTGGGTTATCTGCCAACTGTGATCTGGTCTTCAGATTCTGGCAGTCTCTTACTTTCTGAGAATGTTGATCACAATCTTACCATGATTCATTTTTCTATTTCTGAAGCTCTTTTGCCCTTAAAGTCAACAACTGGTCGAGGAATTTTTCATGTTTCGGATCATTATCATAGTTGCATTGATCCGCAGTCCACTCCAAGTGCCAGTACCTCTACCACTTTGTTTTTGTTTTGGGTGGCATCTATGTGACTTAGACAGCAGTTGCAAGGCCATTACAGTTATGGTGCATTAATTTGTACCAAGACAGGTTCAAGCAGGTCTGAGCCAAATCCTTAGATTGTTTTGAAAAGATCTAAAATGGATTTCGTTTAAATTTATATTTGCTACATGTACCCATATCACGTACAATAGATGCACATTAATTTTGTTTTCATGTGGCTCGTCTACTATGAGACCTGGTGGGAGGTATCACTGTTTTCCGACTCACACACAAAAGCAGATAGTTTGTGACATGCTGCTCTTGTTTGCTTTCCATTTAAAGGTGTCAAAACCCTTCAACTCTAATGTTGGATGTTGTGATATGTTCTTGGGCCAAGGTAATATCCTTGTATTTCAAACTTTTCTCCACCTATTGGACTGTTGGCATTGGATGTTCGGAGAGGCTCTCAGGGGTATACCCTAAATCCACCGCAAGTTGTCTGTCCTTCCCATCCTAGCTTGGGCTTATGAGATCTTCTATTGGCCCTACCATGGTGCTGGATGATGATGTCAGTGACTTTTATTCTACATTGAGTTTTGATACACATGTCCAACAGTGATGATCTCCAGCTTTGGTCGAAATCAACTATTTGTTTCCTTGGTCTTCCCTTGACATGGCTATTCGTATTTACACTTGGTTTACACCCAGGCTGTTTCGGTACAGGTACAGGTATGGATACGGGTACGTGTACTGTACGCTGAAACGGCAAATTTTTAAAAACCTTGGGTACAGTACGCTGTGGGTATGTTCATACAATATATTTTTTAAAAGTAAAAAATATAAATATATTTATAAATTTAAAGAAAACAACAAGCTTATAGTCTCAGCAACCTATAAAATATTAGAAGCCAACGACTAGTTTATTATGAATCAGAAGCCATCTAAAGAAAGATTTTTTTGACTGAATACAAAAAGATCACAAAACATTAAATCTATGAGTCCATCTACTAATGGGCTCACAAACATTCTGCTTTTGTTAAGGCCCAGGGAAAGGTTTGGGGAGAAAGCAATCTTTTCATAGAGTTGTTTGGAGCTAGCCTCTTGGAGAGGGGGGCCCTTCGAGCCACCTCATAGTATCCCAAAAGTCCCTTCGAGCCACCTCATTATCCCAAAAGTCATTCTCATCCTCCATAATTAGTCCAGTAGAGGGAGCTGTGAAAGCATTTCTGAGCATTGTATACATTTTGAACCGAGATTGAGGAAGCTTATAGAAAGCTTTAAGGTCTGTCCATTCCACCCACTTCCCAAATCTGTACAAGTTATGAAATATTTTAATTCCTTTCTTGAACCAAAGGAGGGCAGAGCAGCCTCTTGTCAAGGCAAGGATCTTGTCATTATATTTCAGATTGGACAAAATCGATTTGTAGGCTTGACACCTAGTGTCAAAGGAAGAGAAGATAGGATGCCCAACCACCAAGTGCTTCACTTGTTCCTATGCCTTCCAAATTGACTGAAGAATAATAGATCTTCACTTGTTCCCATTCCTTCCAAATTGACTGAAGAATAAAGGACCCGTGAGTAGCAACAAGAAAGTCCCCAAATAGTAAGTCAACCAAATGAAGTCCTTTTCATCTCTTTTGACCCTTCAGAGCCTATTGGCAATATTGAATCTCACACGAACTTTCCAAGTTTCAGTTCCAGTCAAAGCCCTCAAGTTTCTTTTTTTTTTGCACTTAAAAAAACCTGTTCAGATACGCTGTGGGTGCGTACCCACAGGCCCTGAGTATGTACCTGGGACGTACCTAGGGCCTGTGGGTATGTACCTGCATGCCACCCGTACCCGGTACGTAGCAGGCCTGATATGGGGGGTACTTGGCATTTCCGGGCAGTCTAGGTTTACACCATTGTGGGTTAACCATTACCTATTATCTTTACATTGTCTCAATGTTCAATTTCTTTTTATTTGTTGGGTTTTTTTAATTGACCTGATTATTTTTGAGTACCATTGACCTTCTTTGGTCATTAGTGGACAGTAAGACAATTTCATTCTTTCTTTCTCATATGTTTCATGATCATGAGGGAAGTACTGGCACATTCAATACAATGCAGAGTATATTGTATACTTTGCCTGGCACATATAGTACAGACTTGAAAGTATTGAATATTAAGATCTCCAATTGACAGGTTAGCATATCATTATCAGAAAGATACAGAATGTTTATATATTCATCCACAGTTTGGAAAGAAATAGGCTGACATAAAAGAGGGCAGTTGATTTGCTATAAACTTGATTGTATTTTCAAATGTTGTCCACGAAATTAATATATAAGTTTTATTGATTTATATATTTAAAGAATTGCCTACAATGGAATTTCTTTGGCCATTAACAACTGAGAACTCAACAGTAACTCAATAGTAAATACCTTTAGAAATTAAAATCCAAGTTTGCAGGTATTGTGAAGATGAGCCATACAATCAAGGATTCGTAAAAGTTGGGATATGTTGCCTAAATGTATCCATGTATATACACTTTTCTCATTAAATTGGAAGAATTGAATTGGAAAATCTTGGCAATGAAGATCCAGTTTCTTGAGTAGGGAGCCACTTTGATTGTATAGCCACAGATGGATCCTACAGGGTTCCTGGTAGACTTCTTCCAGCAGCCAAACCTACCACAGCTATGACAAATGGGAGGTGATGCACTAGCTTGTATACTTCGACACTTTATTGATTTATATATTTAAAGAATTGCCTACAATGGAATTTCTTTGGCCATTAACTGAGAACACAACAGTGATTCAATAGTAAATACCATTAGAAATTAAAATCCAAGTTTGCAGGTATTGTGAAGACAAGCCATACAATCAAGGATTCGTAAAAGTTGGGATTTGTTGCTTAAAAATCCATGTATATACACTTTTCTCATTAAATTGGAAGAATTGAATTGGAAAATCTTGGCAATGAAGATACAGTTTCTTGAGTAGGAGCCACTTTGATTGTATACCCACAGATGGATCCTACAGGGTTCTTGGTGGACTTCTTCCAGCAGCCAAACCTAGCACGGCTATGACAAATGGGAGGTGATGCACTAGCTTGTATACTTCGACACTTTATTACTTCCATCATATTTTGGTACTTTGTAATAGACTGCAAACTTGAAATATAAACATATTCAGTCTTAGTTTTTGTACATGTAATATGCATATCATCGTTACATATACGCATGCATGCATGAAAATTAACATTTTAGATAGATGCTATGATATGATACCGCATCGATGTATGTGCAAAGTATATTTATAAAGTCCAAAGGCAGAAAGAGAGAGGACACGAGATTCTAGGTGGCCACAAGATGTATCCTAATATCTGCTAGAACATGTAAGTTTGTAACAAATAATATAATGAAGTTACATGTCTGAAGTGTATCCCGTAAAATGGCGAAGTTGTTACATCCATTTGTATCCTAATATCTGCTAGAGCATGTAACAAATAACACAATGAAGTTACATGTCTGAAGTGTATCCCGTGTAAAATGGTGAAGTTGTTACATCCATTTGTATAGTCAATGAGAGTGAGAAATGTTTGGTGGGTAAGAACTGTGTCAGGATAAAATCTAAGGTATCAACAAAAGTATCATTAATGAATTGACCAAGTAAAGATTACACTCGAAGAGCCCCCTTAATGTTACTTGGGCAGGATGTAATTTAGATTCACAAAATAAACATCATGCCAACATTGACCAGGGAAATGTTTATTAGGGAAAGAGATGACTGAAATCCCTTGTGGAATTATGTTGAAAGCAAACCTATTATAATGCTTTGTCGGGAGAACCCAAGATCAGTAGATGTGTGGAGAAAGTTTGATAACATTTCTTTAGCATCACAAACCGCTACTCTCAAATTTCGGCGAGATAAATGCCTTTTGGCAAGAGGGTTTAGGACAAATTGAGGCACACTGAAAGCTTGGTCTGATCCAATGCATTTTGTTCAAGAGGGCTGTGGGCTCAGCAAGTGCTTTTAGAATCCAAACCCTATGTCTTGCAAACTACATAACAGAAGTCTGCCATGCTTGTGTTAAGAGAAAGAACTCAACATAAAAGGTTGCCATGGAAAGGCCTCTTACAGTTTAGTAATCTGCACACAGAAACATATGCTGGAGAAAGCAAACTACTGTACTGTTGAGGAAATTATGTAGTGAAGATGTACTAAATTTTTGCTCAAATATTTCCAGTATGCATTAAATTGGGCAGAAAGACCACTGGAAGGCAGAGCGTGATAGCCCCGTGGAATGGAAGGTGGATTGTTGGCAGTTGGCATGAAAGATAGTAGATTCCAAGGAGTATTGTTCAGACTAAAAGGCACACAATCTATTCGACAAATATCCTGAAATACAGCTGCTATACTGATTGTCTGTGAATTGTTTGACAAAATGATCTAAAGAACTTTCTTATTGCAAACTCCGTAAATCAATTTACCATATTTTTTCAATAATGCTTCTTTTTCTATATTTGAGGTCCAGAATTTAAAATGCTCCATACGAAAGTTGCTACCTTGCTCCAAAATTAAAAGGATCTTCATCCTGATGATGGATGAGATAGTGCGATCAAAGAGACTGATGCAATAAGAATATTTTTACAGGGTGTTTCCAGAAGCTAATAAGTTATGGGCAGTGAAAGCCTTAAAACACAATTTGTGTGTATTGTTTATTTCAAAACAGGTTAGCAACTCTTATTCTCCAAATACTTATTTCAATAATAACTTGCAATATTTTCTCAGTAAGAAGAATAGTTGGCATAATTGAGCCATATATATGATAAAATTCTATTATTGAATTCATATACCTAACTTCTAAGCAATCAAGCTCATGAAAGAATCATGTCACATTTTCCTCCATGTTTCTAATCTTGAAGCATTGCTAGCAGACGATGTCAGAATTGCATGTGGTTGTCATCGTTGTACCCAGGCTTGGAGGAGTAAAGCCTCACATGTACAGGATGCTGATTTTCTGTCTTTTTCAAAAAATCTTTCATGGATAGGCTGTAAATTAACTTTTAAGTTTTCTTAATATGATCGATTTGTTGTTTAAGTGGTTTAGGATGTCTGATTGACTTAAACCATATGATTTGTCTGAGCATTCAAGAGTAAACTCATGTTATAGTCAAAAGTTACGTTTTTTTGTCTCTTGACAGGTGATGACTCTGTGAATAGTAACATTTCTGCTTCTTGGGGCATGGACTGCTCTACAGTATTGAGAGTCCGAACAATACACATTAGCTCTGCTATTTTGGCAGCAAAGAGTCCTTTCTTTTTTAAAGTAAGATATGTATATGCTATTTAGTTTCATGCAATTTTGAAACTGTATTTTCCTGGATTTTTCTCTAATGCACTATTTACATAGCTTTTCTCCAATGGCATGAGGGAGTCGAAGCAACAAGATGTCACTCTTCGTATAACTTCATCAGGTGTCTTCTCATGTTCTTGAAACCACCACTTTTATTTATTGCTATTGTGACTCGGTCTGTATTGTCCTTTGGAGTCTTAATAGCATGCTTTCTTCGTCTGTTGTGGCAGAAGAAAATGCTCTGATGGACCTTCTGAACTTTATATACAGTGGAGCCGTAACAACAAATAATGCTCCTGGATTACTCGATGTTCTAATGGCTGCAGATAAGTTTGAGGTGGCTTCCTGTATGCGTCATTGTAGCAAGTTGTTAAGGAATTTACCTATGACACCAGAATCTGCACTGTTATATTTAGAACTCCCATCAAGCGTGCTTATGGCAGATGCAGTTCAACCACTGACTGATGCAGCTAAGCAATATCTTGCAAAGAGGTTTAAAGATCTTGCAAAGTAAGTTTTGAGAAGCATATAATCACTCCTGAATTTAAGGATAGTTTGATACAGCAGTTGATTTCTCTGGCAAACATGTTGATTTCCTAAGCATTTTTCTTCAAACTCTGTTACCAGGGTATTTATTTTTCTGATCTTTGAGAAATGTTGTCCCCATGAAATAATGTCCTTGACACATCTTTCAGTTATATTTGATACATATTGTTACGAGCTTATGAATATGCCATATCAATCATCTCTGCTAGATAACTAGTAGCAACTTACCTTTGTGCTGCTATGCAATGCAGGTTCCAGGAGGAAGTTCTGAGTCTTCCTTTGGCAGGAATTGAGGCAATATTGTCGAGTGATGAATTGCAAGTGGCTTCAGAAGATGCTGTTTATGATTTTGTACTAAAGTGGGCAAGAACACATTATACCAAAATTGAAGATAGAAGAGAAGTTTTGGGAAGTCGACTTGGCCGTTTGATTCGTTTTCCTAACATGACAAGCCGAAAGCTTAAGAAAGTTCTTACTTGTAATGACTTCGATCACGAACTTGCTTCAAAGGTTGTCTTGGATGCACTTTTCTTTAAAGCAGAAACACCGCACAAACAAAGATCTTTAGCATTAGAAGAAATTTCTTTCAAGAGATTTAGTGAAAGAGCCTATAAGTATAGACCGGTGAAAGTGGTTGAATTTGACAAACCGCATCAGCAATGCATAGTTTTTCTGGATCTTAAGAGGGGGGAGTGCGAGGCTCTATTTCCTTCAGGACGTGTCTACTCCCAAGCCTTTCATCTTGGCGGTCAAGGGTTCTTTTTGTCTGCTCATTGTAATATGGATCAACAGAGTGCATTTCACTGTTTTGGACTGTTTCTTGGTATGCAAGAAAAGGGATCTGTAAGCTTTGCAGTAGAATATGAATTTTCTGCACGAGCAAAGCCATCATGGGATTTTATTATTAAATACAAAGGCAATTATACATTCACAGGTGGAAAGGCAGTTGGGTATCGCAATCTTTTTGGCATACCCTGGTCAAACTTTATGGCCCAAGATAGTCCATACTTCATAGAAGATGTTCTCCACCTGCGTGCAGAACTTACAATCAAGCCACAGTGATACACAATGTTATTTTTTCTTGCTCAAAATCCATTGCTATGTAGATGTGAAGTAGATCACAGCAACTGAAATTCATGAGATCAAGTACATCTCTCTCTCCTCCTATATAGGAACAGATGGTGATCTTGAAAATGAATATACAATAATAACAAAGTTTTGTTATGTTTGCCACAATCAGTCATTTTGCAAACAATTATAGATTTTCATGTCACATTTATGGGTTGATGTTGTAAGTGTCGGTCAACATGCATATATACCCCTTGGTCAGCAGTGTTCAAAGGTGGAAGTGTGAAGCTATTTTTGAGGGAATACTGGTAAAGATTGTTATATAATTTAATCAGGTAGACCGTTTCAAAACATCTAGATTTGTAATGTAAGCATCCTTCTAATTTAAGTGGCCATGTATAGATTCTGGGATGCTTTACAGGTTTCTTGAGAGGGGTTGCCTTGTGCAAATAACTTCCAAAACTATGCTTTGATTGGGTTTTTTTGTATGACAATAATTTTATTGGATATTCTCTTTTTGATGAAAAGATGATTGTATTGGCTTTGAAAAAATGCAGTGCACTGTTGTGAATGAAATTATGGTTTTATTGAAGAGGTACAAGGGTGTTTTGTTTATTGAACTTTTTTTCTCTCGTCTTGAACTTGAATTTGTGTAATTTTTTTGATTGAAAAGCACTTTTACTAACCATAATATTTAAAGCATCCCTGATTATACAAAAACGGGTGGAATGGAATCAAACCCCAGAATTTGTGTAATTTTTGTTATGGGCTAAAAGCTACTTTTGGTGGTTTTTGGGTTTTCTGTTTTAATGTGTACTGTTTTTATATTGAAAAATGAATAGAAATATACAATATCAGAGTACAAAACAGCCCATTAAGATGTTTTTGTGTACTTAAACTAGCCTTTTCAAATTTAGCCACCTGTTTCTTGCACAACTAACTTAGTTGTGATGTTTTACTGGTCAAAACAAAATAAACCACCAAATGAGATTTTGAATAGCTTCAATATTTTGATTGGGACACATGTTAGCAATTTGTGTCCCTGCTCTTGCAAAGCTTGTTGTCTTATACAAGAACAATTGATTAAATGTTGTAAAACCTTATGATTATTGCTTGGTGTATTTTGGAACTCTCATTTTGACAGTGGTTTTGCCTTAATCCGATACCACCTAAAACTCCTATGTTGCCGGCCAACCAGTGAGCCTTGCATCTATTTGACATATTAAGGATTAAAAAGGAAATCTCTTAGTATATATTATGGTAGGAATTACGGCCAAATAAATTTGGTAACATAGCATGGATGAAGGCTAAATAAATTTGATAAACATGTTAGAGAAGAAGGCCATTTGACTATTTGGATTTCTAGCATGAATCTTTTGCTTAACTTTATTGCAGTAATATTTGGAGAGCAACCGATTACCAATCTAATTAAGGGATCATCGTTGAATGTATCCCAGGCTGAGTGTTAACCAAGATTTTGTTCTGGAGTGGACTCCTAGAACACAAATTTTAAGTTCTTAGCTGGTCACTTCCAAAGGTGTTCTTCACGAATAGCTATAATTAGTCTTATTAACTAAAGTGGTTCTTCACGATTATAGATATATTTTGTTTTACAGATTAATAAAATATCGAATTGGTGAAATATTCTAGATTGGTTTAATATGCTATTTCAATTCTTAGCTAGTTACTTTTGAAGGTGTACATGAGTAGGTGCAAATAGTGTTATGGTTGCTTCTAGTAAAGTGGTTCTTCACAGTTAGGTATATATTTCATTTTATAGATAAATAATTATTGAATTGATGAAATAATTCAGATCGTTTGCTCTAATGTACTGAATAGAGGTAATGGATATTTGACCAATAAATTGCACACTTTAACATCATATTTTTATCCCATAACATACTGATACCATGCGTACATCCATATGACATTTTGTCAATAGTTACATTGCTGTTGGATTACAATGTTTTGAATTTATTCTTAAAAATCATTGATCAGTTGGGATTACTTGCAAACAAAATCTGCATATCAATTAGTAAAGCACAACCGTCATGTACAACATGTCGTGGGTTCAAATCATGATGTTATGATGCTGACTTTGGTTATCACTACAAATGAAAGGATCACAAATTCCTCGTTCTTATAAAAAGTTGCATTGATTTGGTTTTGGCTCAATACATGCTTATGTAACATGCCCCTCCTTTCTGCACCTGTAATTGGTTATGAGTCTCCTTTCTTGGCTACTTTGATATCCATTTCTTGGGTTGTTTTGGTAACTCCTTGCTTGATTGTTTTGATAACCTCCACAATGATTCCCTTGGTATCCACGAATAACTTTGGTAACCATGTCCCTCTTGGTAATTTCCTTGGGATCCACTATAATACCTTGCACAGAATTTACCTATGTTATAAACTTTTCCTCCATAACCCCCATGGTATTCACCACCATTGTATCTTTGATAACTCCTTTTTGATAATTTCTTGATGTATTCTTGTTGGAGTGAGCATGTTTCACTCACTTATAGGTTGAGCTTGTTAGGAATTGAGGTGAATCATTGTCTTATCAAAATTTGTGCAAATCGAATTCTTCAATCACCAATTTTTAACTTCACTTTAACTATGATAAACATGCATATTCAGCCACGAGAGAGAGGAAGATAAATAAACACATAAGAAGACAAGATTGGATGTGGGAAACCCATCTCGGACAAAAATCCATTGAAACCAGAGAACTAGCTTGGACAATTGTCTTATAAAATTACAATGTTTTCATGTGGAGTTACAACTCCAAAATTTAATCGAGTTGTTATTCAGTCTTTGACAAGCTTCACATTTTTTGGAAGCTTCAACTCTCAAATTTAATCAACAACATTTTAATCTTTTGTAAGCTTCTACTTAAAAGGAAGCTTCAACCCCCTAGATGCTACGCTGTAACTTAGACTTTTTACAGAGTTTTGGTCACACTTATTCTGTTGTCTTACACAATTGATAATAACCTCTAAATTAGCTCACTTCTCCTCTTCTCTATTAATCTGTTCTCTATGCAACAACTTTCTTTACATTCAAGTACGTTCAATAACAACTCTGCTCTTGACAACAACACACCTCACTCTCTGTAACAACAACTATTCGCACTCATCAACTCTGCTAACAACAATCACTCTTTACATGTCTTTGAAGAATCGAGCTTAAATGGACAGACAAAAATGGCTTTTGATGTTTCAAGTTTAGTGGCTCTTCACATGACCATTGTTCCTTTTGATAGGAGAACTCAAAGAACTTGGAGTTTGTAGGTTGCCAAATGACACTTTTTTAGCTACTTGACTCGACTGACTTTTGAGCTTTTCCATGAGCTCTTTCACTTCGAATTTTGTCCTGATTGTTCCATGACTTCTGATATTCTTCACAGACTTGCCCGACTGAGACAAAATTCTGCCACAAATTTCTCCTTTATTTCAAAGTGAATCAACTTACTTTCTTGTGCAACACATCCACAACCCTTAGAGTTAAGTTTAAAATTTCAAGCAATTTCATTGGTGCAATCTTGAGATTTGATGAATTTTCCGTTCTGCATATGAGTGCGTGACAGGACTTCAATAATATCTCTGCGATTTTCCACGTGTGAAAGCAAACTTGCACAAATCACCACTATGTCCGCGTGTCACCATTCTGGTAAATAAAAAGTTATGGACTTAGGCGAACTCCAACCCCGCGGAATAAATTGTATTTAATAGAATTTCAACGCCACTAGTTCTCCTTGATGTCAAATGGGCCCATCTTCATAACCAATCAAAATTTGACACTTGTTTTAATCTTCTTGTCAGATCTGTACCATTTGCGAAGTTCTAGCCAATAAGAACGTTCCACATACTTCGCACATGTCAACTTGTTCTTAACCTCCACTGTCTTCTGCGAACCGTGGGCCAATGAGAAGACTCCACACTTACTTCGCAATCAGATAATTCCAAGTACCTTTGTGATGTCGGACTTGTCGGATTGCGAACCTTGAACCAATCGGATAGTTCCAAGTACTTTTGTGGTGTCGGACTTGTCGGATTACAAATCTTGAACCAATCAGATAGCTCCAAGTACCTTTGTGGCATCGACTTGTTAGATTTGTCACTCTATGTTAGAGCTCGAACTTCGCATTTCACATTTCTTTGGGCGGACTGAATTTATTTCAATACGATCCGATTCCGGAGGTCTAAGTCCTGCTCGGACCCCAAGTGCCTTTATCTTACAAATCTTGACATGTAGTGTCTTCTTTCGCCATTGAGATTTCGCCACATGCCTGTTGACTTTTCAACCTTGGCTTGGACCCAAAAAAAGCTATAACATTTTATTAATTTCGTGAACCTCACGTCCGTCGGCGCATCTACTTAGGAACATGTCGTAAAGCCGAAATGTGTTCATTTTGTCTTTGATTTTCACTGCGTCTCTCATTCATCTTCAACCGTGTGTCCTGTCCTCTGTCCATCTTCGTAGCATGTCCCTAGTTTCGACAGGTCTCCGCTTGTTGTTGTTTGATCAACTTGTAAAACTTTGAATGGCCATAACTTTATTTAGAGAGCTCCAAATTACTCAAATCGAGTTCTCAAAGATCAATACCTTCACCATCGCCAAAAGCTCTTGTATGAACATAATAAGCTTTTCAAACCTTAAGTATATGTTAATCTCATTTCTTCGAGCCTATAGCATTCTCGAGCACACTGGAACCATCCCAAAGCTCATAGACCACGCACATCATTATCGGACATCTATCTCGAACGACATTTCACTCCTTCTTTTTCCATTGACATCAATGACAACACCAATCAATGCAACAAGGTTCAACAATCTCCCCTTTGTCATTGATGGCAAAAAACTTAGAAACTTTGATGGCAAACCAATACACCAACATCTTCGGATGTGTGCCGATGAATTTCAATGAATTCTTGTTTCGCAATAGCACTATCTCCCCCTTTGAAATCTATGACAAAGGTGCACACATAGAACAACATGAGTAGTATGAAAGAAAAACATGATAAATCATGTTCTCACCTCAAGACTCTCCCCCTAGAAAGATGCCGCTCTTTTGCTTGATAAAACATAGTTAGGCTGCAAGCTTTTATTCAAAGAAACATCTGCAAAATCCCCTTTGAAATTCAACCCTTTCACTTTCTACAAAATCATTTTATGATATTTTGACTTGTGCCTTGGGTTAGAGAATTAACTCCCTATCTAGACTCAACTTGAGCCTTCTTGGAGAAACTTTGGCACTTGATCTGCTCCCCTCTCATTATGAGATCTTTAGTGATTGCTAGGGGCTGATCTTACCCCAAATTTATGCCTTAACTGTTCAAAACTTGCTCTAGGAAAAGTTTTGTCATTATATCAACCACTTCTTCTTTTGTAGACACATGTTCAAGCTTAATTATTTTTTCATTGACTTGTTCTCTCGAAAATGATATTTGATGGGTATATGTTTTGTTTTTGAATGCAACATTGGATTCTTTGAGACACTTATAACACTTGTGCTATCACAATATAGAGGAATAAGACCTTCACTTTCCACTTTGTAGTCTTCAAGAGTTTGCTTCATCCACATCACTTGTGTACAACAAATGGCTGTTGCAACATACTCAACCTCACAAGTAGAAAGAGCTACAAGAGACTTCTTTTTACTCAACCATGAAACAAGGCACTTACCTACAAAAAATGCTCCACCAGTTGTGATTTTTCTATCATCTATGCTTTGCCTGCCAAATCTACATCTGTGAAGGCTTTAATATGAAATTCATTGCATTTTGGATACCAAAGACCATGATCCAATGTCCCCATGAGATACCTAAATATTCTTTTGACTGCTTGGAGATGAAATTCCCTTGGGTCTTCTTGAAATCTTCCAACCAAACCCACTACCTGCATAATATCGATTCTAGATGCTAGTGAATACAAAACGCCATTTTCTATCATAGATTTGTACAGAGTATGATTTACTTTCGGTGAGCTATCTTCCTTGCTGAGTTTATACCCTACACTCATGGGTGTACTTACTAGATTATAATATTTTATCTAGAATCTTTTGAGCATTTCTTTGATGTACTTTATTTGTGAGATAAAGATTCCTTCTTTGTTCTGAAGAATTTGTAGCCTTAAGAAGAATGGGAGTTCACCTAACATTGACATTTAAAACTCCTTTTTCATTACCTCTGAGAAACCATGTGACATGCTCTCATTATTGCTCCCAAAATGATGTCATCAACATAGACAACAACAATCAACATGTGTTCTTCTTCTTCTTTTATGTACAAGTTTCTATCAACTACACCTTTTATGAATCCTTGTTCAATCAAATACTTGTATAACTTGCTATACCGTGCTCTGGTGTTTTTGAGTCCATAAAGTGCCTTCTTCATCCTGCACACATAATCCATGTCCTCAGTAAGTGAAAAACCATCTGGTTGTTCAATGTAAACTTCCTCATTCAAGTGCCCATTTAGGAATGTTGATTTCACATCCATTTGATATAATTTGAAGCCTTTATGTGCTGCATATGCTAAGAAAATCCTAATGGATTCCATCCTAGCCACATGAGAAAATGTTTCATCAAAATCTACTCCTTCCACTGTGCATATCCTTTACAAACCAGCCTTGCCTTATTTCTAGTCACTTCACATTTTTCATTCAATTTGTTTCTGAATACCCACTTGGTTCCAATAATGTTCTTGTCCTTTGGCGGGTACCAACTCCCATGTTTTATTCTTTTCAATTTGGTCCAAGTCTTCATTCATTACCTTTACCCAATTCTGATCGTTACTAACCTCAATGATATTCTTTGGTTCTATTTTGGATAAAAGAGCAATTTTTTCTTGATTTTGAGCAATTTTCAATGTCCTTCTTGTTTAGATTCCTACTTCATTGTTACCTATGTTTTGGCTTGAAGGATGATCTCTTGTAACTTTGCCTCGAAGGTGCCTTAGTATCAAACTTATCTTCTTCTTCATGTTCAACTTCTAAAATTTCTTCATCATCCTGATTTGTAGCAACTTGTGGAGTTTCTTTGGGCTGAGTTATTACTTTATTTGGACAAGATTCATCAAATGTAACATTAGTACTCTCTACTATCTTATGTTGGCTCTTATTGTAGCATCTATATGCTGAACTAACAACTGAGTAGCCTAAAAGATACCTTCATCACACCTTGAATCAAATTTACCCAGATTTTCATCATCTCTCTTGATGTAGCACTTGCTTCCAAAAACTCTAAGATGCTTCATGCTTGTAGGTCTGCCTCTCCAAAGCTCATATGGTGTCTTCTTGTGATTAGTTTTTATTTGAACTCTATTTAAAATGTATCTTTGCTTTGTACTCACCGCTTCTCTCCAGTATCCATCGACAACTTCGATTCATTAAGCATGGTTCTAACCAGTTCCTATACAATTCTATTCTTTTTTCTATTACCCCATTTTGTTGAGGTGTCCTTGCAGTGAGAACTGTCTCCTTATTCCATGAACCTCACAAAATTCATCAAATTCGATTGACCAAAACCCTCCTCCTCGGGTTAACCTTAACCTATTTGTCGTTACATTATTTTCATTTTCCACTAGTGATTTGAATGCTTTAAATCTTTCTAGTGCCTCTAGATTTTCTTTGAGAAATGAAACCCATGTCATCCTTATGAAATCATCAAACAACTACATGAAATAACTATCTCCTGTATGCTTTCGGTTACTGTTGGTCCTACGAGATCAATATGTGTCAACTCTAGAGGCTGTGTAATAGAGTATTCTTTTGTTTTGAAGCTTCTCTTAGTCTGTTTTCCATGAAGTCAAGCTTTACAAAGCTTATCAATTCATTTTTTGATATTAGGCATGTTCTTAACACATCCCATGGAGCTAATTCTGAAAATGTTATCAAAATTTAGGTGTCCTAGTCTTCTGTGCCAAATCTAGCTCTCATCCACTTGTGAAACATTTTTCTTTGTTTACTTCCTTTCGAACATACATGTTATTTTTGGTCCTCTTTGCCTTTCCAATTACCTTACATGATTTCTCTTTCTTTATGCCACATCCTTTTTCATGAAACAAAATTGTATATCCCTATTTGCATATTTGACTGATACTCAAAAGATTGTGCTTTAACTCTTCAACATACAATACATTTTCAGTTATGGTTTTGCCATTGTCAAGACTTAGCTTACTTTTTCCTACAATATTAGTTGATGTATTGTCTCCAAATCTCACTGTACTAGAAGCATTTTCCTCTAAAGATATAAACTTGATTTTGTTACTTGTCATGTGGCTAGAACACCCATTGTCAATATACCACTCCATGTCTTCACTCTGAGAATGAAAGGCAATTTGGGCTATCAATCCTTGTTCTTTTGCATTTGTAGGATCTGATTTGACCTTATAAATATTCTTATTCTGCTTTGAAGGTCTTTGATGACAAAATTTGGATGTGTCCATACTTTTGGCAGTTGTAACAAATCATCTCATCCTTGCTTCTTAAATGATAAAAGTTAAGATGTCTACCATGACCTTTAATATTCATTCTACATTTTGAGGCTTTGTGACCAAATTCATTACATGTAAAACAATATCCATAAAAAGAATGAGCATACCTCATAGCATAACGTTGTCTTCTTGGATGAATCTCTTTATGAAATCAACTCTCTTGGCTTTACAGGGTTCTTGAGTGGTTTTGGTCATATTCTTGCTTGCTGATTTGTCATCCTAATTCTTATCCTCAAATCCTAAACCAGATGGATCACTTTCATCTCTTTGCTTTCCTAGAAGATCAACAAGATCATTTGTGCCCTTTTCATATTTGCGATAGATTTTTAATTTTGTAGATGTCCGATCCAATTGAGTTTGCGGTAGTTCCATTTAAGAATTGAGATTTAGGTGTTCTTATTCCTTGATTTTGATGGCTTCTTTAATCTTCTTGATA
Source organism: Taxus wallichiana var. yunnanensis (assembly GCA_018340775.1). Classification (NCBI taxonomy): domain Eukaryota; kingdom Viridiplantae; phylum Streptophyta; class Pinopsida; order Cupressales; family Taxaceae; genus Taxus; species Taxus wallichiana. The sequence continues at coordinate 575,747,893 of CM031243.1, read as the reverse complement.
TGTGCTTCAAATCCCTTGAAAAATTCTCCATGTTCTTGAGCTTTTGTGTTCAGTTTCTCCTCAAGAATGCTGATTTTTCCTTCATATTCTTTCTCCATCTGTTTGATTTTGATTCCTCTTCCTTTGATGTTTCAGCTCTTCTAGAGCGCTTATTAGTTCAACTTCAAGATTAACCTATGCTTCTTTTTTATTTGAACTTTCATATTCATCTGAATTTTTCCTTTTGAGTTGTTTGGAGTAGATACTTCTCAACCATGAAAAATGTTTCAACTTGAGTCTTTTCATCTTCAATCTCAGGTATTATTGGAATCACATGGTAGAAGAGCTTGAGCCTTCTTGAGTGTAGAAATTCTTTTTGTTTTGAAATATTTCTTTTTACCCCCTCGCTTCTTGAATTTCTTCTTTTTACTTTGAGAAGATTCTTCATCATCTTGATCTTCCTTGTGTTTGTTGGGACATTTTGTAGCAAAATGACCAACTTGGTCACAATTGAAACATTTAAATGACAACTTGCCCTTGTAATTGCTTGATCCTCTTTTTAGCTTTATCACAAACATGGATTCCACCTTTTCATCATCTATCTCTATGTTAGAATCAAATTTATTCTTCATGACCTGTGATTCCTTATCAGCCTTGAAGACTTCCTCTTTCGTGATTGCCTTTGAGTCACTTATTCTCATCTCATATGCAATTAAAATTCCATGGAGATCATCCATTGTCAAGGTGGTTAAATCCTTGGCTTCCTCTCTTTATTGACACTTTGGAATCAAATTTTGAAGTTAGTGATCTCAACACTTTTTGAACAACCACACTCTCTTCTATTTTCTCTCCTAAGCCTCGATTTGATTTATAACTTCATCCATTCTTTGTAAGTATGATGCAACATTTTCACCTTCCTTCATTTTCATGCTTTCAAATTGAGCACGATAAGTTTGTAACTTGGCCAATTTTACACTTTGTTTTCTCCTTCATATATAGTCTTCAACTTGTCCCACATTTCCTTAGCTATAGTGCAATGCATGAATTTAATGAACTTAGCCTCAACCATTCCACAGAGAATTGCATTCATGGATTTAGAATTACTTTCAAATTCTCTCTTTCTGTTGCATCTGTAGGAGGTGTAGCTGGAATAATGTAACCACTATCAAATGATTTCCATATGTCAAACCCAAGTGACATTATGTAAGTTTTCATTCTGACACTGAAGACATAATTTGACCCATTGAACATGGGAGCTTTGGAGGTAAAAAAATCACTTGTTGGTGATTGTTTGTCATGACCGTGAATTGTAGGGATCTCCCTTGAGTTTAAAAAATCTTTACACTAGGGCCTCACTCGATACCAATTATTAGGAATCTAGGCACTTTGAGAGGGGGTAAATCAATGTTTTATCAAAATTTGTGCAAATTAGAATTAAATCGATCACCAATTTTTAAATTTACTTTAATTGTGATAAGCATGCATATTGACCATGAGAGATAGAGAGAAAATAAACACATGAGAAGACAAGATTTAATGTGGGAAACCCATCTCGAGATAAAAACTCACTTTGAAACCAGAGAACTAGCTTAGAAATTGTCCTATAAAGTTCTGATTTCATGGCTAAGCTTTAACTCAACACGGAGCTCTGACTCCAAAATTTAACCGAGTTCTCTTTACTCGGTCTTTGACAAGATAAGCTTCAACTTGTTTGGAAGCTTCAACTCCCAAATTTAATTAACAACAACTGATCTTTTATAAGCTTATACTTACAAGGAGGCTCTAACCCCCTAGATGCTAAGATGCAACTTAGACTTTTTATAGAGTTTTGGTCACACTTATTCTACTTTTGTCTTACAAAACTGATAATGACCTCTAAATTATCTCACTTCTCCTCTTCTCTGTTAATTTTCTCTCTCTACAACAACTTTCCTTACATCCAAGTATGTTTAATAAAAACTCTGCTCTTGACAACAAAACATCTCACTCTCTGCAACAACAACTATTTTGCACTCATCAACAACTATGCTCACAACAATCACTCTTTACATGCTCAAGAATTGAGCTTAAATGGACAAGCAAAAATGACTTTTGATGTTTCAAGTTTAGTGGATCTTCACATGACCATTCTTCCTTCTGACAGGAGACCTTAAAGAGATTGTAGTTTGTAGGTTGACAAATGAAACTTCTTCAACTACTCGACTCAACAGACTTTTGAGCTTCTCCATGAGCTCCTTCACTTTAAATTCTATCACTGATTGTTCCATGAATTTTGATCTTCTTCACAAAATTTTCTGACCGAGACAGAATTCTTCCACAAATTTCTCCTTTAGTTTGAAGTGAATTAATCTATTTTCTTGTGCAACACATTCATGACCCTTAGTCAAAGTTAAGTTCAAAATTTCAGGCAATTTCATTGGTGCAATCTTGAGATTCGATGAATTTTCCATTCCACATATGAGCATGACAAACTTCAATAGTATCTTTGCCCTTTTCCATGTGTCAAAGAAAACTTGCACAATCACCACTATGTCCACGTGTCGCCATTCCGGTAAATCAAAAAGTTATGGACTTAGGTGGACTCCAACCCCACGAATAAAACTGTATTTAATAGAATTTCAGCTCCACTAGTTCTCCTTGTCAAACGGGCCCATCTTCATAACCAATCAAAATTTGACACTTGTTTTAATATTCTTGTTATATGTGTACCATTTGTAAAGTTCTAGCCAATAAGAATGTTCCACACACTTCACACTTGTCAACCTGTTCTTATCCTCCACTGTCTTCTCGTGAACTGTGGGCCAATGAGAAGGCTCCACACTTACTTCGCAATCCATTTTAATTTGCAATAAATTTGTTAAAATGTGAAGCCTAAGCCAATCATACTTCTCCACATACCCTTATGGTGTCAAAATTTCTAGTTTGCAATGCTTGAACCAATAAGACAACTCCATGTAACTCTACAAAGTGTCGGTCTTGTTAGAATGCAAATTTCAAACCAATAGGAAGGCTCCACACCTTCACAATTGTCAGGATTTTCTTAACCTCCATTGGCATTTAGGGACACTTTCTCCAATATGAAATCCCCACATTCCTTCACACAGTCAGGATCTTGATAATGTATATTTGACCATTGCGACACATAGACTAATAGATAAGCTCCAAGTACCTTTGTGATATAAGACTTGTCAGACTGCGAACCTTGAACCAATCAAATAGCTCCAAGTATCTTTGTGGTGTCGAACTTGTCAGATTGTAAACCTTGAACCAATCAAATAGCTCCAAGTACCTAAATGGTGTCAAACTTGTCGAGATCACGAAACTTGAACCAATTAGATAGCTCCAAGTACCTTTGTGGTGTCGGACTTGTTAGATTGTGAACCTTGAACCAATTGGATAGCTCCAAGTACCTTTGTGGTGTTGGACTTGTCAGAGTTTGCAGGCTCTATGTCGAGCTTGAAAAAGCGAGCCAATTAAAAGGTTCCACGAGTCTTCGCATTTTGGATTTGTTAGGCAGACCCAAAATTTATTTCAATATGACTGATTCAAGAGGTCTAAGTCTGCATTGGGAGCCCAAGTGCCTTTATCTTACCTAGAATACTGACATGTAGTGTCTTCCTCGTCTTTGAGATTTCGCCACTGTCCCGTTGACTTTTCAACCTTGGCCTAGATCCGAAAAGATATAACATTGTATTAATTCATGAACCTCACGACCGTGAGTGCATATACTTAAGATCATGTCATAAATCGACATGTGTTCATTTGTTGTCTTTGATTTTTGCCACGTATCTTATCCATCTTCGGTCCCGTATCCTATCCATCTTCATGCGTGTCCCTGGTTTCGACCTAGTTTGCTTGTCATTTGATACAACTGTTAAAGTTTGAACAACCATAAATTTATTCATAGATCCCCAAATTACTCAAAGTTGGACTTGTTTGAAATGTCTCTTCGAGTTCTCGTAGACCAATACCTTCATCATTGCCAAAATATCTTGTACGAACATAAATAAGCTTTTTAACCCTTGATATATGCTAATCTCATTTCTTGAGCCTATATCATTCTCGAGCCCGATCTGGAACCATCTTGAAAGCTCATAGACCACTTTGCACATCATTATCAAACACCCATCTGCATGACATTTCACTCCTCCTTTTTCCATTAACATCAATAACAACACCAATCAATGCAACATGGTTTTAAAAACCTAGATATAGGGAGTTTGTTATTACGTTGGGAAAGTTGTTGACCATATTATTTGGTCACTACCTATTCACGTATCATATTTGATATGCATGTAAATAGGAAACAACTTTCCTTCCTATTTGCTTGGTTGTTCAACTCCATTCTTGGAGTTGAACAAATCTTGGAGCCTATTTAGGCACCACTCCCTATTTGTATTAATATGTGGAACACACAGATGACCATGAATATTATTGTGAGAATTATGTACAAATTAATTACTTTTGTGTGCATGATGTATATTGCATTTTAGAATCTATAGTGATGGTTTGTGGTGTTGATCCTACATGGAGGAGAGCATTTAGCTCTTCGATATGGTATCAAATTTGTCTCCAACAACCTTTACTCAAACTTTTATTTTGCAAAGTTTGGTTTTTTTGTTGGAGTCTCTTTCTAGCTTTACCCGAGCTCTATTCAAGATACTTCTTGGTCACGCTTTCTACTTGGCATCACTTATTGTTGGATCCATAAATTTGTATTTTTATTCATTAAATCCTATATTAGGACTAAGAATTATTTATTCATAATATATTATTCTTTGGAAGGACACACAAAACTTTGAGAAAGATTGTGCACGAGGAAAAGTAGAGAAGATGTGCGCGCAAAGAGAAGTAAGTGCGTGGGAAAATAAGATGAGGGACAAGTGCCGACGATGAAATCAAGACGCACATGGAATTTGAGTAAGGAAAAGGCACCGCGAACAAAGGATAGAAGAACATGCAATAAGGATAATTTCGGATAAAGGCATGTGGGATAAAGAAGGCCAAATATGAATATGGCCAAGATTAGACCAAGTTGTTGCATATTAGAACACTTGCATGGAATCGGTGGAAGAATGGATAAAATTGGAACTTGAATAAGGATAGGCAACAAAATTCTAGAAGTATCACCATGCAAAAAAAAAGGGTATTACGGCGAGTGGCTATATTTAACCGACACCCGGATGTACTAGTTATACGATAGTTGTAACTTGAGGGCTATTAATAGCTCTTGGAAGACTAGTGAAAAAAAAGTCGACTAGTATAAATACCCCATGAAGGAGCCATTGTAAAGAGAGTGGGAATAATCAAGTTTTGTTTCATGTGTAGAGAAGAGAGCTTATTGTTTAAGCTAGTATGAGTAAGCAAGTCGCTTGAGTACTATGTTTGTAATTGTGCAATTTATGATTAATATATGAGCAAGTGTGTTTTGGAGCGAAATAATGTTCGTCCATTATATGTGTCGAGTTACTTATGATTTCAAGTCTTGTTTGTTCAAACAACTAACCCCACTTCACCATGCTAACCTTGAGGAGAGTGAAACCTTCCGAACTTGGGTGAGCTTGGCCTAGTTTACACTACGATGTGATAGGCCAATGTGAAGGGTAAGGGAAACTTTGTACGTGTGGATTTCCGCAACACACACATGAGCATGGAATTAAAGGCATAACTAGATGCACAACAATTTAGTTTCGTTGTCGGGACCTCATAAACATCCAAGGATGAAGTGTAAGACAATCCTCCAATTAATGCTTGAGAATATCAAGGCTTGGCTACCCACTGTTGAATATGCCTTCACACAACATCCGAGCCACAAATATTGCTCGCCAAGGATGTGGGTGGAAGTGAACCTTTATGATGCATTATATGAGACATTTTTCTACGAAATCCCAGTACATTTGCATGTATGGTTAGTAGCCTATTGCCTAGGGAAAAGTCAGAATTTGGATCTAAAGCATCCTTATTTTATTGAGCTTATAAGGAAACTTGCAAAACATGATGCAACTTGGACATGCGCAGGACTATTGGTGAAAGGTACACTTGTTCGGTTTGATGTTCTCTTATGCAGATGAAGCACAATTCAATTTCTTCAAGAGAGAGATGTGGATCATACTTAAAGAAACTTCCCTTGGTAATTATGAAGTTGATGGTTGATATGGAAATTGAGAATTTCCCAATGGAAGGCTAAATGCTCCATAAACACGGGCGGTGTGAGAAATAGGAAGGACAGGAGAGATATTGAGACTCAACCATGGATTCCTTTGATGAATACACCTTGAGGAGGATGTAATTTAAAGAACAAAGGCCCAAGGCATTAGAGAAAAAGGAGCTGCTATGTCTAAGAGATTCAACTCTAGGAACTGCATGGGATGACCAACAACATTGGTTAAGGCAGGGAGAAGGAAGTAAGGACAAAGAGCTCTAGGAAGGTAATAACATGCCAAGAGATGACAAGAGATCCGAGGATGAAGAAGGATAATATAATGTTGATGATATCTTTATCCAACTTATCACTCCTTCTCATGAAACTGGGCCAAACAATATAGAAGAAAAAGTACTAATTGAAAGCAATAGTGATGAGGAAGTCAAATAATCTAAGTAGAAAGAGACTTTGAGTAGCAACTTATCGTATGTATTACAATCACTACAACCAACACCAAAGAAAATACGGTTTAATCGAATCTTTCGAAAGTGTTGAGATTTGGCATGATGATTGCCCATTTAACAATGACGACACCAACGGTCGTGAAAGGAAACACACATTAATGCACAATAGGTCATTGAGAATAATCCGTCAACTACTAGTAGAAGTGGGAGTGGAAATTTCATCCCAACAACCAATGCTCCAGTCTAAGGCATATTTGTAAACACCACACAATAGGTGGCAACACCTAATATCTTTTACGAGATGTCCTTGCACTTACCGGAATACCATGGTGTTGAAAATGTAACTAAACATGTTCAAAAGTGTGAATTAATATGGTGTGCAAAGGGGATAATTTTTTCCGAAAGGAAAGCTAGTAAGTTCGCAACAACCTTGCTTGATCACGCCCATACATGGTATAGAAAACATGATCCATTGCAAGTTGCGGTGGATTATGATCAGCTAAGGCAAACATTCTTAAAAGAGTTTGATATCCTAGAGTTTGAGCAATAAAGTATTTTAGCCCTCATGGAGATCAAACAAGAAATCACGAAAGCGTGAGGGATTATGATGTGTAATTCAAGACACTCATTTCCAAAATTTTGTATGAGATACATCTCACCCAACATGCACAATGGTTTGTAGGAGGACTCCTAATGCCATTTCAAAAATCTTTTGCATAAATTTTCACGAGATCCCATGAAGCTCTAGAAGTAGAATTACATGCCAAAGTAGTTTGTAGTATTAATACGGGCACTAGCTCATTTATGGAACAAAAATCAAATCCATGAAAACCCAAGTTGGGAAATCGAAGGTGAACAACGCTATAGAAACACATAGTGGAATGTGGTGTATTGATTGTGAGGTAGAAAGCCTCACCAAAAATAAATATGCAAGCAGAAATATGAAATCCATGCTTTTAGCTTGTGAACTATGTGAATTAGGTCATGATGCACATAACTACCCCTATTACATCATGCAAAGAAAGAAAAAATAGCTACTTATTGTAAAATATGTGATGTGTATACAATGACACCGCAAAATGTTGAATAATTGATCACACACACGAAGCTAGATCATCAAGGCTTTGACAAGCTATTATGGACAATGCTATTGGAGGAAACATAGGATATGGGTGAGGGAGAAATGATTGAAATCGATGTGGATGTGGGAGGAGGAATATTTCCATCACGGATGAGTTATAAATGTGGATCACTAGATCAATATCAACGTGACTTCCTAGTGTTCTTATTATGAATACAATGTTAAAAATAACATAAAGTAGAAGATTGCCCAAATCTATATGCGCTCATGAAAGAAATAATTTGAGAAAGGTGTGAGAATGATAAAAATTATGCGGAATATGTTGGAGACATTAAGTCTAAAACTATGCCAACAATGGAACCTTCGGCCAAGGTACAAATAACAACATGAGTTACCACCCACACACAAGAATTGTCTTTGAACAAAAGAAACCAACAAAGATCAATATTGGAAAACCATATCCAGATGGGAGACAACAAAATGAAATTATTCAAGGGGAAAAAGACTTGGTTCGAGAGCTTCAAGGAGAGATAGAATTCCTTAGAGAAGAAACAAGGTTTCAAAATGAGGGACTTAAAGATTTTGAGGAAGATAGGGTCAATAAAATATGTTTTAGGAGGTTTGTAGATTTTGTGAATAGAGGGGATATTTGCATCACTAAGGTAATGGTTGTCACATAAAATTACGAAGGATGGCACTAGGAAAGCAATTGGAAAACACATAAGCATATGTGAAGTCAACAAAAATGGAAGGATTTGAGAGAGAAATATTGGGTGATGATTTCATAAATAGATGAAACATTAATGAAATATTGGTAGACACGGGAGAAAGTTAATAATATCACTATAGATGCTTAGAATAAAATGGGGTGACCATCATTGCACCCATCTCCACATGTCTTATTTATGGCAAAAAGACATCCGTAGTGCCTATTGGGGTACTAAAGTATGTTATTTTTAGCATAATGGGAGTAAAGTTCCACGAAGACTTTTGAAATAATACCCCTAGTAGAAGAAGATAATTTTCCAATGCTCCTTGGAAGGCCTTGGTGTTATGTGAATAATGCAGACTTTTACGCTTCAAGAAAAGGCATGTTAGCTTTGAAAATGAAACCCACCATGTAATATTCCCAATGGATCCAAAACATAGTGCACCATATGTTGAGAATGTAGAAGAGTAGGAAGATTTAGAGCGTACCTACAAAATACAAGCTACATGGATGGAAAACTATGAACCCATGCTAGAAGGTGAAATAATGTGGGGTGATAACCAATCGGTGTCAATACAACTAGCGTGGCATGTGACAATTGGGCGCATGGTTCATATGAATTGATAGGATGATATTGTGATATGGTTAAAAGCACATCAAAATTGCAATTATCAAGCGCCTAAGTATATTGGTAGAAATATTGGGAAGATAGGTAAGGAAAACACCTAACACCCACAAAATTTCAGTGGAAGTGAAGATGTACAAGGTTTCATTAAAGAAATGGAAGTCTATATGCAACTCGAAAAAGCACAAATTAATTTTTTAATATACTTGGTGAAGGGGACTACAAAAGATGGTGGGAGACACATAGACTAGTGTTGAAAACATGCGAAGTAATACAAGAAGCTTATGTGCATCAAGTTTGAGCAAAACAATGAAGTACGAATATTTCCAAGCTTCAATGAGGAAAACTTGAAACACATTTAAAATTGTGAAAAACTACTGAAAAATGAGGTGTATAAGATCAAACCAACATTGTGGACGCATGTGTTCTATCACACATTGTGTGTATGGGAATGTGTGTGTATGTCGGATGTGAGTTACACAGAGAAACAAGTTCTGGACAAACTTCAAAGACGGTGTATACATACACTCTCTTTTACTTCATCAATTCCTTGGCTAAACTACCCCCTTTAGTGTATCAAAACAATGATATTTGGAGATGATGCCATCATGGAAGAAAGGGTCTTGGAACTACATAAATAAAAGGGGCTCACGCTCACAAAAACATTCAAGGAGAAATATGTGAATAACGATTCAAGTGAGGAAGATGACAACGTATGTGAAACAAAAAAAATTGATGAACAAAGGTAAGTCAAAAGATGTACGACAAGTAGAGAATGGGAAATGATTGAAATTTGAATATAGATATTTTTAGAGATCCAAAGAGGTTATAAACAAGAAAGAACTAAATTTGACCACAAGATGAACCATTCAAATCCATACAAGTCAACATAGGAAGTGAAGATGAACCAAAATTGGAAACAATTGGTGATTACTAGAGTGAACAGGAAATCACAAATATTTTTGAAATCTTGCACGAGTATGAGGATATATTCCCAATAGGCTACCATGAAATGAAGGGGTTACACCCATATCTGGGAACAATGCAAATAAAATTGATTGAAGGGGAAAAACTAGTTAGAAAGTGACCATACCAAATGAATCCCAATTTACGCGCAAAAGTCAAATAAGAAATTGATAACATGCTAGCTACAAGAGTAATTATACCTATGGAGGAATAAGAATGGGTGATTCCAATGGTGATAAGCATAAAGAAATATGAATGCATACGAATTTGTGTGAACTACCCAACCCTAAACTCTGTGTGTATAATTGACCCATTTCCTACGCTTTCCACCAAAGAAATTTTAGAAGGTTTTGCATGAAGGGAAATATATACCTTCACAGATGGATTCTCCATATATCATCAGGTCAAGATTGCAGAGGAAGAAAGACAGATAAAAGAAAATATTTTCCAACAATTTTCTCGCACATTATTGTAACCATCTTGGAATATTTCATCCTAAAGTTTCTTTAGGTATACTTGGATGATTAGATGGTGAGTATCTCAAAGTCCTGGTTGGAATGCTATTGTTGAACATTAAGAGTGGTGTAGGGCCATTAGCTAAAGAATTGGCTAAGCAGAAAGCATATAACAAATCAGTTGTGGAGGCAAAGATAGATGAGATTGAGGCTATATTCATGTAAGCTAGGGAGGCCAACAACAAGGCAAAGTTGACATTTGATAGGTTCCGGAAGAGTGACCCTATCATCGGTCAAGACGCTAAGGGGGAAACAGAGCTCAAAGTTATTCAATCCAAGCATCCAACTAATAAGATTGAGAGCACAAAAGTCATGGTAGAGGTATCAATGCAGAAAGAGTTAATCAAAGCCATGAGGGATACATTGGAGCTTCGGATCCAATAGTTGTAACATTTAGTCTTGGAGTACATCTATATCTTTGGAGAGATTAAGCTCGAACTAAGTGTGGTGGTTAAGGAGCTGCAGGGAAAGTGGATGAGTTAGCGCTGACCGAGATACCAGCCATTGTAGAGGTGATCCCCGAAATGCCACAAAGGAACTAGCATAATGGGTAAAGTTCGAGGGAGATTTAAACACGAGTTTCCAGAGCTTCTCTAATGTACTTGAGGCTTGAGGCGAATGGTGTATAGGTGGAAGGTCATTATTTTTGACTATGGTATTCATAGCCTTATTCTTTATTATTTTAATACTCTTTGATTCATTTATTATTTGGAGGGATGAGTTGGGAAACCCATTGTTGAGGATGGCCAATGTAATTAGTGTGGGGTAATGTTGAGCAGGCGAGATGGTTAAGTATGAGCCACACATGAAGGTTTATGGCCGTACGCAAGGGAGGCATGAAGGGGTGTGCACAAGTGGATTGGTATGATGCGTGAAGGTTCCGCCCAAGCAGACAAGATTTTGGCTTAGCCAATTTCTCTAGTATATGGCTAAACATAGAGAAGTGGAATTGGAGTGCCAACCAAACAAAGGAGAAAATATGGATGAATTTGTGGGCAAGCAAAGGCTAGTTTTGGGAGAAAGAACATGTGGATAAGGGATAAAATCACATGCATGAACCAAAATAAGATCATGCATGGGCTAGGATAATAATAGGATTAAAATCAAGGTTTATCTTTAGATTTATCAATTATTAGTGACTATTGTACAAATTATGCACACTTTATGTATATGGCTATTTTTGGATTGCAGTGCATGTTGTCTATTTTTTAGAACATGCCTATTTTTAGGAGAGTGTATGGGAGGTGAAGGGTAGGTCCCCACTCCTATAAATACTTTGTGTATGTCTTTATTTCGAGTAGTAGCGAGATAGGGATTGCATTCTAGGGAGTGTGGATTGTATGCATGAGAACCCACATACTGATGTAATGGACGATGATGTATTCAAATAATTTATATAATAGATTTTGATGGATGATTGTGGTTGGATCTTGATTGTTCATGGTTCGAATATGGTGATTTAACAATGCAATTGGTGTGAATTGTAGTTTACATGGATTGAATGTCTTTCGATTACATGTGTTTCCAAAGTGAGATGAATGTAAGGATTAATGGTTTCTGGTTGATTATGGTAATGAATATGCATTCTAACTTCATGTTAGGAAACACAAAGGAGGGACTGTAGTAATTGCGTGCGCTTCGGTGAGCGTTCGGATCTGTCTAAATGAGGTGCTAACGTGTATAAATTATGTGTGTGCAAACCAAGGGCTACATTTCTTTGTCATAGATGAATGTTACAGGTCAATCAAATCTGATCACAAACATCTACAATCTCCCAATCATCTAGCAACCCTTCATGTGGGAACAATTTTACATCCTCCACGAGCTCACTTTGTGCACTATCAGATTCACACTTGACATCGAGGACATTGAAAATCAAATCAAGTTCCTCCAAAAAATCCAATAAGCAACCGAAGACTCTGGTATGAATACTTTGAGGTTGTCCATATTGTCGCCACTTTAGCTCGGGCCACCTACGATGCGAAACAAGATCTCCCCGTTCACCTTAAATTTTAGCTTCTATCTTTTTCATCCTCGTTATATATTTAATCATTATTATCAACTCACTTAATTGTATCAAAACGAGATGAAATCCTCCAAGGAAGTCCCTTTGGATTCTTGGAATTGGCCTTTTCTGAGAGCTTGTCATCCCATTTTATCTAATATATATTTATAGTTGTATTTGATTACAGGTCTCTTCATTTAGAGAAAGGAGGAGCGCTTATCCACTTTGTTCACCTTTGATCATCTCGACATTGCGTGCAATCGGCGCATGTATCGCTAAACCATGTCATATTTTAAATTTTAGGTACTTTCCGCATTTAATAGCATATACATGAAATCTTCCTAATATAGTTATAAAAAAATTGTTATTATTTGTTCAAATGGTATTATAATTATATATTTTAATTAATAGAGAAAGCTTTCATATTATGCCTTGTACAAAATGAACATATGTCTATTCTCAAACATTAAATATAAAGTTGGAAGAGGACTAATAAAACCCATATCATAAAGTCAAAATGGAGGAAGAATAAAGGTTGTTATGTGATGAGATGTTTGCATATTATGCCTTGTACAAAATGAACATATGTTTGTTCTCAAACATTAAATATAAAGTTGGAAGAGGACTAATAAAGTCAATCTCATAAAGTCAAAATGGAGGAAGAATAAAGGTTGTTATGTGATGAGATAGGTTATACATTGATTTTATATGCAAAATACATTGATTATTTATTATGCATTACAAAGTTATAGATGTAAATTAATAAAAATCAATGAATGTAATAAATTAACACAATAAGTATTTCCTAATCTTACTAAAAACTATAAACCCCTAAAATTGAAATCCAACAAATATGATATATAATTCTAAAAAACCCCTCTTTGGATTCCAATAATAGTAAAATCAAATTCCAATATTTGATATAAATAAAACCAACATAGACAATTTCAGTTTTTAATCTAGACTAGAATATGTCCAAATTTAACAAAATTATGGTTAAATTCACAAATATAAACATGAAATGAAAAACAAAGTACAAGCAACAAGAGGATAAGAGTGACTTAGCTGATATCCGGATGTCAAAACCGAATTTGGGCTAGAGTGATGATGGAACAAACTCAATCCGGATTGTGCATGCTTCGTCAGAGACAATGATCTATAGATATGCCATACAATAGCGATTAGGTATGGACATGATCACCCTAGGTGTTAATGTTTTATCCGAGTGCTAGTTTCTTAGAGAAGAATGCAGATTTGGTTCCTTTAGTGTCGATAGTATCACCTTCACTTTCCTTTGTGTCGCATCTACTTCACTTTAGTGTTCTCTTGTTTCACTTGACGTACAAAACAAACCCTAACTACCTACACATAACTCAAGAACACATTAGATGAAATAAAATATGCATATGCTTGAGTCGAACTAACCTTTTGTCACCCCAATGTGATTTTCACCAAGAGTTGCACTAAATTTTACACTCAATGTAGTTCCAAAGGTGCGTATGTGTGTGTATGCGATATAATTGCATCCCGCAAAAGCTAGGTTCCCCTTGTACAAGTTGCACCAAGATAACATGATACAACTTATCTACCCCCAAGATAATGTATGTGATAGAACTCAGAATTTTCCCTTCCTATGCAGTGAATTATGCAACCCAAATGCAATCATCAAGTGTTACTTTTTCCCAAGTAGTAGATAGAAAATAATGACCTAATTTCCTCTTAGAATAGTTAGTAAGTTGTGTATATATATGATTCCTTTATTTGAATTTTGACATTAACAACACTAGAAGCCAACCCATACCGATAAATACAAATTTAGAAAAAGATGAGCAAGTGGTGTGTAACTTAAGAATGTAAAAACCAATTGGGAGGATAGAAGCACTCGGGAGACAATAACGTTGGCGTCTCCTATCCCCTCTTGGGAAATTATGTCCGAAAGACTCTAAAGATAAATTAGAAAATGCTCAGCTGAGTAACACATTATGAGATGTCCAAAAGTAACAGGATAATTCCAAAAAGTAGAGGATGAAATCATGGAAAGGTAAAACAATTTCAATGCAAAGAAAAATAAATGTTAACAATGTCTATTTTTCTTGCTTAGGAATAATACACATAACAACGTATTAGAGGTGTAATATAATAGTCATACTTTTGTGTCTATAGTAGGCTTTGTTTGATATACATCACCTTTATATGTTGAAATATCATGTTGGGAACCGATTGACCAATGACTATTGTCTAATGCAACTCGACTTTATAGAAGCAACTTGGTGTAAGGAGGCAAGGTTGCTTGAAAGGTGCCTCTAGAATTCAGGGAGTTACTAAATTTAATTACAGCTACATGGGGCCTCTAAACTTGGAGGAGAATCGCATGATTCTACTTTAAAAAAAAAACTTTTTATTTTTTATATGAACCTACAACTTCTAAAAGTAGAAAATAATCCTCTACAAATGAATACTGCATGGGTGGGAAAAATAGGAAATGGGTTGGGAAAGGGAAGATGGGCAACTATGGCGCTCTCTCTACTCAAGCTTCTCATAGATCTCTAAATTGTCATGCAAACTCCTTCACTCCTCCTAGTAAAAATGAGCCAACACCCTTTGATACCAAATGTAGAACGAAAACATGGGTGGGGCTTGGATTATTTTATTGATATCAAAATCCATGTTACAAAACTAGAGAGTGTTGCAATGTATATAAGCATTGTACAAACATAACCATTTAACAAGAATGGTTATACAAGTGTAACAAACCACAATAACAAATAATGAGAATACTATTCCTAACAATAACAATAATACAAATGAATATTATTTATAAAATACTATTAAAAATATAAAAATCTAACCAGGGTAAATGTAAAATGTAAAATTAATATTCACTAAGATATTTCACCCAACAATCCTCATTATATGTCTATTAATCTAGCTCAAAATGACCTACATTCTCTACCATAAAAAAGTGTTTCTGTTACCTACACGACCCATTAGTCATGGGTCAAAATACCTAAGACACGGGTTTACAATAGTAGACATAAGGGAAGACTCATGAATAGGGTTTTAAGCGGTGAAAACTCAAATTTTCCATCATAAATGGTTTTCTTATCCCTATTAAAAAATATACAAGTATTAGTACCCATCATTTGTTATTTAGGGCATCGATATTTTTTCTCTTCTAGGCATAATAACAAGCCTTTCGAAGAGTTTGGTTGAAACATCCTTACCTCTTCAAATATTTTCTAGTAGGTTGAAAATAGAGATCTTACTCACTAATTTGAAGGGATCTCAACCTTCCATTCAAAAACTTGAAATTTTTCTCAGTATACGCCTTTGTGGACACATCTTTCTAAAATAAATAATTAACGAGGCATCATATAATCTATCCCGATTATGATTGAATTTCTTTGTCAAAGCATTAGTTAATTCTAAAAAGTCCCCCTCATAATTTGTAAAGACCCATATCTCTCCTCGGTTGTGGGAAACACCTTCCAAATGTTGTAGGGACACATTCAACTTGTCATCTTGACTTATAATATTTTTCACCCTAAAAACCAACTTAAGCTTGCTTAACCATGTATGGACCTCCATCTTACCTTCAAAATCATATGGTGGGATATTTTTTTAATGTTCAAAGTAGGATGAAGTGATCTTTCTTTCTCTTAGTCTTGCTTTTTTGCTCTTCTTTTTCCTTATCTAGTGGATATAGGTCAATATTTTTCCTAAATGTTTTTCTCATCCTCCTCGTCAACTAGCTATTTTGGCTTCTTTCCTAATGAATGAATCTCCTTGTGAACCTCCTTAAGAGCTAATTAGATAACCCTTCCATCTCGTCTTTAGCCACGAAATTTGAGTTATTTCTTATATAAACTCCTCTTAGTATTTTGGTAGTGGCTAAAAAAAATGATTGTATCTCGATATCACTTGTTACCTTCTAAACACCAGCGAAAAATAAAACTACAAATTATTGAGTAAAATGACAAAAATAGAAAGAAACCTCTGCTTCCCAAGAGTAGATTGCACTTGTAAATTTGATTTCAATAAAAGAGCTCTCACAAAATAGAAAATATCTCTTATGAAGTTGATATTGTAAAAAGATACATTATTTAGTGTCCCCCTTTTGTATTCAACCAATAGAGTCCTATTTCACCCATGGTTAACTTGAATGAATTACCCCTTCATTAACTCTAGCCACCCAAAGTATATCACAATAGAAATAATGTTAACTAAACACATAAATATATGTTGTGCTTAGGTACACAACATAAAAACATAGATATGTTAGTGCATTTAGGCATCTTTCTACATTTGGATTCCACCTAAAATTTGAAATCATCTATTGTTCACATAAATCTTGTGCATTGGTTGCAAAATTAGTGCAATTCTGTTATTATTGTTGATAATGTACATCATTGAGGGATCTAGAAAAATCCTAATATATCATCCTTTTTGGGCATATTACAAGCCGACAAATACACTGTTTGAATCCTTAAGTTTCATATTTGGTTGTTAAATTAGGGCAAGTAAGAGCAAGCTTCATTTTTCTAGTGATAAGAAAAACGTTTTAGAAAACTAAGTGAGGTTTTTAGTTGAGCCCTAGATTTGATGGATCTCGTCGTCAAATTGGATTTCTCATGATTACATTTTTTGGAAATGTTAAGTGCATGTTTTTCTATATGTATTAAAGGCCAAGTAAATGGTGTGCACATATTGATTATAGACATAAGAGTTTTATAGGTTCTCTTTATATCATCGAAAAGAATTGAATTTTGATACTAGATTTTGATGATTGTCTTCCGATCACTATTGGGAATACAAGAAACCTAAACACTACACATTTCTTCATTGAACTCAAGTTTTAAAATAGGTGATTGCTATTTACTATTTTATATTTGTTTAAGACATAATTATATGTTTATGGGTACTTGTATTGCATGTTTAGTAAACACCTAGTTTCTCATAATTTAAGAAAATTATAAAGAATTTGAAGCTTAGAAATTGTAGCATGTCTACATAATATTTTGGATCTTGCAAACCAATTTAATTTAGGAACATTAAACATCATTGATAGTTATCAATTTTAAGCATTTGTTAGTAGGAATGACCACTATGAGTAGTCCATTCTCTAATGATATTTTTCTAGATATTTTTTTGGTAATAATAGTAAGGCAAAGTGAAGCACATTTGTCATTTGTCAATAGTAGGTTTTTATCGAACTTATGGTGTAAAAAATAACCCTTTTCCCTCATTGCCAAAATTTTGGTGAGTACAATGTTCACTAGTAATAAATCACCCTTGTCTTATCTTATAATTACAACTAATATTAAATTTAACCCAATTACAATTCAATCATTTTTTTCTTTTCTTAAAACCAAAATAAACAATTAAAATAATAATAATAATATATACTCCAACATAAAAACAAACAATCACATTTATAATTTTTAAATTATATAAGATGTATTATTTTATTTATAAACAACAATAATAAAAGACTTTCAAAACATGACGAAATAACAACCATAAATACAATAAAATCCACAAACCACTTATATTATTAATCTTTACCAAGTTAAAATTCAATTACACAATTTGCTAAAGTTCAATTACACAATTGCACTTAAAATAATGAAGACAGCAATTCTAATAAACATACATTAAAAATAAAAATAAAAGAAACGAGATCTATTGGGTCATCATCAAACGAAGCCTCAACAATATATATATAAGCGGCCATTATTTCAAATCAGTATGAACTGTTGGAACCTCACTCCAAACAGTATCCTGAAACAAAAAATATCAATGAGTTGGGTTTTTTTTTTTCGAGTTCATTATTCCTTTTCAAAGACTGATCCAAAAAAAAACTCTGATCCAAAAATAACTGCGAGTCTGAAATTATCATTGCTTTTCAAGAAGTTTCGGAAACAAATGTTATGTTAACCGTTTTTGAATCTATAAGCTCTTCGAATTTACTATTATTTCTCAAGAAAGGACGAGTTTTCCAAGAAATTTCATAAACCTATTCAACAATGACTAATGAGGTGGAGAGAATTATCATAATGGTGGACATACGGGATCTCAAGCATATTCACAACCCCATAAACAGAAAACTGTATCTTGCAGCCATTAAGGACTGTATCTGCAAGTTACTTGAAAACAACAAGAGAGGGAATGGGACAGTGTGGGCATTCAAGCTACTTGATTCCTCCATGTGGCCTTATCGTTCAAGATCGTACATCGAGCAGACTGTTGGAAAATGGGCAGGCCATGTTCATTTTGAGCCAACTACACAAACAGATGCATTTTTTTCAGCTCTAAAATCTCTTGCCACTGCAAATTTTGGTGCATTATGTTGCCCAGATTTAGTGCATGGTGGTCGGCTACATTTTATTTCACGCTCAATGCTGGAGCTCGTCAATGACTATATCTGGGAGCCTCAAATTTGCAGTTGAGTTTTCTTTTATACAAATTTTGACTTTACTATTGATGAATTCTTCAATAGCCAGAAAAAACAAATTATGTTATATAGTTGCTTAGTTTGAAGTCAGTTTATATTCTTCTATATTTCACAAATAGTGCTAGTGCAAGAAACCATCTTTCACTAGCATGAATGATCTTCTTCACACATTGTATTTAGATAATGTTCTCAGGGAGGTATTCATCTAAATGTAGTGAGTCCCAAGTATACTCTTCATATTCATTAGAGATAGATTTGTGTAAACCATAATTTTTAAAATATGGGTCAATGTGGCTCTGTAACGAGTAGTTTGGATCTCTAAAACCTGGCTCAAGCCAATGTAACTTGGTTGTGAGTATTTTGAGTTGTTCAAAATAAGGCATAACCAGTTATAATTACAGTTAGAAGTTTGTGTGTCCAAAATCAGGCTCAAGCCTTGGCACTGAATTAGTTTGGGTTGTCCAATATCAGGCACAGACCTGTGTGACTGGGGAGTACCTAGTTTAGCACACCAGGATACCAACCAGCCACATTTATTGCATAATATAATCCTCTAACTCTGTGTTTGCTGTATCCAAAATCTGGTGTAACTTGGTACTGAGTAGTTTGGGTTGTCGAAAATCAGTATAGCTGGTGTAGGTTGAGTTAGAAGTTTGGGTTTTCAAAAATTAGGCATAGCCCCATGTAAGTTGACAGTGTGAAATTTGGGTCAAGTTATATTTTCTGGAAGGTTAATAAGGCAGCCTCTAGGCTCTAACACAAGACTATACAGGAAACTACAGGCAATTTGAGCTGGGTCTTAAGTTAGCTCTAATTTTGAAGTGTCATTTGCTTATTTTGGTCATTTGTTGACATTAATGTAATTTCTCTTTTCAGTGGACATGGACACTAAAAATATGACCATCCTATCCCCTGCAGCAAGAATTTGGTGGTTTTGTTCTCGCCATTTCCATGGACAAGGAACGGATTCAGAGATTTTCTCATGGAAGACAAACCGAGGGCTGTACTAGCTGCTTCAAGTTTTGAAGAGGATTTATGGGATTTTTTTGCATGAAATTGAGGTCTGTGAAAGAAGAGTTTAAATCCAGAGATATACACTGTTGTTGGATTGACATTCCGCCAATTTATCCCGCTCAAGAAGTAATAGAATGCGAAATAAACCCGGAACAAGTTATAGAGGCCTTCAAAACAATGCAATGGAGTTTTCAAACTATGGATACACTTATAGTAGCATCCCTATCAGTACCCTTCCAGCTAATTTGGCCCACCATTGTGTACTCCAGGTATGAGCAAGTAAGATTCAAATACTACATTGAAGCATATTTTTAGATGAACAATTAATAATTTAATACAATATGTTTTGTTTTTCCATCAATGCTCCTAAGCACCTAGTAGATACATTAAGAATGTAATAAAACACATGATTAGTTACATTATTATCAATACCTCTGGGTACATGTGAAAGATCGATAGAAATGTGAACAGGGATAAGTCTAACCCTGGAGGTTCACTTAGTCTCATGAATTATCAATTTAATCCTTGCAGGGTCAACCTGATAGTCTATACCTGTCTAACTGTTTTACACACATCTAGAGGTGTTGCTAGTAGCGTGGGTATGCAATGAAGCATTCATCAGAATTTTAATCTGGATAATTTTTTAATCAGTGTTTCAATCTACATATAAAATTCGCTAATGGAAAGAACTGAATGAACAACAGTTTGCGTTTCTATTTCAATCTTGATAGAAAAAATGTTGATATTTTAAAGTTGAAGTTGACAACCGTTAATTTACAACTATTTTAGCTCAAATTGTATATGAAATTCACTAGAAACATTTTGAAATTGTGTATTCGTAATTGTGTTGTCCCATGGATGCTAATGGTAATGTGACTTTTGATTTCATTTCAGCAACATGTTCCCCCTCTTCGATTTAGGAATCGTGGAGAAGTATTCTTGGAGGTCAAAGGAATTGATGGGAAGCCTGTGAGGGGTAGAGTCTGCAAAGTCCAATGCATTGATTTGGAGAAAAATAATTTGGATTTTGTTGAAGGCTCAAAATTTGCATGGATCACCTTGGTGGATTGGATTTGTCAACAATTAATCTAAAAGGTAAGTAAAATAGAACTCTTTGGATTGAATATAGCAACCACAATCAATAGGAGACTGCAATGTAGGGATGAGTGCCCTTTCTGCATACCCAGAACTTCTGGTGGCTATATTTAAATTTTATATATAATATAGCCATATCTTTATTCATTTACTCTTGCACCCAGATATCAATGGTGTTTCCATTCCCAGCATCTCCAGGTGACTATGGTGGGAAGACATTTATCACTGAGTGAATTACAAAGGATTTTACATTAACTTTTGGAATTGAATCATTGTTTTGAGAAGTTTAGCTACAAATCGATCTCTACATCTACATTTACAAACTATCAATGATTTTTTTTTTAATTTTAAACATTATATATTTAACCACTTGTGGACCATTTTACTTGTAAATGCAATTCCACTCCAAAAGACCAAACAGAGTCTTCGGTGAGGAACTTGTCATTTTTTTATTTAAACATCTCTTAAGCAGAGGTTTTATGCTTGTTTGGTGTATAGCAGATTCATATCTCATATTGTCTGAATCAGGTAAAGACGATAGAAGAAGGATCTTGAATTCTAGCAATGTCAAGATTCGTGTTGATGAGATTTTTCGAAAGGATAAATGCCCAGATCTGAGCAGTGTTATATCTGAATGTGTTATGATTCGAAATTTAATACCCAATGCTATTCATTGCCAGGAGGTGGAGGAAGATTTTGAAGGAATTGGGGATGAGATGCTTGAGAGGCTTCAACAGAAACACGGAGAATTTGTACGTGGAAAACCTGCTTGGCAGCTGC
The DNA here is from genome assembly GCA_018340775.1 of Taxus wallichiana var. yunnanensis. Lineage (NCBI taxonomy): Eukaryota > Viridiplantae > Streptophyta > Pinopsida > Cupressales > Taxaceae > Taxus > Taxus wallichiana. Next base: position 575,726,064 of record CM031243.1, on the reverse strand, counting down.
TTTTGGCATATTTGTCACGCCAAAAATGTATGGCTTTGGTTACTGTTAATGGTTTTCCATCCTCTGCCATTTTGGACCCCTTTACTGTCCATTCTGCCTTTTTCTATGTATTAAAGTCCAATGTGCAGCTTACTATTGCTTGCATTTCATCCACAAACAATAATGTTGAAGTGCATTGTGATGTCGAAGAGAATGTTGATAATTGTCTGCAAGTTTGCAAAGAAAATCATGAAGCAATTTCAAAGGAAAAAGTTAAAAGTGGAATACATAAGACAAAGAGGGTCAGTACAACTTATAACTTGGACTGCACAAGGAACTCAAAGATATTGAAGGGCTCTGACCTTAATATCAATAAATGCATTACATGGGAATCATTATATTCAGCCATTGTTTGGGGGTTGTGCAAGGAGGATCAGAGTAATGTCGACCATAGTCGAACTATAAAATTGGAAAGTAGATATGTCAAAAGCAGTCAGAACTCTAAGATTCTAAGGCTACTAAACTGCTGGTTTAACCAAAACTCTAAAAAATTGGATGTTGATCACAATATACAGATGAAAATCCAGGAGGAGGAGAAATTAATGGAACCAACTCGTATAGAATCAGAGCCACTATGGGATGAAGGGGAAGGAGAATCTTACATTTCCACAAAATCCGAAGATGTTAATCTTATTCTTAGCTCAGCAGATGCAGATACATTTATTGGCTCCTAGATGAAAAAAATTCAACATGGGATTTCTAACATGGAAGTTGATTTGGGTGCACTAGCAAAACGCCTTGTCGAAATATTGGTACAGATTTTGGAGGCCCAGTGCATGGAAATGGAGAAGAGTGATGATGTAGAGAAGCCATCAATGTTTGAGCAGCTTAAGAAATTGCTCTTGAAAAACCCCAAGGAATTAGCTTCCAAGTACAAGGGATGTTTGATTCCACTATCTACTCCGCAGCCAAGGCATTCTCATCTAGTTCCTGCTACTTACACCTCAGAAGACAAAGTTAGAGAGTATCTTTTTATTTAGGATTTTTGGGTGTTTACATATCTGCTAAAAAAATTGATATACAGAATGATATTTTACTTGATTCTTTCCAGCACAGGCATTCAAGTAAGCTACTAAAAACAAATCATATTATGAATAAAAGTTTCTATATTTTTCACAATAATTACAGTATAAACAGAACAATGACCCTTATTCACATCAGTGTGTACAAGAGGCAACAATTTGAAATATCAATATGAACACAACTTCATTCTTGTCAAATTTAGGGTTTTATTGAAAATGCACCGGCATATCGATTAATAAAAATATATATATAAAGCAAAAGATGGTTTCCAATAATTTCACTTCTACAATCCTTAATCAATTGGAAACAGACATGAATTGCAAATCTTATTTCGCATGGAGATACTTGCTGCAACAAGATCAAGCATGGAGAGTGATGGAAATTCAATTCAATTAGCAGAGGGCATCTGCAAGCTTTTGGAAAACATTCAGTTTAATCTACCTGGAGGAATTATGGAGGGGCAGAGTCTCGTTGATTTTTGTGATAGAGTAATCAAAATCAGGTTTTTACTCACACCTATAGAACCAAAAAAACAAAATTATTAACCACAAAGTTATATTCTAATTTGAACCATTATTTTCAATTTTTATTGTATTACCTGCTTTCAATTTTGAAGTTATTAAAAATAAAATGAGGAAGTTCTAGAGCATGCTCCTTCGGATTGGTCAAGCTGTGAATCACCCTAGTCCATTAAGTGCTCTACGAGGGCCATAAGCTTCCACACTCTACTGAAAATGAATTTTGCAGAAAACCAGCTACACCAAATCTTGGTTGGTCACTCCTAGCCACAAATCATCCTGCATTTTGACACATATGTGAGTTTTCTCTACCAAGGCAAGTTGGAGCTTTCTTCATCCTGCTCATGGTTAATTTGATCCCTTTCAGGTCAAATATGAACACTTAGGAATTCAGGACTAATATGGGGTGAATGAACATTTGTGCTTGTCCATTTTGGTTTTCTTCAAGTCAAGAGCATACTTAAACTATGAGATAAAAACCCCAACCTTCTTCAACAAGTCAAGGGCATACTTCAGCTATTTGATAAATATCCCATCCGACAACTACAATACCTGTACAGAAAGAAAGTAATCCAACAAGTCTAAGTCAGAGAAGTCCATCCATATAAAGCAGCAACCAAAGAAACACTATTTTCAGTAATAATCAATCCATCCACATAAAGCACCACTCTTAGAAGATGATTGTCAACATGCTTCACATAGATATTATGACTAATACATAGATCTTAAGTATATCTATTTGAACAATGTTGAAAGATATCAATCTTAAGATGCCTTATTTTTTGTTGGGGACGCGTCATATTAATCAACAAATAGAGATTTAAAAGTATATAAAAATTACAATAAAACAGAGGCCAATTGGTATTTAGGGCCCAAAATATCAAAAGTTAGCAAATAACATAGCTAGAAGTCCAATATGCTTATAGCAAAAGCTAACAAATACCAGTGACAAAGAAAACTAAGCACATCCAACAACACCCGAAGGAGGTGTCCTATCATTCTTGGCTGAATATGAATCCCAGGCTGACGGCTCCTACGGTGGATTTGGTGCCACCTACCCATCATCTCCCGGGTATTCACAACCAATGACACTAAAACTACACACACATGTTTGTTTTTTCATATACCATATTGATTAATAACTACACTATTTTTTCTATGAATTTATTATGATTGACGTTACATGGCCTCAATCTAGTTGCACCATTTTGTCAAACTTCAAATTTTTTTGGAAAAAAGGGTCACAAACTCTACCCCATATAGCCAGGATATTAAGATTTTTTGATTGACTTATCCAAGAAAGATGAAAAAATGTCTAAATGAGTCAAATTTAAGGTGAAAACTATCCTAAGATGGTCAAATGCACATCAAAATTAAGATCTGACAATAATTGTTAACATCTTACAGAACATTATAATCGACCACCAACCCTCAACTGCCATTGTAGAATGCACCTCAGCATATAAAGACATATATCTTGTAAAGCTGTAACAGAGAATGACATGTCTATCTTCTCATACCACGTAGGGGATGGTTCAACTCATTGGATGACTTCAAACTAAAACAGCTGACTGGAATTTTTTTGCATCTGTTTTTGCATTAAATCACTTATTGAACCAGGTTTTAAAAGTGCATTCCTTTGCTTTTAAACATTCTTCCTTATTTTGGGAATTTACCACCCCTCTTCTTATATACAAGTTTTCAAGTTAAAGTGTTAGCATCTTCCTGGTGTTAGTTTTTCTTCCTCCTTTACCACCCCTTTATCGAGGTATTTGCCATGTCTTAAGGGTGATCCATTGTATTTTGCAGGTATGTAAACATCCTATCTGATGTTGTTGAAAATGTATACAAGCAAATGGAGTTTGTGGCACTTGATGTTGGATCCACAACTTCCTCTGCAAAGGAATTCATGGCTGGTGATGAAATAAATACTGAATCACCCAAAAGAAAAAGAAGAAACCACGAACAAATGGAGATGATTATGAAACTAAGTTGAAAAAAGCCCAGCTAAAACGAGAGAGAGCAAGAAGATTTTCATATTTTTCTAGCAGAGCTCCAAATTTAGAACGAGTTTGGACACCAAAGGCTCCATCTCAGCCACCAAAACGACAATCTAAGAAATGCCATGTTGCCATTGACATGTCACTAAAAGATGATGCCGACTCAAAAAATGCAACTCGAGCTAAAACTAAAAGCTTGGTTAGAGATGAGGTAGTTTCCATTTGTGAAACTCCCAAGAGGACTATTGAAGAAGTTGATTATCAATTTAATTTTTTTGTTGAAGATTATGATAGCAATGATGACAATGATGATGACATTGATTGTATACCGTAGTCTCCCAAGTGACGATTTCGACATTAGAATGTCACTTTACCTCGGTATCGTTACCATTGTAGCAACACACTTAAATAAGCTTTCGAGGTCAATCTTATTTCAAAATATGATAATATTCATTAAATATAAATAGGTTTTAAAGATCAATGTGGTCTAAAGGATATTAAATGTAATTTTCTTTATTAATTATCAAAGCCTATAAAAATATTTACATACAAATTTGAATGTGTGTTGTTCTATTGTATCCTAAAAATAAGAAAAACTTTAAACAAAAAAAAAAAAAGAAAAGGAAGAAAAAGAACTCTAAAAACTAGGTGTGTGGACAATAAATAAGAATTAGGCCAAAGAAGGACATTATTGTTAATTCGGATAAAAATAGAAAAACAAATAAATAAAGGAGTACTGCATCTATAAGCTAGAGCAAATTGAACACATAAAAAAATCACCTCTTTCAAATTTTGAGAGTCATTGACACCGCGACTTCTTCGATTTTGAGTAAGGAACAACCCAAAACTCTACACATTGTATTATTCAAGACTTTGTTTAAATGTTAAATAGTAATTTACCAAAATTGTCAAAGATTGGATTTTTAGAATTTCGGCTCTACAAGGGTTTTTTCATGCGTTCTCTTGCGATGCACCATTGATTGAACTATGCCTCTTTAGCTTTTTTAGGGTTATCTCATTGGTCCTATCATAGTGAAACCCAACTATTTTCCCGTTGCTAAGGCGATGAGTTGCTTATAAATGGCCAACTCTCCTTCCATTACAACGACTATTGCAATTGGTGGTGAAAATGGCTCCCAAGCGAGTGCGAAAGTTTGTACCAAAAGTCTATGACAAGGTATGGATTCTCGAATCCTCATGGATGTGTTATATTCTATAACTGTTTAGACTGTGGTCAAGTGGTACTGTAATAATTTCCTTATTGCTTATTTCGTGACCTCATTCCTCATAAGCTTACCTTCGTGAATCGATAAAGAACCATTAGGAGTGCAATGGTATCCTGGTTTCAGGTATCCGTAACCTCACCAAAGGGTTTTATCTCTTTTACTTTCGTGATCCCTCTCATCTCTAATCCCTCCTCGTTAAGGTGGCTTGTTGGTATTTGGGAATACCCTGTTAGTGATTTCTCAGTGGACTCCCGATTTTAGCCCCACTAGCCAGGTTTCGTTGAAAATTCTAGTTTGGATTGAACTTCCTGGTCTTCTTGTTCATCTCTAGTCGTTGATGACAGATATTTTGAAACCCATTGGCGGGGTGTTTTTCCATGAACAAGAGTGTTTCTTTTTCACTAGGCCTAATAATCGTGTGTGTTGACGTTGAACTCACGAAAGATCTGTGGGACCACCTAGATATTCAAGTTGGGTCCCTGCATATATCCCAAAAGGTTGTATATTTTAACCTCCCCAAATGTGCTTTCTTTGTCAAGCCTCAGACCATCACATTCGCGATCATCACCGCTCGCTTGTTCCAAGCCAATGGTAGTGTAGTCTATGGTTTTCAAGCCCAAAACTCGACCCTCGACTAATGGTTGGACTATGGCGGGGAATAAGGGCTCATGTGAAACCTACTACCGTGGTCTCGCCTATCCCCTCCTTCCCCTCATTTGTCCAAGGATGAGTCGGGTTTGGAGCCACCCCGCTTGTCGGTTTCAAACCCTCGCAGAGCCAAGTTCTTCCTTCAAGTTCGAGAGAATATTGAGAGTCTTGCTTCAACTTCTCTTCCTCTGTAATGCTCTCACAATCCACTCGGTGTAGACACAAAATCATGCACTTTGGGTAATTATCTAGTCCTGATTACATATTACTATTTGTATGATTCCTAATTAAGAAAAGTACTAATCAACCCATGTCTTTGGCCATCTTTGCTTTCTTTCTGTTGCTACTCTTGGTATTACAATCTTTCTAGCTCAATATGTCTTTTCACACCTCGACATTTATCATCCTGGACACCAATGCCTAGCCATGACGTTAGCGTCAGGTGCCCTCGTCCCCTCTGGGCGCCCCTGACCTCTTTGTACTTTACTCACATATTTTGGGTCCTTTCTAGCCGTTTGAGCATCTTATCTTTTTGGTAGTCGGCCTTTTCGGGGTTAATTATGAAATTCAAGCAAGGGAATCATATAAATATAAAGTTATGTGACTATAATAAAAGACCAAACACTAAGCATTATCTATCACTACCTAAGGTTACATCCAAAGGCTATTCAAGAGCATTCAAGCATCTATTCTAACATCCATTTAAGGGCAAGGGACTGCATTATTCTGCATACACTTTATAGGAGGAGAGTCTATTCTATTCTATGCACACATCTATTACATTTCTTTACATCTAGCTACTTTGCTCGCTATCAAGTGCGACACACACAAGAGCCACCTAGGGCACGATTCTACACACACACATAGAACTACATTGGGTCTGAAATGTAGTGCAATGATCAGTTGTAAGATCACTTGTTTGACAGTGAGACAACCCGACCCGTCATTTTGCATATTTATTTTTTAGGATTTGATGTCTCTTTGAGAACCCTCATCTTTTACCTTTATCGGATAGCTCATTAATTATCACACATTTGGGGGCATCACCTATATCTTTCTCCCCTTCAAAGATCGAAAAATGTCTTATTCCCATAATTTCATATGGAATCTCTCACATACAACATACACATCTTAATACATTAATATTGTCATTACCCTATGACACACTCTTATGCTAAGGTTCACAATTGATTGTTGAAGGAATCCTATACATATGAACCTCACACACTACACACTACACTAAACACTACTTACTTCACACCTCACGCGCTCATCTCTTTCTCGCAACATCCACTCTACACATTCATGATATATCTTTCTTGCATTTAATTCCGATTAAGATAAAATGTGAATTTATGCCTAATTTGATTTCTATTTGTTGGGTTTCAGATTTGCACTTGGAATGAAACCACAATCAGGGACAAGCAAGTCCCTCCTCTTTAATGGGAGAGGTTCCCTTATTGAAAGCAGGGGCAAAACCTATGTACAAATACACAATCTTTCATTCAATGGTGGTTTCCCGATATCTTGGAATGTATTTAATGCCTGGAAATTTATCAATATGTGAGGATAGAAGAATTGAAGAGAGGAGGAAGGCAGAAGAAGACAATACTTTTAGGGAAAAGAGATGGCAGAGAAAATCATGCGTACCCAAAATTGTGAGGTACTTGTCTCACGAACAACGTAACAAGTGCCCCAATGATGATACAGGTCTCCTCGCAAGGTGTTCGGGGATCCGAAAAGATCTCCAAGTGTGTGTTAACATCCTGCATGCCCCGCTTAGCCCCCGCGTGCTTTGTTTTCCCCTTTTCCCCTCTTTTCTTGGCCTTTTTCTCTTCAAAGGATGTGAAAAACCGCCGACTGCTGCTCTGGCGGCGGTCTCATGACCACCCCGCTCAGGGCAGCGGTCCTTTACACATTTTCCATAGCTCTTTTAACATGACTCACGTAATTTCAACATTTTACCAGCTTTCTTTCATCGCCATAAGCTTGCATTTATGATTTTGGTTCCCTGGAATAGTGTTTTGCCATTGTTTATAGTTTAAGAGTTCTATTTGGTTTTTACCTTGGGTAAATGCAAATGCTATAAATAGATGGCTTGTGCTCAAGCAAATGGCCCCTCAAATTTTCCTATGAATTTCTCTTTACAATAGATTTAGTTTTCATTTTGCTTAGAGCTCTTAGTTTCTTTCATTGTATGCCTAGTTAGTATTGTTTTCTTTGTTAGAAACCACATATCCATCTTGTGCAAGTGCTGTTGATATTTTATCCAATCCATTGGAGTAGAATAGTTTGTTTTCAATAGGAAGCCATTAAAGTTGCAGGTTTTGTTCTTCAAACAGGATAGTTTCAGGTTCTGGACGCTTTCATGTTGCATGACTCGCAATAAATCCCGCTAGGAATTACATAAGCCAAGCTCTGTACTCTTGCGCTATCCCTCTCCTACTCGCATTGTATTCAATCTGTATCTTGAGCTGCCTTTGTCCCAATATCTACTTCTGTTGATGCTAGCATTACACGCTTTTCTGGATCCACGTGAACACGAAGGAACGAGGAGATCACACTGAGGGGACAAGATCACACACACCATCGGATTCGCCACTATTCTGCGGAATCCAGGTTCTAGCTTTCAAAGTTCTAGTTAGAAATATATCAAATAAAGTAGCCAATTACTTTACTTGACCAATTTTGCTCTCGATGTTGCCGTGGAAGTCAGGGGATTGATAGTTTCTGAGAAACTATGATTCACTCCTCACTTCTGAGGTAGGATTGAGAGCCTTGCAAATAGATTAAGTCAATTATTTTATTGTTTAGAATAGATTCAGAATTACAGACAAATAGCTACACTCAGCTATCTTGCTTGTTTTAATTTCATCATTAGATTAATTGTCAAAATTCTAGATATGTTAACAGTTACTCTTTTAGATTCATTCGAATAGTTCATCAGAAAATACAAAAATAGAGAAATCATATATGCTATAGATATATTTCACGTAGTTAAATTCACTTTATTGCAGTTTGTTTACATTATTGCTTTTGTATGACAATCACGGGACCTAGGGAGCCCAGAGAATACGTATTTGAGCCAATCGTGCCTCAACCCAATCTCGTCACAGCAATAGTTGACATAGACTAGAATCTTAGGATCCAAGTATTCCGAACAATGGTAAGCTTCATAACAAATCAATTCCCGATTGAGCGGATTAAACATAGAAGACGACCAAGCGCACACGTTTTGGTCGAATCAACCAAACTATAGATTACCCTAGGTAACATCCATATGACTGTAGAATGGGTTGAAAGAGAGCAAACATTCGATTGTGATCCTTTGGTGCCACAAATAGACACGGGGGACGTTCTCACAGACATAAATACTAGCCTAAGAATTCAGGTTGCAAGAATGCCTGTGAGGTACTCTGAGAAGATCGCACAACTATTAATTTTGAATATAGAGGCTGAGAAAGCATATGATTATTGGATACTAGGGATCAGGGACTGAATTCGTACATGACCATAGCAGGACCGCAACAACCAAGAGTCTACGGTTGCGATCCACAAATCCCACAACCCAACGAATCCGTAAGTGAATCAGACATAGACACTGGCCTACGCACACTAGTATTCAGATCTACTCCACTTCCACCTATCATCATCACACAATTATCCTTGTTAGACATAGCAGCTAACAAAGCTAAGGAGTTCTGGACTAGGCCAGAGAATCATCCATAGAGTCAACTATATTTACCATCCACCATATGACCTTATCTGGGGACATACACGAAACTATCCTAGGTCATTTTCCATGTATTCCACAACCCATAGATCGAATCACGCCAAAGCTCAATATTGATTGGAGCCTTCAAGTAGTCATCCTTGCCGACCGATCTATCACACCAGTTCAGGTTAGGAGGGCCTTCTTTGCCTTAGATTCGTAATTTCCACTAGTGCGTGTCGAAGACATTAGATTTCCTAACTAGTTTGTTTGCATCCCATACATATTTCATCCCCACCGGCTGTCTCGGCACGACCTCGAGAGGTCAGGTGCGAGGAAGAGTTACCTGTTGATTCCCAAGCTCACTTGTCACTTTTCCATCGTACAAAATTGGTGAACCCAACATGAAACTTTCTACCTTCTGATTTGGAGTTAGATTTGTACTACCTCATCATTTTTTACTATCACCTTCACCCCTTCCCATTATTCTGCGGGTATTCATATACCCCCCGAATATGTCAGGATTCGATGCGTACGGCAGACCCCTCTTGGGCCTTGAGGCATACTACGCCCAACAGAATAGGCAATCATCACCCTCACTCTTAATATGGGGTGACAACTACTCAACTAACCAGTTGTCAACACAAACTCCAAGGATCAGATATAACTCATCTTTTCAAACTGAGGAGTTAGATCATCTCGCTCAAACACAACAAACAGAGCTTTTAGGCTCAAATAATATGACGTTCACCGAGAATCTGGTTCATCTCCTCAGGTGCTGCTTAGACCACAAATTAGTAGACAATCAGACCCATACCTGGTTTTAGATGATGAACAGTCAATACGTTATCCTAGGAATGAACAACGCTCTCGGAGTATGTACCCACCTATAGGGAGTTTACAAACACAACCCGAGGCCTCTTTTCAAGAAAATACCTCCATGCCACTAGCATATAGGAAATGCCCTTGGGGAAACTTGGCAGGGCAATGATCAGTTCATAGCGGGATATCACATGCCTATACAACACCATGATATACAACAAACGCCACTACGGAAAAACACCGTGACTTCACCAAATGAAGTCATTTCAACGTTAGTAGAAAAAGTGAGAGGGTTAGAACTTGCTCAAGAAAATCACCATTCTCAATTCATACAAACAGGAAATTCTAATCCTCCACACCATCCTAGCCAAGTAGACCTCCTCACAGGAGTAGGCACGTTAGGCATGACTCCTCAGTATTCACAACAAACACCAACTAGACCCACCATCTCTAACACTGTTCCTCCCGGTCTAGTACAAAACAATCCATTCCTGGACAATACCCCGTCATACTTAAACATGTACTCCAAGTCACCATAAGGGGATATATTCTCCTCTCCCAGCATGTTTGCTCAAACACAGGTGTTTCCTTATGCCCCTACCAATGCATACGCTACGCCATATCAATAACCCATTCCACCTCCGCTCCCTCAGCAAGCACCATCAATGGTCGAAACCTATGCGATAGGGACTTATTCAGAATATTTGAAAGAGCCCTTAGACTTCACCATACGAAGCGTCATGCTTCCAAGACCCCTTCCTGATTTACCCAAGTACAAAGGTGAGGGAGATCCGAATGCACATATCAAAGCTTACGCTACAGCCATACGAGAATTACTCCCATGGGACGGGGTTGTTGCTAAAATATTTCCCAAAACCTTGGAAGGCATCGCTCTCGATTGGTATTATAGAATACCTGAGGCTTCCATCCATTCGTTTAAACAACTCATTTCAGAGTTCATTAAGGCATTTGACATGAACAAACTGTTAAGAACAGGAATCAGGGAGTTCTTACACATTAAGCAGGAACATAATGAATCTGTCGCTCATTTCATCCAGAGATGGCGTATAGTTCTTTATTCTTCAACTAGTGCTCCAAATATGGACCAAATGGAACTATGTGATTTATTCCTTCATTCTCTCAGTAGAGAAGTGAAGGAAGAAGTCCAGAAGTTCCCACTAAGGACTTACGATGAAGTACTTGAGAGCGCTCTCCGAATAGATCAAGCGGCAATAGATAGTGGTCGTAAGACATATGGAACAAACGGGAGGTTAGTCACCTCCAACCAGAACACTACAACTTATCCTACTACCACGAATGTCAATCAAGGACCTAAAATCCTTAATAAAAATTGGGTTGCAACAACAATATGGAGTAATCGACCACCTAAGAAGGTAAATATTGTCAATACTCCATCACCAATGAACAATCAACGAAACAACAACTTTACCCCAACAATCAATACAGTGGATTTTAATCATCCTCAACAACAACAACAACAATGGTGAAATCCCACACAGGGTCCAAACCAAAATTCAACTAGATACCAAAACTAGAATTCAAACCAAAGACAACAAACGCAAAATTTTAATCCTAATAGACAACGGTTTGATCAAAATTTTGGGCCACAATACGCACCAAACCAACAAACTAGGAATTACAATCCTAATTCGTATTGTGGTTTCCACAAAATTCGGGGCCATGACACTAGAACGTGCCGTGACTACAACAAATTCATGCAACGCTTGCCAGATGAACAAAGACAACTTTTCATGGATATGTTCTTGGCAGATCCTACGTCACCAGCATCAAATACCTTTTTAGGGGTAGTTTCCCCTCAAAACGCACCCCTGAAGATCTTTAATGATCCACTCCCAAATCACGATAACAATAGGCTAAATCTAACTGGGACAAACAAGAGTGTAATGACAGGAAACAATGATCATGAAGCCTCAACCTCGCTAAATCCATTAGTTGCGCCACAACTAGGAAGTCAGCCACGACCTAAGGTAGTCGGTTTAGTGGAGTTAGACGCCGAACTACCCATCGAAGCTATAACAAGGACACGAGAGTATTTCTCTCAGCCAAGTCCAAGCCACCTGCCAGAGACGGATAACATCCAACAAATCGTAGCAAAACCTGTGGGTGCCTATGATTTAATTAATGACCTAACAAAAACCTTCTCGCACATCTCCTTTTTGGATTTATTAAAAAATTCCCCTACTCACAGGGCTGCTCTTTTAGAGGCATTAGGTTTGGGCCATTTAATTAACATCACTCCACCTCCTGAAACACAGGTAAATCATATAGACTTCGATGTTCATCCTCCAGGGCAGGCGGATAGGGATGTCGAATTCATATTCGAGATAAACAAAATGCCGACAGATGTTGAGATCGCACGTCGAGGTGATCCAGCCTTACATTTGCAAGTATGGGTTTATAATAACTACGTGAAACGAGCAATGGTTGATGATGGGGCAGCAGTTAACATAGTCCCCTTCTCTTTCCTTCAAAAACTAGGGTATGGGGAAACAAATTGTTCCATGACTCGAAATACATTGAGAGGCTATGATAGTCTTAAAGCCACCTCGGTTGGAACTATAATATTACCGGTCACCTTAGGACCCAAAACCATCTTGACTGAGTTTTATATTATAGATCGGAAACTAACTATAATATGATCCTCGGCCGACCATGGATACACCGCATGAAGGCAATCCCTTCTACGCTATTTCAAGAAGTAAGGTTTTTACACTTAGGAAAGATATTTGTGGCCAAAGGTGATCCAAAACCATTCGATGTACACCTAGCTGACTTAAAGAAAAGACCAGGCGTGCACTCAAAATTTGAACTTCCAACAAACCAACTTAATAAACCTACCGACGCAAAACCAGAGGAAAAGTTGGTACCTACAACAGGTCTTGAAACTATGAGTCTAGTCAAGACAATCCCAACCTCAAAAGATGAGGCTAACATTGTAGAAACAGTATCATTAGGAACTACTGCAAAAATCATTGAATTAATAGAACAAGATCTACCAATGTTCTTACCATTTGATTCTGTAGGCGTGGGATATTCCCTGGGTGTCGGTTCTCTCCCAGTGGTAGATCTCTGCATGGTAGAAGTAGAAGATGTTAACATAACAAATATCCCAACATCTATACTCCCACCTAAATATTGGACTCTCCATTTTGATGGGGCTAGGTGTCGTTACGGAGCGGGGCAGGTGTAATCTTTACTTCCCCTGAAGGGAAAGTCCTACCATTTGCCTTTAAACTAAATTTTGAATGCACAAACAACGGCGCTGAGTACGAAGCCCTCCTCCTTGGCCTCATCTTAGCTAAGAGAATCGGTGTTGATAACATCAGAGTCTTAGGAGACTCACAATTGGTAGCAAACCAAGTCTCTGAGATATATGAAACCAAAGCCGAGCACTTACAGCTTTACAAAACAGTTGTGTTGAATTTAAGCAAGGAGTTTGACTTCATATCAATTGAAGCAATCCCGCGAGAGAAAAATCTTCTCGCTGATTCAATAGCAACCTCGGCATCATGCTTTACTCCAAACAGTAAGTTATAAGATACCCGTTTCATGGTATCCCTTCGTGATGAACCATTGATAAAAACAATGACAAATTCTCTTTTAAACGAAAATGAAAACAAATCTACTATCCTAGACCACATTGATAGTGATATGGCCACTCTGAATTACTTAAACACCTATGCGGCATTACATCTCTCCTATCATATGATAGATTTGTCCTTAATCCCACATTCATCTTCCTACTTCGGAAATCCCATGATGGAGCTTCCCTCGCAAATAGAGCCTAGCATAAACACAGTAGAAAATGGGGACGATTTGGACTTACCTCCAGCCCCACCTGAGTTTGAAGAAGGTAATGCCTCTTTAATCGAAGAAACAATTGATGTTAACATCGGAACGGAGGATGAACCAAAGATCTTGAAACTAGGATCCTCGCTAACCCTAGAAGAAGTAGAAATACACACTCGAATCCTCAAGGAACATCAGAAGGCTTTCGCATTTAATTATAAGGAAATGACAAGAGTTACACCCCACATTGCGGTGCACAACCTCATCACTAAATCTGATGCAAATCCAGTTAAACAAAAATCAAGACCTATGAAACCTAAGGTAGCTCTTATGGTAAAAGAGGAGGTAATGAAACTCCTCCAAGTAGGATTCATCAAACCAGTCGATTACTCTCAATGGGTATCTAATATCGTTCCCATTCTAAAAAGAATGGGAAGATACACATCTGCATAGACTTCCGAGACATTAACAAAGCGTGTCCTTAAGATGACTTCCCGTTACCATCCATTGACGTCATTGTTGATGCGACAACTGGATTTGAACTTTTGTCTCTCATGGATGGATTCTCGGGATACAATCAAATCAGAATATCTAAACAAGATCAAACTAAAACCACGTTTATAACTCCTTGGGGAACTTATTGCTACGTTGTTATGCCATTTGGTCTCAAGAACGCTGGTGCTACATACCAACGAGCTATGACATATATATTTCACGATCTAATTCATAAGATCATGGAATCCTACGTAGATGACTTGTTGGCTAAGGCCAAGAAGCGTTGTGACCATCCAAAAGTACTTCGCATCATTCTTTCGCATCTGATAGAATACGAGTCACGCTAAATCCAGAAAAATGCGTCTTTGGTGTAACAGGAGGGAAGCTCCTAGGTTACATCATATCGTCATGAGGGATAGATGTTGACCCAACCAAAATTCGGGCTATCCTCGAAATGGTCCCACCTTCGGATGAATCTGGAATCAGGTCATTTCTCGGAAAACTTGGTGCAATCCGGAGATTCATCCTAGACTTAAGCTTCGCCATCCATCCAATCAACAATCTGCTCAAGAAAGATTATAGTATTGATTGGACCAAAGACTACAATGAAGCTTTTGATGCAGTTAAGTGTTTCTATTATCACCACCTACGCTAATGCCACCTAAGCTAGATCACCCGTTAATTTTATATTCGCGAGCTACCAATGTCTCGCTAGCTTGTATGCTGGCTCAAGAAGATGATGACAAGAGAGAACGTGCAATTTATTTCATTAGCCGAACATTACTCGATTATGAAACACGTTATACACAAGCAGAATGGGAATGCCTCGCCATAGTCTTTGCTACTAAACGCTTAAGACACTATATGCTGAATCAAGAAACAAGGGTCATGGTAAAAACGGACCATTTACGAACTTTCCTCACACAAGGGTCCTTGTCTAAAAAGGTTGGACATTTTATAACCTTAATGGGGGAATTCAAATTAACATTTGTAAATCAAAAGTCGGTTAAAGGACAAATCATCGTGGATTGGTTAGCTGATAACCCATTAGACGGAGGCGATCTAGTAAATCTAGACTTTCCCGATGAGTGCGTATACTACATTGAAACCAGACCTCCTATCTCTGAGTGTCCCTGGTACACTGATATCATTAATTATATCATGGACCATACGTATCCAGAAGGGGCTACACCACAACAAAGAAGGTAGTTACGCATTATTGCAGCCAAATACGTCATTATAGAGCAAGTGCTCTATCGAAAAGCATTCGATGGAATGCTCCTAAGATGTGTCGACACAGAAGAATCCAAGAAGATTCTCCACGAATCTCACAGTGGAATGTGTGGAGGCCACTTCGGTGGCCATGCTACCGCTCACAAAATACATCGAATGGGCTATTTCTGGCCCACTCTAGAACACGACGCAGTAGAGTTTGTACGTAGGTGTCATAAGTGCCAAGAGTTCTCCCATGAGATCCACATGCCAGCACAAGCTCTACAACCAATTGCTACTCCATGGCCCTTTTCTATATGGGGCCTAGATTTAATAGGAAATTCTCTCCCTCGTCTACGAGATGACCATAATTTTATAATCACGGCCACCGAATATTTTACCAAGTGGGTAGAGGCTATGCCTCTTACTACTGTACCGGGTTCTGTAATCGCCAAGTTCATTTTGAACCAAATCATTTGCAGTATGGTATCCTGCAAATCATTATCTCAGATAATGGAACTTATTTTAAGAATGATGAAGTTCACGAATTGTGCAATAAATTTAAAATAAGCCATCATATAACTTCCTTGTATTACTCGCAAGCCAATGGACAGGCTGAAGCGACAAATAAAACACTAAAAGCCATTCTCCTTAAAATGGTGAAAGAAAACAAACGAGATTGGCACTTGAAGTTATATCCGGCCTTATGGGCCCACCGAACCTCAATAAGAACACCAATGGGAGCAACTCCTTTCTCACTAGTATTCGGGGCAGAGGCAGTTCTCCCACTTGAGGTTGAAATACCCAGTCTCCGTATTTCATTACAAGGGATTCTGGATGAAGACGCTTACAGGAAGCATGTCTCTCCCAACTAGAAAGCCTAGATGAAGCTAGGTTAGATGCTGAACAACGGCACAGAGTCTATGCTGACCGGATGTGCCGGTAGTATAACAAGAAAGTCTATGAACGCGACATATATGAAGGTGATCTAGTTCTAAGGCTAGACAACCGGATCAACAAGAAGACTGGCGAAGGAAGGAAGTTCCGGCCTAAATGGTTGGGCCCATACCGAGTCATGAAGGACTATGGAAATGGTGCATACCTCTTATGTATGCTGGAAGGTGAGGAATTTGGCGAAACGGTCAATTCCCTACACCTCAAGCGGTTCTACGCGTAAGCAACTAGCACTATTTATAATTATATTTACATTGCATCTTCACATAGATTAGGATCATTTTGTCCACTTGTTTCGTACACAAATTGTGATCAAGGAATTTGTTCTCAAAGCAATTCATTACAAACTCATGATGTTGTTGGCATAAACACTCTAATCATACTTCTCCATCTCCATGATATCATCAAGTTATTTTGAAATCATGTCATCAAGTAAAGCTAGATATGACAAAGTCTTAACGGTAATCATGCCAAGATCTGCAGGTTTATTCTCACTTTTGGTTTCTTCTTAGGATGGGTGTGTCTTGCCTATGGTCTATTCTAGAAGCTTCATGGTGTCACATCTATCCCATATATATATCTCTTTGGAAATAAGAGCATGTTGACATTTTGCTCGGATAAACAAGTCAAATACTTGATCAAACAGAAAATTTTAATTTTACACATTTCCTTGCCCCACCAACCTTTGGTGATGAGCTTGCGTTTCTTACTAGTGACGTAGGGTTGGGGAAGGATGGAAATGCCCTTACTCACCTATGCTTTGTCCACGGTGATAAACCCACGCTTCTTACTAGTAGCATGGGGCAAAGTGTAGGGGGTCCTCTTGACAAACAAATGCAAAAGGTCATAAGGAAACAATTCAAATCTCGAAGTCTTTGAGTAAAAAACAAATGAATTAGATGTCCAAAATTCCAAGAGAGTTCAAAATCCTAAGAACCCAGATTTTGTCTACCATGTGGCCATCTAAGGATCTAAGTCTGGATAAACCGCAAAGTAAGAATCATTCTAAACTATGAAGTCACTCGGGTAGAGTAAGCTTGTAGCTTCCCAATTTGGTTCCACCAAAGCTTTTCTATCTGTCATCACTATCATTTCAACACATCTCATAACTTGCGCCCTTCCCAACTCTCGATGATGAGCCCTCGCATCTTACTAGTTGCGTGGCGTTGGGGGTAGGGGTAGGTTTATCTGCTCATCATACCGATTTATATTCACTACTTTTCCAAAACAAATATGAAGTGTTCAAAATTGTTTACAGAAACTAAGATTCAAAATCACATTATATCTACATTATCATGTATCAAAGATCATGAAAATACAAAAGGAAAATAAACATTTGCATCATTTGTTCTCCATTGCATACATTCCAAAAAAGCATGCATAAACATCATCAATCTACATGAAGAAACTGGAAAAGAAACGAAGCCATAAATGCCAAAAGTATGATCCAAAAAGAATATATATATATATATATCAAAGTTTCTGTACAATGCCATCATGCACTAAGCATGGTCAAAATGCTCAAAGAGCCCGAGATATACAAAAGAATATATCATACAAAATCTAGGAGAGCCAAGTGGCTTCTCAATCCCTACGAGACCCCTCTGAAGGCGCACACCCATGCCTAGGACTCTAGCTATGCCGGCGCTCTGAGTGCACGGAGGGCTCAGGATCCCGAGGGGCAGCCGCAGTCTCACCACGAGAATGACTCCTCATCAGGCGCTCGGCTGTCCTATACCCCGCTAGCTCCGTGCGGAGAGTCGATACCATCCTGGCCACATGCCAGACTGGGGCAAAGACGTCAGTGTGTCTACTAGCTGCTGAGGGCTCCCCAGCATCTACGAGCAAAGCTCTGCGCGGGTCCTCTCCATGGGGATCATCAGGGTATCGGTGCATACCCTACGAATCAAGTCCCGCCACTCATCGCGGTCTCTGCAAACAAAGGAGAAAATAAATTAGAAACCAAACAAGAGATTAGAAATACAAGATAAATAAAAGGAGAGATAGTAACTAAGGAGATCCTAACTAAAAGCAAACATTAAAAAAAAAGAAGAGAGAGGGTAACTTACTCGGATCACTAGGCCTCCAGGATGGATCTATAGGATCAGCACCTGCCACGTATGCCGCCGCCGACGAGGGCTACTCCTGTGGCTGGAGCAACGTAACGTCCCGCAATGGACTCATCCTCCCCACCATGGCCTTGGGAGAGTGGCTCCTCTGAAACCAGAGTAACTCTCTCTACACTCTGCTCGGCCCTCGTTGCTGCATAATATCCTGAGTTTCATGCCACTCAGATCGCTGCCTCCTCTCTGTCTCTCCCCTATAAACTCCTCGACTCGAGTCTATATCAATAGAGTCATCGCTGCTATGGGCAGGACCCGCGGAAATCTGAAGCAAGGGTACCCGAGGAGCACCGACTCTCCCTCGGGCACGTACTACCCGCCTGGCTACAATAGGAACACCAGGTGTCACCACTATCCAACCCCGGCCTCTAGGCCCCCTTTGGCCTCTCGGACTGATCTGTATACTGGCGCTACGGGAAGCATACCCATGTATGGTAGGCCAAACTGCTGAGGAACTCGGCCAAAGGGGTGCATCTCCACTCGCCCCACTCTATCAATAAGCTGCCCTGTAGTGGAGCAGGAGATCAAAGTAAGAGCCTCCTCACCCCATATACCTGCCATAGTCTGATATGGTGTGGCCTCCATGTCAGCAGTAGTCAGAGAAGCAACTGGCTGATGAGGTGCTCGGAGCACCGACATATCTGTCCATCTGGCTGCCCTCACAGCTCCGGGATCTGCCACCTCTACACCTCTGCCGTAGGGGATGAAGTGCTCATAGACCCAACTCATGACTAGGGTCGGGTGGCTCAAGGACTACCCCTATAAATGGACTATCCTGTATAAATCATGGTAGGTGGTCCCAAGTATGTCTGCTCCCCAGGCATATATCCGGCCATGTCCCTCTATCTGTGTAATAATGGGGGACCAGCAATATAACAATGTATCTCCTCCCTTGTCCCCGATCAGTCTCGAGGCAAGGATCCCCATGATGGCCTGGCGAAGTAAGGGGATGGGCAAACTAGGAATGGATCGAACTCTAACCCCCTTCTTCGACCCCGTGGAGATGACTGCATCTCCCATGTATGTGGCCCACTGTGCTATCTGGGCCCACGAACCTGCTGTCTCAAGGGTGAGACATCTCCCAATAATCGGGACCCCCAGAATGTGATAGACATCCTCCAAAGTAATAGTCCACTCACCACGGACCCCTGGTAATCGGAAGGTGTTCCGATCAGCATCCCAATAGGAGAATAGGTCACAAAGAATGTGACTGGATGGTGTAACATGGGGCACGCGTGAGATGCGTAGTATCCCGGCCCTCTGAAGAGTGTCCTCCTCATCCTGTGAGAGGGCATCTAATCTTCCGCTGGGAGCCAATCACACTCCCTCTCTCGGCTCCACCGGATATACTCCTCTCTCGCCTGCATACACCCAAAAACACACAAAACAGAGCAAGTTAGCATCCGAATAATACTGGAAAAATCATGAAAACATGTAGAAATGCTAAAAATGTAAAAACAATCTCAAACAAATGTTCTTTTGGCATTCTATGTGAAACCACCACCCTGAGCAGAGGGGTGGTTTTGTAACCGCCGCCTTAAGGGTGGCGGTCGTGTAAACCGCCCTAGGTAAGGCGGCGGTCGTGACCTGAAAACCCACGCGGGTTTTTAAACCTAAAAATCCCAAAAATGACAAAACAAGACCATTTTAACTAAAACAAGGCCTACCCAGTAGGTGCCCCCCCTAGATGAACCTTTTAACACTAACATTTTCAAAAATTACCCCCCCACGACAAAGATTTTAGCATTTCAAAATTAAGGGGGTAAAAGGGATAAATTGAAAAAAACTAACCTGTGATCTCGCGGGTCGATGTTCCACTCGCGGAGGCATGATCACTATCCCGTCACGGATGTTTTGACTCTACTCATGCAAAAACCGTCACCGTGGGTTCCAGAGCTCAAAATCAATCGAATCAACTCGCGCAAATGAATAGGAAAATGGGCCCACTTTCATATATATAGCAACTTGACTAGTTTAAAATGCCCTTTTCACAGGTTTGGAGTACCGACGGAGGTAAGTTCTTATCCCCGCATAAATGGTACGTTCTCATTTCCTATTATTTTAGCGTTTATTTTCCAAACTATTATGTCTATCTGCACTTGAGTTCTCTTTTCGTTTTGCAGGTAACAGGAAATTTGGATGGCACCATTTCAACACACGGACGTATCAGGTATAACTTCTAACTTCCCATTTCGGGACCGCCATACTTAGACCCACCGTTTTACGCCTCTTCATGGCTAAAACGCTTCTCCGAGGGGGCAATATGTACGTACCCAAAATTGTAAGGTACTGTACTGCCGAAACAACGTAACAAGTGCCCCAATGATGATACAGGTCTCCTCGCAAGGTGTTCGAGGATCCGGAAAAGATCTCCAAGTGTGCGTTAACATCCCACATGCCCCACTTAGCCCCCGCGTGCTTTGTTTTTCCCCTTTTCCCCTCTTTTCTTGGCCTTTTTCTCTTTAGTGACAAAACCGCCGCCACCTGCTCTGGCGGGTCTCGTGGTGACCGACCCGCTGAATAGGGCGGCGGTCCTCAGAACCGCCCTGCTCAGGGTGGTGGTCCTTTACGCGTTTTCCAGAAAGCTCTTTTAACATGACTCACGTAATTTCAATGTTTTACCAGCTTTCTTTCACCGCCATAAGCTTGCATTTATGATTCTGGTTCCCTGGAATAGTGTTTTGCCATTGTTTATAGTTTAAGAGTTCTATTTGGTTTTTACCTTGGGTAAATGCAAATGCTATAAATAGATGGCTTGTGCTCAAGCAAATGGCCCCTCAAATTTGCCTCTGAATTTCTCTTTGCAATAGATTTAGTTTTCATTTTGCTTAGAGTTCTTAGTTTCTTTCATTGCATGCCTAGTTAGTATTGTTTTGCTGTTAGGAAGCCACATATCCATCTTGTGCAAGTGCTGTTGATATTTTATCCAATCCATTGGAGTAGAATAGTTTGTTTTCAATAGGAAGCCATTAAAGTTGCAGGTTTTGTTCTTCAAACAGGATAGTTTCAGGTTCTGGACATTTCATGTTGCATGACTCGCAATAAATCCCGCTAGGAATTGCATAAGCCAAGCTCTATACTCTTGCGCTATCCCTCTCCTACTCGCATTGTATTCAGTCTGTATCTTGAGCTGCCTTTGTCCCAATATCTACTTTTGTTGATGCTAGCATTACACACTTTTCTGGATCCACGTGAACACAAAGGAACGAGGAGATCACACTGAGGGGACAAGATCACACACACCATCGGATTCGCCACTGTTCTGCAGAATCCAGGTTCTAGCTTTCAAAGTTCTAGTTAGAAATATATCAAATAAAGTAGCCAATTACTTTATTTCAGTCAATTCTACTCTCGATATTGCCAGGGAAGCTGTGGGGATTGATAGTTTCTGAGAAACTATGATTCACTCCTCACTTCTGAGGTAGGATTGAGAGCCTTGCAAATAGATTAAGTCAATTATTTTATTGTTTAGAATAGATTCACAATTGCACAGACAAATAGCTACACTCACTTATCTTGTTTGTTTTAATTTCATCATTAGATTAATTGTCAAAATTCTAGATATGTTAACAGTTACTCTTTTAGATTCATTCAAATAGTTCGTCAGAAAATACAAAAATAGAGAAATCATATATGCTATAGATATATTCAAAATAGTTAAATTTCACTTTGCATGCAGTTGATTTACATTGTTACTTTTGTATGACAATCACGGGACCTAGGGAGCCCAGAGAATACGTATTCGAGCCAATCATGCCCAACCCAATCTCATCACAACAATAACTGATATAGATCAAAATCTTAGGATCCAAGTCTTCCGAACAATGGTAAGCTTGCAACAAATCAATTCCCAGTTGAGCGGATTAAACATAGAAGACGACCAAGCGCACACGTTTTGGTCAAATCAACCAAATTACAGATTACCCTAGAAAAATATCCACATGACTGTAGAAGGGCTTGAAAGAGAAAAAACTTTGGTTGCGATCCTTTGGTCCCACAGCCAGACGCAGGAGACACTCTTACGGATATAGATACCAGCCTAAGAATTCAGGTTGCAAGAACACCTGTGAGGCACTCTGAGAAGATCGCACAACTATTAGTTTTGAATATAGAGGCTGAGAAAGCATACGATTACTGGGTGTTAGGGATTAGGAACTAATTCTACGCATGACCATAGCAGGACCGCAACAACCAAGAGTCTACGGTTGTGATCCACAAATCCCGCAACCCAACGAATCCGTAAGTGAATCAGACATAGAAACTGGCCTACGCATACTACTATTCAAATCCACTCCACTTCCACCTATCATCATTGAACAATTATCCTTACTAGATACAACAGCTAACAAAGCTAGGGAATTCTAGACTAGGCCAAAGAATCACCCATAGAGTCAACTATATTTATCATCCACCATATGACCTTATCTGGAGACATACACGAAACTATCCCAGGTCATTTTTCACATATTCCACAACCCATAGATCGAATCACGCTAGAGCTCGATATTGATTGGAGCCTTCGAGCAGTCATCCTTGCCGACCGATCTATCACACTAGATAGGTTAGGAGGGCCTTCTTTGCCTTAGATTCACAATTTCCACTAGTGCGTGTCGAAGACATTAGATTACCTAACTAGTTTGTCTGCATCCCATACATATTTCATCCCCACCGGTTGTCTTGCACGACCTCGAGAGGTCGGGTGCGAGGAAGAGTTACCTATTGATTCCCAAGCTCGCTTGTCACTTTTCCGTCGTACAAAAACCCTTATATGTATTGAGAAAATGAAAATAGAGTAGAACCATTATCGTTTATAATGGGCACAATCCATAGACTCAAAGTTCTTGAGATTGTATAAACTAGAACACACGGTTTCTAAGCATGCAAGGATTAAATGATTCATGGATCGAGCAAGAAGGAAAGAGAAAACAGGAAAAGGGGAAAACCCTTTTATTGATTTCTTCAGACTCAAAATTACAGTCTCGGGATATCAAAATTCCAAACCGTACAATGGCTTTGAAATCCTCTCAAATAGCTCGCAAGAAACAGCTTCAACTTCCTCAAGCAAAGAAAAACTATTCTGAATTCCTCGAGCAAGCAAGAAACAATTACAACCCATTCCAATCATTTGCGCCCTTTTAAATTCTTGATTCACAAAGAAATGCTAATGGCGGAAAAACCAAGTTTTCCAATATACGGCCGTTACATTATTTCGCCAGCTAAATATGTGCCATTCGATTTACTTTTACAACTTTAAATTTGGGCCATCCACATGGGAGAGATTTAGATTGAAGCGGTCCTACGGATGCCTTTTACATTTTTTACCTTTGAAGTTGCACCATGCTAACACGTAGAGATATCTCGGTTCCGTTATGCTTAGCCTGTTCGAGCTTGTTCTGTGCTTGACTTATGTTGACCCCAGACACGTCGAGAGCTGACACTTATTTGAGTTTCCATTTTGGAAATGCCTCATGAAATTGCGTCAAGCCAAGGACACGTGGCCTCTTCTACCGGTCTTGGAATTTTCAATGGCTAACTCTGTCTCCCCATTGACTTTGACCACGTGGTGAGCTGACGCTCATTTGGAAACTGGCCTTTTGGGTTCACTTTTGAAATTGTGCCATTGAGGCATGTGGAGGATTCCACAACCCACTCATACTTAGTCAATTTTAAATAACCGGCTCTGTCCCTTTTTGGACCTTAGGACACGTGGTGGATGGCGCAAGTTTGAGAACTGCCCTAGTTTCGACTCTTGAAGTTACACCAATGAGGCATGTGGCACCGTCTGCTGAACCTTACATACTTAGCCAATTTGGGCTTGTTCTATCTCCATTTTGGACTTGGGACACGTGGAAAACCTGCACTTATTTGATGACTACCCCTTGGGCCCTACCCTTGGAGTTGCACCGTTTGGACGCATGGAGGCTTCCATTGTTGCTTGAAACTTGGCCATACCGCATCTAATCAGAGATGCCCACGTACTACCCGTGGATGTTGAGGCAAAAATTAACGGGAAGATACAACCGTCATTCCCAACTGTGGGAAGAAAATAAAAAGAAGGGGAAAGACTCCACTGTTATGCCCAAATTTTAAATTGTTCTCCATGGAATGGAAAATTATGAACAATACTAGGCTCAATGCGACCCAATACTCCAAGGTACCGACTCAAAATTTGTGAAACTTGACTTCAAAAGAGGGGAATTTTGAGGGCGACAACAACTAGCTCTTTTTGGGGATGACTTGATAGAGGAACGAGGCAAGATCAAGAACCACAAAAACTCAAGGAAAGCAGACCAGTGCCTTATCCATTGGGCAAAGGAGTAAAAAGCAAAACCAATACAAGGCAACACACACAAGACAGGAAAAGAAACAAAACAAACCAAAAGGAAGAGCATAAATGAAACACAAAGGAACGAACCAAAACCAAAACATTGTACAAAATATACAGAAGGACCACCTAATCACCTAGGACTTGAACAACTTCAGATACTACCCACTATAAGGAAGTGGGACAGGAGAACCATCCATGTAATCCAGATAAAAATAATTCTCTCCAACAAAATGTTTGATTCTAAAAGGACCAAGCCAAAGAGAATCAAACTTACCATGACTTCCTCGTGGCTCATGTCTTTTGTCCCAAAGCAACACAATGTCTCCCACTTGGAAAAATCTGGGTTTGGCTTTCTTGTCAAACAAAGCCTTCACTTTCAACTGATGAGTTGTTATCCTATCAACTAGTTGTAATCTGTCCTCATCAAGCTTCAAGGTACAAAATTCTCTTTTCCAAAGAGCTACTGAAACTTGAATCTTCAATGGTTTTCATCGGATGCAGGTTGGAAATTCCATTGTGGTGGCGGTTGAGCTTCCACACCATACACCACTTGGAAAGGAGACATTCCAATTTCTCTCTACAATTTTGCAATATTGTTTCAAGGTGTTGGAAGTGATTTGTTCTTCCTTTAGAAAACACTCAAGTCATCCAAATACATAACAATGTATTTCCCTTTCAAACCGCCAAAAGCCAAGTCCATGGCCCTCTCGAAAAGTAGCACCAAAGATTGATGAGACCAAATGACATCCTCTTGTATGCAAAGGTGCCCCAGGAGTAGTCAAGGCAATCTTATGTTGATCTACAATATTCACCTCCACTTGATTGTACCCGAGAATCCATCTAACATAGACAACATCTTCCAAGCCTATGGCAACTTGCAATACTTGGTCCATCATGGGGAGAGGGTAGTTATCCTTCAATGAACAGATCCGGATCTTGCCATTCTTCTTCCTGATAGGCACTATATTAGCAATCCACATTGAATGGTGGATGGGGAAGATGATCTTAGCCTTCAAAATATTTTGTATTTCTTGAAAGATCGTATCAGCTATCTTTGGATTATAATTCCTTAGCTTCTGTTTGAAGGGTTTGATCCCAGGCTTAAGAGGAATGAAAGGTTACATTTCTTTAGGCTGAAAATCCTTAAGATCATCATAAGAGTAAGCCAAAACATCAACATACCTCTTCAACAGATTCACCACCTTATTTTTCTCTTCTTGAGTGCAACATTTTCCAATGTTGACCATTTTGGGATCATCAAGACTCCCAATATTCACTTTCTTAGTCTCAAAGAGATTGCCGAGCTCCTTGAGAAACTTTAGACTTCATATACCTATCATGTTTATCAAAAATATCCTCCAAACTCACTAGCCCTTTAGGGATTTTGTTTCCTTTCAGTTTGATGCATCCATCTTGATCCATCTCTTCTTTGACACCCTCTTCATTTGATGACACACACTCTCTAGGCAGATTGTCACTTCCTTCAAAGTACAGCTGATCAAAGTTGTCTTTGAGCTCCAAGAAAGAAAGAAAATGCTGATCATCATTGAAAACTTGCCAATTATTTGCATTGTTAGGCACACTAGGTCTATGGATCATCTCCATGGTGAATTTATTTTGAGGGAAATCAGGATGAGGAATCAATAAGGACCCCGAAATAGCTAGAGAGTCAGCCCTAGCGTTCCTTTCCCTTGGCACAACTTCAATGGAAAAAGCATCAAGGAATTCAATGGAATCCTAGACTAGATTCCTATAGTGCTTCAACCTTCTGTTCTTTACCTGATAAAGGTCTCTAACTTGTTTTACAATTAGTTCTACATCTCCACGAGCAAGAAGGTTCTTCACTCCCATTTCCTTTGCCATGCTCAACCCAAGAATGAGGGCCTCATACTCAGTAGTATTGTTGGTATTTTCAAACTGAAACTTTAAGGATAAAGGATGAACCTTACCCCCAAGAGAAATGAGCACTACACCAGCTCCAAAACCAAGTAAAGAGAAGCTCCCATCAAATTCCAAAGTCCACACACCATTAGGATCATGAATCACTCCTTTGGGAAGTTTTGCCTCATCTTGTGACATGATCATATAGTTACCATGCCATATATCTGCATAGAGTATCTGTGCCTTTGGGTCATTAGTATTTTGTACAATGTACTCTGCTTGTTTCTCAGGTAACATCTTCTTCATTTTTCCATTGGTCGGGATCAAAGCATGCGACCAGTCCATTTGAATTTCCCCTCCTACCTCCTTACAAAAATTTCTACTTAGCAATATCCCATATGAAGGAGGAATATCAGCTACCAAAATGGTGGCTAAGACCCTCTTCTCTGGTAAAGCAGTAAAAGCTACTTGTGCATCTTTAATTCTGCTAACCAAAGGTACTTTCTTACTCTCCATGGAATAACAAGAGCCATAAGTGCGGGTTAGGGTTAGACCCAAAGCATGAGCCACTTTTTCGGCATTACATTATCTGATGCTCCTGAGTCTATGACACAATTACTGAGTTTATGGCCAGCTATGAGAAGGGTCACATAGAATGGTTCAATTTTCTCATTAGGGGAAGTGACTATGTAGCCACAAGGCTTGATTGAGGTGAGGAAGAGGGAGTGGGAAAAATTCCTTTAGAAGAATGGGCTGGGGTTTTAGATTTAGAATTTACAAAGTTAACCATTTTGGCAAAGGCTTTAGGATGGGTTTGATAGAACTCGCCTCAAAAATCTAAATCTTGGTCTTTTTAAGATGGTCTATAATGTCAAAAGATCCAGATGTGGATGGGGAATCACTACTAGGAGTAGGAGGAGCTTTTGATCTATCAATTTTATCATTTGTTGGACAAGAATTCTTAGAAGTAGAAGTAGAGGAAGAAGGACTAGCAGAGCTTACCTTTTGGGTGGAAGTAGTAGGAATAGGAGCTCCTCTTCTTGCAATCACCGGGATGGTGATGGGGTACTCCTTGGATATTTTTACAGGTTGCACCACTTTTTCCTTTTTGTTGGTCTAGCTCTCGAGTCATAACAACATATGACTCACTGTTCATCTCAACCACTACATCATCATAGTCATCTTCATCATCCACACCTTTAGTGGTGAGGAAATGAACTCAAGAACCACCAAGCTCCTCCAGTTCTTCATCAACTTCCTCTTCTTGTTCATCATAGAGCCCATTTTATTCCTCATCATCAGGCTCAAGAACTTGAAGTAGCATTGACAGGCACCTTAAGGGTGGACCTTGAATGCCAACGTAGTTTGAGAAGAGGGCAAGCGGTTCCTAGGTTGAAAGTTCTTCCTTGGAACATCTTGATATGGAGCATGTTGAGCCAATTGTTTCTTGATGCCAATGAGGTCATTAGCCAACTTTTGCACCAAATGATCTGCATTACCTCCAGGAGAAGAGTAAGAAGAAGATGCTTTGGATTTGAAAGACTTCATTTTCAGCTTGCCACACATGATCGAGTCATCTTCCACATTGATGACCAATCTATGAGTAACATCCAAAGTTACAAGATTTTCTCTCCTTAGGGCATAACTTACTTATGACAATTGAGAATTCAAGAAGAAGCACTTCTGAATCTGATCAATAGGCCTAGTGTTTTGCGGAATCTTGTTAATTAAATTGTTGAACTTGGCCACAAATTATCTCATAGGTTCATGTGGACCTTCTTGATTTGAGAAATCTGAGCTAGCAAAACATGCACATCTTGATGGTTTTGAAACACTACTCAAATTGAGTTTTCATGGTATCCTAATCGGTGATGGTCCCAGCAGGAAGATGGTAAAACCAATCTGCAACATTGTCTTCCTAGGTTTCCACAAACAACCTAACAGAGACATCCTCATGTTCAACTCCAAGGACCCCACATGCAACAATGAAGGCTGTAATGTTTTCATCAGGGTGCACTTTGCCATCACCTCTAAATTTGGGAAAATTCTTCTTGTTACCCCTAGGTAACTCACGCAATGGTTGAGGAAGAGCCATAGGTACAACTCCTCATCCCCAAGGCAGAGGTGCTACCATCCTTGAAAAGATTGCTTGAAGTGGAACTGAGACACCAACAAGAACTAGGGCACGAAGATTAGGGCTAAGTTGTGCTTGAGGAATGCTACTACCACAAGCTCTGTCTTCAACAAGAGGTGTGCTTGCGGAACAAGATCTTCTATTTCTTCTTGTTGGAGGAATTTGAAAATCTTGTTGATCCAAGAGTTGAAATTGGGGATCTTCAATTCCAAGAGCCCTTCTACCACGAGTGTATCTTAGAGTCACCAAATCAAAGAAATGATCAAATTAGTTGTTCTTTTTAGAAAGGAAATTTGTTGAACAAATTCCCAGGAGTCACCAAAAACTATTGGGTTTCAGATTTGCACTTGGAATAAAAACACAGTCAGGGGACAAGTAAGTCCCTCTTCTTTAATGGGAGAGGTTCCCTTATTGAAAGTAGGGGCAAAACCTATGTACAAATACACAATCTTTCATTCAATGGTGGTTTCCCGATATCTTGGAATGTGTTTAATGCCTGAAAATTTATCAATACGTGAGGACATAAGACTTGAAGAGAGGAGGGAGGTAGAAGAAGACAATAGTTTCGGGAAAAGAGATGGTAGAGAAAACTGTTATATGTATTGAGAAAATGAAAGATAAAATAGAACCATTCACATTTATAATGGGCACAATCCATGAGACTCAAATTTCTTGATATTATATAAACTAGAACACAAATTTTCTAAGCATACAAGGATTAAATGATTCATGGATCGGAGAAAAAAAGGAAAGAGAAAAAGAGGAAAAAGGGGAAAACCCTTGTATTGATTTCTTCGACTCAAATTACAGTCTGGGATATCAAAATTCCAACCTGTATAATGGCTTTGAAAGCCTCTGAAATAGCTCGCAAGAAATGGTTACAACTTCCTCAAGCAAGCAATAAAAATTTACAACTTCCTCGAGCAAGCAAGAAACAATTACAACCCATTCCAATCATTCGAACCCTTTCAAATTCTTGATTCGCAAAGAAATGCTAATGGTGGAAAAACTAGATTTTTGAATATACGATTGTTACATTATTTCGCCACTACATATGGGCCATTCTATATGCTTTTACAACTTTAAATCTAGGCCTTCCATGTGGGAGAGATATATCTTGAAGCGGGCATGCGATGCCTTTTGCATTTTTACCTTTGAAGTTGCGCCATGCTGACACGTGGAGAGCTCCACCGGTTCCTTTATACTTAGCCTATTCGAGCTTGTTCTGTGCTTGAATTATGTTGACTCTAGACACGTGGAGAGATGCCGCTCATTTGAGTTTCCATTTTGGAAACACCTCCTCGAAATGCGTCAAGCAGTACACGTGGCCTCTTCCACCGGTTTTGGAATTTTCAACGCCAACTCTGTCTCCCCATTGAATCTGACCATGTGGTGAGATGGTGCTCATTTGAAACCGACCTTTTGGGTTCACTTCAAATCGCGTCATTTAGGCACGTGGAGGCTTCCACTGACCCGCTCATACTTAGTCAATTTTAAATAACCACTCTGTCCCTTTTTGGACCTGGGACACGTGGAGGACTGGTGCAAGTTTGAGAACTGCCCCTAGCTTCGACTCTTGAAGTTACGCCGATGAGGCATGTGGCGCCATCCACTGAACCTTCCATACTTAGCCAATTTGGGCTTGTCTGTCTTCATTTTGGACCTGGGACACGTGGAAAACCTGCGCTTATTTGAAGACTGTCCCTTGGGCCCTACCCTTGGAGTTGCGTCGTTTGGATGCGTGGAGGCTTCCGTTGTTGCTTGAAACTTGGCCATACCACATCCAATCAGAGATGCCCACGTACTACCCTATGGATGCTTTGAGGTAAAAATTAACAGGGAAGATACGCCTGTCATTCCCGATTGCGGGAAGAAAATAAAAAAGAAGGGGAAAAACTCCATTGTTACACCCGACTTTTAAATTGTTCTCCATGGAATGGAAAATTGTAAACAATACCAAGCTCGACGTGACCCAATACTCCAAGGTACCGACTCAAAATTGTGAAACTTGACTTCAAAAGAGGGGAATTTTGAGGGCGACAACACTATTAGTGCATTAGAAGAAATGAACAAATAACTAAGTACATAAATTAACCCAAGCAAACTAAGCCAAAATATGTAAAACCCTAATTGCAAAGAAGAGGTGAAATGACTTAGCTCATTCACACAAATCCCGAAGGTGCACGTAGTTGGAAAATTGAAAATTTTGAATCACCGATTGTAGCAACAAAGCTCGATAAAATGCAAAGATGGAGGAATATGCTAGATTAGGGTGCCTGGAGAGGGACATGGGTGCTCGTGGGTGCCCTAGGCCTATTTTTGGGAGTCCATGTCTATAGAAATGCTCGAGAAAACCTCCTTTGAACGGTCACAAGTTGTTCTCCTTTGAGTCGCTATGAGGTCGCACAAAGATGTCGCCGAAGTCGCTGAAACATGCAATGAATTAAAGAACTGCAAAACCCTCAAAGAGACATCAAAACCTAAAAAATAAAGTTGCAAAATGAGGGGTTAGATTGTCCTCAAAGCAGCCCACAATGGTGATCTTACGACTAAACATTGCACTTCATCTCACCCAGTGTAGTTATGTGTGTGCATGCGGAATTGTACCTAGGTGGCTTTTGTGCATGTTGCACTTGATAGCGAAAAGTAAGCTAGATGTAAAGAAATGTAATAGATGTGTGCATGGAATAGAATGAACTTCCCTCCTATGAAGTGTATGCAGAATAACCAGCCCTTGTGTCCCTTGGATGGTGCTAGATGGATGCAATGGAGCTCTTAGATGTTTGATGGATGCAACTTTAGGTGGTGATAGCTAATGCTTAGTGCTTGGTCCTTTATTATGATCACATAACTTTATATTTATATGATTCCCTTACTTGAATTTCATAATTGACCCCGAAATTCGACTACCAAAAATACAAGATGTTAAAATGACTAGAAAGGACCCAAAAGTGTGAACAAAGTATACCGAGGTCAAGGCCACCCAGGAGGACGAGGGCACCTAATGCTTTGGTGTCCCTGGGCCGGGTGTTAATGTCTAGGATGATAAATGCTTTGACGTGTAAAAAGAAAGACTGGGAAAGTAAGGGTGTAAGACCAAAAGTAGCAACAAAAAGCAAAGAAAGGTGGCCAAAGACATGGGTTAATTAGTACTTTTCTTACTTAGGAATCATATGAATAATAATATGCAACTAAGACTAGATAATTACCCAAAGTATGTGATTTTGTGTCTACAAGTTCTACACGCCGTTGTCATTACCTTGTGACACACTCTAGTTCTGTGGTTCATACTCACCGTTGAGGGTTACATCTAAAAGGAACCCAACCACACTCACTCACTTATACATTATCTACACTATATGCTTTATCACCATATCTTTCTAAAGACGTGAATAAAACCATTTCCCGGTGATTGTAGACACAAAATCACACACTTTAGACATTATTTAGTCCCAATATCATACTACTATTCATATGGTTTTTGAGTGAAGAAAGTACTAATTAACCCCCATATTTTGGCCATTTTACTTTGCTTTTTATAAATCACTCACCGACCTCCCACACATGCATGCCCATTCCATGTTTCTTTCATTCCATGGTGTTTTACATTTCTTGGGTCTCCCGAGCTAGTCTTGGGGCATCGATGGACACCTTGGTCCCATTCGGGTGCCCCTGATCCTCTTTCCACTTTCCCACCACTTTTTGGGCACTTTCTAGCCATTTGGACATTTCATATTTCTTATGGTCAGAATTTTTGGGGTTAATTACAAAATTAGAAAAAGAGAACCATATACATATGAACTTACGAGTCCATATTGAGGGACCAAACACTAGGCACTACTATCATAATCTAAATTTGCATCCATCTAGAGCACATTTGCACCCATCTAGCTCCATCACAAGGCACAAGGCTGGTTCATCTGCATCACATTGCATAGGATGGAAGTTTATTATATTTCATCCACCATTCTTTTACATTTTCTACACATAGTTATTGCTCACCACCTTCAAAAAGTGTGACTGACACAAGACAAACCTAGGGCATGATCACACACAAAATCACCTAGAACTACATCAGGTCTAAGATGTAGTGCAACGCTCAGTTAGTAAGTCCACCACTTGTGGGCTGCTTTGAGACAATCCACCCCTTCATTTGCATTTTTAGGGTTTAATGCTTGTTTTGGGGTCTTGTAGGTCTTTCTTTCATCATTGATCATTGGCGACATTCGACATAGAGGAGCGAATTACATGCGACATACAACGAATGATTTAGAGCATCATCCAACCCTTAAAAGTTGGTTTTGGACCTCCCGCACGGCTTGGGGCGCCCATAAGCACCTTGATCCTCTCCCAAATGCCCCAATGCTAGCTAGCTACACAACTTAGATCTACCATTTTCTGGACCTCTACATGTTCGTTCCCGCTTCAAAATATTTGGTTTATTTTACGACATAGTCCAGATCAGCCTATGAACCAGCTTAAGCTCCTTCCAACCCTACTTGTCAATTAGGGTTTCACATTTTCATTAGTTTAGTTGTTTGGGTCATTTTCTATATTTATTCATTGCATTTATTTACTATTATTTACTATTGTTCCTAGTTAGATTAACTTAATAAATTCCATATTTTTAGTTGATCCTTTTGGAGAACCCGACATCTTTCACGCTTAGTATCCTCATTTTACCTCTATCATTGGTTAATTTTCTTTATCTGATTTACTTAGGAGATACCCTAATTTCCAGGATGTTTTGTAAAAATCCTTAGACACTAAGTATTTTGATGACAATACGCCGCCACACAAACTAATTCCTATACTCCTTGTCTATTTACCGACCCTAGTGATCCTCCATCTAATCAACCCCTATTGGACTCAATTCAAGATTTACATTCTTTGTTTCAAGACAATTTTACGACTATGGAATCCATAATCACATCTCTCAAATCTGAAATCCAATAGCTTAAGGACACTTCTCAAGCTCATGTTTGTTCTCCCTCTACATCTCATCTTCAATCTATGTCCACTACATGTCATATAGTTGAACCTTAGGTCATGTCATTGCCTAAGCCTCTCATATTTGAATGTAATACTAAACAACATGACCTTCTTACTGAGCTCCTTAGTCATCAATTGATCACTTTGCCACCTACTCATTGTTATCCTCCTTATCAACTAACAAAGTACCAAGGTCGTCTATATTGTAATTATCATCAAATCAATGGACATAATGACATCGATTGTTATGCTTTACAATGAAGAATCAAACATCTTGAGCATTAGGGTTTTATATCATTCACTACACAACATTCTATTGCATGCCCATCTATGAATGCTACACCCACCTAGGCTCCTAAATTTGTTCCCTCTTTGTCAAATGTGCCTTCTTCAGTTAGTCAAGAACAGCCCAAGAAACCACCTACGCCATCACCAAGTCAAATACCTATCAAAATTAATTCACAACCTCCTCCTACTAAGTCGTCTATTGTATTGCCAATTCAACCTAAGCAACCTCCTTTAAAACTCAATTGCAACTTGGCCTCCTCTCAAGTATAAGCTCCAACCAATTACTTTCGTCAAAGAAACTAATCCTCCTACTAGTGGTCATGACACATTGAAAATTCCACCACAATTGCATGATACTCCTATTAATTTTTCCAACCATGCTTCCACCGCTAAACAAAAACTTGGTCTTTGGTAGGTGACTCTTGTCACTCTACCCTCCTGATGACACACTCATATTCTTATGGTTCTTATATGAATGTTGAGGGATACATACTACACATGATCCACACACACTACACAATAGGCACTTCACATTGTGTTTATTCACATATCTCACATCTTATGTCTTATATCTTACATCATACATGTTACATTTATTCTACCCCATTTCATCATTACGACATTTGCACATCTATATATCATGTTATTCTTCATCATACAATTGTCTCACTACTATTGTCTACTACGAGTATAACATTACATCCTACTCATTACACATACTAATCATCACACCTACTATTCTTAGTCTACATACACAATTTACCTTGCATAATATACATCGTACATCACACATTCTACACATCACATTAGTCTTCATCATACATACATCTATACTAGGGTTGATTACACACTTTACATTTCATCTTACACATTACACATTGTATTCATTCCATGGTCATCCATACTCATCACATAGGATACCCACATTGACTACTTTGCATCTGGAGTTTACGCGCATTTTAGACTCTCGAGCTATCTTCATACCTTGCATCTTACATTATGTCACATCATTCATGTTTTCACACTTCTATACACCATACACCATATTTATATTCATTATATTACACTCATATTGTTTACAAGGTTAGCATCTCATACTACTCATCTACCATACTACATCACATGCATTTTTCATACTATTTTCCTATTACAACACATTGCATTCTACATATTGCACATATCACATATTACATACTCATCATATGGTCATTTATTCTCATCACATATCTACATGTTGCACTCACTACCCTATGACACATTTAGTTCCTCGGTCCATACTCAACTGCCGAGGGTTTACCAATCAAATGGACCTTATCCTCATTACATGTTCATCATTCATTCTTTTTCATGCGACATTCCTAGGTTAGTGACATACACTATAGGATAAATGGTCACATATTCCTTCATATTGTAGTGGTATATGCTTTTAGGCTACATCACCACTCCTATTCATCTTGTAGTGATATACGTTTTAGGATAAATCATCACTCGCTTGATCAACTTTTCGTGATATATGCTTCAGCTATAAGGGTCATGCACACATCATCTCTAGGTCACATATCATTAATACACACAAAATCATCACATCACGTTAGACACAACACATGATTCAACCATTTCCTAATGATGCACTCTCGTTTATGGTTCATTCTTGACTGTTGAGGGGGCATACTAAATGAACCTCACTACATACAACTCCATCCACTCGGGGCATGTGACTCCTATCATTCATCTTGCATTCCATTCCATATATCCACAACATACTTCATGTCATGGTTGCTTTTACTTGTTCTTTCATTTTCTTGTCCATGGTCACTTTATTACACATGATAAATAGATCTCTTGTATGTCATTTATCTATACCATACATACATGCACGTTCACTCCTTTCTCTAGTTGTGATCATAGATACAGTCTCTCCGACACGCAGGTATGTATGCTCACCTTCTACCATGCCTACAACGGTCATTGGGGGCATCCACTTTCGTCTCTCACAGGTGCTATTGTTTCATTTTGTCCTTATCACTTTTCATTATTTTCTTATTCATGCTCTTGACATATGGGTTATCATTCTAACATGCTAACGGGTGTTTCATGTGCATAATTTGTTTTAGGATTACTTGCATCCATGACTATATGTTGTTTGTACTTGCTTGTTTTTTTTTCTATTGTATGCGGGCCTTACCCTTTGTTTGGTATGCACACTTGTTTGTTGTATGTGGCCATTATGGCCTTGCATATCTTGCGACATTGTGAGTGGTGTCCCATGTTTGCCACCCACTTTGGCGTCTAATTTGTCTTCTTACTTGTTTACATTACTATATTTATTGGTAGCTTACACATTACTTTTGAGATGCATGCTTGTTCATAATAACACTTGTTTTTTACTATCCTTCTTGTTTATGCGCACCTTTGTTTCTACCAAGTGAATTCATTTCCCCTTATAGGGTAGAGTTACAAAGTTCATATGGTTGGTCCTCTTTTGGGGCCGAATTCTCCTATCAACGACGTTGCATGCACCCCCAAAGAGGGGGCATCATTTGGGATTTTTATATACTACACAATGCTTCTACATTGGTTCAGTTTAGTCAGTTTCCACCCTTGGGATTGTGGGTTATACAACGAGTGGGTTCAGACCAATCTATGAACCCCGTACACATTGGATTTTACAAGACACGATTATCCTTAGCATTATGGGGAGAAGTTAGAGGTTAGAGGACACAATGGATTTTCTCTCTACACTACTTCAGCCAAATGGTGGCGCGGTTCGCCCAAAAAACTAGGCAATACAAAGATATCTTCACACACACTATTAGGGAAGCAATTAAAGGTTGGAGGATACAATGGAATTCCTCCCTATAATTCTTCATCCTATGGCGTAGGATCACCCAAAAACCCAGGATAGGATATCCTCTTTCTACACTCTTTCTCTCAACATGGATCAGGTGCACATGTTCCATTTTTCATTTATGTACTTTACATTTACATGCTTTCACATATATATACATGTGTCTTTTACATTCATTTTTACATATACATGCGTATTTGACTACTTGATCATTTTCTCCTTGCAGGTCCATCTATATGAGAAACAAACAGTCAAAAACAACAAAAACTACTACAATAATGGGGGCAACAACAACAACATTTTGTGGCAACACACACCATACTAACCATGCAGGTACATTACACACATCGATAATTACACACATGTTTCCACCTAGGTTCACTCTCATCACTTTTTTACACTTTTGCATCTTTAGTTTCCACGCTCCATCATCTTTTTGTCATTCCATGCTTTTTCTAGTCCTTCAATGCGTTTCTACATCACTCTACATAGATTATTAGGTACACATCTCTATCTACTTTATGTTACTAAGATTTATGCTCACCAACATAAAGTGGGGAAAATGTAGTCACAAAATCACAAACTTTAGACATTATTTAGTCCTGGTCTCATACTACTATTCATATGGTTTTTGAGTGAAGAAATTACTAATTAACCCCCGTCTTTTGGCCATTTTACTTTGATTTTTTTCATCACTACCGACCTCCCATACACACTTGCTAAGTCTATTTTCATTGTTTTCCATAATTTTAGCCTTGATTGGGGTGCCCATGCTTATATCTTGGGGCAACCGAGGTGCCATGCTCCTAGTCATGGCACCCTGGTCCTTTTCCCTCTTTCCCGCCACTTTTTGGGAACTTTCTAGCCATTTGAACATGGGGTTGATTATGAAATTAGAACAAGAGAACCATATAAATATAAAGTTATGAAACCATAATGAGGGACCAAGCACTAGTCATTACTATCATCACCTAAGGTTGCATCCATCAAAGACTCCATTTGCATCCATCTAGCTCCATCACAAGGCACAAGGTTGGTTCATCTAGCATCACACTACATAGGAGGGAATTTTATTCTATTCCATCCATCATTCTATTACATTTTTACACATAGTTATTGCTCACTACTTTCACAAAGTGTGACTAACACAAGAGCACCTAGGGCATGATTGCACACACTTGCACATAGAACTACATTAGGTCTGAGATGTAGTGCAATGCTTAGTTAGTAAGTCCACCATTGTGGCAGTTGAGGTCAGTCCGACCCCTTCATATGCATATTTATTTTTAGGGGTTTGATGCTTTTCTTGGGGTTTTGTAGGTCTCTCCTTCATCACCGATTGACAATGACGTACAATTAGGTTAAATGACACTAGTGTGACAAGAAGCAAACAAAGGCAAATGCCACACAGAGACACCTAAGAGGAGGTTCACATATATTTTTCACAAACCAAGGTGCCTATATCAATGACTAGGGCACCCACATGCACCCTTATCCTCTCCCGTGCACCCTAGTCTAGCCAAACAATTCAGATTTGTCCTTTTCAATACCTCTCGCATGATCATTCCCGATTCCAAAATATTCATTTTATTTTTCAACACAATCGATATCAACCTATGAATCAACTAAGCTCATTCTAACCCTATTTTTCAATTAGGGTTTCACATTTACATTTACTTAGTTACTTGTGTCACTTCTTATATTTATTTAATGATTTTAAACTACAATTATTCCATATTTTAGTTAATTAGTGATGCACTCTTGCTCTATGGTTCTTTCTTGATCGTTGAGGGGGCATGTATAAATGAGCCTCATATCATACCAACACATCCACTAAGGGGGCATGCTACTCCTATCATTCACTATGCATTCCATTTCATGTCATCCAAAATATGATGCATATCTTGGTTGCATTTACTCTTGCTTACTTATGCTTACATGTTCACTTTATTACACATGTTAGATATATATCTTGTATGTAATTATCTTTATCATAAACATGTGCACGTTCGATTTCTTTCTAGTTGTGATAAAAATTCTACAAATCCATACATGCAGCACAAATGTTTTGTACAAGATACCTATTATCGGTCCCATAGTGGCTCCTGTGGGCATCCAATTTTGTACACTACATGTGCCATTGTTTCATTTTGTTTCATAGCACATTATTATCGATTATACACGCTTTGACATAATTTTTATCTTCATAAAATACTATCAAAGTGCTTGATGTGCATCATTTATTTTGTAGGTCTATTTACCACCATGGTTGTCTGTTACATTGTTTATTCTTTCTTTTCATTGTTTGCCACTATTTGTGGGATTTTTCCCTTTGTCTTGTGTACACACTTATCTTCTTTTTCCTAGTCAAAGCATTGATTGTCTTACAACATCGTGAGTGGTGTCCCATGTTTGCAACCCACTTTTCACGGTCTACATTGTCTTCTTGCGTGTTGTCTTCTAGTGTCTTAGAGTACACATTGTCTACTTGTTTACCAACTTATATTTTATATGCATGTTTGATTGTACTAACACTTGTCTCCTAGCCACTTATTTTTATGTGCCTCGGTTTCTACCAAGCACACTCCCCTCGTAGGACATAGTTTCTACACAGTGGTTGGTCATCCTTTGGGCCACATAATCCTTAGTGACATCACATGCACCTCAAATGAGGGGGCATAATTTGGGTAAATCAGTCACCCTATACAAGATTCTACACACATAGTTCACCACATCACATGTAGACACCAACATAGTTGACTTGGGTCCTTACTACAAAGATGATAGACACCAACATTCTTACCTGAAACTAGTGCACAGGTGCCCCGACCCTTCCCGAACGCCCGTGACCGGGGGAAGTTATACATAATTATTCAATGCAACACAGTGTACAACACTTCACACAACATACTTTATAGAGCATATAGTCCTTAGCACACATCATATAACATTTTTTTTTTTGACATTGGGTTGAAAATGGTCAAACCGGATCATATTTTTACACACCATTTACAGTGTTTTTCTAGATTGCATGGGAAGCGGTTAAAGGCTGGAGGATGACACTAGAATTTTCTCCCTACACTTCTTCCAGATCATTGACGTGATATTACCCAAAAAACTTGCAGTTGACACAACTGGTGTGAGATCACCCAAAACATTGGGTCTTCTACAACATCTAAAGGATCCTTTCTACTCTCTTTCCTCATCAAAAATCAGGTGCACATGTTCCTTTTTCAAAATTTTCATTTTACATACTTCTTTACATGATTTTTACATATATACATGCGTATTTGACTACTTGTTCATTCTTCTCTTTTGCAGGTTTGTCCGTATGGTAAGTGGTAGTCAACATCATTCTTCATCATCCTACATCAACAAACAACATCAATGACATCAAACACACAAACATCTACATCAACAACAAACACATTGGTGACATCTACAACATGTGTTTTCACCCTAGGATCATTATCTCATCACTTTTTGCACTTTCTCATCTTTAGTCTCCACGCTCCACCTTTTTATCACTCGACATTGTTCCTTGTCTCTCGACACACTTCTCGCCATCGATATACATGGTTATCAGGTATTAATCTCTTATATACTTTATGTTATCGATATTTCTCTCAATAACATAAAGTGGGGGAAAATTTAGACACAAAATCACGCACTTTGGGTATTTATCTAGTCCTGATTACATACTACTATTCATATGATTCTTAAGTAAGAAAATTACTAATTAACCCATGTCTTTGGCCATATTTTCTTTCTTTTTGTTACTACTCTTGGTCTTACACTCTTTCTAGCTCGGTTTTCTTTTCGAGACCTCGACATTTATCATCTTGACACCGACACCCATCCAGACACTAGTGTCGCGCCCCGTCCTCCGGGCGCCATTGACCTCTTTGTACTTTAGTCGCATCTTTTGGGTCCTTTCTAGACATTTGAGCATCTTATCTTTTTGTAGTCAAACTTTTCAGGGTTATTTATGAAATTCAAGCAATGGAATCATATAAATATAAAGTTATGTGACCATAATAAAGGACCAAGCACTAAGCATTAGCTATCACCACCTAAGGTTACATCCAAAGGATATTCAAGAGCATTCAAACATCCATTCTAGCATCCATTCAAGGGAAAGAGAATGCATTATTCTATATGCACTTTATAGGAGGGGAATATATTATATTCCATGCACACATCTATTACATTTCTTTACATCTAGCTACTTTTCTCCCTATCAAGTGCGACACGCACAAGAGCTACCTAGGCACGATTTCACACACAAACACATAGAACTATATTAGGTCTAAAATGTAGTGCATCACTTAGTCATAAGATCACTTGTTTGATAGTTGAGGAAAATCCGACCCCTCGTTTTACATCTTTCGTTTTTAGGATTTGATGTCTCTTTGAGGGTTTTATAGGTCATTATTTCATTGTAGGTTTCAATGACCTCAAGAACATTATGTGACATATTAATGCGACTAAAGGCAAAGGAAAACGAACACCTTGTGACCAGTTAAAGATGGTTTTCTAAGTATTTTCACAGTCACAGGCACCCCACTACAAGTTTGTGGTGCCCATAGGTGCCCCTTCCCCTTTATGGGCGCCCCTATCCATCGTGTTCCTCTGGATCTGCATTTTCTAAGCTTTGTTACAATAGTTTGTTCTTTAATTTTTCTAGTTTTCCAACTCAGTGCACTTTCGTGATTTCTATGAATCACTAAGTTTTTCTATCTCCTCTTTGTACTTAGGGTTTCATATTTTCTAGCTTAGTTTGCTCGGGTTAATTTTGTTACTTATTTGATTATTCATTTATTTATTACAATAACAATTAGATTTAGGCATTTATTTTCATATTTGCTTAATCACTCTAGGAGGTGTCCCACAGTGTGTGAGGGGATAATGGGGCCAAACACTGATCCATTCAAATCAAGCCTTTTGATTTAGACCAGATTCCATTTGCTAATAATTTTTCCATTCTCGGCTCGAGAGGATGGTATACCAGATGGACATGGGGAGTTTGATATGTCTTATTTTTCATGAATTTCATCTCATGGAATGTTTGGGGTCTTACAGAACCCTCTCAAAAATACTCTATTTGTTTAGCTTGTCAGCCGTATCAATAACCTAGATATTATTTGTTTGTAGGAAATTAAGATTTCTAGTTTTTTACTTCAGAATACTCTAACTTGTATTGCCCCAAATTTTTCACATTTTCATACTCAACACATTGATGGAAAAGGTGGTGCGAGCATTTCCACAAAGACTCTGAAATTCTTGGCCTTAATTACCTCATCGGACCAAGATCCTTTAAATCAAGCCATGTGGGTGATTATGGCTATTAATGATCTTTATTTTGGTATTATTAATGTTTATGATCCTGCTGGGTACTAAAAATTTTGAAGTTGCAGTTATAGGCGATTCTGAAGGAATTGAAAGCAAACACACCGTGGGTTTTTTGCAAGGTACAACGCCTCACATATGCTGCCATTTTGAGTGTCATCTTCAGAAAAGTCATGAAAAAGCCTTGAAGGACTAGTGCACGACCTTGGTGAAGGCAAAAACAACAACATATGTCGAATTTGGGCCTTAAAATAGTAAACATAGTTGTAGTTTTCATGACAAAGAATGCAATTTTCAAATTACAAGTGCATTAATTTCTGATTATTTCTTTATGTTCAAATGAGATTACTTATGTGTTGAGTTGTTTAGTACATTCCACATTTATAAGTTACTAAAATCAAATGAAAAAGGAAATAGACAACTCAATTACGAAATAATTCCATTTATTCATGAAGAAATAAAGTTCCCACACAAGTCGTGGGATCTAACTCATATGTACAAGAAAAATAAATACATATACATAAATTTGTAAGCAAATGAGGAGAGAGGAAACCCATAATTGCTTGAATGAGTTAGTTTCCCGTGCTCCTCGCTTCCATCTGCATCA
Source organism: Taxus wallichiana var. yunnanensis (assembly GCA_018340775.1). Classification (NCBI taxonomy): domain Eukaryota; kingdom Viridiplantae; phylum Streptophyta; class Pinopsida; order Cupressales; family Taxaceae; genus Taxus; species Taxus wallichiana. Next base: position 575,683,034 of record CM031243.1, on the reverse strand, counting down.
TCTTCATGCTCCTCTCCCAAATTGCAGCATCTTTTGAAAGACAAGAGGTTGTTAGAGCTCTAGGTGTTTCTCTCTAATCATGTACTTATAGTTTCAGGAAGATGAATTTCTAAAAATGAGTACAGATAAGTGTGCATGAGAAAGAACCAGAAACAGAGTATCAGAGAGCATGATGTCCTCATCTCAGAAACATTTCCAAAAGCATGCTATCAAGAGGAAAGCACTGAAGGATGAAAAAAGGAAAAGGCTGTTGGCCCCTACTTTTCTAACTATTTTTTTCAGATGTATAGGTTCAGGGAACAAAGAGGAAGCAATGTTAAAACATACACCCGTATTCCAAAAATACTTATCTCGCATCTACAAAAAATATTGCAAAAACACAAATTCATTCTAGGAAAGGTTTTATTTGTAGCAAATAAATGAACATATATAATTATGCTATAGGAGTTTATTCATCAGAGAAAGAAAATCACCATCAACCTTCATCCATATAAATCTCAAGTTCTGTTTAACATGGTGAAGAATGATTTTCTCAAAGCTTTCATATTAAGAAATACTTTAAAGAAGAGAAGTTGCACTTTCATACATGAAATAAGAACAAATTTTCAACAAGCCTCAGGTTGGAAGATTAATGCAACTACTTCAAGGCTCAACCCAAATGAGGAGAACACCAGAGTTGAGATTTGCAGAGTGAAGAAATAAAGTAATATTATATTGCTTTCAAGTCTATACAAAAGCAAGGATGCCATTGGTGCATTGTCCCTAAATATGCTAGAGCATCAAGGCCTAATGAGAAATATGATACATACATTCACAAAGTGTCCTTCTTTTAGAGATTTCACTGTACAATGTTAAAAACATTCAAGGATAGACTTCCAAAAATGTGTTGTAGCATGAAGAATCAAATGGACAAGTTTCATTCAGAGCTAACACTATATATTGTTTAAGTATTTTTATGATACTGATTTTTGTACTGGGTTCTAAATCAAACCGAGCTAGACATTGAAACAACAAAGAAGCATTTTTCAATATGAGAAAGGTAAAAACATGATTCTAAAATACTATTGTTTTAGAGGAATAACAAACTTCAATCAAAGTTTTCAAATTACGAGGAGGTATTTTTAAATCATGAATCCATAAGCTACAACCAAAGAGTAAAATGATGACATATATGGATATAATAGATTTAGTCATACATATCTCGAGAAGAACATGTTAGACAACCATGCCTCAATAGAAGGACACAAAATTCTCTATATTATGTATGAAGGAAGAAAGTTTCATCAATTTGCATCTATGAAACATTACAAAGTCCATTTTAGAATGGGAGTTCAACATCAAAAGATGTCACACCAATCATGTACTTCAAATAAAATGAATGCAATTCCATCAAGTTAGGAGAAATTACAAAATTCACAGAGTATGGATTAGGTTTCAATTTAAAAATTCCATTCGAGGAATCAAAGCATATGCTTCCTACAAAAATAAAAAATCGGTACTACAAATTACATCATGCAATGTAAAATCTCCAGCTTCTAATATTTTTGGAGCAAGTATTTTGGAGCGAAAATCATCCAGTCCTTCACAAAATATTAAAAAGAATATATAGAGCTTGAAGCCCTAAGAAAATATCTCAAACAACAAATAAAATGTGAACTCCCAAAAGCAAGATGATGCAGAGCAAGAGATGGTCACCTCAAAATGAAATTAAGCCCCTACCATTTTTTATGGAAATCAAGGCATTTTCTAACTCCAATGATAGATCAATAAAGACCCATGAAGTGGGTATGGTGGAAAAAACACAAAAACTTCAAAAATGTCTACCCATAACATAAAAATCAGAAACAACACCCAACTCAAAAAAAGGGGGCATAGTTAATGGGTTTATACAAACTTACCATGCAACCCCCAATTAGGGTAGAGAAAATGAGTGGAACACAAGGTCACTCACCAACCTAAATCCCACTTGCACAACCATTACAAAGTTTTTCCTATGAAGAAAAGAAATAAGTTTTAAACATGATTTGCTAATGCATGGGGATGCTTTGTATAGGTATATCTTAGTGAGTTTAATGCATTTTCCTTGATTTTTGCTCATGCAACTTGATTAACCGTATAACTTCCTACTAACTTCCTTCATGAGAGAAATGTGGTGATGTGTGTAGGAAAATAATGAACATTTATTGCCAATGCAATTAAGGAGCCCCGAGTTTGGAGTTGGAGTTCGAAGTGGAGACTTTTTCCATCTATCAGCCTATAAGTATGGGTCTTGTTTCTAGCAGTCCTATAGGAATTTATGAGTCTTAATCAATATTGTTAGTGGAAGACATTAGTGCCGGTAATTTTGGCGTATTCTATAACCACCTGTGTCTATATAAAGACACCTCCTTGAAGAACAATGTAGTAGTTGGTAATATTTATAATCTGTGATATAGCTTGTTGCATTTAGTACTTTTCCTTTCCACACTGAATATGTCATGGAACTTATTTGAATTAATATAAGGAGATATCATTTTGAGAATCTTGAGTTGTTAATATTTCCTCTATCCCAAGGAAGAGCAAGGGCCCACTCGACCAAGGAGACAAGAGGTTGTTTATGTTTACGTACGCATATGGTTTTCTGATAAGTCATAATCACTCAGTTCCTTTACTGCAATTTCTATTTCAGTGTGTTTCATGCAATTCTATTCAAGTGTGTTTATTTTCCTTATTGAAATTTCCATTCAGAATGTGTGTTTCCTCTTATGCAAATTCTAGTTAGCATGTGCTTTTACTTTTACTACAAGTTTTAATTATGAGTGTGCAATTTCAATTTATTCTTTCAATTCTACGTGCATTTTCCATTTGAGTTAGAAGTACAAATTTCATAATTCATTTTATCACAGTAACTTAATTTTGTAGATTTACATTGAGTTTCCATAGATTAGTAGAAAATTCAGAAAGATCTAATAAAACCCCCAATAAAAGACCCAATAGTATAACTGGCTACATAGGACTCCATTGCATACAACCTAGGACACAACCCTGGTTTGATAATGACACTAGTAGATTAATCTATTAGTTAAATGATTGGAAGAATACAACGACCCATCATTTTTGGTGCCATTTTCGGGACACCATAAGCACAACACACCATTTTCTTCACTTTATATGCTATGGGTGTTAATGGAGTTCATCTATGCAACCAGTAGAAGTCCTAGGCCTTGTTTACATAACCAACCTTGATGCATAGGCCACAAGATGATCAAGGGAGATTTATACCACACAACATCCAACAAATATCTCCAAATAGACTACACATAGGGAACACTGAGAGTGACACTAAATCCAATCCAATGCCTAGAAGCCCTTCTGAACATTTTACATCATCCTATTTGGAACCAAAACAACATTCAAAAATGGGAGACAACATAGAATAATGAGAACCGACCCTTGGGTAGAACCTTTACTTATCCCATTGTCTTGGATGAAGATGAGGATGCACCTATGAAAAATATCTCACCATCCATCCTCCCTATCTTCTCGAGGCATGTCTGTAGAAGACCCCGATCAGTTCTTGTTTGAATTCAAAGTTCTTTTCCAGACATATGATTACAGAATAAACAATCAAAAACTCAAACTCTTTCCTTCCACTCTCAAAGACTCTGCTATGAGATGGTTCATGGGATTGTCCTCTAACTCCATTCATTCTTGGGAGGCCATGGAGACAACCTTTTTGGATAAATATCAAGACTACCAGTAGGGAAGGGATAGGAAAGAAGAGTTCTTCTAGATAAAGCAAAAAGAAGATGAAAATCTAGAGGATTATCTAGATAGATTTCTCTTTCTCCATCGTAGGAGTGGTTATGAGTTACATGTAGAAATTACTAAGACAATTTTCCTTAAAGGACTTGATGAGGAAACCAAGGATTCCCTCCATCTTATGGGAGGAGGTGATGTGCACAAAATTAGTATGGAACAAATCACTGAGCTATGCCAAAGTTACTCTAGAACACGAGGAGGTATACAAAAAGAAAAACATCCAAGCTTTCCCTAGGAACCTCTAAACTTCTAGAGGAAATGGCCAACATGAAAATAACATCTTGTCACAATTGACATCAACCATTGATGGGATAAAATCCAAAACCAATGTTACTAAAAGAACCATTGGACATATATTTCCCTAAATGTAGGAAGAGACATCCTCTAGAGAGTGTCCTTTAGGGTCACATGACATGTGTTTGATCTTGTGATGTTGCTGATCATGATACTAAGCATTGCACTTTCTTACCTCAGTTGAAAGGAGGATTGAATGTTGTCTCTCAAGTTGATGCAGAGGTAAACTTTGTTCAAAGGCCAAATAATCAAGTTGTGTATGCTCCTCGACCTACTCAAAACCCTTGGAGGATGTCATGGCCTAGTCAGCCTCCTCAGCCTACTTGGGGACAACCTGAGTGGGCACCACCAAATTGGATGGCTTACCCACATCCACCACCATGGATGAGTCCCTACAATCAGTAGGGTTGGACATCACCAGCCCATGCAAATCCATGGCAAAACCAATAATGGGTACCACAAAATCCTAACCAAAACCAACAATGGGTACCTCAACAAAATCCTAACCAAACCCAACAATGGACACCACAACAGAATACTAATCAACAGAGGAGGTTCCAAAAACCACAACAAGATTTAATGCCCCCACCACAAAACTATCAACAACACGGACAAACAACACAAACACAACTTCCAGCCCAACCTGTAGTAAACCCTAAAAATCAGCAGACAACTTCACTTGATGAAGCAGGACAAAGTGATACAATGCAGTTAATACTATCAATAATTTGTGACTAAGGTCTGGGAAAATATTGAATCCTCCTATTGTTATCATGGAAATACCTGTAGACAATGAGAAAGAAGAGATACTTGAGGAAAATGAAGAAATTGTGCATGCTCAACCAACACAAGACACTAGGAATGGTCAAGGAAAGAATAAGAATGTTCATACAACTCCTTTTCCTGAACGATTACAGAAACTCAAACTGCAGAGAAAAAACGCTAGTTCAAGAGTTGAAAAAGGTGAACATTGAGGTCCCACTTCTAAGAGCAATAAGGGATATTCCTAAATTAAACCAGACCATTAGAAATGAATGTATAAAGACACCAGAAGGAAGAAGAAATACCCAAAAATAGTCAAGGTGGAAGGGAATTTAGTTGATCTTGTTGTTGGAAAACTTATTTCACCAAAATATGGGATCTTGGGAGTCCAGTCATTACTATTTTTATAAATGATCAGTCAATATCTAACATTTTGGTGGATCTTGGTGCTTCATCAATGTTATAACAACATATATGTTCAATCTATTGTCTTTAACATGATTACAACCTACCAATATTGTTCTTCAATTAGTAGATCAATCTATTGTTGTACCAGATGGAGTGATTGAGGATATAATGGTCACGATTGAATCTTGGGAGTACCCTATGGATTTCATGGTCTTACAACCTAAAGCCCGAAGTTGGGATATCCAGTCATCTTAGGAAGACCCTGGTTGGCTACTGTTGCTGCATATATTGACTGTAGGTCAGGAAAAATGACCATTTTAAATGGGCAAAAATCAAAGCATATTTCATTATATCCTCCTTCCCAGCCCTATGTGTATGATTGTGAACATGTATGGGTAGATTCTTCGATACTAACTCTCTGAGTTCCTTCTTATCTAGCCACCATTGCAGTAAAAAATCACATGACAAAATTGTTGAGTCATATACACTGCTTGATGAAGAGGATATTTTGGCTACGAAAATCAGAACTGAGGCTACAAAAATTAGAACTAAGGCTACAGAACCATTTTTTTTGAACACATCCGATACTATTACCTTGGTAAGTGACATTTCTAATGAAGATTGTAAGGAAATCTATGCTTATAATGCAGAATGCATAGTCATTGATTTCTATTGTCCTTTAACCAAGATTATGTCTCTTGACAATGTAACTATTTTACACATGCTTCAGCCTCATGTTTGTCCCTTGAATTATTTAATCACTGATGCAGAGCTCACTATTTTGAAAGATACCAAGCAAGTGACTATTGACATAGGAAAAGAACTGACCATTGGTAATAATTTAGAGGCCAGCCAAGAGGCTAGGGTTTTTGAAATTTTGAGGAAACATTCCCAAGATTTTTCTTGGGATTATACTTGATATGAAGGGAATTCATCCCAACATCTACACTCACCATATCTACACTGAGGATGTTAAACCCATAAGACAACCACAACAAAGAATTAATCCAACACTCAGAGACATAGTAAAAATGAGATAGAAAAATTGTTGAAGGTAGGATTCATCTATCCTATATCTGATAGTCAATGGGTATCACCATTAGTTATAGTTCCCAAGAAAAATGGTAAATGGAGGATCTATGTAGACTATAGGGAACTTAATAAAGCCACCAAGAAAGACTACTTTCCCTACCTTTTATTGATCAGGTTCTGACAATCTCACAGGTAAGAAATATTTTTCCTTCTTGGATGGGTTTAGTGGGTATAACCAAATAAGTATTGCACCTGCTATGACCAGGATAAAACCACCTTCACTTGCCCTTGGGGTACATTTTCATATCGGGTCTTACCATTTGGGATTTGTAATGCACCTACTACTTTTCATAGAGAGTAGTCTTGGCCATTTTTTAGATCTCACAAATGACTATGTTGAAGTTTACATGGATGACTTCACTGTCCATGGATCCACTTTTGATGAATCTCTAATAACCTTGAAAAATATTAAGTAGATGTGAGCAAAGCACCAACTTTCCCTGAGTCATGAAAAATGTCTGATTATGGTTGATCAGGGAATTGTCTTAGGCCATCATGTTTCTACCAAAGGAATACAAGTCGACCCCAAAAAGATTGCAGTCATCACTCAACTGCCTACACCAAAAATCAAACTGACATCAAGAGTTTCCTTGGACATGCAGGGTATTATAGGTGATTCATCAAAGACTTTAGTAAAATTGTGCACCTATGTTTTCTTTGTTGACAAAAGATTGTGTTTTTGAATGGTCCCCTCAGTGTCAAGGCATTTTGATATTATCAAGGAGAAGCTAACCACCGCTCTAGTCTTGAGAGGACCCGATTGGGGGCAACCTTTCCATATTCACATTGATGCCTCTAATACAACCATGGGAGTTGTTCTTGGATAGAAAGATGAAGAAGATCAGATGTATGCCATTTACTTTATCAACAAGAATCTGACCCCTACGGAGAGAAACTACACCACTATGGAAAAGGAATTTTTAGTTGTTGTTTACTCCCTGAATAAATTCAGACATTACATTACTGGGTACAAAATCTTTGTTTATACTGACCACTCGGCCATAAGATATTTGATGAATAAACCAGTAGTCGAGAGGTCGATTATTAGATGGTTACTCTTGTTACAGAATTCAATCTGACCATTATTGATAAGCCAGGAAATCTAATGTTGTTGCTGATTTTCTTTCAAGATTGAATGTTTCAGGTGATGAAGAAGCAAGTCCAGATCATTTTCCGATGAACATCTATTTGTTGTATCAACTCAACCTCCATGGTTTTCCGATCTTGTAAATTATTTGACTACAGGAAGTTTCCTGCCTATTTTACTCATAAAGAGAGATGAAGATTAGTCAAAAATAGTGCAACATATAAGTGGTGTAATGGAATTTTATTCAAATGTTGTCCTGATATGGTTCTTCGTAGGTGTGTTCGGGAAGATGAAGTATACGACATACTACGAGCTTGTCATGATGAACCTGGAGGAGGACATTACTCAATGAAGAGGACAATTCACAAGGTCCTTGAGTTGGGTACTATTGGCCTTCCCTCCACAAGTCTGTAAAGAAGTATGTGTGGCAGTGTGATGCATGTCAAAGAATGGGGAAGCCTACACTATCCATGGAAATGCCTCTCAATCCTCAATTGGTCTTAGGACCATTTGAGAAATGGGGAATTGATTTCATTGGACCTTTTGATCCCCCATATTTTGGGAAAGCATACATGTTGGTGTGCACTGACTATGTCATGAAATGGGCCGAGGTTCAAGCACTGACATCTGCCACTGAGGATGTTGTTGCTTGAACTTTTTGTACAATCACATAATGCTAAGATTTGGTGCCCCTCAAGCACTTGTATCTGATCAAGGACCTCAATTTGTGTCTAACATGATTGAGGATTTTCTGAAATCTACCAAATCAAGCACCGAAATCATCACCATACCATCCCCAATCCAATGGGCAAAGTGGAGGTGACAAACCAAGAACTTGAGAACATTTTGACAAAGTGGTCAACTCGGATAGGAAAAACTGGTACCAAAACTCCCCGAGGTAGTTTGGGCCTATAACACGACCTAGAAAACCACTACTAGTTTTTCCCCTTATGAGTTGGTATATGGAAAGAAGCCACTATTACCTATAGAGTTTGAGTTACGCACATGGAGAACAACACTGAAATCAACATCAATTTGGATGAAGCACAATGAGAACGAGTGATGCAAATTGAATGAATTGATGAAATGAGGATGGAAGCACAAAAAAAAATGGAAATTCTCCAACATCAGAGGAAGACATGGCATGATGCTCATATCAAATACAAGAATTTAACGAGGGAGAATGGGTCTTACTCTTTGATTCCAAATATCAACAGTTTAAAGGTAAGCTACAAACACGCTTGGTTGGGACCATATCGATCATCGAAAAGTGTTTGATAACGGCTCTGTGAGACTATTACCAATCGATGGTGACAGAAGGACTCTTCTTGTGAATGGACACAGACTCAAGATGTATCAACGTCCTCTGACAAGGAAACCTTCACCAACGACATCATGTTGAGCGAGGAAATGGATGCAGAGGAGGCACTTAGCCCCTCCTGTCAGGAGTAATTGTTGTTTTTCAATTTAAATAAAGGAGGATGATCATGAATTTGATCTTCTTCCCTTAGTTAGTTGTCTTGTTTTCAATAAAAGTAGAAATCTTCATTGTTTAAAAGGCCACTAATCACATTTTATCTAGACTGACAGACGACATGGAAATCTACGGATATCGGAAGTTGAACTGGCATGGGTAAGTGCATTCTAATTCACTATGGATATTTCCTTATGAAGAAATTCCCCATTGCATGTACTTATCATAATTACATCCCTACACAATGTTCGATGCATTTATTGGAAATATCATTCCAAATCTTATGACACGAAGTGGGGTATAATAAGTCTTAATTACGAGGGTATCGCTGGTGTCGGGATTCTAAGAAAAGGACACACTACTTTCTAGGAGGGACAGGTGTCAATACCATTTTAAATGATGGGATATGTGTGGTACCACATAATAAACCTTCCCATGCATGCCCGTCCTATCAACTTTTCACGCTACCAAATTTGTGCCCGACTTTAGGCAATTCGAGGATTTAGGTGCATTTCAAATTGATCCTTACTAACCACTTCCTGTCATTGCTTGGTGAATTTGAACACACCATTATCACTGCCATTACACTGTGGGTTCAAGCATGCCCTTTTTCTTGTTTCTCTACTATTTGGATTCACCTTCACCATGGGACAAAAGAAAAAGTCAGAGCCAGATTCTCCGACCCATTACTCAGAATGCACGTGATTTCATAGGTATTTTATGATTCCGGTTGGCTTGAATTCATACGGAAATTCAAAGGTTTTGATGAAAGTGTAGTGGATGAATTCTGGTAAATTTTGAAGCTACTTTCTCACGCATTGTTGAGGAAAGAGAGTGGAAATTACCAGCTAGGTTGTTTCTGAACTATCTGGTTTACCGGATTTTGGTCTGAAAGTGATGAAAATGCTCCCCTCAAGGACTTGCTTTCTCTGTTTCATGTGGATGGTGAAGCATTTCCCAAGGTAATCCTTACCTCCCAAGGTGCTCAGAAAGGAGTTAAGAGGGAAATTCTTCCCGAACATTTGGAGAGGTGGCTAAATGGGTTAATAGATACTTTATATGTGATGGCCAACCATCTGTGCTAGGTGGAGATTCACTCAAAATTCTCATTCATTTAAAGAAAGGTTGCATCAACCCTACACTCAGGGTGAATTTACCGAATATTTGGCTGATGCAATTATCAAAGTAGGCCAAAAATACAAGAATGGAGGAGGAAAGGTAACACTAAAGCACCCAGGGCTCATTCAATTACTCTACTCATACATCACATCAAGTTTTTACAGGAATCAAAAGAAAGGCTCTCGAGCAAACCATGTGTATGAGTGTGGGGGAGGGTTCCAAGCCAAAGCAAACAACTCAAAAAGGGGCCATCTTCCATACCTCACCCACTATCGAGTCAACCTCTCGCCTCCACAAGAGAATGTGGAGGAACCTGGAAACAGGTGGAGGAACCTGGTACTCAGAGAATGTGGAAAATCTGTAAGTCAAGTGAGCCCATCTTCTACACCTTCCAAGTTCTAAGGGTAAGAATACCTTTCCTCTCTATTCTTCTATTTCACTATGGCCACAACGGTCCTTATACGTTGCATAAACCTAGAAGTTCTCGCCGAGGTTTTTGATGATGATTCTTGATCCTATTCGGGAAGAGAAGGATGAGGTAGAAACCTTGATGTCCCTACTGAAAAATCATCAGACGTTATATTCACTACAACTATCCCTACCCCACAGAGCTCGATATGCCCACATCTTCATAAATCAACTCAATAGCTCCGAAATGTCTTTTGTACCTAAAGCACATATTCCCGCTCCAGAATCAATTGCAATGGAGATTGGTAGCCATGGGTTATGTGAAGTTGATGTACCACGAGGTTATTTGGAAGAGATTGCATTCCTTAAAGAATAGTTGAAAGGTATGAAAGAAACAAATTTGTCTTTGCAAACTGAATTTACCCAATGAACAATAGAAAAGGTTAGAGAAATCACAACTTTACAAGTAGAAGTTAGCAGCCTAAAGTGACAAAGAGATATAGGTCTTAGCATTTTGAATGATATCAATCAATTATCTCTTCAGAATTTGGAATTAAAGAAAGAAAACAAAAATTAAAGGGAGAGATAGAAATCAACAAAAATGAAAAATAAAATTGCAATCTCTTTTGGACTTTGTTTGTCCTTTAGCTTGTAAGCTCTTGTCTTGTCGTAGAAACCATCTTCGACCTACAACATGTTTGTTCAGAACAATTTTACTCTTGGCAGTTATTGAGGTTGTGTTGTCAGAGCCTTACGAAGCTCCTGATGGTAATACTTTTCTATCCATTTACAAAACCAGTACCCCTGATATTCAGAATCTTCTTTGTGAGTTCTACCTCCATAACATGTTAGTCCCCAATGTCCCTACTTCTTCATTAACTTGTTTGTGGGGATTTTCAATTAAAATATTTTCATCCTTACTTCGAATCAGATTGTGTGGGGTGAGCAGATGGATATCTTCAATCAAACAACTCACACGATAGGATTCTATATTCGGCCTACACATCACAATGATGTGGCTATGCAAAAGAACTTCAGATCTCTTTACTACCAAGATGGTATTGGAGAGAATACTTCAGAATACTACTGAAATGTGTGGAGGACTTTGAAACTTATAGTCAACAACACTTTGGGGCAGCAAGGCAAGGCTTGTGATAGAGGTGGGACACCTTGAGTTTACCATTAAAGAGAAGAGAGGTTATTTCACCTCAAAATTTGAGTTGGAGTATCAGACAAGGAGATGCACTCATCACCATAATTCATCAATTATCGAAAAGAATGATAAACAATACAATGATGAATGGGTGGGACTGCAGGTAAGGCCACCTCTTCTCCTTAGCCCAACTACAACTTGGCAAAATAATGTTGCCCAATCCAATGAGAGTTTCACAGCTTGGGTCAAGTAATTTCAAATACTCAGGGATGTAAAGGTACCAGAAGCAATATGTTGACCAATTTGAAGAGTATGACATGGCCCAACAACTTGGTCACAGGGCAGGGGTATATATGAGTTGCATTGGGACATGCAACAGGTAAAGTGCAGGGGAAATGATGAGTACATTATTTGGCTTATTTATATCATTCATATGATTGATAATTTGTCATTTAAACATGATTTGCTAATGCATGGGGATGCTTTGTATAGGTATATCTTAGTGAGTTTAATGCATTTTCCTTGCTTTTTCTCATGCAACCTGATTAACCGTATAACTTCCTACTAACTACCTTCGTGAGAGAAATGTGGTGATGTGTGCAGAAAATAATGAACGTTTATTGCCAATGCAATTAAGGAGCCTCGAGTTTGGAGTTGGAGTTCGAAGTGGAAGACTTTTTCCATCTATCGGCCTATAAGTATGGGTCTTGTTTTAGCAGTCCTATAGGAATTTATGAGTCTTAATCAATATTATTAGTGGAAGACATTAGTGCCGGTAATTTTGGTGTATTTTGTAACCACCTGTGTCTATATAAAGACACCTCCTTGAAGAACAATGTAGTAGTTGGTAATATTTATAATCTGATGATATAGCTTGTTGCATTTAGTACTTTTCCTTTCCACATTGAATATGTCATGGAACTTATTTGAATTAATATAAGGAGATATCATTTTGAGAATCTTGAGCTATTAAGATTTCCTCTATCCCAAGGAAGAGCAAGGGCCCACTCGACCAAGGAGATACAGAGGTTGTTTACGTTTACATACGCATATGGTTTTCTAAGTCATAATCACTTAGTTCCTTTACAATTTCTATTTCAGTGTGTTTCATGCAATTCCTATTCAAGTGTGTTTATTTTCCTTATTGAAATTTCCATTCAGAATGTGTGTTTCCTCTTATGAAAATTCTAGTTAGCGTGTGTTTTTACTTTTACTGCAAGTTTTAATTATGAGTGTGCAATTTCAATTTTGTTCTTTCTATGTGCATTTCCATTTGAGTTAGAAGTACAACTTTCAAAATTCATTTTATCATAGTAACTTAATTTCATAGATTTACATTGAGTTTCCGTAGATTAGTAGCAAATTTAGAAAGATCTAACAAAACCCCCCAATAAAAGACCCAATAGTATAACTGGCTACATAGGGCTCCATTGCATACAACCTAGGACACAACCCTAGTTTGATAATTGAATTTACATGGTATGAAGAGGGGCATCAACCAAGGTTTATCCAAAGTCGTGAAATCATGTTATTCTTATCTCATAACATGCCGAGGGAGAGTTGAAATAAAGACAAGTGCACTTGAGTCCAATTATAGCTTTTCACAATAGGACAAAATTGATTTTTTCTCATTAAAAAAGAAGACACCATGCTTGCACTAGAGTCCAAAACAGCTATCATGATCATGCACATGCCCAAATAATCCAAATTTAACCTTTGTATCAAATAAGTTATCTTTTGCATTGCCCAACTTACCTTAATATTTCCCAAAAGGTCTGTACCTCTTGCTAAAAGGAGGTTGCTTTTATTTTGCATGATTAAGATGATTGGAGCAACAACAGTAGTTTGACCGAAGGAGAAGAAAGCTGATATGCTATTATTAGCCTTGGTTTTTTTGTATTTTAATTATTTTAATCATGCATGAGGGAGAGTTCAAAAATAGCGCATGTGCTATTATTGGAGGGCATGAGTAGGTGTCTTGCTATATATTATGTGCTCTTGCAAAGCACAAAGGGGGTGAATTTTTACACTGTTATGCTGCAACATTGTTTGTACTTTTTACCTTATGATTGAATAATATGTTAGGAAATAAGAGATAAAATATGCGGAATAATCCCTCACGTAATCACAACAAGAGAAACTAATATGCGTAAATTATTACGATCTCAAATAAAAGTGCGTAATAAATAACACAACACGAGAGACAATATTTAACGTGGTTCACCCAATTTGGGCTACGTCCACCAAGAATCACTTGCTCAGATTTTATTACAAGCCTTCACTCTCTCAATACAATACCCAGATCCGTTTGGAGCTATGCTCAACAAACTCTACAGAATTCAAACCCGAATTCAAAACACATCTGTAATACATTTTCTTGTACATCTATCATATGCATAAGACCATATAAATAGAAAACTGCTTAAGCAGTTTGATACAAAACCGTGGGTATCAAAACCAAGGGAAAAAACCGTGGGTATCAAAACAATGGGCAAAAGACCGAAAAAACCATGGGCCCAAAAATAGCCCATAACGGTTACCCATTACCCATGGGTTAATGAACCACCCATGAAAATTTGCTTCGGGGGCTTCGCCCCCGAACCCTTTTATCGGGGGCTTCAACCCCCGAACCCCCCTGACCCGCTCACCGGCGAGCGGGACCGCCGTAAAAATACCCGAGTGTAACACATGGAAGGTGTACCATACTCTAACATGAAAATAGGCTCCACAAACATAACATAATAAGACTATTTTCCTCCATTAGTAGCTTTTTATAGTTTGTTATAATAAAATATAGGCATGTTTTAGTGAATTATTGTTCCTTTGCATGTTATTACTTTTAAAACATCTACATCAAGCAATTCTAATTGTTTTCAAGCCACGAGAGTGTATTTTAATGCCTTGTGAACTACAAATCAATTAAATAAGCTATTGTAGTGAATTTCAGCAGTTCTTTTACCAGTCAATAAGTGTGTTTGTGCAAGCCCAAGCCCCACAAAATTTTGGTGTATCACCTTTACCAGTTTTCAGTTTTACATTTCTTCTAACCCTCAACCCAGAAAAATTTAGAAATTTAGTGATCCATCAAGGGAGCCAGCCCTCTCTAGAGGTTCCCCTCAGTCTCGAGACACCCACAACTTGGAGGGGATCCCATTGATGCGGCTGAAGTTAGAAGTCAAATTACCCATCCAACGAAGGTGTGCTTGGACCGATAACAGCTCCTAATGATGGATTAGAAAGAACAACTTTATGGAAATGGTTAGGTGATAACTTATCTTTAGCTTATTGGTTAGTGTGTGGCGACTTTAATATGATAGAGCATCCAGATGATAAATTTTGTGCCCTTCCTATGCACTAGTGTGTTGGTGAGTGTGTGACATGGTAATTCTTTAAAATCCGTTGGGGAATGATTGATCCTTTGTGAAGTCGGCGACAAGAATTTAAAGCACAAGCTTGGTATACTTGGACCAATATTCGAGAAGGATATGATCGGGTATTAAAAAGGTTTGATCATGTACTTCTTTCACAAAAGAGAACTTTTTTATTTTGACATGCAAGGCTCCTCCCTTATCAAGGTGTGGTTAGATGTGCTTTTGTCAGACCATCACCCGATCTCATTTAAGGTTGTTTGGCATGGGGCCCCTTTTAAAGTCCCATCAAATCAATTCCTCTTATTGTCTCTTTGTTGAGTCATCTCGGGTGGTCCCACTTATTTCTAAGATTTGGAACATGGTGCCACATCCTCCATTTTTGCCAATTGATCACATGGTGGGAGGCGGTGATTCAACGCACCACCGCTTTACTCCACCATTTCGAAAAACAAGTTGTTCACGTCAGAACGTGCAAATCGGCTCGCACAAAGAATTTAGAAGGATCTCACTTTTGATTTAGTTTAATCCTTTCGACGTTCCTCTCCGATACAGCTACTAAAATCTAACATAAGCTTAAGCTCATTAAATATCAATCAGCTCGTGGTGCACAGATCCGATCGAGGATGCATTGGCTTAAGGTGGGAGATAAATCTTCAAATCCCTAAGAGTCAAGCATGCTCATCAATAGATCAAAGATATCCATGATTCACATCAGTGGCTCATGGAGCTGTCATAGATCTCAAATACCTTTGTTGAGCATTATCGGTTAGTCTTTCAATCTCAAGAGGCTACCAATGAGCGAGTTGCCGATCTACAATGATGTATCGACGTGGTGTCGAAAAATATTTCTCCTAAAGAGCAGGACCATTGTAATGCTCCTCTTTCTTTGGATGAGCTCCATGCTACTATATTTGTGCCTATATGATGAAAAATATCTTGGGCTCGATGGATTCCTGTGTGATTTTTATAAAGTAGCCCGGTCATTTGTTGGACTTGATTTATTTCGTGTCTACAATGAAGCTCTCTAATGCAAATCTTTGGGAGTTTCATCAATCAAGGCAACATCAAATTCATTCCCAAGGAGGGCAATCCTAAGTAGATAACAAGTTGGTGGCCTATCACCCTATTAAATGTTTCTTATAGAATTATCATTAAGGTTCTAGCTTTTGTATTGCTGATCTGTTTCCTAAATTTTTTTGCCCTGAGCAAATTGGTTTTGTCAAAGATCGGTACATTTTAGATAATCTTATCGCAACATGGGAAGGGATGGAATGGGCTTGGGTTTCTCTCAGTAACGTCTTATATTTCTCAAAGTTGACTTTGAAAAGGCCTATGATTGTATCAAATGGCCATTTATTTTGGCTATGCTCAAATCCCTTGGTTTTGGCAACTTCTTCAGTCAAGAAATCCAAATTGGTTTTGTAATGCATTGGCTTGCCTAACCATCAATGGTCATTGATTTTTCGTGATCAACCTCTTCCGCTCTATCATAAAGGCGTGCCCTCTTGTGCTAGAATTTTTTTTTAGTTGCGGACGCCTTAGGCTATCTTATTGCTCATCATGCTACTCAAGTTTGCATTCGGGGATTTTTCTTCCCGACTATTTGACGTAACTTATTAGTGGTCATTTCATCGATGAATCCTTTCTAACCATTTTTGAGTTTGAGAAGAATGTGGCTACGGTTTTTGATTTCCTTGATACGTTCTTCCTTACTTCTGGTTCTAACATTAAGATGGATAATACATTAGACTATCGACAAAGTTTCTTACCTATCCTGCACTTGTTAAAAGGTTACCCTTGGAAGTGGATTTGAAGAGGCAATCAATTCAAATTCTTGGGTATTCCTTTTTCATTTGATAGTGATTCCATCACGCTATGGTAGTATGTTATTAATAGAGTTGAGCATAAGGTTTCTTAGTGGTCTTCTAAACCCCTCTCTCTTCTGGTAAATTCCATGTGTGTACCAAGATTCTTGCTGCCACCCATGTGTATAATTTTGTGTGTTGGTGCCCTTCTCATGCTTCTTGTGCCAAACTTGCCAAGTTGTTGCGTGACTATATTTGGTGGAAAAGTTATGGTTCGAGATAGGTTTCATCGGGTGGCCTAGGATGTTTGTTGTCTCTCTCGTAATCAAGGTGGTATGGGAATAATTGATGTCTACAAGTAAAGCGTAACTTTATGTTCTAGATGGGTTGTGTGATGTGTGTCAAGAGATCAAACCTGGAAAATTCTACTTCGGCACTGCATTGCTTCTGGTGCCCCATATAGAATTTTTTTGAACAATATTGGGTTGCACACCTTAATTATCACTAGTGTTATGGTCAAAATTACTGACACCTTTGTTTCCAAAAGCATCTGGAAAGATTTTGAGTTGGTGAAACCTTTGTTACATTGGATTGACGATGGATTTTGCAATGGGATCTCTTTCAATTATCGTAATATTAGGTAGTCTCCCATCATCACCGATGATAGTATTCCACTTGCGAAAACTATGGGCATCAAGGACCTCTTGCTTTCTTGCAAAGGAATACATACCATTTAGGATTTGGTTACCCACGAGACCGGGTTCCCTAGCCCGATCTCAAGAAGAAATTTAATATTACCAATTTGGATCTCATGTTCATCTCACAGAATTCAAAAATTAATTCCAAATGTTATGCTCTAAGAGCTTGGGCTTAAACCCCTGGATGCTTGGTGGCATGATTGGCAGTGGAATCATGAAATTTCCTTTCTTTACTACAACGTCGACACCACTTATTAGCTTTTGAGCCCCATCTCACTAGGCATATCCGAAATCAATGCCCATTGGGGCTTGCATTATATGCATTCCACATGGATTCACCGGCTTTCCCATGCTTGGAATTCCCTTCTTGAGCCCAAAGTTAACCATTTCCTTTAGTGCCTTATTTATCAAGGCCTTCCTATCGGCGAACGTCTTAGTCACATTGGCATCCCTAATCCTAAATTCCCTTTCTGTTCCAAACCTGAATCCTTTAATTATTTATTTTTGGTCTTGCTCCCATTCTCGACTATCCGAACTTGGATACTTTCTTTTTTCCAACCCTACCACCTGGAATTCCTTCACTGGCGTCTGACATTATTAGGAGATTTCAGCCCATGGCCACATTATATTGATACTCTATGGCAATTGTTTAGAGCTTGTATTCTTTTTCATATTTGGAAAGATCGAAATGATTTAATATTCCAAAATGATCAATTTGTTGCTTTCTTTTCCACTAATAACAAAGTGGTAATATTTTCTAATGTGCACATATAGATTCAAGTTCAAGATGAAAATGTTTCTCTAAAGTTCACTTATTTACAGGAGTTTCTCGCACACTGGGGGAGTGCACCATACACGATGATTCAGTCCCCTGATCCTTTTCCACCACCACCTTAGCTAACTCTGCCTTGTTGGCCACCACCACTAGGACCTCATCACGTAAGCTACTCTTGCAGCCATTGCTCTCCCTCTTATCGGGGTTTCCCTTGACTTTGTCCTCTTCCGGGTTGGGGTCAGCCCTCCTCCAAGGGGGAAGGGTGTCACTAGCTCTCTCGGGGTGGAGCTCTCCTTCGCCCGACATGCGCACTCTCTTGTTGGCTCTCTACCCCCTAGTCGTGGGATTATAGATCCTCGCATATGCAAATTCCCAACCATGATGGTTAGTAGGAGGATCCTCCCTTGGTGAGCCATCTAGTGGTGAGTTCATCCCTCCCCGGAATGACCGTCCTCCTCCCGGAATGGCAACATGTGCCAAGTGATTTCTATTTTATATTTATTCTCATGCTCTCTAGTTTCCCTATGGGCGTTTTTTTTGTTGCCTACGTGGTATTTTTTTGGGGGACCGTGAATTTTCTAGTCGCAAAATGCTAATGTAACCCTCTTTATTAATATTTATATAAGGGTAGTTCCAATAGTAAAACTCGCTAGCATTTTTTTCTAGCAAAGAATAATAAATCACACCATGGTGTGATTTATTTGATTTATAATACCAAAAATATTAATTGGGATATTTTCAAAGCAAGATATTTTAAAGTTATTCCATAGTAATCTAGAAAGTGGTATCTTATGTGTATGTGATGAATTTATATCATCCAAGTGATGAGATTGATTGTTAACATTGTCGTCTCTTATTTTTTTTGAGGTGTGATGAGTGGTCCACTATACTTCACCCAAATGTTATAAGAGAGGCTCTTCTTGTAGTAGAGTTCTACAATTCTTAGTTGTTGGGTAAAACATTCATTTGCACACAAACAAAAGAATACAAAATAATTGAGTACTAAAAGATATCACCATAAAATTCAGATTATCTTTTACCATCCCAAGATGGTAACCAGTAGATACCTAATTTTGATATGCAACTAGTTATTTTCTTTGGAGTTAATGTATTTATATATACATTCATCTATCATTAGTTCACTTTAAACTTTCACCGGCACATGTTATGTGTTACTCAATTTGTGATTCGTTTCTTTTGTATTTTATATTCATTCGAACAAAACTTTTTTTTATTTTTTTATGGTTCATCATGACTATCTCTTACTTGTTGAATCCTTGTTTTTATATACTCATCTATCATTGGTTCACTTGAAACTCTCATCGATGCGTGCTCTTTGTGTTACTCAATTTTTGATTCATTTCTTTTGTATTTTGTATTAATTTTGACACTTTTTAAAAAAATATATGGTTTCTCACAACTATATCTTACTTGTCAACTCCTGTTTAACAAGTTATTTACTTCCATTCTACCTTCTCTTTGTCTTCCTCGTGGCCGCTTCTAAAATCTCACTTGTATTTATCTTGGGCCTTTAAAAACGTAATCGATCAATTCAAAACACCCAAAAATATACAAAACTACTATTTATTCCCCTTATACGACCCTTGATGCCCATGGAAAGCCAAAAACACAGCTTTTATATTATTTTGATCATTTTGCAAGTTTTACGAAATGCTTCCATTATTAGACGCCACAAAAATGGTTACATCTCTACGAATGTGGTCATCTCTTTTTTGTATTTGGGTCATTTTGACCTTGGATGTGGTTCACTTTACTTTCATGCCCTTTTTGTCAACCTCGCATGCCCATTATGTGTAGGATTGTGTGCTAATATGGTCTTAACTTGAATTCAAGAAGTGTATAAATACACAAGTACATAAGAGCATTTAGAACAATGCATAAATAATAGAAACTTAGTTGCGAAGAGTAATACTCAAGTTGTAATAGTAGAATCCATTCTAACATTTTGAAGCATCCTCACACCAAGAGTTGAAAGAAATCATTTAGAGATTTATCATACACAATTTTGATAGTTGACTTGCATCAACTATTGCTTCTAATTTTTCAAAACATAAGGGTCCCGATAATAGTGGTGGACTATCACGAACCCCATTTTTAGAGAAGAAGATTGATTTCTTAGCGATTTTAGAAAAATCCAAAAATTGAGACATGATTTTGCGATTAGGGCACAAAGAATACATTCATGAAGTCAACTTCACTTCAACCAAAAAGTTCCATTTTTGTAGGATGGTGAGGATTTGTGTACTCTACTAAAATGGTTAGATTTCTACTAAACTCGGGCAACAAGTTTTTACAAAGATATGATTTTATTGGGAGTCATTCATTTTTTCTTCCGACTTCCTTTCCACAAAATACAACTAATGACATCCATATTTATGGATTTGTGTGTATTTATGTCTTTGTCTTCTTGATTACTTTATTTACAATTTCCTCTTGATTAGTGATATGCCAATCTATCCGCTACACCACTATGTTGAACTCAACTCCACTCTATGCACAAGATATCATAATTTTCATATTGCCCTTTCTAAATAAGAAAAAAACAACCCTATTATAATTAAAAGGATATCAAATTTAAAATTATCAATAAATTATTTATCCATAAACATTATAAACTCATGGTCCCTTGCCTATTTATCATAGTAGGATGCTTGATTAATACATTTTAATCTAAATTAAATCTATTTACAATGTATCATGGTTTTTAAGTATATTTTTCAATCTAAAACCACTTTCCACATTGATATAAACTATGCAATGATTTACTAGTTTATGTGATTTGAAAAATTTATACTAAAAATGGTATTACACAAAAATAAGTATTAAAAAAATAAAAATAAAAATAAAATACTAATCTAAATGTGTTAATTAGTAGAATTTATCGTGGGTCTCATATTCCAACGTAACAAAAATACATAACACAAATATAAATACACTATTTGTGCCTTCGCCATTTGCTGCACTATCCTTAGTCTTGTAATTACGTGTGTTGTCATTGGATGTGTTGTCTATGTTTTCTTTCAGCACTTAATACTTTACCACGTATGATTTCTTTTTCTTTTCTCTATTCCCGTATTTCAAAATTTTCTCTCTTTCTAGCCTTTAGGTTTTTCCTTCGTTTGTTTTGCTTTGGCCACCTCCAGTTATTTTCATTTCCCCCTTTCACCAAGTTTTCTTTTTCTAATTGTTTCTACACCAATACTTTATAATTCAAGAATGTCTTCTTTGACCTAATTTTTCAGTGCATGAGATTACTTTTAGTGTTTGTTGCCATATGTAAGGTTTTGTATACTTGTTCTTCGTCCCACTCTTTGTAATTCTATTCCCGCTCCCCTTGGTCAAGTTATTTACCAACCTTTTTCCATACTCATTCATTTTTTTAACAGGAACAAATTCAAGTATCACTTTCTTCAGTGTAGAGGCAGACATTGTAGTGCCCACCCATATGGCACCCAAACAAGGACCAACATATATATATATAGATATAGACTTTCACATTACTAATACAACTATGCAACACCATAAAAACTCACAAGGGATTGCTCAACACTACATGTGACGTTTACACTAACATGAAGGGCATGCAAACAACCAGATGACACAGGATGCAAACCAACGCCACACTTATATACACAAGCAAGTATGAAACCACGACTCAACCACAACATGAACTTCACAAATAGATATATTCCACAATATCACGTTTTCAAGTTTAACTCTTTATTGTAATCATATTTCATTATTGCCTTTAAGGTTCGAAGAGCACTTGACATGAAACATACTTTTTCCTCTTTCTCTAGATTGCATTTCCTTTTATTTTGTTTAACAAAAACTTAAGATGGTCCTATCTTGACTACCGTTCGAGTCCCTTATTTAACCTTAAAGGTCTCGAAAACATTTTTCACATAAGCAGATATTCTCATTTGCAACGATAACTATTATTTATTCCATTTTTATTTAACTTATAACAAATACACTTAATTGGGTTCTTTTCTCTATTACTATCATTTCCATAACTCAATATTAAACAAAAAAATTTAATGCACCTCTCGAGAATTTCCTAGCTCTCGGTCAAAACTATAGTTTTTGTCTCACCTAAAACACATTTACTTGACATTCTTAGTTGCTATGATTCAATAATTAGTTAGAGTCACTATAACCTTTACGCATCATGAGTTTCATCTTCTAGGCAAGAGATTATGTTTCTCAAATGATTGAACTCACATGGAGAAGTTTATAAGAACTTTCAACAAAAGAAGGCCTAACTAAGTATAAGGTAATTCCAAGTTTCACTTATGTGTCTGTTTTATATCGCTCGCATTTAAAAGAGTTAGGATTTTATTAGAGGTACTAAGTGAGGTACCACCTCACTTTATGGTCTTCCAAAGTATACTTGATCACATTTCAAAGAATAAACATTACCTTCCTTGTTGCTCTTATGATCCAATACACGTACAATTATTAGCCCTTCTCGGAAACTTAGCATAAAAGACAACCATCTAAAAATGTTGCTAACATTACATCAATCATGTCACAAAGTGACATTGCACACTTAACTATGACAACAAGCTCACTTCCATATGTACAAAAGGCCCTTAATAGTGAATAACACATGAGTAAACACAATGCTAAAGGAATCTACAACTTGATACAAGATAACATTAGAGAAATTCAACCTCCCATAGATCAATTAGATGTGAGAGGGGTTAAAGGAGTCAAACATGAGGATTTGATGCAAAGGTAAACAAGTATTGACTTCATTCATGATGCTTAGATCTCACAATGAGATCATTCAAGGGAAAAAGGAAAGAAATGACATGAGATAAGTTTAAGTCTTTTCTAAAGTGATAAGGGTATTGTAAACTATACAAGACTCATTTAAGAGAGAGATACACAAAGAAAGGTTAAGAGCACAGTTCCTTTCGATAGTTTAGGAATAGAAAGTTTCTACCATCAACATAAGTATTAAGGGAGAAAACAATAATTAACATTATAGAAGGTTGTTTCAAAATATCTAAACCATAGAACAACATACAAACTCATAATCAAGATCATACCCAAATAGAATGTCTATTTTTTCCCAATACACCAATATAACACAATTTCTTACTCATCACAAAATAATTAATAAATAACATTCATGTTCATAACAATAATGTTGATACATCTACTTAATATTACATGTATATTTCAACGATATTTCATATTACAAAAACACCAACAACACTACCATTTCCTTCTTGTCCCGTGTACCTGCAACCACTACATGGTCAACACAATTGCTGGCATGGCATCAAACTACAACCAAGCACGATATCTAATTCACAGTTTTCTAACAATAATGAAACTATATTTAACACACTTCAAAGGAGAGTAAGAAATACAATGCCATTTCATTTCATTTCCAAAGCCAATGAGAGAGATAGAGAGGAGAGAGAAAACACCATTTTCCACAATCAATTTCTTTACAAAGCGTCAAAAGAAAGTTTTCTACAATCATGTATTCGTGTTTACAAGGTTTCTCTATCATTATTTTGCTTGGATAAGGTCATATGACAATTTTCTCCAATTAGTCACAAGTTTCCAAAATGTCAAATTTAGACAAGTTGCTCAAAAACTAGCGTTCAAAAACATCTTCGAGACTCAAACACACAAGGGAACAAATTCCTACCTATTCCCCTATATACAAGGAAAAACTCGAAGCAGTGCATTTAAACCCCAACTGGAAAACAAGATTAAAATGGTGCTCGTCTTTTGAGCTATTGATCATAAAAACACCCAAGTGGCCTTGAACCCATGTTAGTGTAGGATATTTATTTTCATTGTATTTGTTTATTTACTTGGAGCTTTCCTAAACTCATGGGATATGCTTTCTTATGTGTACCAGTTATGTTGAGTTATCTTATTAGTTGTGTGGAGTCAACTCTATTTCTAGTATCAGTTAGTGAGAGTTATTCCCACTGATCTAGGAGGAGGTCAGCACATCCACCTCTTATATGTACATCACTTGCATCATTCTATCTCATAGAGAATATTAAGCAATCGTATTGAGTTGGATTTATCTCTCGTGTTATTGCAATTATCTCTTTTGTATTTTCATAATTTGTAGTCTTGTATGCTTGTATTGTTTTTCTTGGAACAATTCACGCCTCGCATGATTCACCCGTGCATTCATCAACCAACAAAACCATGGCCCTTCTTTGATATCCCAATGACCAGAGGCCTACAAAACATATCAAGAAAACTAGCTTGTGGATGTTTTTATTCAAACTGACGGTTTTTAGTAATTGTCTCGTAGAAATGTGTTGTCCCATGTTTTTGCATGGGAAAAAATCACTTGAAAACAAGACAACTATACCCTAGTGTCAATTATTTTTCATTGTATGTTATGCTGGTGGAGCCTATTTTCATGTTAGAGTGTGGTACACCTTCTATGTGTTACACTCGGGTATTTTTATGGCGGTCCCGCTCGCGGTGAGCGAGTCAGGGGGGTTCGGGGCGAAGCCCCCGAAGCAAATTTTCATGGGTGGTTTATTAACCCATGGGTAATGGGTAACCGTTATGGGTTGTTTTTGGGCCCATGGTTTTTCGGTACCCATTGTTTTGATACCCATGGTTTTGTATCAAACTGCTTAAGTAGTTGTCTATTTATATGGTCTTATGCATATGATAGATAGACAAGCAAATGTATTGCATATGTGTTTTGAATTCGGGTGTGAATTCTGTAGAGTTTATTGAGCATAGCTCCAAACGGATCTGGGTATTGTATTGAGAGAGTGGAGGCTTGTAATAAAATATGAGCAAGTGATTCTTGGTGGACGTAGCCCAAATTGGGTGAACCATATTAAATCTTGTCTCTCTGTGTTGTGTTATTTATTCTACACTTTTTATTTGAGATCTGTAATATTTTCTGCATATTAGTTTCTACTCATTATGATTCGTAAGGGACTATTCCGCATATTTTATCTCTTATTTCCTAACAATTGGTATCGAGTCCTGGTTTGGTTTGCTGAAGTGTTGAATCACAGGAAATTTTTTATTTTGAGTGGGAGCTATGGCAGATGATGGAATATCTAGGGTTGATAAATTCAACGGGTAGAATTTTAGTCTTTGGAAGATGCAGATGGAAGATTACCTTTATCAGAAGGATCTTTATACTCCGTTGTCTAAGAAGGTGAACAAACCCTCGAGTATGACAGATGCGGAATGAGATTTGTTGGATCGGAAAACACTTGGAACGATCCGACTATGTCTTGCATCTTTAGTATTATTTAATGTTTCAAAGGAAAAGATTACAAAAGATCTAATGGATGCATTAGGGAAATTATATGAAAAACCCTCTCGCCTCTAACAAGATGTTTTTAATGAAAAAGTTGTTTAATATGAAGATGTCTAAGAATAGTTCAAGAGTAGATCATTTAAATGATTTCAATATGGTTGTGAATGAGCTAGCTTCTACTTATAATAGAATTTGATGAAGAAGTTAGGGCTTTATTAATTCTGTGCTCTTTACCTGAAAGTTGGAATAGCCTGGTAATGGCGGTAAGCAACTTGGTTCCAGCTAACTCAAAGTTGAAGTTTGAGGATGTTGTAGGGGTGATTCGAAGCGAGGAAATGCGAAGAAAAAGCTCTGGGGAATCTTCTACTTCAGGGAATGCTTTGACAGTGGAAACTAGAGGGAGACAGAAGAATAGAGGAAACCGTGGAAAATCGAAAGATCGGCAAGGTCAAAATCCAAGAGCAAGATTGTATGTTGGAACTATGGAAATTTTGGGCATGCAAAGGACTGTTGGGAGCTTTGAGACAAGAAGAAACAACATGAAGAAAACAAGGAGGCAAATGTGGCATCGGGTAATGTATGTCAAGATGCTTTGATTCTTTCTTTGCATAATATTAATGAATCTTGGGTTTTAGATTCAGGGGCTTCTTTTCATGCTACTCCACATAGGCATTATTTTGTTGATTATGTTCAAGGGGATTTTGGGCATGTTTTTCTTGGTGATGATGAGCCTTGCAAAGATAGTTGAAAAGGTTCTATTCAGTTCGATGCAGAATGGGAATACATGGCTATTGAAGGATGTCAAACATGTGCCTACATTAAGGAGAAATTTGATATCGGTGGGGCAATTGGGAAGTGATGGTTGTACTGTGATATTTATAGCTGACTCTTGGAAGGTCACCAAGGGTGCTCTTGTGGTGGCAAGAGGTAAGAAGGTTGGAACCTTGTATTTAACCACTGATAGTACTAATGATTGTAATCTTGTGGCTTCAGATAAAGATACAACATTATGGCACTATAGGCTTGGTCATATGAGCCATAAGGGCATGGACATCATAAAGAAGAATTTGCCTGGATATATAGAAACAAGTTTAGATTTCTATGAGAACTGCATATATGGGAAACAGAAGCGAGTAAGGTTTCTCAAGGTTGGACCTACGAAGAAAGAGAGTAAGTTAGAGCTGGTACATTCTGATGTGTGGGGGTCGGCTCAGGTATCATCTCTTGGGGGTTCAAGTTATTATGTTACTTTTATTGATGATGCAACAAGGAAAGTTTGGGTTTATTGTATTAGAAACAAATCTGATGTATTTTATACTTTTGTTCAATGGAAAGCCTTGTAGAGAATGAAACAGCCTTAAGTTAAAATGTCTCAGTCGTAAATGGAGGGGAGTATTACAAAGAATGAATTTGATGATTATTGTTCTAAAAATGGAATCATAGAAAAAGATGGTTCCAGAACCCCACAACAGAATGGGGTGTCAGAAAGGATGAACAAAACAATAATGGAACGTGCTAGGAGCATGAGGATACATGTAGGACTGCCTCTTTATTTTTGGGCAGAAGCGGTGAGCACAACTGTGTACTTGATAAACAGAGGACCCTCAAGTGCCTTGGATGGAGGCATACCTGA
This sequence comes from Taxus wallichiana var. yunnanensis, assembly GCA_018340775.1. Classification (NCBI taxonomy): domain Eukaryota; kingdom Viridiplantae; phylum Streptophyta; class Pinopsida; order Cupressales; family Taxaceae; genus Taxus; species Taxus wallichiana. The sequence goes on along the minus strand of CM031243.1, from coordinate 575,655,854 downwards.
GGAGGCTTGGTATGGTAAGAAAGTCGATTACTCATTTCTTAGAGTCTTTGGATGTGAGGTGTTTGTTCATATTGACAAGGATGATAGGACCAAGCTAGAGGCTAAATCAGAAAAATGCACTTTTATTGGTTATGGTGGTGATGACTTTGGATTTAAATGTTGGAGTATTAAAGACAAGAAAATCATTCGATCTAGGGATGTGGTCTTTAATGAGAAAGTCATGTATAAGCAACAACAGTAAAAAAAGGGAAGAATCCAAGAAAGAATATGCAGTGGTAGAGGATCTTCTGGATGGGAAAGTGACCCATGAATCAGTTTAAGAACCTACTCAACAAGAACCCCAAACTCCTACAGTGAGGAGGTCTTCTAGGGTAAGAAAAGAACCTGAACATTTTTCTCCTTCTCTTTATTATTTATTACTCACTAATAGTGGAGAGCCAGAGAGCTTTGATGAAGCAATGTAGGTGATGCCGGTAGAAGTGGGCAAGCCATGGATGAGGAGCATAAGTCTCTCATGGAGAACCAAACTTGGGATTTGGTGAAGCTACCGAAAGGAAAAGAGCATTGCAAAACAAGTGGGTGTACAGAGTTAAAGACGAAGGAGGAAAGAAAATATATAAGGCCCGGTTGGTGGTTAAGGGGTTTGCATAGAAACAAGGTATAGATTTTGATGAGATATTTTCTCCTGTAGTAAAAATGACTTTTATTAAAACTGTTCTTGGAATAGTGGCAATAGAAGACTTGCACTTAGAACAGTTAGATGTAAAGACTGCATTTCTCCATGGTGATTTGGAGGAGGAGATATATATGCAGTAACCAAAAGGATATGAAGTCAAAGGTAAAGAGGAGATGGTGTGCAAACTAAAGAAGAGCTTGTATGGCCTGAAACAAGCTCCACATCAATGGTATAAGAAGTTTGATAGCTTCATGATGGAGCAAGGTTATATCAGATGTCATTCTGACCATTGCATGTATACAAATAAATTTGAGGATGGAAGTCATATTATCATGTGTTTGTATGTTGATGACATGTTGGTTGTAGGTAAAAACATGCAGGAAATAAAAGTACTTAAGAAACCACTAAGTGAATCCTTTGATATGAAGGATTTGGGGGCTGCCAGACAAATCCTTGGTATGAGGATAACTCGGGATAAGAAGGAACAAAAGCTGACTTTATCTCGAAGAGTACATTAAGAAGGTATTGATAGGTTTAACATGCAGATGCTAAACCGGTTGGGACTCCTTTGGCAAGCCATTTCAAGTTATCAAAGGAGCAGTGTCCCAAGACAGAGCAAGAAAGAAACCACATGTCCAAGGTACCTTACTCATCAGCAGTTAGAAATTTGATGTATGCTATGGTTTGCACTAGGCCTGATATTGCCCATGCAGTAGGAGCTTTGAGTAGATTTATGAGTGATCCGTGCAAAGAGCATCGGCAAGCGGTAAAGTGGATCCTTTGGTATTTGAGAGGGACCATGGGGACAGTTTTATGCTATAGTGGATCAGACACCACTTTATGTGGTTGTGTAGATTCAGACATGGTTGGAGATGTAGACAACAAGAGGATCACAATAGGTTATATTTACACTATAGGTGGGACAACAGTAAGTTGGATTTCACGACTACAGAAGCTGGTGGCTTTGTCAACCACGGAGGTTGAGTATGTTGCTGCCACAGAGGCAAGCAAAGAGATGATTTGGTTACAACAATTGCTTGAGGAGTTGGGGCATAAGCAGAAGGAATGTAAGTTGCATAGTGATAGTCAGAGTGCTATACACCTAGCTAAGAACTTTGCTTTCCACTCCAAGACGAAGCATATACAATTGAGATATCACTTCATTAGGACAACTTTGGAGGAAGATAAGTTGAAGTTGGAGAAGATTCATACCAGTTAATCCTACAGACATGATGACCAAGGTGGTCACAAGGGATAAACTAAAGCTATGTTCAGCTTTGGTTGGCCTTCGCAGATGACAGTGAAGGGTTGAGAAGCTTGCTCAGTGAAAATCACTCTAATGGGAGATTGTTTTTTTTGTGGAGCCTATTTTCATGTTAGAGTGTGGTACACCTTCTATGTGTTACACTCGGGTATTTTTACGGCGGTCCCGCCAATTCGGTGAGTAGGTCGGGGGGTTCGGGGGGGCGAAGCCCTCCGATGGATGGGAGCTCATGGTGAAGCCCCAGAAGAAAATTTTCATGGGTGGTTTATTAACCCATGGGTAATGGAACCGTTATGGGTTGTTTTTGGGCCCATGGTTTTGATACCTACGGTTTTGTATCAAAATGCTTAAGCAATTGTCTATTTATATGGTCTTATGCATATGATAGATAGACAAGCAAATGTATTGCATATGTGTTTTGAATTCGGGTGTGAATTCTATAGAGTTTGTTGAGCATAGCTCCAAACGGATCTGGGTATTGTATTGAGAGAGTGGAGGCTTGTAATAAAATCTGAGCAAGTGATTCTTGGTGGACGTAGCCCAAATTGGGTGAACCACGTTAAATCTTGTCTCTCTGTGTTGTGTTATTTATTATGTACTTTTATTTGAGATCTGTAATATTTTCTACATATTAGTTTCTCTGGTACGATTCTTGTAAGGGATTATTCCGCATATTTTATCTCTTATTTCTCAACATTGTATACCTTTCCGAAACCCATGGTCATCCTATCTCCATGTATCGGTCTTATCATGTCCCTCTAATGGTCAAAATGTGTGTGTCATCCTTCCTTGTAGGTTATTTAGGAATAAAAATATCATTCAAGTACTTCAGAGCAATATCTCTAAAAGTGGATTTTCAAGCAAGCTTAGGAAGGGCTATCATCAGCCTTTCTAAGACAAGTGCATAATCTCCAGAGATGTTTCAAGGTATAAATTCATCAAGGAGGTGTATTAAAGAGTCGGGATCACAAAGAAACCGATTTATGAAGATTCTAGAAAGATTAAGGCAGGTTCATCAAAAGCGGGTTTTGAGGTGAAAGAGCTTGATCGCGAAAGAGCACCTAAACTTTAATAGGTGATTTTGGGATCTCTAGAATGATTTATGAGATAAAAATATAAATGGAAATAATTTTCAGTCCCATTCATGATGGTAAAATCAGATTCATCATAAACCCCATGAATTTTTCTAGGTAACTCATTATTTCCAATCACAACCGGTGGTTCCAAGAAAAAGGATATTTTTAAGGTGTTACAAGAAGAATAAATGAATTAGAACCATCCCATCCTTCTCAAAATTATTTTTTCATGCAATTTAATATGTGAAAAAGTCATCCGGGAGCTCAAGAAATGTTCATTTCAAGTTGCCACCCAAGGTACATGTCTAATACTTAGCCAATTTTGTTGGGTGCTACATGGCAACATGAGGATGAGGAACATTTTTGTGACCTCATTGCACCTTTCCAAGGGGAAAACAGGGACAAAAATGGAGCCCCTCCCCCCTTATGCTTCATGGTCACTCCACGTGACCCCAGTGACTCCATATAGCCCTTTTGACCAATTTGACTAGCTCCCTCACCTTCTCCCACATGTGTGACAAGTGTCACTCTAGGGCTAAGGTACCCTTTTTTGCACCCAAAGGGACAACGGGGACAAAAAATTCACCCCCATTCTTTTTTTCCCTTGGTTTGTCATACAACCATGTCAAGTCCTCAAGGTGCTTATTTCTAGCCCCTCCTCCATTCCTCTCATTGAACACATGCATGACAAGTGTCAGCATAAGGCTAAGGAATTTTTTCCCCCCATTGTCCCTTTCCAAGGGGATAATGGGGACAAAAAAATGCATCCCTCCCCCTCTTCTTGGTTTCTCAAAATATAAATACGACACTTAGTCATTTTTTTCCTCATTTCCCCACATTCCTCTGTTTGTACCCGAAACTTTGGCAATTTTTTTCCAAATTCCTTCTCCTTTTTTCTCCCTCTCAATAACTCCACCATCTCCCTAGATCTCTACACCATTTTTGCTACAATAAAATCACAAGAATCCATGCTCCAGGATCCATTTTTTCTCGAGAATGAAGGTGAACGAGAAATTTAAAAATGACATATCTAAATAACCAGGGAATAGATACACACGAGGTTTTTTTATTTCTTTCACATTTTCGAGGCCGTAAAAACCTAGTTGACATATTTCATAGACTTTAGGAGGAAGTTTTACATTGAAAAAACCCCAATTTCCTTGCACCATAAATTTTAAAATTTAATATCCTATGCTCTTGAGCTAAGGTTGAGCTAAAACTTGAAAGGTGTAACAAAAATGAAAAACCCATATCAGAAAAACCATTTTCGTTTTAAATACGACACTCGAAAGCCCATTTATAAAAATAGTAAGCCTCATACATGAGTAGTTACTATTTTTAGTAAGGTATCATAGTGGATAATTTTGGTGACGGCATTGTGCAAAAGAAGAAATTGAAAGGAGAATTGAGTGATCAAAGTCAAAAGGGGTGAGAAATTTTCACTTTTTAAAAATAGTAAAATCCCCCTTCAGTGCATATGAAGTGTCTCAAAAACCATGAAATTCAAGTTCACGGGTTGTTCCAGTTTCTCATTCCACATTTGTAATTAGTCATGAAGAAATGGTGTTCCATGGCTTGGAACAATCGTTTCATATTGCGAAATGAGGCATCCTTCATTGTCTCAATGATATACTCATCACTTGTGCAAGTAGGTGCATCATTCCATGGAGCAATCTTCGCCAACGAAATATGGAAGGGCCAGGTTCCATCTTCAGCTCCTTCGCAGAGTGAATCTTCATGAGCATTGTCCACTTGTCATCTTGAATCCACCTCAAGGGAATATTTCAAGAGTGTTTCTAAACACTCAAGTTCAGGGTGTTCATATATCATACAAAGAGGAAATCATGAATCATCGACAACAGGGGAAAAGTGTTCAAAGGTGTTTAGAGGAGCAACCTTCATCAGTGTAGAGGATCATCAATGGTCAGAGTATCATCTTCAAACATCCTTGAGGTGGTAGAATCATCATGGTTGCATTGTGCAAGCAATTGTATCAAGCCTTCATTCATATGCATAATTGGTCAAAAGGAGTGGCAACTTTTCATGGATTGTTTAGGAGGAGTTTTCTCATGGTTCAAAGGTTCACAATTCATTCGTGGAGCTGAGATTCATCGACAGAGTGTTCTTCGTCCATTCGAGCATCTATTTCTCTCTCATCCTCTCTTTCTCCCTTTTCCTTCTCTCTCCTTTCTAATTATTCATTGGGCATAATCATTGTATTTCGTCCTATTCACTTAAGTGACATATTTTGAAAATGTAAAAGTATTTTCTCAAAATTATAAGAGAAATAACTGATTTATCTTTTCTAAAGGCAAATGAAATGTCACAAGTGGAATATGAAGACGAAGAGTCATATGAGGGGGTGAGAGGTCAATTCATATTGCTATAAATTGGGATGGCCTCTCTATTCCAAAGGATCTTAGATTCGGGAATTTCCACTCTGTAGCAATTGTGGATTGTAGTTGTTAAAATTTGTATTAACGTACAAGAAATTAGAGCTACATTTATTCTATCTTCCTTTTCTTGTATTCCCGTACTTCTCTCTCTTATGCACTTTGTAAACATAGTGATCATAAAAACCTCAGAGTATCTTTGATAGATTGAATCTAATAACTCAAGGCGTCCGAGGTTTTTTCCATCTCACTATATAGATTAATCATTGGTTTATTCTATATTGAATGTTGAACTACTATGGTTACTGGATGTGAAATCTACAATTGGCCTACTCACGGCAATAACTTTCCTTTCTTAACTTCTTTCCTTCCCCTCATCACCGTGATTTCCTCCCATATACCCTATGCACGCACTTTTCTACATGTTATGTGGAGTGTCCCTATGTGATCTCGTGACCTATTTGGCCAACCCACAACGTTTAGTTTATGATTATATCGATTACATTCAATAATGGGAGTTGTACCATTCAATGTAGAGGGGCGTAACCCCATGAATGTTGGTGAAGACACCTAATTTACCCAACTGAATTTTTTTCTCACCAACAGTTTTTGGTGACTCTACTAGGGAGAGAATTACCCAAGTGCACCCAAAAAGATCTCTACCCAAAAATACAAAAAACGTATATATTACAAAAAATATATATTTTCAAGGAAAATCATTTTTGAAGGAAACTCTCTCAAGAAATGAATCCTTATCATGTTAGTTTCCCACACATAATGAAGAAATTTCTAATCTGGAATGAAGTAATCGATGAGTGAAAGTGAAGAAGAAGAAGAAGATGGCGGCCAAGAAATGAAAATCGTTGATCAACCATGGTTCTGGACCAGCTCTCGCAAGAAGGAGAATTCAAGAACAATAGAAGGGTATCTCACTTCAAGCAATAATATGAAATCAGAAAAAGAAGATCAAATAGAACTTTCCAAAGAAGAATAAGGTAAAGAATGGTTGAAAAGGGCACAAATAAGATACAAGATTTTGTGTGAAGCCCAAGAAGAACAATAAATCAAGGTAATACTCTTAATCGTGCACAAATAAATGAAAATATTGGAGCCACGTTTTCATCACCCTCCCTTGGGATGATTTCCTTGCATATAGAAATGATGAAATGGGAGCCTTAAAAATTGAGTATGTGGAAAGAATCATAAGCACTATGTAAGGAAATTCCAATCCCCAAATCTACCTCGAAATTATGAAATATGTTGAAGCCTTGCAAGATATGTATGAGCAACTTGAAGCAACCCATAGCAAGGAAGAAGAAGAGGAGATTTTTCCTATGGAGGAAGGTCTCGGAGGATTGCTCGTACTACAAGGTCTTCATCCCTAGAAGGTTCTTGGACACCGTTGAATAAAATCCTATCCTTGAGCCTTTTGATGAAAATTAAATTAGCACTATGGAGAACAATGAAGGATTCATTGAAGAAGAATTTTGATACCTCGCATAGCTCACTATAAAATTGAGGACATTTTCCTTCTTCTTCCACTCTCTAGATGACTTCCTTACATACGGTGATGAATAAATGGACATTTTGAAAAGAGAATATGTGCAAAGGATTCAAAGCATAATAGAAGGAATTCTGATCCTGAAGCCTATCATGAAATTTGGAGGTATGTTTTAGCTTTGAAAAGAAGGTATGAACACCTTAAAGCACTTTGTGTTGTCAAGTAATGAATAAACTCAAGAATATCCCAATGATTGTGTGCACTATGAGGTGTTCGTCCCCGGAAGATTCTTGAATGCTCCTAAAGAAGATCTCATCCTTGAACCCTCTATTGAAAATAAAATAAATTCCTTTGAAGATGATGAAAAGACATGAAGGTGGAACTGCCATTCATCAATTATTTTTGGCTCGAGGCACAACCCATTGGAGGAGCAATAGATTCAAGAGAGGAAGATTATTGTTGCATGATGGATGATTCAATGTTTTCCGAAGACTCCACCAACAATGAATAAGTACAAGATGATGAGTTCAAGATAATGGATAATATCCTTTCAAATTTTTATCTCTCAATTAATTATGGAATGGAGATATGTGAGGAAGTACAAAAACCATCCTTCACTTTGGATTCATGATGATGAATGCAAGTTATTCATGGAAAATTTCCTTTGCAATTTCAACTCCTCGAGTGATGTAGAAATGTTGCATGATGAGATGGAGACAATTGAAAAATCAAAATTTATTCCCACTCAATCATGGATGAACAAATTGGAGAAGCCGATTTCCTCTTCAAGCTAAGGAAGATGAACAATTTCAGCCTAAGCCCTTTGAAGAGTTGAATCCACCACTCTCATCCAAGGAGAATAATGTCACTCATCACGGTGAGAATTAAATATTTCATTTGGTCATATGAGAAAGAAAATTCAATAATGGATGATCAAGATGGAATTGAAAATCCTTCCCATATTGTTGCCCCAACCTAGTCCCATGTTTCCCATCAAGAGGATGATATGGATTTTGAGCTCGAAGGAGTGCCCTTCCCATAAAGCATGGACCTCTTCTCCTTGTCAGAAGGTGTTGTGAATCAAGTATATATGTGCTTGCTAAAAATTGAATCTTGGGCAACATAGAGCATGAAATTGGTAAACGAGGATGTTTCAAATGCATTTTGGCCCCGTCAAATCATATTTTCAACCATCTCCTAGAAAAACATGACATAAGTTCTTCCAATGAGGATGAAGATGAATCTATGACAAACTTGGAAGAACCATATGTGCAAGACACCTTGAAGGCTTCTAAAGAAACGAAGACCCTCAACTTAGTCTTGAAATATTGATTTGAGCTATGGAAATGCAACACATGTATGAATCAATTTTTGCTTAGATGGTACGGATGGATGCGATTGATGACTTCCCTAATGACTTGGTCGATGAGAGGGAATGTGAAGATATACCCTTCTCTCTCCTATTTTATGAAGAAGACCATAGGTGCATGTTGGTTGGAAATTTGGTCTTTAGACACAAGCAACAGTTTAGGGGACAACAGTCCCTCCTCTTTGTGGGAGAGGTTCCCTTATTCACAAAAAATGGAAAATCTACCTATTTACAAATATACAATCTAACAATATCTAGATGAGGATTTTGGTGTAAAGAATGTTTCCATATCCAGTTATTCTCAATATAGAAGATGAAAAAGGTATGAGAGTTTCAGAAGAAAAACAATAGTTTAAATGAGAAAGACTAGTAAGAAGAGACACAAAGTTCAACTTATCCACCTATCAAGAACACAAGTATTCTCCTTTCTTAGGCAAGATCACTCACTATTGTAATAAAGAGATGAAGAAGGCATCACTTTCAGATGTAGAGACTACAGAGTAACACCTTACTTATGCATGCATGAAACTTCAAGAACACATGAATTAGTATATCAGAAAATCCATCAGATATAGATGTAACAAGCACAAAGTTCTTCACACTATAGAAAATGAATTGAAAACACAATTTCTATATTCCAATATACTAGATTCACATTCACAATTATGAGGAATAGAAATGGAAAGAACACAGATAATAGAGGGAAAAATTCTTCTTTTGTATTGATTCAAAGTTTTTGTATCATTACATCCAAGACACCAAAATCCAACAACCCCTTTACAATGGAGAAAAATCCTTATATAGGCAGAGGGGCGGTTACAACCAACTTTCTTAATCAATTGTTTTTTAATTAAGTGCTAACACTTAATTAATGAATTACACGAGTTAGCTTTATTTATAATTTTATATTTTCAAGATGACAAAACTAAATTTCAAAATACAATGACTAGAAAGAAATATTGTCAAGAACTAGAGGAAGGAGCACTTAGGAGAGGTGCAGTTGGGGTCTTCACTTTGAGTACAAGGGCTCTGAATTTCAACAAGGCACTAGAAATCTCCATGACTTTTGAAATAGTATTGTTTGTTGTATCATTTAACCATCCACCCAAAGATTCTTCCATTTCCTTTCCAATGCCTACATTTTGTAACAAACCTTTGGTGGCCTCAATGACAATGTTGTGCAACTCTATAATCTCCTCCATCTTTTCCTTAGAATGTGAGTCTCGACCTAAAACAAATCTTCTTTCATGAGTTACTTGAACTTTTCCTTGACCTCATCCACATGATACCTTTCTGTTGAATTATCTTTATAAACTTGGCACTTAAGAGCTTGTAAATCAGCCAAAATATCATATTTAAAGGCTTCTCCTTTTTGTGACATGCTCTTAAGTTCATTGATTGCCTCTTCAATCACTTTGATCTTCCATTCAACACTAAACACCCATTTTCTAGAAAGATTATTCTTTGAATCATCAAAAAAATTGTGAGAGAGGAGTATTTTCTCATCTGTAGTATTCATGATCCTCAGGTCCTGAATACATTCTAGCCAAATCTTGAGCTCCTTCTCAGATCTTGTAATCACTGTATCAAATTGACTCTGGGCCAAGGAAATGTTGTCATATACTTTGTAGGCCTCATCTATGAAATTCAATCCAGAAATCAACATTCCTTCTACCAATTCCTCAATAGCCTTACCATATGTAACATGTCTATGAATCTCCTTGATAGATTTTACATCTTCAGAGACAGACAAACCAATCGGAGGGGGCATTGAGGACAGAGGAGTTGGATCAAGAAAGTTTTCACTCTCTTAATCACTCTAGAAAAAAATTCTGTCTTTTTTCACTCTCCAATTGCTCATATGTTTGTTTGTCTTTTTCCACTCTCTTAATCACCTTAGAAAATTTTTCTTTCAAGTTTTGAACCTCTCACTCAGGAGTAGATTCACCCAGTGGAATCCTAGTCAAATCCAGATTTGCAATAGTTATATCATTTTCATCTTTTTCTCCTATTGGCTATACAATTTCCAGAATTTGTTGCCCCTTTGAATAAAAAACTAGCCTTTAATTTGTCTTGGATATTTTTGGTGGAGGAGTTGGAGTTGTACCAAGCAAGGCAACTACAACATCAAAACCAAGAGAGCTACTATCTTAGGAGTAGATTTTCTCTTTCTGCTATCAATCATGGGCTTTGAACCCATGTGAAAGAATCACTTGTGGATGGAAGAGGAGGTGGTTCCAATGCCAAACTAGGAGAACCAAGAGACTGAGTAGAAGGAACATCAAGGAAAGTACCTCAATAGTAGGAGAAGAAACTTCTTTGATTGGTGATTGGAGCTTGGGAACACTCACTTTCCTGGTGTCTGGTTCTATGATTTTCACATCATCTTCTTCCTCTTCACTTTCTCCACTTTCTTCTTCATCATCATTGCTATCTTGTTCATATTTCTCTTCCTCGATGTTTTCCATTCTTATCCCATAGGTTGTGTTATTTTCTCAGAGTCTGGCAACTTCTCCTGATAAAATTTGAATATTTTCCTCTCCTACCTCTTTTTCAGAGTCTTTTCAACTTCTTCTACTTCCTTTGTCTTGTCTTTCTTTGTATATAAATTGGTTTCAAATTCCAAAAATGAGGAAGAAGGGGTTGATTGAACTTGTACTTCTAGAGGAGAAACTAAAATCTCTTTTTGTGATGAGGAATCCTCTTGGGAAGAAGATTAGGCCACATTCTGATGATATTCCTTCATTTTATTACCAAACCAAACCTTGGTTCTTACCAGCACAGGGTTAATTATTTCAGAGAGATCATATCTCTCTTTTTGTGACCAATCAATAATGAGAAGAGGCATGTGATGGATATTTTTTCATGTATTCCATTGAGTACAATTCCTCATCATCATCTTGTAATTCATTTGGAACATTGTGTACTTTGGAGTATCGACTGTTGCGAAAGAGAGTCTTCCAAAGTAGCTTCTTATTACTTCGTATTCATCCGAACAGCTCTTCCCAATTGTCTTCCAGGGTAGGAAAATGATAATAACTCATTCTGAGATGATTGGAAATGAAATTATTGTTATCCATTTTTTCCCGCGAAAAATGGACAACAGGGGAGGATTGGACCCGAGATTGGATAAGACCTTCACGGAAGGATCTAGGATTCATAGGTAAAATTTCACGTTCGGGGAGAATTTGCAAAGTGTTTTGGAAAGAATTGGGATCACCGAGGAATTTTTGTGCTTTGGTGCATTCGTTTCCCTCCATCGTTCTTCTCGATGTCGGGCTTTCTTGTCATGTCCTACTCTTCTCCTTCTCTCTCTTTTCTTTTCTTCTTTCGAGTGGTCCTTCTCTTCCCTTCTTCCAATTCTTCTTTCTTTCATTTTTATTTATTCTTTGTTGGGTTGGGGCCCTTTACCCCCCAATTCATAGCTCCAGTCAAAAGCGTTTAATCATCATCATCATCATATATATATATATAACTACTATTTTGTATTTTTAAAGGGTGGTATTGTAAAATTACTGTCATCTATAAATTGTTTGGTGGCCATCAAATTTAGCCCCTGGGCTGATGTAACTTTGTGGTGCCTATGCTTATGTAACTTAACGACCTCTAGGATTATGTATCTTAACGTGGGTAGGCTTATGAAACTTGCTATACCAAGGTAGAGGTGCGTAACTTTCCACCATTATGATTATTTCACCTAGACGATTCTACTCTTGTGTAAATTAGTGGCCACTAGGCTTAATTAAGTTAACAACCTATACACTTATGTAAGATAGTGGCTTCTAGGCTTATGTAAGTTAATAGCATGTATGCTTATGCAAGATAGGGGTTGCTAGGCTTATCATCCTTTTATGTAACTTAGAGGCCGCAAGGCTTATGTAAGTTAGTGGCCGCAAGGCAAATGTAACTTAGTGGTTACGAGGCAGATGTAACTTTTACCCTGCTACATTGATTTCACCTAGCATGCACTTTCATCATGTAAGTTAGCAACCGCTAGGCTTATTGAAGATAGCGTCCGCGAGGCTTATGTAAGATAGTGGCCACTTGGCTTATGTGGGGGATTCAAATAATAACAAAATATAAATCCTAAAATAGTGAAACTAAAATCTAAAAATTGGGATTTATAAATTGGATTACAATAGTGGTGAAATTGGAATCCAATAATAATGCTATTGGAATCCAATATTAGCCAAATTGGAATCCAATAATAATGATATTGGAATCCAATAATAGCGAGATTGGAATCCAATAATAGTGAAATTGGAACTAGAATAAGTCCAATAATGACAATATTGGAATCCAATATTGTTACTAATGGATTCCAATAATAGTAATAATGGAATCTAGTATAGACAAAAATGGAATCCAATATATGCAAAAATGGAGATGGATTTCTTCCAATACTTGAAATATTGGAGTCTAGATTCACTGGAATATGTTCGATTTAGTGAAACAAGCATTTTATATTGTTATACTAAAGGTCCTATTTAATATTTCGTTCTAGATTAGTATTAATCTAGAATTTTTGCTAAATATCTTCGTGTGTGTGTGTGTGTGCCTGGTTAGCATGCACGCGCACACACATACACACACACATTACTAACAATGTACTATAAATTAGAACAATACAATATATAATTACATAGCTTAATATATGGTTTCATTAATCCCATAAAGTCATATATATCAAATGATTAAGACTTTGATTCACAAAATCATTGATAGATTTTACACTACGTATAAGCCACTACTAATTTAACTTGGACTTAACAACATCGCGATTTCTATTCAAGAGAGGATGGGTTAAAACCAAGTTTATGATGTGAAATGCTTTATAATGATGAATTTTATAAGTATGGTAAAACGCCAACACAAAGGACTATATTTTCCAATCTATTAAGAATTTTAGTCTCCGATCAACTTGCACAATTATATTCGTAACAATATAACTACTTGAGAAATACTCCATTTGAAGCACTTTTCCAAATGCGAGTTGTAAAACATTTTGAGAGGATAGGGATCCCCATAAACAATTTTTAGTTACACTAAGAGATTTAGTAAATAGGAAAGTGCATTCAACACTCTATTTTTCTACTCGTTTCCACTACCTTGACTAAGGATATGAAAATGTACAATAGCTTTTGAATGTACATCATTCCACAAACACAAATCTTTGTAACCTTTGTAAAATAGATGAACCATAGCAAATAATTAGAAGGAGATATATAGCCGAAGCTCACAAATTTATTAAAAGCATCATAGTAGTCTTCCAAACAACACCATTTATTCCTCCTCCAAGAAGGTTCCATTTCATTTTCCATTCGAAAAACACCTTACAACACAATCAAATCACTTCAAATCTAACATGACTTGACTCATACTCAACCCTTATCCCAAAATCATCTCATAAAAATAATAAAGAAAATTGAAAATAAAAATAAATGTCTCACTTCCACAAAAAATTGAATTCCAAGCAATCCAAAGCAATAAAATCTCATTTAGAAAAGAGAGTAAGATCAAAAGCAATAAATGATGTACAAATGAGCCCTCAAGTGGCCAAAGTACCCTAAAAAGGTACACCTACCCTATGGGTAGGTGTAAGAGAGGTTTTGGAGTGTGGGACAAGGTTTACTTGTCCCACACATCTTTCAAAATTGTCATCAAAGGATAAATTATAGTTTTCCATAAATGGAAAAATTTCCAACCACAAAACATAAGTCCAAGTATCCCAAAAATAAAAAAGGGTATTAATTTTAGAACCTAATTTGTAATCTAATTAAATCAAAAGTAAAAAACAAACTATTCATTCCAAAGGTTAAAATGAAGGGAAAATAAATTTAAATCAAGGAATAAAAGACAACATTTTTTTATAGATAAAGCGGGTTGAAGGGACCCATTCCCTATTTACATAAACAGAGGCCCGACCTCAAGATTTCAAAGCAAAATAGCAAAATCATAAGAGCAAAAAAGTAGTTGGATATACACAAACATAGGCCAACATTATCTGAGATATACTATAACTATAGTACTAGGCAAGAGAGGGATTACTCTCCAGACCCCAAGGTGACAACAACACTAGCAGCCTGAGACACCCGACCAAGGCTGGTATCATCTTCCATTTCAACTTTCACTTCAAAATTCACCTAGTTCAACTAGAGAAAGTCATAGGCCCTTATCACAGATAGCCACAACTTGGTCCATCTAGGCGGGATAGGGTCCAACGAAGCGCAGAGGGTCTTCAAATTAGGAAGCACCAGGCGGGCACGGTTGTAGCCCATTCTTGGGCATACATGACTAGCTTCTCAATGAAGGCCAAGAGAATGTCGAACCATTTTTTGAGTTCGTTGAAGACACCCACAGCCACCCCTGACGCGCTCGGCAAAGACTCATGCACAACCCGAACACCGAGATAATAATTTGCCACTTCAGAGGCCAAGTTACCCTAGTATGCTTTGGTCAAAGCCAGTGCAGAGCCAAACTCACAGCATCTACTTTAGAGGGACGTATTATCAGCAGGTTCTCAACAAATATAGAGGAAATGCCATTGTTGACGCGTGGCCAACCAACAACAGATAGATAGTTTTGGCCCAGGATTCCTTTAATGGCATCCAACTCTTTGACACAAGAGAGACAAAAAATTCTTTTCAGTCGGTTGTTTACTATCCTAGAATGAAACGCCATTTCACGTAGATCACAACTCAAGGAAATTTGTGGTAGATGAGGGACAACCATAGCTAGCAAAAGGAGGGAGAAAAAAATATAAGGATAAGCCCTTGTCCAAAGCATTAAATAGACCCTTCACATCCCGCAAGTGTATCATTAGATGAAGTGTGCTCAAAATCTGCCTCACGTGAGATCAATATCCCCAATCCTTCCCACACTTTGGAATTGAATGCCACTATCTCCTATTGTGCTTGCTCGATCGTTGTATTCGCCAACTTGTCCGTGCAATTATTACTTTCTGAAAAACGTGCTTAATGTTCCAGGCACTGAAATTCCCGAGTTGCCAAAGGACCTTTTTAACTCCTAGGTCCAGTTTCCAAGACAGGGCTTTCTTTTTAATTATGGCATTCACAATTACTAGCAAATCCCCTTTGATTTCCAGATTTTCTATCTTTAAGGAGGCCACTAGATCTAGACCTTTTCTTAGAGCTTGTAGTTCATCCGAATTACAAGTGCCATCCCTGAGCTTGTAGGAGGTGGCACCGACCAATAATCCCTTTTCATTTCTTATAATGCATCCAACGCCGAGAGATGCCCAGGTTACCTCTGGCCGCTCCATCAAAATTTAGTTTGAGGAAACCCGGGGTGGGGGGGAGCCAACAGGCTAACCGACGGAGCGAGGCTGAGGAGATCGAAGGGCACTGAGCACTTGCTCCGGGCTTGATGATTCTAGGCAGTCTTTGCTTGATTTCCCTGTCAATGTTGGAGAAGTGATGAAAGCGGGACCAATTAGAAGAAACCACCTCAGAGATAGCCCATTCCAACATGAGAATGACCCTATCCATTGAGTTCTGCTCCTCCCTAAATATTCTTTTGTTATGCTCCCACTAGATGTGCCAGAGAAGTAGCACAATACCACACAGCCAAATCGAGGAGAGAACGCTAGAGTGGAGGTTTACAGGCCAAGCCAAAATGGTTGTCGAGAGTGTAGAGGTTGGACCCATGGGAGATTGAGCCTGACACACAACCAACTCCAGCATTCAACTGTGAATGGGAAATGAAGTAGAAGATGATCACGATCTTCCTCATTCTTCTCATACAAAAAGCATGTTGAGGGACCATGAAAACCAAATCTCTTCCTCCTTTCTTGAGTGAGAATTTTTCCTTTAAAAGCCATCAAAGAGAAAATTCCAGCTTTAGGGGGACACAAGGGGGACCAGATGCCTTCTAGATTAGAGCCTCAGGCTTCCCTCTCAAAGCATGCAATAATTTATAGCCACGGTGTAGGGAGTATTTCCCGAAGAGGCCACGATCTAGACAATTTCATCAATACCCTCGAAAGCACTATCTTTTATTCCTACAGAGATGAGAAAAACTATCCTTAGTTTCCAAAGAGAGATTTAGGTGATCAATACTTTTCCATTCCAATAGAGCACGAAAATTTTCCGAAAGCAACCCATAGTTGGAAAAATATTGTCCCCATTCTTTAACTAAGAGCATCTTAATTTCCCCAAACTTGAGATTTTTCCCAAGCATGGTAAAACCATTCCGTGGATCGTCCCAAAATAACACCATGCCACCTTTTTCGATTTTCCGACCGCATTGAATAAGAAGAGCTCCCTACATTCAACTAAGAAATTCCATATATGAGAACCACGAGTGGGATTAGCAATGCGGATAATTGATTACGGAAGATGGGCCCCCAGATATTTTTTTCCACCACTTGGCTGCAAAGATATAGAGGTTTTGTGAGGAGATTCCAGACAAGCTTGGCACCCAGGGCCAAGTTTTGAATACCCAAGTTGAGAATGCCAGCCCCACCTAGATCTTTGGGTTTGGAAAAATTTTCCCAGCTGATCAATGGGATTTTCCTTTCCATAGAGGGACCTTGCCATAGGAACTTTCTCATAATCCCGATAAGATTTGATAGAACACTTTTGGGGATTTTTAGTATGGAAAGCATGTATAAGGTGGAGGTACTGAGAACAGATTTGATAAGGACCAGCCTTCCAAATAGTTGTATCCATTTTCCTTTCCAAGAGTTGAGTTTCGAATTAACCAAAGAGAGGAGATTGTTCCACATCAAGGTCCAACTGAGCCACCAAACAAAGGCACACCAAGATATTTGACTGGAAGGGAGCCTTTTTTAAAACTGAAGATGCCAAGAATTCTAGCTTTCAGAGAAGGGGGACGTTAAAAAATAAGATGAAGGATTTGACATGGCTAACCTCTTGTCCAACAATGACCGCATAAGCATCAAGCAACCCCTTCAGTTCTCTAGCCTCTGAATGCTGGCTTTGCCAAACAAGAAAGTGTCATCCACGAATTGCTAGTGAGAAATAGGATCCACCCCCTCCGTAATTCTTAATCCCTGCAATTTGCCTTCCCAAACTTTATTGTTGATGGCCCTACTCAGCGAGTCAGCCACTAAAATGTAGAGAAAGGAGGAGAGAGGTTCACCTTGTCTTATACCCCGATTACCTTCAAAGAAACCTTCAACATTACCATTAATTAACATGGAGAAAGAAGGCCTAGCTATGCAACTGAACACCCAATTACAAAACTAAACCAAAAAACCAAACTTTCTAAGGATTCTGATTAGAAAATGCTAGTTGATCTTGTCAAAGGCCTTGCTAATATCTAGTTTTAGTAACATACCTGGGGATTTATTGTAGGAGAGAGAATGAATGAGTTCATGAGAGAGAAAAATACCATCAAAAATTGACCTCCCCAGTAAGAAACCAGATTGCTCCGAGAGATCATAGGTTCCAGCAGCCCTTTGAGTCTGGAAGCAATGGCTTTCGAGATGATTTTGTAGGAGGTATTACACAGAGAAACTGGCCTGAAGTCCGCAAATGAAGAGGGTTGAGGGATCTTCGGAAGAGACTTATAAAGGTACAATTTAGTGATTTAAGCATTGAACAAGATCTATGAGATTCTTCCACAGCCACCCAAACATCATAGCCAATGATGTTCCAAATTTTTTGAAAGAAATCAGCCTGAAAACCATCTAGGACTGGAGCTTTGTTCTTGGCCATAGAGAAAACCACTTTCTCCACTTCACTCATAGTGAAGGGCTTAATAAGGGCCACATTTTGAGCATCATGACTAGCATTGGGATATTGTCAAGGAAAGAGGATTGCTCTGAATCAAAGGATGTGATGTCACCTTGAAGGAGGGAAGTAAAGAACCAGACCCCTTCATCAGAAATATGTTTTTGATCAGAGAGGACAATACCATCATGACTCTTTATCTCAAAGATGAAAGACGAGCTCCGCCTTGCTTTTACAGATGAATGAAAAAAATTGTGTTTCTATCCCCATCCTTGAGCCATAATTCCCGTGATTTTTCTCTAAAGACCTTCTCGCGTTAAGAAGCAATTCACCAAGTTTGGCTAGTAAAGACTTCTCCAAAAGAAACTCTGCCTCCCCCATGCCGGAGACAAAAATTAACTCATTCAGAGCTTTCAACTCGGCTTCCACTCTAGCCTTTTCTTGGAAGATATTCTTAAAACAAGATTTTTTCCAAGATCTTAGATCCTTTTTAGAAGTTTTAGTTTTTGTACATGTAGTGCCCACTTCCCTTTGACACCTTTTGATACTAATCTTGATACTGTTGATTACATTATGGACATTATTATAGTTTTGATTTAGTATGATGTTAGATGTTGGATCATGGATTATTGTTGATCTTGATTTAGTTATGATGCATGATGATTATTAGAGACACTTTATATGTGGATGATGATATACTATTTGACATGGATATATTATGAATGTTGTTTGGACATGTGATTTTTGGATATTGTGAGTAGATCTAGAAAATGGAC
Source organism: Taxus wallichiana var. yunnanensis (assembly GCA_018340775.1). Classification (NCBI taxonomy): domain Eukaryota; kingdom Viridiplantae; phylum Streptophyta; class Pinopsida; order Cupressales; family Taxaceae; genus Taxus; species Taxus wallichiana. The sequence continues at coordinate 575,637,083 of CM031243.1, read as the reverse complement.
ATTATATGATGATGATATAGTTGTTGATATAAATTGTAAGTGATATTGTTGATTGCCTTGATGTTGTTGTGATTCATATGTATAGATGATTTTGTGATTATATTTATATCATGTTGGATGTTTTGATATGGCCACGAGGTCAAGGAGGTATTTGTGTTTTGCAAGTTAAACTATCACAACAAACATCGGGGATTGGAGACCAACCACATTGGAATTCTAGATGAATTCAACAAGGTCACCATGGCAACTGTATTTGTTGTGTGTGTGTTGTATATTTTGTTAGGGATTCCCATGGGGGGATTACCTTTGAATGTGACCAAGGGGCTTTGTGTATTTTATTAATGTGGTTCCTTTTTATTATTGTTTTCATGTGTTTATTTTGTGATGCATTTACCCCTTTCATTATTCTTTTAATTGTGGAGAATTAATGTGAGTAATCATATTGTTAAAATAAATAGATAAATCAAATTTGGGATATAAGAAAGTAATTATAGAAGTTGTTGGCTTTTGTATTAAATGTTGTAAGTATGTGTAAGTGATGTGTAAGTATGTGTAAGAGTTGTGTAAGTCAGATTTTGGAGTATGAAACACTCCACCTCCTTGGAAATTCGAATTTGTCCTTGGAGGCTATTTTTGGAGGCTTGTGGGACAAGTAAAACTTGTCCCATACCTCTTAATTTTATTTACCAACCATACATATGGTTGGAGGGTTAATTTTAGACCTTTTAATGCATTTTGGGAAGACAAATTGTAAGTTTTAATTGCACTCTTCTTACATTTTATTAAATTCAGTCCTTTGGGGTGTGGGATTTTTGAGTGTGTAAGTTTATTTGTCATATTATTCACCCACCTCTTTATTGTGCATTGGAGAATGAATTTGAATTTTGTGTTGGAGTTGAGGATGTGTGATGTGGCATCCTACATGGATCCACCTCATCCTCTTCTCTTCCCTCTTCTATAAAATTGAAACTCCTTGCTTTGTTTTGGGTTGTTGAAATTTTTGCATACTTCATTGGGGGTGAATTCTCCTTGGTTGTTTGGAGCTCTTGTTGATTTTGGAGGAGATTAGAGAGAATTTCATACTTGGACATTGTTGATTTTGGGACTGTATTTTGACATTGAAAGCTTGTTGTTTGGAACAATATCTACCATGGAGAGGTAGGAGCTTAGCTCTTCATATATGCTTTTATTTCTTTTATGTTTGTATGAATGGTGAATGTTTTGTGTGTTTGTTGGTTGCTTGGGTAGGCTGCCTAGGAATGGTGTAGGAGAAGGCTATGGGGAATCCATGTGGGGGGCATAAAGGAATGCCAGTGGCATCAGAATTCTTGTGGAGGGATTTTAGGATTGGGATCCACCATGGAAAAGAAATAGCTTGCATTTCTTACTTTGTGGTAGGCATAAGGAAAATTTTGGGTGGCATAAGGATATGTGTGATGATTTATATGGGCGGTTTGTTACAGGTGGATATCCAATTCCCATTGGGAGGCATAAGCATCTTCCCCCATAGTTCTTGCTCCTTTGGCTTGCATGATAAAGCCTGAGTTCTGTCTTAATGTTTCAATGCAGTTATAAACTGCTGTTTTGTTTGGACTGTGTTTTTAATTTGAAATGTGCATGTTGAAAGATTGTTTTGTGATGTGGAAGCTTGTTGTTGCCATGAGTTGAAATACATTTCTTATTGCATTGTGGTTGGGGCTCGGGGCCAATGAAGAAGGATGGCTTCTCCTTTCATTGGATGTCTTGGTTGGGTGGAGAGTGTTGCCTTTCCCTTGCCTTTGTTGTGATCAAATTGGAAGAATGCATGTTGCTATTTTGAAGTTGAGGAAAGATAGTTTGACAGTACTTTGTGAAATAAAAATCCCATTGTAACCTTCCCCACTTGAAGTGGATGAATTTGTAAATGTTTTGAAATGGAAAGATATTTGTATTGAGCTATGGAAGTTGTAAATTTGAAATGTGAAAGATATATATACTCTGTTCTGTGCATTTGAAAGAAAGAAATTGAAATATGTTATATGCATTCAAGGAATTGAGAGATGTAAAGTTGTATTTGAAATCAATAAAGGATTGCAATACCTTTCTTCATTTGCATTGTTGCATTGAAATCTGATCTTTAAATGTTATTGAAATCTCTGTTTGAAAGAAAGGAATACGTATGAAGGAATTGTATCACTTTGTTCTTTTGAAAATATGACAAAATTGGAAATCATACTTTGCATTTTAGCCATTAAATGGTTTGTTGAAACAACTAATTGTATTAGACTAGAATAGAAATGAATTTCCATACTTGGAAGGTGAAAAATGATAAATAAATCCCTTTAGAAATTGATCTTTGTTTTAAATTTTAAAACTGGAAAATAATTTATCTAAAATGAACAGTTCAAACCTGCAAGCAAGAAATAACAATGAAACATTAAAATTGAACATGACAGGGTATAAATGAGTTCAATTCGACAAAAAAATCACTTAAGGAAATATTTTAAAACATTGTAAAATCGGGCCCAAACCTTTCACAGTCTTTTTGTTGTCAGAAGTTGTAAAAATTCAAATTGGAAATCAATCAAGAAAAATTACCTTCCAAATGCATCCTAAATCCTTCTTAGAATAATTCTCCATGTCTGTTTGGCATGTTGAGTGAAGGAGAAGATCAAATTGAACAAAATTTATAAGTTAAAATTTACCAATTTGCTTTTGATAAGCCTGCAGGCCGTTTTCTTAAAATTGACCCCTTAAACTTTATCAAAATCTAAAATTAATGATCTATGTGCAAAGAGGGCGTCGAGAGCTTTCCAGAAAGTCCTCGTTTGCCAAAAACTGAGCTCTCTATCAAAAGTTATGGCCCTTTGAAGTTTTCCTTCCTTGGCGAAAATATTTGGGAAAAATTTCCTTGGCAGCCCATGGCCCGAAGTTTTCCTTAAAAAAACTTACGAAAATTTTTGAGATTTTTTTTTAAAATTTCCCCTCCGCCCCATACCAATCGAGGCTTCCACGTGGCCTCACGAGGCAACGGTGAAGGCGCGACACCATTTTCTTCCTTGGTGTTTTTTTTTTTAAATTAGAAAATTTTCTTAAATCTCTCCACCGACCCGCTAGCCCATGCACAATGAAAGGTTGACACGTGGCAGCCTTAGGCGTCAGTGGAGGCACGCAACTTTTTGATACTTTGAACTTTTTAAACTTAAAGATCTTAAATCCTAAAAGCACTCCGACAGTCCGTCAACCCATGGTCAATGAAATCATGACACGTGGCGTCATCTAGGATCGGCGAAGGCACGCAAAAATTTAACCCTTGCACTTTTTGAAGCAAAAGTCTAAAATTCGTATGTTTCCCCGCAAGTCCGGTTTTCCCCACGCCATTCAAAGCTTGACACGTGTCCTCCTCGGGCTCGTGGGTGCCCAGAGGCAAATTGCACTTTTTTGCTGAAAAGGAAAAAGCGCTAAAACCCTTCCCCGCTCCGCCGCCCCGCACAAGGGAAAATTTTCTCCCCTAGGCCCGCAGGCCCGCTCTTGGGGGAAAATTTTCACCCCAAGGCCCATCACCCATAACTTGAGTTTTATGAGGAGTTAGGAGGACTTCTTTATATCAATGGAAAGGTGAGGAAATTTCCTATCCAATGGAAATGATTTATGGAATTTTGAATGCGTTAAGTGTGAGAAAATCAAGTTGAAGCTTTAAGCATGTTAGAGAGTGGGTATAGTGACGAAATTACCCTCTAAAACTTATTGAACCTTCTAACCCTTAATTTTTGGACCTTGTGCTCTAATAATTGTTAATAAAGAAAAATATGTTCTAGTGGTTTAGAGTTGTTCTGGAACTTGTTAGTGACGGTTGTTGCCTTCAGAATCGGTTGTAGATTATTTTAATAAAAAAATTATTCCATAATTTTTCTTAACTAATGCTAGGTTGTTTCTTGTTTCTCAAGTGGGTTGTTTTAACAGGCGTCATAGTACAAGCACTAGCATTTTTAACCTTCAACCTAATAGAGTGCCACCATTGCAAAATGTTGTTTTCTAAAGAGGCATCCCGTAGCCACGTAAGCTCAAACTTAAAATGGGATTTGCAAGGGGCAAAGTCGATATTAACTGACAGGGAAACCGGAAGTGATCGAGCTAGACCAGGTGGAATTGAGCATTCTAAAACAACATTATTTAGAGACCACTTAGGGCCGGCTAAGAACTTGTCGAGCCTTTCAACAATATTACTGAAGCCCTTCCTACGATTTCTCCAGGTGAACCAACCTTGCTTGGGCTCAATATCAAAAAGAGAGTTATCAGAGATAAAGGAATAAAAATCACTGGAATTGCCGATTTCTAGAAATACCACTATTTTTATCTTTCTCAGAGGTGATAGCATTGAAATCACCACCAAGAAGAAATAGTTGATCCTCGAGGGGGAGCAAATACCTGGAGATGTCTTTCCAAACCTCTCTTTTGCCAATTATGCTATTCGGACCATACACATTAAGGAGGTAGAAGACCGAATGAGAACGTTTCGGAAAACCCGAGCCAACCGCAAACTCGATTCTAGTGGATAAGATCAACTCCAACCGGACATTCCTTCCACCAGAATCCCAAGCCCCCTGAGGCCTCGGTAGCATCGGAGAAGAAGAAATTCTAGCCCTTAATTGAATTTTTCTAGAGCACAATAGCTTCTGTCACATCCATCTTTGTTTCTTGAAGCAACACCACACTCACCTTCGAGGAGAAGAGATAACGCTTAAATAAGCATTGTTTATCAGGGGTGTTGAGACCCCTGATATTCCAAGAAAGTATTATCATTTAGAAGAGGGAAGGACATTCACCTTCCCGGACACAGCTTTAGCAAAGTTCAGGATACTTTGTTTGCCAACATCCACTTCCAACAGTGTTAGTTCTTGTTTGGATTTTCTACCTTTTTTCGGTTGAGCCGCATATGGCCTCCTTCAACCCTGCTTGAACCGAAGCCAATTTTGAGGAAGCTAAAGCCGGTACCAGCAGATCCGGCTCAAATTCTCCTTCCTCCAAGACGCCATCACCTAAAAGGGACTAAACCTTATTTGTCTCAACTTTATCTAGGAGCCAAGATTGTAGCGAGTTCAGGGAAGCCGCTTGCCCTTGATCGAAACCTTCCTTAATAAGGGAAATTAATTCCTAGAGTTTTTATGTACTTATTTAGTTTTGTTTAGAAGAGAAATAGGTGAAAGATCACCCACCAAGGGTGATGCCATTTCACTCTCCTCCATTCCTTTCATCATAGAGCCAACCTTCTGAGAATCCAACTCCTTGGAAGCCTTGGCCGCTTTCAAGAGCAGGCCTTACTCAGATGACCCAACTGCCCGCAATAAAAACACTTTGCATTTAGACCCTCATACTCAATGGTAAAGCACTTGGTGCCGGAATTTGTTTGAAGAGTCAAAGACGGCGACAGAGGGATAGTCGTGTCCATCGCCACACGAGACGCACCGAGCTTTTGCACTAGAAATTCGGGCGGGATTACAAATGGGCACAAGGGTCCTCGGGAGTTTCGAATTGGCTTGAATGCACCATTTGCAGAGATCCAAAGGCAGATCATGAATGCTTAACCAAAGTGGGGCTTGGAAATTTTTTCCTTCCAGGGGTTGAAATTTAGTGACCAAGGACGAAAGTATAGGCTAGAAGAGTTCATGAACTAGGTTCCTTCTTTAAGCACCAAATTCAAAGAATTCGGGGGGGAAACATACCTGAAAAAGCCGTTGGCATGGAAACTGACTTTTGGTTTAGCATTTGAGCCTCGAAGCACGCGACCCAACTTGAAATCCTCCTCTACGAGAAATGGGTGCCTACAAACTTGTAGAAAATCACCCTTTTCACCTACAAATCAAAAAAACAATGTTGTGAGGAGGAGGCACCGAGAGATGTAAACTTTCTGCAGCGATTTTGAAATCGATTTCGTCAACCTTGAAGTCTTCTGAGCTCTTCAACCTATCAGACCCAACCGGGGATGGATTGAAAGGGACCTCTTGTATCGCCTCAACGGTCGGCTCAACCTGCACCAAAATTTTTTTCGCTGCCATGTTTTCCAGTACCGACTCCCTCGAACAAAGAAACTAGGGTTTTGACAACCAAGCTAGCACCAAATTGTCCTATCAATTCAAGCACAACCTTTTCTCGCTTCAAGTTCATGGGCTGATCCACGGGCACCGCCTCGCCAGCCATTTCCCACTGGGATCTTGTTCACACCAGTGAGGACCCCGACACCCAATGCGGGAAACCCATCTCTCGCCACGACCTTTGTTATTTTTGAAAAAACAAGATTTTTTCCTTTTTCGCAAATTTTTCTATTTTCGAATAATTCGCAATTTTCACTAGTGCGACACTCCATCCCTACATATCACCTACTCTTGTAACAAATAAAATAAAAATAAAAAAATCCTTCATTCTCTCGATTTTTAGTAGCATACAATTTTCTAATTTGTTTGACAATTAGTTATGAGTCTCCTTTGCAATGATATCCTTAATATCATAATAAAAGACAACATTAAAACTAAGGTCACTTTACACAATTACATTCCCCAATCAAATTTTGAGCCCAAGTGACCCATTGTTGTGATGAGTCACGTGTGAGTTAGTCCCTCTTTATCCTCTTTTGTTTGTTTTATTTTTTGTTTATTTCATGGTACTAGTCTTCGGATACATATTCATCATCTCTACACTCAACACACAAATCATACCTTCCTGAAATGATATATGATATATATATATATATATCTATATATATATATATATATCTATATATAGATATATATATATATATATATATATATCTATATATATCTATATATATCTATATATATATCTATATATATATATATATATCATATATATATTATATATATATATATATATATATATATATATATATATATATATATATATATATATATATATATAAATTTACAATCAATATAAAGTTTTCTTAACATCAAATAAATTAATCAAAATTTCATGGTTATATATTCCTAATAGAACACAAAAAAATTGTCATAATACTAATTCACTTGTATCAATTATGCACATACTTGCCATTTTCTATCCATCATTCAAACCAATAAAAACACGCACACATACCAAATTTTAACAATTAAGTTTTGTCAATAAGTTTTCATAATAACTAAGAATCTAATATGTGTTTGCAATCCAAATTAAAATATATGTCATTCACAATCATGCAACACCAACCATGTACACCTATCAAGACGACACTACATCACTATGTCATGTTGTATCCAAGCTAATCGAATCATGAGGTTTATACCCCGTGCGAACTCAATGTAAAAAAAAAGACTTAGTCTATATAACTATGAGTCTAGACACTTCATGTCGATACAATGCATACAAAAAGCCATATTATGGAAGGAGAAAATGTATTTAAACAGTGTTTGAGGGAAGTGGGCAATACATGGAACATGGGATAATTTTGAAGGTGACTTTAAATGATTTGAAGGATTTATTCACATCTAAACGGTTAATGTATTTCTATATTTGCTAAGATAGAAAGGTATTCCTTTTATTTTTGTAAAAAAATTATAGTAAACATTTGTTACAAAATCAATAACATATAATATTTTTTTACAATTAGAATGTTGTTTCTACAACATACTTCACTTTTAATTTTTTTAATTTCAATTATATCATTATTAATATATTACCACAACACATTAAAAACCGAATTCCCTCTACCAAATTCCCTAAATTCTCTTTTAATTTTATAATTTCAATTATATCATTATTAAAATATTACCACAACACATTAAAAACTGATTTCCTCTACCAAATTCCCAATTACATAATTAATACATATAGTTTACAAAGGAGTAAATAGGTTAAGATACCAAAATAAAAAAATCATTTCTAAATGATCTTAAATGTTAAGAGCGGTACCGGTAATAAGTTAATTCTCTCGAAAATGCTTGGAATATATTTTAAAGTCGATGAATCCGACATATCTCATTTGCCATAACACAACCAAAAACCAACCTTATATATAAAAATTAAATGAAATAAATGCATGCAAAATAGTGCTTTGCTGATCACATGATTTCAATGACTCGGGATTCCTAGCATTTGTTTGTATTAGAAAATAATAATAAACTCACACACTAAAATATAAATGCCTCTTCCAGAAACGCTAGCATTGATTTGCTCTACAAATAACATATCAATGTTTTGTACACCTGATATTAACATATACACATTAATTTCAAAAGGATTAGATTTTTTAATTTTTAGAAAATTTTTATTTAAATTTCAAAAAAACAAACAAATTAAACACTATTTTTTTTTAACAAAAATCATACATATATTAATATATTCTTTAACAATTTAATATATATTAAAAAATTATTAAAATTTAATAAAGTCTAATATTTCATGTCTCACACACATATATTTTCCATGCCACATTTTAGTACTCAATCCATAATAAATCAAATTATAGTAATATGTCACTTGTTTTTAAGATAGATTTTTATTTAATTTTAATTTTATATTAATATTCAATATAATTTTTAGTTTATTTTAATTATAAAATTGAAGTTTTTCAATTTTTAATTGTAATTGTAATTTTAATATTAATTTATAGTAAAGGATTATTTATTAAAAAGGTTAGGGAATTAAATTATGGAATAATTATTAAAATGTTTAATTTTCTTAAAAGTTTTTAACTTAAATTAGAACTTCATAATTAAATTTACATTCGGATTATAAATTATTTGGGAAGGCTAAGGATTATTGTGGTTTTCAAGGATTATTGTGGTTTTGTGATGTCTTTGTGTTCTTATGACACCTTTAGTCCTATTTTTTTGTTCTAACATAGGTGGAATTATGATGGCTCTTTCTTGCTCAAGTTGTACAAATATAGTGGGATCCTTTGTGAAAATGAAGGAAACTTCTATCTAGCAAGCTTATGAGGGTTAATGCTTTAATTACCCTTTCCAAGGTTGCTTCACATTTAATTTTGCTAGTATATTCTCATGGTTTTGGATTCAATTCTTTAACTACGAAAGCCAACCTTTTAGATGTTTACATTGTAATAAGTACGAAGCACAATGCATTTTATTTCACCTTTTTGTTGCCTCGTCCTCCAAAATGGAATGGAGGAAAATTACGACCCTCCCAAGGAATAATTCATTTGGAGAAACCATGGTGTGTGTTTTTTCTATGCTTCCAAACCCTCTCCCTCCCCTCTTAAGATTTGTTAATCCCTTGCTCCATCCTTAGGAAACAGTTTAGGAGATTGTGATGCCTAACATTTTATATGATCTCCTTTGCTAATGTGTGGACTCTCAAAGTTGATCTAATGACAATTCTTGTGGATGCCATTTTTTAATGGATCATCCTCTTAACTCGTCTCCTTTTGAGTCCAAAGGAGTGAGACTCACAAAGCAGATGTTGGTTCAACATCCAAATGTATAGGTTGTAGATCGAGATCAAAACACTATGGATGGAAGTTAAGGCTTTGATTGGTGATGGCATTGATGTACAATGGAGGTTTTCTTCTCTCATAGGGAGGAGGATGATTTACATTCGTAGTTAAACGCTTTCTTCTCGTTTGTTGATGTGGAGTCACAAGATTGTATCAACTCGACCATTCTTTGCATATTATGATAGGAAATTATATTAAATGATTATTGTTGAGTTATTTATTGATTATTGTTTCATAGGGAGTGAGCCCCTATTGTGTCCTAGATTTGGTTTATAGTTCCAATTTGTATAAAAATTTGTTGAAAGGTTTCAACGCGCTCTAATTTGAAAAAAGCATTCCCTTCAAATACAAGTGATCGCTTATGTTGAAATGATGTTAATGGTTGTAAATGTTACTACTAGACATTACTTTTGGTGGTAAATGCCGCTAATGGGAGCGGAAGATAATGGGATAATATATTTCACGCATGCATTGAATTACCTTTTCCCTTTTTATTGATGTGAAGTTTGTTACTCATATTCGGTTGCATTTTCCCTCATTTTTCATGTCAAGTTCCCACACGGCCATGGTTGTGTCATTCCATACTTTATGATTTTCTCCCCTTTTATAAGTTGTCGATTACTCGAGGTAGTATTTATCTTTTTCAACCTTCAATGTATATAACATATGATGATTTTTTAATGTTTCTAACTTAATTTGAGTTGTATTTTGACCTATTTAACATGGGTGGAAGGATTCTAAAAGGGTATTTCAAGTGTCTATTGGGTTTTTTTGGATGACTTGAAAAAATGGATTTATTGTGATTTTTTACGCTTATATGCCCATTGAATCATTTTCACTAACAAATAATTTATTAGTTCTTGCCAAGGCAAGATAATATACCTTCGTGTCATCCAAATAGTAATGTTACTGTGAGCTAATAATATGCAAGAATTTTTCTACCCATGTCAAGATTTCTAATGTATAAACTTTGAATTGACATAATTACATGAATATATTTTTTGATAAATTATTTTTTTGTTATTTTGATTGGTGAGAAAGGATGATTTGACTAATTTTTACCCTTATTGAGGTACATGATTTTCTTTATTTCTTAAACCAAAAAATTAGAAATGGCCAAGTGGCCTGGCATTTATTAATGCCTATTTCAATCTATCAATTCATCTAACCTTCAACAATTTCCAAACATATATGACATGACAACATTTATTGCCAAAATGACAGTGGACAGGTGTTGGTGATATTGTCAATTTATTAAACATGCCATACTTCACATCTTCCAACTCACCCCTTATGTAAAATTTCTTATATATGCCTCTTCTCACTTAAAAATTTTCCAAAATCTGATCAGTTTGTTTCCGGAGGGGAAGTCATTGTTGTTGTCGTAGGAGAAGCGGGATGAACCAGTGATGATGTACTATGTGGTTGAATGCACTCGTAATGAACTACTCATCATGTCCAAATGGTTTTCTTCCATTTCCATTTCCTGGTCGAAGGGAACGTAAATCCCTTTAATTTTCTACAACTTCTGCGAAAGCAAATGTGTGGAGGAGTTACAGTTAAGAAAATGTCATAACAGTTTTATTGTTATAGTGGATATAATTCCCATACTGTTGAAACTAAAATGCATCATATATTATGTAAATCCGAATGTCGAATTCTACACCAGAAAATAATTACAATAACAAAATCAAAATTGACAACAGCCAATAACTGGTAAGCACCACATTAGGGAAAAATATATACTTGGGTATCTCTGAGATCATTTGCTAACGATCTATAGTCAGGGATCTTGTCAGATTGGAACAGTCTTATCCTTTCTCTCACTATATCATGCGCTTTCAAAATACCTCCTTCCAATCCATATAATCAATAAAGTGGTCCAGATATTCCTCACATTCATCATCTTGACGAAAAACCTTTACAAGTGTGGCATCTTCAAGAATTTGGAGCTCAAATTTTCTAAACTCTTAACAAACTACTCCATTGTCCTCGTAAGTGAGAAGTGATTGTCAAACTTACAGAGGATTCTATGCATATATGTGGTCATTTGTTCGGAGGTTTCCAGAGATTTTACAACTCTCTCTTCTGCTTCTTCAATTTCCATAGACATTTTACGATGGCTCTGCAATTTAGTAGCAGCAGAAAATTACAAGAAGAATTACAGGATCTCATGTACTAGGGGCATATTTAGGGTTATACATATTATTTTGGCATAAAAGAATAAAAACTATACAACATTATTTCCAAAGTTTATGTTTGATTCTTTTCTTTCTTGTATGATGTGATCATTTTTCAATTTGTGATATTCCAAACAATCTTGATTAGATGCATGAAAGATAACTCGGGCCATAAAATCAGGGACATATACTTGTAAAGAAAAACAAGTCTGTCAGAGATGAAAGTTGTTGAGTCTCATCTCACCAAAAGTACTTATCAACAAGGTTGGTTGTAGACAATTCCTTCTACACAAATTATGCTCAATATCATGTCCACTAACCTTATTTTCACCAATACTCTCTTCAACATTCTCTGCTCAATATCCTTTCCACTAACCTTCTTTACACCAATACCCTCTTCAACATTATTTGTAATAACACCTTCAACTTTGGGAAAATGACTTCTTGAAATTTACTACATACATGCATAAACACACTTCTTTTACATCAATTAACAACTATCAACTTCTATTAATCCAACAAACACCTTACAGACCTATAGGAAGGAATTGGCCGCTTCACGGCTCTTGTTTCGAGAATACATGTGGAAATCCTTAAGTTTACTATGATTGATTGGTAGGATTTATTGTACGTGTATTAGATATGACATTATTCCTTAAGTTGTCAATATAAGGAACCCTCACATATTATTGTCTTCTATATGATGTTTTTTACAAAGTGAAGGTGATTAGTTATTTAACTATACGGTTTACATATTTCTTCATAATAATGTTGAATTTCTAATACGAATAAAAATTAAAAAAATTTTGTAGTCGTAATAATTATCATGAGAAAATAAATGAAAGAGACTATTAAGAAGATGTTTAGAACTTTGATGTCAAAATTTTAGTGTTTTGAATCATTGTATTGTAGATAGTGTTAGATGTTTGAATGAAATGGATGAATTTAATTATATTTATAAATCATACACAAAAGGTAAATGATTAAAACATGGGATAACTTTGAAGGTGACTTTGAATGATTCAAGGATTTCTTCACATCTAAATGTGTAGACACCCTAAAAATACTTGTTTATTTCTATTTTTTTCTTGGATATCTATATCCTTTGCATAATGTGTCAATTTACATCCCTTTAGAATTAATTAAATTAATTATATCCTACTAGAATTCACCTCCATCCTTTAGAATTAATTAAATTAATTCTATCATGCTTGAGTCTATCCTTTTAGAATTAATTCTACTAGACTTCAATATCTCTTATCTAATTTAATTAAATAGTTATTTGACCACTCACATCCCTTAGCTAATTTGATCAATTATTTAAATAGAAATAAATCTATGTATCTACTCACACTCCACTTCAATATCATAGTCATTCAAGTCAAACTACCTCACTACACTACACTTCTAGAATCCTACAAATGTGGAAGCATAAATAATGCACGTCAACCACCTTCTTGAATAAATCTAAATATTTATTACCCCTATAAAGTCACTACTACTCGGACCAAATCCAACGGCTATTTCAAGAAATTTCAATTATGAACTTGTAGTCCATTCAAATCTTGATCCATTATTCATGGCCTCTCCTTCAAATATAAGTAATAGGCCATATCCTTCTCAAACCATCCTTGGAAGCTTTAAGAAATTGAAACAAACCTGTGTTTTTTTCCATTTGAATTCTCATACCGAAAGGTTTTCCTCGTGTCCACGAACTTGCTCGTAACTTTCGTCCTCCCTTTACAAGCAAACTTGGAGCATCCATAATCAAACCATTTCAAGAGATCCAACAAGTGTGTTTGCACTTTAGATATCTCATCTTGAGGTTGCAAGAAGAGCTTGGAGAAAGGTTTGCAGCATTTATTTGCTTGTCTTTCATTTTCTTGAGTTTTTCCTTGTATACATTCTGGCACACCCGGTGGGACCTCCCATACATTTCTATTATTTCTATTTTATTTTTAGTAAACTAAAATTATTTGTGTGTTCTCTATGTTATTTTCAAACTTAGTTTCTAAATTTGAGAGTGTTTAGTGGAGAAAACCAAGAAAAATCATCAAAAATCAGTCAAATTGTTGCACTAATCATCAAATTGTGACCAACTACATGAAACCTATGCTAGCATACTACTATATGTGCTAGTTCACCCGTAATGTGCGCTAGCGTAGCACTTCATGCTCTAGCATAGTTTTACATGTATTAGCATAGTGATTTACACATTAATGTAACTCTACCTTGCTCCTTACACGCATTAGCGTATTAATGTATGCGCTAGTGTTCAATTTCTTTTTGCTTTATGTGTGTGAAAATTACTTTATTACGCGAGATGCATTTACTCTTGTACAAATCTTCCTTGATCATTTTGGTGAAATGTGTTGGGAAATTAGAGTTCCCATGGTGATTATTATTTCATCATATGGTAAATAAGTTGGTTGTAATAAAATATAGTTTGTTATATTAAATGTACGTGAATAGTGAGTTATATAACCTAAATCACGTATTTAGGTGTGGAGAGATTATTATAGATTTGGTAGTTAGAGTTATCTCCTAGTTTATAGGAGAAGGCCTCACTATATGTATCCTTCAAGTTTATGATATAAATGTGTGTGTTGATTGACCCAAAAATTACCTGAGAGCAATCTCAACCAGATTTTACAAAATGTTCCTTAATTTCATCTACTAAGTTCCGTTGAGAAGATTTATCTTGAAAGAGATCACAATGGAAGCTCGAGGTAAAAAAAAAATAGACTTCATAGATTCCCCCTTTTGAATGATGTTTTATAAATTTTTGGAAGCATGTTCAAGAACCTTCATCCTCCACTCCACACTAAATGACCAAATGCAAGACATATTGTTCTTGACATCATCGAATATTTTCTCTGAAAGAATAGTTTTCTCATATGTGAGATCCATGATGCGAATATCTTGCATTACATCAACCCAAGTCTTTGTGTCCTTCTCAATATTCTCAATTCCTAAGCGTATTTGTTTTTGTGCACCAATTATGTTGTCATAGCTCCTATATTCTTCATCAATGAATTGAATACCAGTGATGAGAATATTTTCCACCCAGGATTCAACATCTTTCCCTTGGATGGTGTGTTTATGCACTTTGCTCACGCTTTCATATTAATGTTAGTTGTTGCAATAAGGGCTAAAAGAGAGGCCAAGGGAGTAGGATTCAAAGGAGTAGTATCAGAAGAGAGGAAAGCTTTGATGTAGGTGGAGAGGGTATGCACATGCTCCTACGGTGGCTCTTGTGTTTGTTTACCTTTTTACACTCTTTAAATTACCTTGAAGACCATTTCCTTCAAGTTATGTACATATCCCTTAAATATATCCTTGTTAACTTAATCGCTTGTAGAAATATCGTGTTCACTCTTATCCATTGTGGGTTTGGAAATTTTAATGAACTTGTTGGCCCAAGTATCGATGTATCTCAGGTGGGAAGTTGTTTTATCTCGTCTTTGGAGGAGGAGACGTATCGAGAAGTGCAGCCACAACAACATAATTAGGAACTTCAACTTTTGATTGAGTTTTCCTTTTCTTACTTTCAATCATAGGTTGGACTTAAGAGAATGAAGTGTTTGAAATTTCAACCAAGGATGTTCTGAAGAAGTTTTTCAAGTGCAAGGGAGGAAGAGAATGTTGTGATGTGGAGACAACTATAACAATTATATGGGGAGAAGGAGAGGGCCTTTGTATATTTAGCTTGGGTCTCAAAGTTCTGCTTTCCCCAAATTATGGGTTGAAAATTCAATAAATTCATCCTCTTCTTCTTCATCATCTTCAATTTCCTCTTCTTTTTCTTTTTCATCATATTTCTTTTCACCATCCTCCTTCTCACTCTCTTTTTTTCTTCTTCTTCTTATTCCATGTCTTCATCCTTTTCTTCCTTTTCGAGTATCATCTTTTTAATCACTTTCTTTCTCTAATCCAGCCTTCAAGTTCCATGCATATACCTTGGTACTAGATTATTGTTCAATAGAAGGATTTTTCTCGAGGAGAGACTACATGTTGAGGAGTTTGAATTCAAACAATTTCTTAGTGAGCCATTTATTGGTTCTTGAGAGATTAGGAACATTAATATCATCAAGATTATATTTCTCTTTCTATGACCAATTAATAGTGGGGAGAGGAGAGTAATGTATAGATTTAACAAATTCATGTTCAAGCCAATCAAAATTATCATCTATTATGCCCTCGGCAGTTTATACATTTAAAATCCTAAATCTACTAGAGATTCATCCTCCCATATATCTTTTCCTTACTTCAAATTCATCATCATGATCTGCCAAATAATATTCTATTGTGGGTACATGAATATTATTCTTGTCAAATGATGCTCTTTTCTAAAAGGATGATATGGAAAGGAGAAAAATTTCTCTCAATATTATGTGCATCAATAATGACTGCGCATGTATAGTTTTCTAGGGATATTGAGAATTGTATACGGATACTTTCTTATTATCGGAAATTTATGTTAGTGTTCACATGTGATGAGTAAATAATAATTACGTGAGTAATTATTATCTTGTAAATGGTTAGTAGTTAATAATATTATTGTTATATTAACAATAATATATATTAGTTTGGAGTTGTTTTAACAACTTATGTAATTTGAGTTGTGCATTGTTACGTGAGTAACAATCACATCTAAATAGATATTTGGGGGGTTAGTAGGTTGAACAAACTCCTCATTTGTAGGAGTGATATTTCATATATATTTGTATGTCCCGTATGAATGAAATGTGAGAAATAATAGAGAAGATATTATATAATTGTGTTTATTATTATTGTTATCTCTGTGTAGATCTGGTTATATGGCATTATTTGGTATCAGAGCAGGGATTCCATGATGAGAGGCTTTGAATAAATGTTTTCCATCACAGGGCTCATCATAATTTTCATGGCCTGGTAAGGTGGATATGTTGATTGCATCGTCCTGTGTATTGGATCATTTTGCTGCGTATTGGATCATTTTGCTGTGCATTTCATCATTGTTCTTGTGTATTGCATCATTGTTCATACGTATTGTATCATTCTTCTACTGCGATCGGTCTTCCTGTGTATTGCATCGTCATTACGTAACTCAACTCGTGCGTTTTTTTTTTGCCATTTTGGACATATTGAAAAAAACACAAGAACAGAAAAGAAACTTTCCATTTTTGGAAAGGGTCCAGAAAGATGTTGGACTTATAAGTTGTAAGTGGCATAAGTTTCAGCTGGTAACTTGGAATGGGGTGCCTTTTTTTTTTGAAAATGTATTTTTTTAGCTCTTTGCATTGATCCTATGCTTTATGTCTGTAGAAAAAAATTAGAAATTTTTACTTTCAATTTTAAAAGTTTATTGTAAGGGTGCATTTTTGACTGAGTTCGACACCCATAATGGAAATTCCATTACAAAAATTCAATGGCAAATAATTTCACACATGGCAAGTGCGAACTCAATTACTTTTGATCAATAAATACTTGTGGGAAATTGTTGAAGGTAATATTTCAAAACCAACTGATGCTAATGAAGCCACCAAATGGGAAAGAAAGGATAAGAAAGCAATAGCAATTATTGGTCTTGGATTGTCTGATGCTTATTTACATCATATTGATTTATCAAAAAGTTAAAATTTCATATGGACTACTTTGAACAAGCTATTTGGATCTCAAATAGGGGCGCAACTGTGAAACTCAAGTAAAAACTATTTGGGCTCAAGGTGGAAGAAGGTGAGAGTATGGTTGATCACATAAATAAATTTCGTTCTATTTCAAATCAACTAGCTGGAATAAAAATTGATGTGGGAGATGATGATGCAAAAGCAGTATTGTTAAATAGTATGCCTCCAAGCTATTCTAATATGCTATTATAATGTGATGAGTAAATAATAATTACGTGAGTAATTATTATCTTGTAAATGGTTAGTAGTTAATAATAGTATTGTTATATTAACAATAATATATATATTAGTTTGGAGTTGCTTTAACAACTTATGTAATTTGAGTTGTGCATTGTTACATGAGTAACAATCACATCTAAATAGATATTTGGGGGCTAGTAGGTTGACAAACTCCTCATTTTTAGGAGTGATATTTCATATATATTTGTATGTCTGTATGAATGAAATGTGAGAAATAATAGAGAAGATATTATGTAATTGTGTTTATTATTATCATTATCTCTGTGTAGATCTAGTTATACGACATTACTTATCCCCATAAGTTTTGTGGATAATATCAAGTTTTCTGCAGAGTTCAATGAGAACAATCTTATCACTGCATAGATTAGAAGATTTTATGGAATTCCTTTAAATCTTGATGTTCTAATGTATGAATTTTTCTAAAATTGAATGAACATGCTTCTATACACTCTTATCAGTTTCTTGGCTTCCTAATATATTATGTTGGTATCACATCCTTCAAGCAATCGACCAGGAACACAAAGAAGACATCATTAACCCTTCTATAATGGCTTTTGTTGTTGTCAAAGGTTAACGAGTATAAAACACATAGATTGTGAGATTTTGTATACCACCGTGACTTGATAAACCAATCTAAATTTTATACCCAACAATAGTATAAACCGGTAGGAATTCATGTTGAAGGATTTGGTTTAGTGGACTGAATTAGTTAGTGAGTTAGATTCTCACAAATTATCTCTCCCTAATTCAGAGTTTGATTTCCTTCACAAATTAGGTTGATGAAAATGCACATCCAATCATGAAATTCCTTAGTTTAAGGAAGGCCAATCATTTTTTCTAGAAGGGTTATGATATTAAATAATTCTTGATAAAGTCACTTATATATAAATTCTTTGGGATCTTTAAGGATCCTTTCTTATTTTTCTTCTGCGCCAAGAATTTACAATTATTGTTTGATACTTGTTTGGGGTCAAATTAAACTCTTTTTGAGATTTATCTAGATTCAAGACTTTGAAATTATCAAAAGTGGGGATACCAAAGGCTAAGTTAATTGAGGAGAAGAAGAAGAGGAGGCCTTCTACAATTGAAAAATTTTGAGTTTGCAAATCATGATACAAAGACTCTAAGGCATGGGTTCCTAAATAAGTGTTGGGTTGGATGTGAGAAATGAGAGGAGAAGAAAGATGAGTGTGAGGTGTAGAGATAGGAATATGGCTAGTGGAATCCCCGCAATGATAAGAGTGAAGAGACTGGAAAGAAGATGTGGTGGTGAAGCAAGGATAAAGGTGGTATCTAGAGGAGTAGAGGCAAATATCCATTGGGATTCTTTGCAAGCAATGAAGAACAAGAGATCAAGATTTTCAGAATGATCAACAAGGTATATATTGATGTCATTAAGATGTTAAGTGGTAAACTCATGAGATGTGCTAGCCATGATAGAAGATAGGCGAATCAAGGATGAGTGTGTAAGGATCAGGTTCACCAAATGATTTAAAGAAATTTAAATCCTATATCATGGGGCTGAGGTCAAATGAATATATAAATAACAAAAATATTTAGAATGCAAAGTACAAGTAAGTATGCAAGATAGGAGATAATAGTGACTTAGCTTATATCGAGAGATTTAGGATGATTACGGGATGGAAGATGATTGGAACAAGCTAGGTCTAGACTATGTGAACTCTATTTTAGAAAATTGAGACCTGATACTTCTTCGAACAAGAGATCCCACAGTAGGACAGGAGTGCCTAGGCACTAGTGTCCCTGCAACAGCTCTAATTATAGTTTATTAGGGTCTAAACTTGGTTCCTTACTTTCGATGTTTGTCACTCTAGATATGGCATAGGGTTCCTGTATTACACCTATACCTATAAAACAAACCCTAGCTACCTACACAAAGCTTAAGAAAATATTAGATGGAATAAATAATGCATATGTTTGAGTCATACTAACCTCGGTGGTCATCCCAATGTGATTGTCACCTAGCATTGCACTACATTTCAGACTTTATGTAGTTCTTGTGTGTGTGATTGGAATCGTGTCCCTTGAAGTTAGGTTCCCCTTGTGCCACTGCACAAGATAAAGGGATACAACTACTTTTCCCCAAGATCAATTTGAGATTGAATTCAGAAATATACATCATGTGTAGTGAATGATGCAACCCAAATGTAGTCTTTGAATGTTTCTATTTTCCCAAGTAGTAGATAGTAAGTATTAGCCCCAAATTATCCTTCCCCTTAATAATGGTAAGTAATTCATGTATATATATGATTCCCTTATTTTAATTTTGTCATTAACAACTAAAAGTATGACCCAAAGTGATAAAAGATACCAAATGATATGGCAATCAAAAATCAAGAAGAGGAGGGAAAGGGATAAAAACACCCAAAGGGTACAATAGCACACAGGGAACTCTTGTCCTTAATGGGAGGTAGTGTTTGAGATGATTGAGAGATATAACATCAATACATAGTTGGGTTGCATCTCTTCTAGTGTTCAAAATTAAAGTGATCCTTTCGAAAATTAAATAATAAGAGTGTGGGAAAGATAAAATAAATGAAGGAGAAAATTAAGTGTTGTTATAGTCTTCTTGCTTAGGAATCATGCATAAAATGAAATACTTAGAGGCGTGAAGTCAGAATTTTTTTTGAGATTTCATGACTACAATAACAAGGGGAGAGAGAAGAGAGAAGGGGTGAAGAGGATCAATAATTTTCTAAAGTGTATCTCATTTATCATGTTTATCTCTTCCTCACAAATTAGAGGGTTCAAATAATATGCACAACTAATAATATCAATTCAACCCCGCTTTAGGAATATTTAGGTATCTCTAATGGCACGATGATGATCCATAACCATTGAATCATAGCTTTGAATGACATGAAATAAATGTTACCCATAAAACCTAAATGAGTTTCAAGATAATCAATTTTTATTTGATGCGGTGCCTTCATTTTCAAGAAACAAACATTTTAAATTGATCTTTGAGAAATCACAAATGCATGCTGTGAGATCGGGAGGATAAGTGAAGATGAAGTTTCCATATGTCCAAAGATCATATTTTTACCCTTGGGACCACTATGAAAGCTCATTCTTTTGATCCACAATTTGTTTAACTCTTCATTTGCATTTAGAAGGGGCTACGAGGGGAATATTTCTATGTGTGATTTTAGAGAACCATTCAATTTGATAACATAATTTACATAATACGTGTAATTGGTCCAAAAGTAAACATCAACAATGCAACACAACTTTAAAAAGAATACAATTATCTATGCCCCTAATGTGTGCCACAATGTTGATTAAGTAGATGTAAATGTCCCCAAGCACTAAACTTATGAAATGCATTAGGATAGGATCAGAATGAAGAGTGGAGTGATGTTTAGATACTCCTAATGAAACTCTTGCTAGATTTGCATTGAATATCCATCTAAAAGTTGAAAAGTATCATTTCCTCTAAGCAATAAAATTATGAATTACGGAGAGGTAGCATGAGAGCCAAAATTTCCCCAGGCAAAGTTACATCATGAAGGAAAAATAATTTATTTGTCTTGCCCCAATCAAGTTATTAACATGTAAAGGGAAGAAAGTGATAGTCATAATATTGGATCGATCACTAGAGTAATAGATAAAGTTTGAATTTATTAATATTATATTAAATTATTGAAATAATAATTTCATGTGTTTTCCAATTATAGCATTTCTATAATGATATGAATGTTTTTTCAAATTTTATAATTTTTGTGAATATACAATTTTTTGAAATTTTGTGAAGTTTTTGAAAAATTGGATACAAAGAAAAGGAGATGGGTACTGCAATTAGCACAAATACAAAGAAATGTAAAAAAATATGAATACATATAAAAAGGAAGACACATCATGGCTTATTAATAAACCAGGCTAACAACACAACACGTACGAGTGACACAAAGACTCAACACAAGCAAATCACAAAAACCTAATATGAATAGGAATTAACTACACCAAAGTTATATGTGAACTAAGATGCTAGAAAATTTACTACAATTGGTTTATAAAAATAACAAACTTAAAAAAGTAAAAGCATCTTCATAATGTTGACAAACCACAACATTATAAAATAATTTGCAATAATGACATCTAATGACACTCCTAATGTGTTCCAGATTGAATAATTAGACAAATATGAACTACCCCGAGTCATAGCTTAGAACATGAGAGGATTTGATCGGGCCGAATAGTGGAGTGATGCTTAGATACCCCAAAAATACTCTTGTGAGATCTTGTTGAAGTTTGATTTTTATTGGATTAAAATTTGAAATCCAAGTGTTCCCCAAGGAAAGTTATATTGTGAAAGGGTAATTGATTTCCTCGAGTATAGATATACACCATGGGAAAGAAAAGTGATTATCGAAAGATGATCTAAAATGATCATGAGGAACGTCGTTAAATGGTGATATTGTTGAATCTTGTATTATTCGATTCTTAAAAATTTTCAAACATTGTTTTGAATGTTTTACTTTTTCTAGTTTTATATTGTTTTTGTTTTGGAATAATTTTATATTGTTTTTGAGGTTTTTGAACATATTTGATTGTTTTTGTGTTTTGTGAAACATATTTGAATGTTTTTTTTTTTTTTTTGAAACATTTTGGAATGTTTTAAAGTTTTTTTTTACTCGATAAAGGGGTGAACTATATAAACTCATATACAAACAATTGTATGCATTTCATTCCATTGGAAATGTAGATGATATAATGATAGGATGTCTCACTCCACTCATGACTCCACACAACTAGGAAGATGTGAGGGATCATCACCAAGAGCCAAGAAGGACATGATAACAAGGTGAATAGTGATATGAAAATGAAGATGATGGATGTCAAGACACAAGGTGTAACAATGATCCATATGGGAAAAATGTGACTCATCTCTAGTCAAGATTATCTGACCGATTCCAAGATTATTTCACTTTATAGGTTTTGACTAGACTTAGATCCATTGATGGCCTACTGATTGACAAGATCTGGTTGAAGGAATGGATGTATCTCTTTAATAAAGGTAACTTCTTGTGATGTATTTGATTAAGCACTTTTGATTTAGATATTTCTAAAGGATTTTTTTATTTTTATTTTTTTAAAAGGACCCTCTACATCTTGCCCTATGCCATCAATAAAAGGTAAGGATTCAACACCGAAGACAAAACAT
This sequence comes from Taxus wallichiana var. yunnanensis, assembly GCA_018340775.1. Lineage (NCBI taxonomy): Eukaryota > Viridiplantae > Streptophyta > Pinopsida > Cupressales > Taxaceae > Taxus > Taxus wallichiana. The sequence continues at coordinate 575,614,364 of CM031243.1, read as the reverse complement.
AGGTGAGTAAGGACATCTTCCTTCATTCCCAATCTCATACTACTAGTGATAAGTATGGGCTCATCATCGAAGACTGTGAAGGATGAAAGGTGTAATGATTGATTTATATTTTTGTATTTTATATTGATTTTTCCTTGTATGTCGATAGTTGTGCTTGTTGGGAAGGAACATTACGCCCTTTAAATATCATCCTCATACGACTAGTAAGATGTAAGGGTTCAACACCATATACTGAGATGGATGGTCAAAAATGTCTAGGTAAAGAGGTTTGAGCTTTACAATTAAAGAGAGAGCTTATTTGGAAGGAGGAGTTCCCATCAATAAGCTTTGAGAAAAAACCATAGGTAAAAAGATCTAAAATGGTAGAAAACATAACAAGGATAAGACACAAAAATTAAAATAGGAATAAGTTTAATCTATGTCATGATAGGTGTAAAATGTGAAGATATAATAATGTTATTATTAGGATATTTGTTAATGGATGGAATGGTTAAAATTGTTTGTATTTGATTTTCCACTTTTGATTTTTACATAGTTCTTCAAAAATGTTTAATACAAATTTTTATTTGTGTTTTACGCTTTTTAATTTTTCCAATTTTAGCAAATGATGGTTGAAAATGGACTCATCGAGAGAGAGGACCATGTTTATAAAAGATGAACAGTCTTGATTTACTGACTTGGGTGGATAAGATCCAACTCAAAGGAGATAATTGAAAGATTCAATAGGTCATGAAGTACGAGACTTGGGCAGACAAGGTCCAAGTCAAAGGAGGGAATCAAAAGAAATGATAAGTCCTAAAATATGAGACTTGTATGGAAAAAGTATAAGTTAAAGGAGGGAATCAAAATATTTGGTAAGTCTTGAAGTATGAGGCAAAGGCGCACGATATCCAAGTCAACAAATGTATGATTAGATAAATCTTCGATGAGATCGAAAGACCTATATGATGTTAGAGGTAATATGCCGATACGAGAGAATATGTTGAAATACATATTCACCCATGAGTGGAAGGATGCGAGGAAAGAAGGATTGATATCTATATGTACATTTAAGGCTCCTTAGATGTCGTAGAGAGAAGATAGTTAATGTTTCTCCTTCGAGGCAATGGATTAATGTGTTTTATGATAGATTTACAATTATAACATGAAATGGTTGTGAAAGTATACTCCTAGGTATACACACCTTGTAGAGTGTACCCATGTGGAAGTCTTGATGTGTAGGAATCATCATCGATGAGATTCCTACAAGATTGATTATTTGAGGTACTATAGACATAGAAGGTTGCATTGTCACAAGTGTCCAAACTTGTTGTGGTTGTGTCTCTACAAAAAGGCTAGGGATGTTAGGAGTAAGAGTGAGCATTGAAAGAATAGAATCAAGCTTAATGGTGTTTGATGATAGACCCTCTTACAGAGAGTCTTTATGTATATCAAGTATTAAAAGGGTCTTGAAATAATTTCAAGCTATCGTTTAATGTTGGAAGGTTGTTATATGAAATGCATTCAATTTATTTTTGAACTAATGAAATAAAATTTGGAGAAGAGATTTATTGGTTTTGATTTAGAGATACTTGACCTTTATCGTCGTGATCTCATTGAGTTTCTTTTTGTACAAAATTTTGGACAACGGTAAAATCTTCATTTGAAGTTGTGGCAGTTGACATGTCTTTGGTTTCAATAGTTGTATCATCAATCTCTATAGAAATTACTTTTTCATCAATTAAGTCTTATACATAATGATGGAGACTTGATAAATGATCGATCTGGGCCTTGATGCGGTGGTATTCACAATATTTTGATTTTTTATCCCACTCAGGCTTGGGTTCTATTAGTGCAAAATCACAAAACCCCTAAATGAGTTCTAAAAATCTACTTTTATAAGGCAGATTCATTTGGTGTGATTGCATAACATTGAACTTTCCCCAAGGTGTGGGACCTTGCAAAAGTGGGAAAGCTCTCCAGATTAAAGGTTGGTTCCTATTCCTAAACTACCTACCACGAGCTACTTTAGTGTAGGAAAACTAAATCTAACCTAATCTAACCATTCTAAGGAACCAAGGAGAGAGAAAGAGGGAAAAATAGAGCCTACACGAAAGTGGTGATACACCAAAGAAAGGAAGCGAGATATTCTATTGAGGGAGAAAGAAACGAAAAAATGGAGATGAGGGAGGTTAGACAGAAGTAACACGGCCCAAATCTTCAAATTCACCATTAAACTCCATGAAACACAACATCTTGCACCTGTAAATGTGAAATACATGCACAGAAAAACAAATCTGGAAGGGAGAGGCACAAAGAAACAACAAAACGATGCAAAGGGTTGAAGAACACCATAAAAACACATTTTTATTGCTCTAGAAGGTGCACATACCATTACATTTCTAGAATAGAGGCAAAAATACATTTTCCAGGCATGGGAGAAGGTTCGTTGCTCAAAAATGGCATCAAGAAACAAATTTGATAGAGTTTCTCTATGCCCAGAATGTCTCTCCTTTTCAAAAATGAGAAGTGTTACAATATATAGAAAGAATAAGAGAGAGAGGGAAAAATTGAATCCTGCTCCAACCACCATGAGATACGCATTGAATCCCACTTTGAAAGTTTAACCACTGAATATCAATGCCTTCTGCAAATCCACCCACAATATGTCACTTCTGGTTCCCCAACAGATCAAATCGAATCGGATCTGGTAGTTGAAGAGCAAGAAGATCCTGCATTAAAGGCCCGAAGATGTTTTCTCCATTTTTCACCTACCAGGGCCCAAAAAAATGATTTTTTATCTTTCCATGGTGTAGAGGACGTCGAGATGCTTCCAACAGTGTAAGATTTGCAATATTTCGAGCCCTGAGTCGAAAGATATGCCCCTTCGAAGTTTGTATCGAGTCCGTACAAATGGGTGGGAAAATAGTTTGAAAAATGGGCCCCCTTTACATATGGGACACGCAACAGTCAAATTAGGGCAAAAATCGGGTTCACGGGTCCATAATTTATCCTTTTCCCTTTTTCTACAAAAAATGCAAAACTCAAAAACCCTCGTGGCCCTACTTTGGCTTTGACTCGCTCAAATGCTAACCTTTTCCCTTGGGGAGTTGCGGCCTATTTTGTGACTTTTGGCTAAGTCTTTTGCTTGGCAAGGCATATCTCTTGACCTAGGACATGCGTTGAAGCCTAGTGCTTGTTCAAGCCTCTCCTTTTGGATTTCAACTTTGGAGAAGCCGCTGACACGTGGCTCTCTCCGATGTCTCCTCCATAATCGATTTTTGGACTCTTTCTGAACTGTTTTGAGCCCAAAGACTTTGAATCTTCACCACTTCTTCTTCTTGAGCCTCTGGTTCTTCTAACACTACTCGGCCTCCTTCCTCAACCCTTCCTTTTTTATTTTAGATCCTACCCAAGTCTGTCAAATAGATTTAAGACACGGATTCATGTGAGTTGTTTCTTCTCTTTCTTCTCGCACAGGGTCGTTTAAACTTTTGCAGGCCCTGCCATTCCATTATAGAGTCCCTTTGCAACTAGTTTGCAAGATTTAAACATGTTTTCTTTTATTATTTCCATGGGGTCGTGGCTGATCCAATATTTTTCCCAGGGGTGAAATATGGATAACGGGTTCCTCGTTCAAAAGGATCTTGTGATTGGATATTTGATCATGTTAGCCTTTTCTTATTGATGAAAGTAACTAGATGAATTTCTCTCGAGGGGTGTAAACTTTTTAGAAGCACAATGGACTGAGAGGGGGAGTGAATAATTCCCTACAAAATTAATTTAATTTCATATTACTTACTTAAATCAAAAACCACTTATCTAACCATTAATGTGTGCACAACATCAAATACCATACATGCAATCAACCATGAACAAGGAAATCAACACCATAACAAAATATATAAGTGGTAAACCCTCATGGGGAAGAAAACCCACTGAAACATAAACTTTATATTGTTGTGTTTCAAATTTAGTGAGGCACCAACCCCACAAGGAACACCGACCCTAGTTTAGTAGAGCACCAACCCCTAGTTTTGTAAAGCGCCCGACTCCACAAGGAGGTTACGCAACCCCAATATGATCAAGACCCCACTCAAAAACCTTTTTGATGATGACATCAGAAAAAAAAATTCTGCCACAACCGATGGAGATGACAATTTCAACTCACAAACCCTAGGTCTTCAAACTTGCACAAACTTACAATTTCTTCACTTCTTAATACGTCAAACCCTTACACACACACTTGGAAACATTATACAACCTATCATACACTCTTTCATATCTCAACACATTCCTTTGTACCTACAAATAAATCACACATAGGTCACACTTTTTATATACACTTAACTAGTTGTAAATTACACCCAAAACATCACTTTTATAGGCTCTCCTTGATCAAAATTAAAAAGAGGCCGGTTTCCCTCATTTGTTTGACCAATACACTTTAATAAAATTCCATTTGAATCATAAAATCATTCACATATGACCCATGTATGTCTCCCATGCCCAAAACCATTCATCATGCACCAAAAAGCCTCAAAACCCCATCATTAGGATGAGAAAAATCATCTCATACTAAAATCATGCTTATTAGAGATCTATAATTCACCACACATGAGTAATATAGAGTAAAATCATCATACATGTTTGCATATTTACTTTAACCAATCAAATATTTCATTTAATGGGCCCACTTGCTCATTTCCTTCACAAAACAACCGACATCTTGATTTCACCTTTGGGCCTCAAGACCACCCAAAATGATCTCAACTATGGCATGTGACCACTATATGGAAACATCAGAATGTGTATAACACATATATGAAATTTATACATATTACAACATCCATATTCTCAAACCACATTAACTTTAAACTTCTCCAAAACAAGTTTGCCCAAAAATCCATGTTGAAAACTCAACTATTTGCACCCTTATGACACTTTAAAGACCTAAAATGCCTTAAATAGGAAAAAACATAATCCCTATTCACTTTCTAGGTGTTAGAAAGCATCAACCCATATATCTCATTCTTCAACAAACTCAATCTTTCAGTAGCAGTCATGTCTGAAAAACCAAGAAACCTTCATCTCCACAAACTAACCTAGATGACCCATAAAATATCATAATCATGAGAAAAAACTTATACCATTTGAAATATATATGAATCCCCTTTCCATAACATATTGGAACTCCTTCCAACTCTAAGTGGAAGGCCTTCAACCAAGCCCATCTCTACAAACTGCCTAAAACTACCCCAAAGCGTATTTTCACTAACCATCACAAATAGGGTATACTTTGCAATTTTTGTACATCGGCATGACCTGAAACCACCATGGACATCAATTAAAACTCACATACTAAAAATAATGTCCATTTATTTTTCAACTCCTTTGGACAACCTTGTCCCAAATTGAACTTCTTCGAAACAACCATATTTGAGTGGGGTCCACTCATCACCACAAGAACTACCATACCCCTCTGGAAACATGTAGAATTCCTCTACATCATCAAATCAGCATCCATAAACTATAAATCAATTATGGGTTCTTATGATCATTTTCTATCCTACCGCTTTTGAGTTGGGGTTTGAATCACATAAAAAGTTGTTTACCTTCTTAACATTTGTTCATAAAAATGTGATGATGAAATGACTTCATTATTTTTGTGAAATATTGTATAATAAATTTATAAACACCCCTTAAATCCAAAAGGTACCATAAAAATCACACAATTCATGGTGAGTATTAGAAGGTGTAATTCGAGATGGAAATGACCTTCTTCTTGACCTTGTTTCACACAAAACATCATAACTTGAAATTCCCATTACATAATGACTACAAAATTTTCTCACACCTCAAGGAAACCCTTTTGCATCATATCCAATCATCATATTAGCTCAAAAATTTCTCCATCTCATCTCATTTTCATGGTTAGCCCTTAGGGCTTTGCATTGTCTAGGCTAGGGTTAACTGAAATATCATCATAACTAATCATAGTGTTTCACTATTTTCTTTACCTTTTCGAAATGATGAAACCGATAAGGGTAAGGGCCAAGGAGGAATACTTGTTAAATGTTGGTTAGTTGATCATTATTACGTGCGTTATGACTTCTTGATCCACAAATGAATGTGATAGCTTCCTTTTGGCTAGGAGGAACTACCTGTAATAGAAAACAATACCACAAGAAGATAGTTTAAATGATATATGACAATGGACTACCTAGTGTATGTTGGTTCCAGGAAGTGTGATACTTCCTAGACATTTGTCAATCCACTGTTTAAAACAATTTAATGTGAGAAATAAACAAGGTCTTACTGTAGTTGATATGATTTAGGTATCTCATTCAAATACAATAAACAAATCCAATCACAATAGGCTAGGCTATAGGTGGATCTGAGAGATGAGGTGTCACGTCAGGTCTCTGGGGCTGGTCGGGGTCAGATTCTAGGTTATTTGGGTCAAATGGTATGGTGATTATTGGGTATGTTCTTGGTCAAGGTGTAAAACACAGAGACCGAAGTCAACTAAATGCGACCGATGCCGGTTTACATAGAATCGACGACGATTGTGGATAACCGGCATTGGTATGGTCGAGGTAAAAGAAACTCAAAATAACTTAAATGGCAAGGGTGATCTAAGGTCAAATAAAGTTTAGGTGAGTGAATGGGAGGGTCTCTAGAGAACTTAGGTATACTCAAAAGTATACAGTAGGTGAGAATAGGTGATTTGGTGATGTGGGTGAAGGGATCTTTGGGTTTACAAGCAAATGGGTGATGAAGCAATAAGCATGCAAAGAATAAATTGATAACAGGAGTAATAAAGATTACTAACTGAAATAAACCATACTGGTTATGGCCATACTTACTGTGTTAAGGATATGATGGTTGAGTGGTAGAGGTGGTTGATCGGAGAATACGTGTATGGTCTTGTAGTGGTGCTTTCCCGAGTGCTCTCGTGGATACAATGGCTCTCTTATTGATGTTGGTGATGGCTCTGAATGTCTAGATGCATAAAGGGATGCTTGTTTCACTTGTATGCAACTCTGTTCTCCTTTCTTACTCTCAGAATGTGCCAACCTCAAAATAAGGTTACCAAAAGGGAATAAAAGGTAACTAACGACGATTTACGGGTTGACTAGCGTCAATTAGGGTGGGATTCCCTAGGTTTACTAAAAATGGGAGATCATGGCAATGATTTCCGCCATATCTCTCTATTCATCCAGGAAAGAGCAGGAGTTACCTTTTCTTATGTGGGAATGTGGTTAGAGTGGATGTAGGCTTTTATTTTTAGGGTTTAGTTAGGTCTTAGTTAGTTATGGCAACATACTAAGAATAGACTTAGGGTGAGGTGGCTAGGTGAGGTGTATAGGTGAGGTGGTGGGGTGGGAATTATCTTAATTAGGATAATTAAATAATAAATATTATGAGGACATGGATTAATTTAATTAAATTAATATTAGTGTGGGGTGTAAGGGGCCATGGTTAGGTGAGTGTGTTCAAGTTGATTATTTAACGAAGGGTCAAGGAGCATGTGACCCAATTTTGGTGTCTACATTTTGCCCCTTTTTGTTACGTAGCTTGTATTGGTAAGCGACACTGACAAAAATAAGATGTGGTTGTCCCATGTGTGGGTGAAGGTGATCCCCCTCAAACCAAGCGATGAGTTTGATAAAAGGTGAATGTGATGAAGAGGAAGGTGGACAATGGGGGTAAGGGGGTAAAGGTCCAATTGGGTAATCTAGGTAATGGGTTAGGATCAAAGGTAGTAACATTCAAATACACGCACATGTATAAACTGTAGCACGGTACCAGGTTGAAGAGAATGCAAACTCTACATTGTCTAAGGTCGATAGGTTTATCCAACAAAGGTTGAGGTATAGGATATGGTGCGGAAGCACGTCGCAGGTCAGATGCAAGAATGTTTAGGTATGTTCTGATACACCAAAGGTTGGGTCAGGATAAATGGTCACGGTAAAGGGCAAGGTAAGGTCATTAGGTCAAACAACACAAGTAACAGTGTCGCAAGGTATAGCGAGCACATGAGTTCACAAGTCACTAGAAATGTTCCAGGTCCAAGTAGCTAGGTCACGGCATGGGTAGGGCCGAGGTATGGGTAAAATAACAAGTCCCAAAATGCAATTAAGGACAAGTATAGGTAAGGTAGGCATGGAGGTTGGTTGCAATAAGGGTGGGTAAGGTCAAACGGTGGTTGGGTTGAGTAAGTGGGGACAACAATGGGGAATGGGCACAAATATGATAGGTAACCGATGTCGGTCATACGTAACCGGGGACAGGGTCGAGGTAAGTTGATCACGGTTTATGGGGGTAGATGATCAATGTCGGACTTGGTATAACCGACCACGGTGAGCTAGGGCACAGGGACCGATGTCGGTTTAGGTATAACCAACATCGATCAGGTCAATGTGGGTATATAAAAATAAAAATCCATATAATACGGATTCATTTATACGTTTTGGCTTTTGTGAAAATGACATAGCGTTGAACGAGTTGTGTTGTGTCGGGAGAAAAAGATGAGGGATGATATCCTACTGAGGTGGAGGGCTCGATTGGTTAGAGGAGCTAGGTAGACGGGTTCACGAGCATAGGTGGATCGATTGTGATTGGGTGGAGAGTAGGAGGATTGGATTTGGTGAGTGGACATGGTAGAGGTAGGAGAGGGATTAGGTGGACCACTAGTGTAGCAGCCCGACATGCCACCACGGAGATGGTAGTGCGATGAGGTAAGATTCAATCTCTTACATTGGTTTGGGAGGTGAATTGGGTATATAGGTTAGGGAAAGAATATGGGCTTTTGGGGGGAAAAGGGGATTTGAATTTGGGAATGCAAATTAGATTGAATAGGAATGGGTAGAGAAGAGAGAATTGTTAGGGTAGAGAGTGGCCGAGCTAATCTCCAAGGGCCCCATGCCCTTGGAGTGTTACCTACATAGTCCGGTGAAAAGGGACCGTAGGTCGATGTAGTTATCCCATGCCATGGATCGACGCTTATCGTTTATCTTCACTCGAAGGTAAACCTGAACTTGAGCCCCTTAATGCCTTGCATCTTCGACCATTTTATTGTTGATATCAAGTCCTATATCACTTTCTGTCATCATTGGTCGTGTGTCCCTTAGCGTTGTTCACCTTCCATTATCACCCATTTTGAGGATCCACGATTAAACAATAATTATGTGATTACCCATCACCTTTTAGCCTTGTCTTCAATGTGAGTACCACGGCTCTGCTCATAGCATGATTCTCATGGATACTTTTTGTCTTCTTCAAGATGGAATCCCATGGTCATTCATCACTCAAAACCACCTCTTTCCTAATTAATCTTTGTGTACTATGATCTTGTCTTCTAAAACCAGAACCTAATCGTCCTCTATAATCTTGTCCATGACTTAAACGTCTAAAAAAGGGATACAACTCCTTGAGTCAAACTTCTAGCAAAAGATGACTCCCTCAAAAGGGACATCTCTTCTCCATATTCTACCACTATCAATAGATTGCTCCCTCGAAGGACAGCTATGTACGATCATTACAAAAATGTAATAAATATTCAGAAGCTTCCCGCATCGATCAACTTCACGAAGACCTCAAGGAGATAATATATTCATCCCATATAGACTTTCTCGCATTGATCAATCTATTAAAAACAAACAAATCAAGAAAAATATGAAATTTTCATCATGGACTTGCCTATTTTTGATTCTAGGTTTCTTGTTCCGAAATACACATCGTCGTACACTAAGTTACACTAAACCTCTCATTCTCACCTCCTTTTCTTTTCTACCTAAATTCCTCGTTACTCAAGGGACTTGCCACAAATGTGAAATTTTGTGATCTTGTGACTTTTCTTCACCCTTAAAATAGTCCATTATGTAAGGCATGTAGGGTCTTACGTTCATAAGCCCATCTAAGGTGTGATAGACTCATTAGGGTTCTTATCAATTAAACAACTCTTTTACCACTTCTTACCATTCACCTTCCTCATTACCTATTGATTATCCTATACAAGACCAGATCCTCGGCACATGTATTTAAAAATCAATCAACCATACCTACAACCTAAACTCAATCATACCTATGACCTACATCACCCATGCCTAACACCTACTAGACCATTCTGCTATTTCACCCTAATCTTCCCTAGCTTATGGGAGAACTACATCGCCCGAGGTCCCTTTTCATCGGGACTATGTAGGTAGCACTCTGAGGGCATGGGGCCCTTGGAGGTTAGCTCGGCCACTCTCTACCCTAACCAATTCCCTCTCCCCTTTCCTAGTCACATTCTACCCTAGTTAGTTTCCTTTTTATATCAATAATTGGAAATTAAACCAAACAAACAACAATTGCTTCACATCTTTACCATCATCACTCATGCATTCATTTCATCTTGTCTACCATTTCTTTACCATTATCATACATTTTCCTACAAAACATCTTAACATGACCCACATCATCATTAATTGCACAAATTAATGAGTTAAAAACTCAACCATGCCTAAACCAACCTAAACTTCATCATACCTAAGTCAACCTAACTCAATCCATACCTAAACCAACCTAAACTTCATCATACCTAAGTCAACCAGGACTCAATCCATGCCTATGACCTGACTCAATCCATGCCTACATGACCCTGACTCTATCATACTTAATTCACCTAGTTTCCATCACATACACAAATAATAATGGAAATTAAAACAAGTACACCATCCATAGTATAAATATCATCATCTATAAATCATGACGTCTATGTATACATACATATGTACACCAATACAAATGAATCCAAAAATCTCAAAAACCCTCATGTACATCCTCACCATCTTCGGCACGCAGGCCGGTATATGATCAAAATCAATCAACTCTCGTATACATCCTCACTCTCTTCGGTATGCGGTGGTATATATCAAAAATAAATGACTATACAAAATAGGAGGTACATACGGCTATTAGATATCACCCTGCTTTGGATATCCTCCATATCTGTCTCACCTGTCTCCTCCTCCTCCTTGGCTCCTGTACAACATCCTGCTAACATCTCACCACCCATCATGGGTCGTGGTTGGGTCCCTGCTGGTACTACACCTGGAACTAGCCTCCATGAACTAGTGGCCTCACCACGACCTGTTTCGGGACTCGCCGACCCCCTGTACTCTCCACACTATGGGTCCGCACCTGGTCCTCTCACTCGAGGCCTATTGTTCCTGTACTCTCCATAGGATAGAAAATCTATCCATGCCGCCATCAAAATATCTTGATAATACAGCATCGCGAGGGCATCCATCAATCGGCATGGAGTGCATGCCCGTGGTGGCCCCATTGGCCTCTGACCCTATCCCTATGCTTGTGCCTATCCTAAGGGACCCTGTCCCACTCCTACCTATATCTGGGACTGAAGAGTCGCACTTGTACTATGTAGTGGCCCATTGGCCCTGCAAACTGTAACCTAAGCTTTGTAGGGCGGCCACCTATATCCCATCACCATCACCACCCTATGCGGTGCATGTCCCTGTGTTATCTAGGCCTATAAACTGGCCACCTATGCCTCTGCACCTGTCAACTGCCCTTGCACCATCCCCAGGTTATGTAATCAACGGGGCTACCTACCCCTATAGGGTGTCCCTCTGAAAAGTGATGGTGGCTAACTCATTGCCCCGGCCTCGGTAGTACTTGCTTTCGTAGGTGTGTAACCCACCACTGTCTATATCTGTCAGTCACCCCTGGCATCATCGATCCGCCAGTCTCTCACCTAGTCCTCCTGTCGTGTAGGCATTTTCGGTTGGGGCAGAGGCAACGGCCTCTCCATGTCATCCATCCTATACTATGGTAAGGGTGGAGGTATATCTGCGGCATGCCCGAATCGCGCATAACCCTATCTACGGGTATCATCTCGTGCTCTCTAGCACATCGCCCCTCTATCCATCTGAGAAGTTGCAATCCATCTAGCTCCACAGCCATCTACCCATATGATGGATAACCCACATAGGGCCTCCAAATGATGTCTACACTAGACAACCCCTCTAGTAACCGCCTGTAGTAGGTGACATCATGTGTCACCCTACCCGCTCGATGCTCTCCAATAACTGGCACCCATCACCTGTAGCCCACCCAAACAAAACCTGGCTTGAATGCATCAGCCCAGGGCATACCAACTAGGTGCACACACACAATGTGCTCATAGGCCCAACAATGTAATAGGAAAGTGTAACACAAGTTGAACCTCTGAAGCTGCCCATATGCCCATAACTCCCTGTATAGCTACACTAGGAATGTTGGCGCCCATGCAAAACAGGTCTGGTCTATCACCATATCATGCAGGACCCCCATTAGTGATCGCGGGAATCTCCCACCCTCTGCATCTAGCAGTGAAAAGCAACAGACTACCTCCATCAACAACACAACAAGCCTAGTCTCCTCCAGGCCGGTCAGTACATCTCTCCATAGCTCATGTTGGCACTGTGAAATCTCATCTCTACTAACCCCTCACCAAATCACATGTCAACATCAACTCCTCAGACACCTCTGAAGAGATCGAATATACCTACACCCCCACTATCGATAACCACAGGATCCTGTACACATCCTCCAGGGTGACTATGATCTCACCCATCGGTAGATGGAATGTGTTGGTTACCGAATCCCATTTGTCGATGAGAGTGACCATCAAACTAGGCTGTCAGACTACATGCCGGTAGCATCGACCCCAATTAGGCCAACCTCTGCAACATGCCGCCAATCCTCGGTTGTCGCACCTCCTCGAACTGTCACGAGCAGGGGCAACACCCTATCTCACATCCACAACTGGTCTCTCGCCTACATCCAACAAAACATCACATTAATACAACTTGATCATACCCACAATCACTCTTGACACTTCACCTACACTTATTACCCTCCCTCTTTTTCCCCTCACAACTTACCTTCTTATCACATATTCTATCTACCCACCCCACCCTAAACCACTATCAACAATACCATACCTCTTTCGACCACTTACCCATGCTCTGTTTTTTTCATCAACAACATCTTCCTTGCCCACTATCTATCTCACCCATGTTTCACCATTTTCTTTACCTTTTCGAAATGACAAAACAGATAAGGGTAAGGGCGAAGGAGGAATACTTTTAAATTTTGGTCAGTTGATGGTTGTTGCGCACGTTCTAACTTCTTGATCCATAGCTAAATGTGAGAGCTTCCTTTTGGCTAGGAGGAACTACTTGTAATAGAAAACAAGACCACAAGAAGATAGTTTAAATGATATATGACAATGGTGGTACCTGCTAGTATATGCTAGTTACGGGAAGTGTGATACTTCCTAAACGATTGTCAATCAACTGTTTAAAACAAGTTAATGTGAGAAATAAACAAGTTCCTATTGTAGTTGATATGATTTAGGTATCTCATTCAAATATAATAAACAAATCCAATCACAACAAGCTAGGCTATAGTTGGATCTGAGAGATGAGGTGTCTGTCAAGGTACTGGGGCTGGTCAAGGTCAGATTCTAGGTTATTTGGGTCAACTGGTGGTATGGTGATTGTTGGAGTCTGTTTTCTTGGTCAGTGTAAAACACAAAGACCAACGTCGACTAAATGCGATCGATGTTGGTTTAGGTAGAACCGACGACGGTTGTGGATAACCGGCGTCGGTATGGTCGAGGTAAAAGAAACTCAAAATAAGTTAAATGGCAGGGGTGATCTGAGGTCAAATAAAGTTTGGGCGAGTGAATGGGGGTCTGTAGAGATCTTAGGTATGCTCAGAAGTATACAACAAGTGAGAATAGGTGATTTGGTGATGTGGGTGAAGGGATCTTTGGGTTTACAAGTAAGTGGGTGATGAAGCAATAAGCATGCAAAGAATAAATTGATAATAGGAGTAATAAATATTACTAACTGAAATAAACCATATTGGTTAGGGCCATACTTACTATGTTAAGGATATGATGGCTGAGTGGTGGAGGTGGTTGATCAAAGAATACGTGTATGGTCCTATAGTGGTGCTTTCGGAGTGCCCCGTGGATACAATGGCTCTCTGATTGATGCAGGCGATGGCTCTGAATGTCTGGATGCATAAAGGATGCTTGTTTCACTTGCATGCAGCTTTGGTCTCCTTTCTTGCTCTTAGAATGTGCCAACCTCGAAATAAGGTTACCAAAGGGAATAAAAGGTAACCGACGATGGTTCCGGGTTGACCGGCATTGGTTCAGGGGTGACCGGCGTCGGTTAGGGTGGGATTCCCTAGGTTTACTAAAAATGGGAGATCATGGCAATGATTTCCGCCAGATCTCTCTATTCATTTGGGCAAGAGTGGGAGTTACCTTTTCTTATGCGGGAATGTGGTTAGAGGGGATGTAGGCTTTGATTTTTAGGGTTTAGTTAGGTCTTAGTTAGTTATGGCAACATACTAAGAATAGACTTAGGGTGAGGTGGCTAGGTGAGGTGTATAGGTGAGGTGGTGGGGTGGGAATTATCTTAATTAGGATAATTAAATAATAAATATTGTGAGGACATGGATTAATTTAATTAAATTAATATTAGTGTGGGGTGTAAGGGGCCATGGTTAGGTGAGTGTGTTCAAGTTGATTATTTAACGAAGGGTCAAGGAGCGTGTGACCTAATTTTTTTGTCTACACATAGAAACTCTCAAAAATTCCCTAGCGTATCTAGTACATCATGAAATAACTTCCTAAATGCATCCATGATCTCATATAGCTCTACAACTCATCTTTATACCTCCTAGCACCCATACCTAGTCCAAATGAGCACCTGAATCTTGGTCACCAACTTGTATCTACACCCTGAAACTCATGTGAGTGCCCAATCACTCCCCAAACATTATCTCCATGCTTCCAAAATGCTCCTCAATCTATCAATAATCTCCAATCACAATGCACCATAATATATGCTAGTTAGGCCACCTAATTAGGGTTGTTAAACAAACAATTCTCACTGAATCAACTCAAGCAGCCAAGAACATACCTAAATATCCATATCATCATCACTCTGAGAATCATCTGACTCCACTCTATCATCCAATTTTTCATTAATGGGATTTTACATCAATGACAACACCTAAATCACAACATGCCAATAATCTCCCCTTTGTCATTGATGGAAAACCACCTGAACTTCTCCCCCTTTTTACATTAATGACAAAGGCATACCTATACCTACATGAAATTCACCTTTCACAGATGTAATTGATCACCATTTGGCTGGAAACAATAACCAAAGGTCTCATTCTAGCTCACAAACAAGTCATTTCTCTCAAGAATCTGAATTTTGACCATTCTTCAAGCATGGAAACACTGTGCTCCCCCGGAAAAAGCACATACACCACCTAAGCACATCAATAATAATGATATAGCACTAAAAATGTAATTTTTACCTCTTTCTTGAATGCAAGCACTTCACAACCTCCAAATTAGGGCTCAAGAGCATGTTTTTGTCACATTATACCCTGTTTTGACCTCTTGCAACCTCTAAGAGTATTGTAGCAGACCATGGACTTTGTACATACCTCATTTTTGAGACAACAAACCTGATTTGAGCTTAGACCATCATCTTTCACCTTTTCATACCTTGAGAAAATATGTTTTTGACCAATTTATTGCATATAATGTCTTCACACCATATGTAGGGCAGAGTTCCCTAATGTCAATCTTCAGTGTTTTTAAGGCCATCTTTGACAAGATCTAAATACCCATAAACACTATAACACACCTCCTTATGGCTCCCCTTGGCTCTATGACACCCATTTCTAGAGAAAGACACAAAAACTTTCCTTCATACCTTGCTTTGCATGCCTTAAGAACACTTGAACCACTTAGACCCAATCTTAAACCATCTTTTCAATCCATGTAGACACATTTGGATGAGATAATGCAAATTTGAATCCTAACTTTGCTTGTCTTTGGAGAAAAACACTTAAATCATACCTCATATGCCTTGAATACATCTATAACTCCTTCTAGAAGAGAAGA